>CM062807.1:1182127401-1182727401 GCA_031772625.1 Pinus tabuliformis | reverse complement strand
GATGATTATACAACTGATAGTACATTGTCCTTGAACTCCAATCTCAACTGGGTAACTCTCATATCTAACATGCATGAGTTATTTATGAGTGAATCATTAGTTAACTGGTTGATCAATGCAGACATCACCACACTACTAGACCTCCCACTAGTTCCTCCAATAGTTGGAACTATTTCAATTGACTTTAACTTAGTTAAACTGAATTAATTAATTACAACTCAAAATAAACTCAACCAGGGCTCCTATAATGTAGGAGACACTCTACATGACTCAAGTTAGACCCTCAACTCAAGTCAACTGAGCCAACTAAGTCAAATTAACTTAGTTAACTTGCACAAGTTGTCTTGTGATGTGGAATTACAATTTTATTCCTAATTTAATTCAAGGACAAAATTAAATTAGGATTTTCTTGTTGCATTTTCAACACTCACTCTCAACAAGAAAGGGATTATCTTCTACCCCGATCTTGCCTCTATGAAACTTAAATTTGCATTTTTACAATGCCTTTGTAAAAATATCTGCATCATGTTCCTCTCTGGGAATGTACTCCAACAACATGATTCTCCTTTGCACACAATCTCATAGATGGTGATATTGGATGTCGATATGCTTGGACTGATCATGAAAAATTGGATTCTCGTAGAGTTTGATACAACTATGATTGTCAAAGTAAATCACTATAGGATCCATCTACTGACCAAATAACCCAACAAGGATATTCCTCATCCAGATAGCCTCACAAGTTGCTTGACTAGCAACGATGTACTCTGCTTCTGCCGAACTGAGTGCAACTAATAGTTTCTTCCTGCTGTACTAAGAAATTGTTGCTGACATAACACTGAAGGTTTCCCCTGATGTTCTCTTCTTGTCTGATGGATTCCCTGCCCAATTTGCATCTGTGAAGCCTTAAAGCTTCACTCCCTTTGTCTGTCCGTACCAAAGACCAAACGGAGTGGTGCCTCTGAGGTATCTCAACACATGTTTATCTACCTTCCAATAGATTTTGGTTGGCTTAAACATTGCTTGACTAAGATGGTTAACTGCAAAACATATATATGGTCGTGTGTTCACCAAATACATAAGTGAACCCACAAGCTATCTGTAAATAGTAGTTTCCACTACATCATTTGAAGTAGCATCTTCCTTCCTCCAATTTCTTTCTAGAGGAGTCTCCATGTGTTTTCTTCTCTCCATGTGGAACTTCTTCAGTATCTCGTTGGCATACTTTCCTTGAGAGACAAAAATTTCCTCATCTCCTTTCCATACTTCCATACCAAGGAAATAATGCATGAGCCCTAGGTCCTTCATCTCAAATTCTCTTGCAAGATCCTCTTTGCAATATTTTTCCAGATTCTCATCACTTGTTAGAATTAAATCATCAACATATAATACTATAATCAACAATTTACCTTCAACCATAATATGGTAAAGGTTTTCATCTACTTCACTTTTGGTGAAGCCCAACCTGGTGAAATAGCTTTCAATCCTGGTGTACCAAGCACAAGGTGCTTGTTTCAATCCATACAATGCTCACTTGAGTATGCACACATGTGACTCTTTGTTGAAGGTTTCAAATCCTTCTAGATACCCAATGTACACCTCTTCCTCAATCACACCATTAAGGAATGTTGTCTCCACATCCATGTGATGTATCTTCCATCCCATCTGCGCTGAAAGTGCTAGAATATATCTGATTGAAGAGTACCTTGCTATTGGAGAAAATGTATCCATGTAATCAATTCCCTCCATCTGAGAGAACCATCTAGCCAAAAATCTGGCCTTGTATTTCTCCACACTCCCAGCTGTTGCTTTCTTTACCTTGTAAAGCCATATGGAACTCACCACTAACTTGTCTACTAGTCTTGGGACTGATCTGGTGGCCTCCTCCGCCTATGTTGTGATGTGGGTGCTCCCACATTCTCTCTAGCATCATACATTAATATGTCAGCATCTTTGGCATGCTTCCTTCCATCTTTGGAAGTCTCTGCATGAGTGGGTTCTCCACTCTCTGCTTCTCTACATGTGGTTGCTCCACATCATCCTGAGTGTTAGGACTCCACTATGTACCATTTTTGCTATATATTTTGACATCACTTTACTCTTAAAACCATGAACCTCAATGTCTTTTTCATTTACTTTATCCCAAGGTATATAGAAACCTCTTCTTTATTATATGGTTAATCTGTCTTACATTTAATTCCACAATACTCTTATATTTTATCATTTATTGAAGTGCATTGTTGCTAACACAAGCCAAAGATCGCAGATATGTATATGCCTTGGTGGGAACGAGCGACCGTTGCTGAAACAGCTGACTCCGTTGCTGAAACAGCTGACTCCGTTGCTGAAACAGCTAACTCAGTTGCTGAAACAGCCGTCAAGCACGCAAATCCCGTTATGCGTAATTTGCGATTCTGGAAGAACTTTTTGTGCAATAGTAGCAACAGCCCGAAGATACGGTTACCTGGATCTAGCACTTCTGTTGTCTCGGTTGTAACAGTATCTCTTTTTTTTAAAGAACAGAATAGTCCTGTTTTGGAGAAGAAAACAAAATCGAGATATTCGCTCTCATGAAAATTGTAAATGATGTCTTCCCTTTAAAAAGAGGAGACATCATCATTAGAGGGGGATTGAGTTGTAAGTCACAGAACAGTATTGTGTGAGAACAGGAGCTAGTCTCCTTCTGTAATGTATCAGTTTCTTGACAGATGAATAAAAACTTCTTTTGAGCCTTTCAATTTAATTCTTTCTCTTGGGGAATCTTGTGAGAAGGAAAGGGCCCGCCTTCCTCACAAGATTCACCCCTTTGGTTCCTGTAGTTTGTTTATTTATTTATGTGTTTGCACTTCTCTTAATTCTGTTGTTGAAACACTAGTTACATGGTTTGCAATACTTTGTTTCTTAGCTCTACACGTATTGAATGCACGAGTGAATGATGTTGAGAGCATGTGCTGAAGATCCCTGCATAAAGGGATAGGGTCTTGCTCCCATTGATTGCTTTCCTTTGCCTGCAGTGTGATTAGAAACAAGAGGACAAGTGCTGAAGGTTCCTGTTCCTGGGAATAGGGTCTTGATCTCTTGAAGTACTTTTCTTACAGTGTGATTAGTGCCAGGCAGCAGGTGCTGAAGTTCCTCACCAAGGAATAGGGTCCTGTTCCTGCTATGGTTGAATGATTTCTTTTCTTGTAGATTGATTTTCCTTTGCTGTAACAGAGAATTCGTTTCTGCTATAATTTAATTGACTTCAGCTTTAATTAAGTAGAGTGTGAATTGATAGATTGATGAATTTAACAGATGTGTGTCTTTCTTTCACTACAACATTGATCCCACTTTTGAAATTGAGCACATCCAGTGCGCCATTACCTTTGAAATAAAAAGACCTTCTCGGGTTGACAATTTATGTGGAGCTCGAATTGTGGAAACAATTAGAGCGACCAACATTTTGGCGCCGTTGCCGGGGAAGGTAATTATAGATTTCAAAAGCATTTATTTTTTTCCTTTTAATGTGCAGATTGTATGAGAGGACGAGGAAACCAGAAGAAAAATAACCGCACAGGTGGCAAGGGCTGGGGAGGACGAAAAACGTTTATTGACGAGATTGTATCAAAGGCTGAATCATCACAAAGATTAAGTTCTCGGAAATCAAAATTTCAGCGTTCTCCTCAGTCAGATTACAGAACAGAGGAAGTTGTGGGTCCTGAAAATACAGAAGAACCAGCAGTCAGCGCTGAAGAGTCAGAAGGAAGTATTGGCAGATCAGTAGAACATATTGAGGAGATAGTAGAGAGCGTTGGACGACCGGTAGAAAACATTGAAGAACCAATAGAGGATTCTGACGATCGAGAAAGTGCAGTAGGAGGACCAACAATGGAAGATAATAATGATGCATTCCTCTTTGGAGGAGGAAGTGCAGGTCCTGAAGAAGAAAGAAGGGATGAAAACTCCCTTTCTACCTTGGGATTTCCCATCAGTGATCTTCCTGCAGGAACAATGAAAAATATCCCATTGTCTGCCCTACCTAACTTTCATGGTTTATCCACTGCGGATCCTGACGAATTTCTTTTTGAATTTGATGTTTTATGCAGAAGTTATGATTATGTTACTAATGCTCAAAAGTTGAAACTGTTTCCAGCCACCTTAAAAGGGAATGCTTTAAGGTGGTTCATGAGCCTTGGAAGTCAGGTAATCACAACATGGGAGCAAATGAAACAAAAATTTCTGCTTAAATATCAAGACTACTGCCGGACGAGAGAGAAGAAGGATGAACTATTCAATATGGCACAAAAATTGGATGAAAGTCTGGAGGATTACATAGAAAGGCTGCAATACAACATACAGAGATCCGATCACCCGGACATAAGTAAGGAAATTCGTAAAACAATATTACTTAGAGGTTTAAGGGATGATTGTTTAAATATGTTAAATATGCTTGCTAAGGGAGATATATCTAAAGAATCATATGATGAGATTTGTGAACTTGCTAAAAGGTGCTCTAGGGGAGCTGCAAGAAACAGAATAAGAGATTCCACCTATTCAAGGGTGCAGAAATCAGCCAATGGAGGAGCAACAAGAGCAGAAATAGGTAATTTACTTGAAGAATTTAAAACCAAAATGCTAAGTTCTTTTGCCTCGCAGATTGACACTTTGCAGGTTAAGAAGAAGCAGGCTGAAGCAGAAGCAACTCTGGCTGTCTATTGCCCGAAATGTAGAGACAAACATCCACTAAGGGAATGTCCAAGAGATAAAGTACCAGTTTGCACCCTTTGTGAGAAAGATCATGAGACAGAACAGTGTCCATCTCTACCAGGAATAAAAGCAGCGTTGCAGCCAACAGAGGAAGAAGCTGAAGCAGTCTACCTGCTAACTCAAAGAAGACAATGGCAACCTAAAGGGCAAGGTACGAACTCTGGTATGCCATTTAGTCGTTGGAACAATTATTCAGCTTTTGGCCAAACAAGTTACCCTCCCTTCAACCAAATGCAATACCCACTTTTCAATCAAATGAATTTCCCACCCATGCAAATGCAAAACCCTCCCTTTGTTGACCCTTCAATGTGGACTCCTTGGCCTCCACAACAACCACCTCCTTTCAATCCTTGGAACCCAAATTGGAATAGTCAATCACTCCCGTACCCAAATCAAATGCCTCAATTCCAACAATCACTCTCTCTGCCATCAAATGCTCCACCAAACAATCAAATGAGACCCCAACTACCTGCGCAACCAAATCCTAACCCCAATAATAAAGTTGTGCAAGTCATTGATATTCAGAATCAGTCTATATTTCCTACTATGCAATGTAATGATATTCATCTGAGATCTGGAAGAATAGTAGAGCCTATTATTGATGACATAACTGATTCAGATAAGAATGAAACCGAAAAACAAAAAGAAGCTCAACTACCTCCTAACAAAAATGTTGAATTAACAGAACCGCCATTCCCCGAGCGTTTGGTTTTAACCAAAACAGCTGAAACACCTGCTTTCAATTTTATGGGGGAATTGCAAAATTTGTATATTAAAATTCCACTTTTACAAGCATTAAGAGATGTACCAATTTATGCCAAAACATTAAGGGATATTTGTGTTAAGAAACCTGGTAGGAAAACCAAGGATCCCCTTACAGTACATGTGATGGGAGACTTGTCTGCATTAATGTCCGGAAAAGCCCCTCCTGTAAAATATGGTGATCCTGGCCATCCTACTGTCACAGTTCAGATTGGTAAAGCAGTGATTCCCCGAGTTCTGGTAGACTTAGGTGCAGCAATTAATATAATGACTCTGGAAACTTCACAATTGTTACAGATGAATAACACAATCAGAGATACACCCACCATCTTAGAGTTAGCTGACCGTTCCACAATTAAGCCAGAAGGGATTGTTGAAGACCTGCTCATTTCAGTTGAATCCTGGAAATATCCAGCTGATTTTGTTGTATTGCAAACTAAAACAAAGCTGGGGGGACATCCCTTAATTCTAGGAAGGCCATGGTTGGCCACAGCTGATGCATTTATTAGTTGCAGATCTGGTTCAATGACAATTTCTAATGGCTATGAAACAAAACAATTAACTCTTTATCCTCATGCTACGCCAGTAGTCAATAATGAAGATTCTATATGGATGGATTATGATGATAATGCTGTTCAGCCGATTCTAACTATAGGACAAGCTTTAACTCTTAAAGACAATACAGAGGATGAAATAATCAATAATTTCATTTGTGAGCCTTCTTCTGTCATTGCTGAAACACACAACCAATTAACTGCAATTTTTGAAACTGGTGCACAAGAGAAGATTGAACCTGAAGATTCATCTCAAACTTTAACCACGACCTCATCCAAAAGCATAACAGTCGAAATTGAACCCGGTAAGACATTAAACATAAATCCTGATCTAACAGATGCTGAAACACAGCAGCTAATGAAGTTATTACACGAATATAAGGAGGCATTTGCCTGGGATTACACGGACATGAAAGGTATTTATTCTGAATTATGTACTCACAGAATTTACATTAAAGAGGGATGCCGACTTGTTTGTCAACCCCAAAGACGAATGAATCCTAATTTACGAGAAATTGTTAAAGAAGAACTTCAAAAACTGCTTAACGCAGGATTTATATACCCCATATCTGACAGTGAATGGGTTTCCCCGTTAGTAATTGTTCCTAAGAAAAACGGGAAATGGAGGGTATGTGTCGACTATAGAGCTTTAAACAAAGCTACTCAAAAGGATCACTTTCCCTTACCTTTCATTGATCAGGTGTTGGACAGTCTTGCAGGGAAGAAATTCTTTTCTTTTCTAGATGGATTCAGTGGGTATAATCAGATAAAAATTGCACCCCAAGATCAAGACAAGACCACTTTCACCAGCCCCTGGGGAACTTTCGCTTATAGAGTTCTTCCATTTGGGTTGTGCAATGCACCAGCGACCTTTCAAAGAGCTATTATAGGAATATTTTCTGATATGCTGAATGATTGTATGGAAATATTTATGGATGATTTTACCCCTATGGTGTGTCTTTTGAAGAGGCACTACAAAACCTTGAGAAAGTACTTAAAAGATGTATTCAAGCTCACCTCTCCTTAAGTACCGAAAAATGCCATATGATGATGAGTGAGGGAATAGTGCTTGGACATTTCATTTCATCTCAAGGTATTCAGGTAGATCCATCTAAAATATTGGTCATTCAGAATCTTTCTGTTCCTAAAACTCAAACTGATGTGAGAAGTTTTCTAGGACATGCTGGTTATTACAGGAGATTTATTAAAGATTTCTCTAAAATAGCTTCTCCATTATTTGTATTGCTTATGAAAAATGTTGAATTCAAGTGGACTAATTCTTGTCAGAAAGCTTTTGAAGAACTGAAGCATCAGCTGTCTACTGCTCCTATTTTGAGGGGGCCTGACTGGAATCTTCCATTTCACATATCTTCTGATGCTTCAGACATTGCTATTGGAGCGGTTTTGGGACAAGAGGAAAATCATCTTCCTTATGCTATATACTTTATCAGTAAGAATATGACCTCTGCTGAGCTGAACTATACAGTTACCGAGAAAGAGTTCCTTGCAGTAATCTATGCCATTAATAAATTCCGACACTATATTACGGGTTATCCTACTTTTGTGCACACTGATCATTCAGCTATTAAATACTTAATGAACAAATCTGTCACAAATGCTAGAGTTACCAGATGGCTATTACTATTGCAGGAATTTGATATTACAATTGTAGATCGGCCTGGTAAAGAAAATGTGGTGGCTGATTTTCTTTCACGGTTAAAAACTGACAATGATATTCCAGTAGATGATAGTTTTCCTGACGAATATTTGTTTGCAGTTTCTGCTCATTCTCCATGGTATGCAGATATTGCTAATTACTTGGTTGCAGGAAAACTACCAGCACACCTGTCATATAGAGAAAAGAGAAGAATTGTTCAACAAAGTGCCAGGTATAGCTGGATAAGCAGGTGTCTCTTCTATACTGGGCTTGATCAGGAGATCCGAAGATGCATTAGAGAAGATGAAGTGTATGACATATTGAAAGCTTGTCATGATGGCCCTTGTGGAGGCCATTTTGCTGATAAAAGAACAGCACATAAAATTCTGAGGATGGGTTACTATTGGCCCTCATTATTTAAGGATGCAAAGAAGTATGTAAGGGCTTGTGACAGCTGCCAGAGAATGGGTCAACCCAATCATAGAGACCAAATGCCATTAAATCCCCAGGTAGTTTCTGAACCATTTGAAAGATGGGCCTTGGACTTCATAGGACCCATTAACCCTCCATCCAATCAAAGAACCTATATATTAGTCTGCACAGACTATATGACTAAGTGGGTGGAGGTCAAAGCACTTATTAGAGCCAATGAAGAGGCTGTTCTGGCCTTCTTGTTTGAAGACATTTTCACTAGATTTGGAATTCCCAGAGAGCTAGTTACTGATGGAGGACCTCCATTCAATTCTCATGGTTTTAAATCTACCCTTCACAGATATCATATTCAACATAGAATGACTACACCATACCACCCCCAGGCCAATGGGCAGGTGGAAAGCACAAACAAAGTTTTAGAGGCCATTCTAACTAAAACAGTGAAGGACAACCGAAAGGATTGGTCCCAAAGGCTCCCTGAGGCATTATGGGCTTACAGGACTACTTGGAGAAACACTACAGGTTTTTCTCCCTATGAATTGGTTTATGGTAAAAATGTTGTTTTTCCTGTGGAATTTGAAATTAAAACTTTAAGGACTGCTTTAGCTGTTAATCTTGATTTGAATGATGTGCAGACAGCTAGATTGCAGCAGCTTTTGGAGTTGGATGAAAAGAGATTAGATGCCATTCACCAAACAAACATGATTCAGCAACAAAGGATGAAGTGGCATGATAAAATTATCAAACACAAGCAGTTCCACAAAGGTAATTGGGCCTTGTTGTATGACTCTCGGTTTGAAAATTTTCAGGGAAAGCTACGTACACGATGGCTTGGACCATATGAAGTAGATGATGTCTTTCCAAACGGAACGGTAAGGCTTGTAACAATTGATGATGCTAAAACACCTCTACTAGTCAATGGCCATAGGCTCCGTTTATATAAGCGCCCTGTTTCTAAAGAGGATTTCAAGACTGCCTGCATGACTGATATTCATTATCTTTTTCTAGGGGAGTCTTCTGCTCCTCACAGCACTTAATTTTCTGTACTATATTTTTAATACTAGATTAGATTTAGCACTAATAATCCCTGTCAAGGATTGGCATATTACAATTGAATTTTGCAGATTCTGGAAAAGCAATAAGGAGGACAGATTCATCATGAGAAGATCTGAAGCTTTAAATCAAGAAGCTTCTTCCCATCATTTTACCCTCTTTCCTAAAGCAATATCCCTCCATACCCACATTACTTCTATCATTCCCACCACTCCTGAAATATCCTCCTTCAGTCAGTATTTCCCACCCCTTACTGCTGAAATAATCCCTTATCATTCACGGACCTAAGTCAGTTATCCCATTTCTCTGATTTTTCCCGTTGCTGAAACACCTATTTCAGCAACGTATCATTGACTTTTCCCGTTGCTGAAACACCTGTTTCAGCAACGTATCATTGATTTCTCCCGTTGCTGAAACACCTGTTTCAGCAACGTATCGTTCATTTTTCAGTTGCTCAAACACCAGTCTCAGCAACTGGTTATCATCAAAACAGTACCCCTCTTTGCTCTCATATAAGCTTTCTGGTTCTTCACGATTATACTTCAGATCCTTTTGGTGAAAACTATTCAGCGTGTACCAGATTCAATTACACTCTGTTCTAAAAATCAACAAATTCTTCCATGTATATTAGAGCTATTTTGAAGCAACCGACACTTCGAATTATTAAATCAAAGGTAAAATGTAAGGTATAAGGTTTTAATGCAATTCGGTTAAATCATATTAAAGAGAAGATTTCATTTCATAATGATTGCATATCTTTACACGTCCAATCATTATTACACCATACGTAGGGGGGGGAATTCCGAAAATTGAGTAATTATTTCGCATGAACCAAGCAGCCGCCCATTGTCATATCCATTTCTGCCGTCATTTAGACTATGCAGCCTCTGTTGCAACAACTAGTGCGATCAGGGTCTGAGTTTACTGTATTGGTGCCTCTGCGGAAAACTCAAAGCTACAGCCATGGGAGGGTCGGCCATTAGAAATGAGCCCGGCTCCATAAGTCTTCTTCAGTTGTTTCCTGAAGTTTATCAGATCTTCCAACAAGCGGGATGGACAGTATATTTTGAAAGGTTGGGGGAATTTAACCCGGAACAAGTATTAGAGTTTGCACAAAACCTTGAAGACAATTTCTCAGTGGTCCAAGGGGTTCGCATTTCAGTGACAGAGGATGACATAGTTCAGGTATCAGGGTTGCCAGCTGAGGGCACTCGCTGGTTTAGCAGGAAGCAAGTCGTTCTTAACGCACAGCAAGAATTTCTGCGCCCGGACGAGCAAGTGGAACCCAGAGGCCGCGGGGTTAGTCTGCACTCACTTCCTCAACCATGGCCATCAGTGGCAGAGTTCATGAAACACTACTTAACATGTGAGGGGCGTTATCAGGTAGTGTACAATCATGATTTTGTTTTGATGAATCACTTGAGGAATGGACGATTGATTAATATCCCCTATTATCTGCTTGGTTGTATTAAAAACATGTCTTATTATTGTAAACGAGCCAAATCTCCAATGTCATCCCTTACCCATCACCGTTTATGCTAGTTGCTAATACAGAGGGGTTTTTCTCAGCAAAATCCCCCTCTGCAAGCCCCACCTGAAATTCCCCAACCACCCGAAATTCCGCTGCAAGCACCTGAAATTCCCCAGCCGGCCGAAATTCCTCTGCAAACACCCGAAAATCCCCAGCCGGCCGAAATTCCTCTGCAAGCACCCGAAATTCCCCAGCCGGCCGAAATCCCTCAACAAACCCCAGTACCCCAACCACCCGAAAATCCTCAGGATATTCCGGAAATTCCTCAGCAGGACCAAACGCCCCAACCATCTGAAAGTCCTCATGACATTCCAGAGATTCCTCATGAAGAACAACAGGAGGAAATCCCACATTCCCCAGTCAACCCAACCCCGAGCTCGCCTCATTTAGCAGAGCCAACTGCCTCCACTATTCCTGTCCCTAGTGACGATTCTCTAACACCCCCTTCTTCACCTGTTAAGAAAAAGAAGAAAACCTCAGCAGTCGCAGGCTCCAGACCACGGACAAGGTCTACATCTCAAATTCTTACCCCTCCGGAAAACCCTGTCCCCAGAAAAAAGCCCTCCCTTTCAAAGAAAAGGAAGGGCAGCAATTTTGCTGCCTTCCTACCAAAAAGAAAAAGGAGAACGACTGTTGAGACAAAATCCACCTCCATTTTCCCTGACCCTGCCTCTATTCTACTAAAACCTTTATCCCCATCCCAAACTTCCCAACCCGTCTCGTCCGAAGGCACTGCCACACAAGAACCAGTGCCCCGGGATAATATGACATTGTTTATGGGTCAAGAAGTGACTGCCCCACAAGAACCAGTCACTAGCCCAGTGACTGAAACACAAGAACCAGTCACTGAGGCAGAAGAATACACCAAGCAGGATGATAGTGGGAAATGCCCAGTGACTGAAACACAAGAACCAGTCACTGAGGCACAGGAATCCATTTCTAGCCCGGTGACTGAAACACAAGAACCAGCCACGGGAGCACAAGAATCCATTTCTAGCCCGGTGGATGAAACACAAGAACCACCCACTGTGGTACCAGAACCAGCCACTGGAGCACAAGAATCTATTTCTAGCCCGGTGGATGAAACACAAGAACCACCCACTGTGGTACAAGAACTAGCTACTACTGTGCATCAACAAAATATTCCAACGGAGCCAATCAGCACACAAGGTCCACATACTATGACATCTCTACTGGAGGAAAATGAGTTCCTGAAGTCTGAATTAGAAGCTTACAAAACTGAATTAACCATGGCTCGAGAGGCTTTTGAAAGAGAACTCAATCTCCATACATTAGCACACGTAGCCTCAATGCAAAATAGGGAGCCATGTATGGAATATATGTGCAAGGAGTGTGGCAGCATTTATCAGGGTGCAGGATACAAAGTAGTTAAGGTTCAGCTCCCTGAAGCATCTACGACAGGTGGAATAAAAGAGGAATGCCCTACTGCTCCACAAGAACCAGTAGGACCCTCTATAAAGCAAGAAGAAGAAGTCAAACCACAGATATCCCATCCTTTGCAGGCGGATGCAGCCATCCCGACAGAAGAAACAATGCCCCAACGCATTACCTCTGAGGCAGCCATACAGACAGAGGAAATAGTGTCCCAACCCACTACTTCTGCCAAAAAGACACAGACTCTGCCATGGGACCCATTGGAACAACTGAACAGATGGAAGAAGCAATATGCTGAAGAACAAGATATAATATTACGACAGCATAAGTTGCAATGGCAGAGCTATGTATATGCTAACTGGGATAGCTGGGAACAAATACTGCAAGAGCACAGGGAATATATGAAGGAAGCCAGACAGTCTAAGGCACGGATAGCCTTGATGTTTTCATTAGTGCGGAAATTGATGGTTACACGTAAACCCTCTGTAAATTACTCTCTCTTTCTTACTGAACGATTAGTTTATTTTCAATTAAAAGCAATAGCAAATGGCAGACCACATGAGTTAATGACTTCAGAGAAATTTGTTGAGACCTTTAAGGAAGCCCCTGAAAGTGACCAGCATCTGCTGTGCGAACTCTACCTTCATAATGAGGCCATTCCTGAAGATAAGAGAGTTAATCTTATTCCAATTGCAGGCGATATACAAATTAGGGCATTTGCTTCATTTTTGTCTAATCAACTCACTTGGCAGACTGTGTTCACTCCAAGCAGTCATAATGAGGAGAATAAACTCCTATGGATCAGACCAGAGCCTGTAGGCCCAGCCATGTTTATAGCACAGTATTATGAATTCTTGCAGAAGCCAGGAATGAACGAGCACATACAGCAATTACAGGCTTCAATCCTTTTTAAGTGTCAAGAGCACATTAGAATGAAGGGTCCTGCTGCATTGAAGGCCAATGATATCTTTTGGCAGCAGTCATGTAAGGAAAGACAGGATTATCATCCTTTTAACCCTCTCAACCTTCAAGCTGCATTATCCAGGGTCCCTAAGTATATTAATTGCATTCAACATTGTGGAGTAAACTGGATTGGGTATCAGTTCCGTTTTCCAATTTTATGGCTGCCTTCAGACAAATATCAATGTCATTATCAGTTGACTAACAGAGAGGAAGCCTCGGCATGGCAACAGTTGCAGACCAACAGCGGATTCCGAGCTCCTACAGATGCCACCTTCTCCAGCTATTGCTTGAGTAATTTGCATGCTCAGTCCCAGTACTCAGACTCTGATTCAGACGAGGGGTTGCCTGAGGACATGCAACATTTTTAGCTGGGGGGGATGTTAGGACTCCACTATGTACCATTTTTGCTATATATTTTGACATCACTTTACTCTTAAAACCATGAACCTCAATGTCTTTTTCATTTACTTTATCCCAAGGTATATAGAAACCTCTTCTTTATTATATGGTTAATCTGTCTTACATTTAATTCCACAATACTCTTATATTTTATCATTTATTGAAGTGCATTGTTGCTAACACAAGCCAAAGATCGCAGATATGTATATGCCTTGGTGGGAACGAGCGACCGTTGCTGAAACAGCTGACTCCGTTGCTAAAACAGCTGACTCCGTTGCTGAAACAGCTAACTCAGTTGCTGAAACAGCCGTCAAGCACGCAAATCCCGTTATGCGTAATTTGCGATTCTGGAAGAACTTTTTGTGCAATAGTAGCAACAGCCCGAAGATACGGTTACCTGGATCTAGCACTTCTGTTGTCTCGGTTGTAACAATATCTCTTTTTTTTAAAGAACAGAATAGTCCTGTTTTGGAGAAGAAAACAGAATCGAGATATTCGCTCTCATGAAAATTGTAAATGATGTCTTCCCTTTAAAAAGAGGAGATATCATCATTAGAGGGGGATTGAGTTGTAAGTCACAGAACAGTATTGTGTGAGAACAGGAGCTAGTCTCCTTCTGTAATGTATCAGTTTCTTGACAGATGAATAAAAACTTCTTTTGAGCATTTCAATTTAATTCTTTCTCTTGGGGAGTCTTGTGAGAAGGAAAGGGCCCGCCTTCCTCACAAGATTCACCCCTTTGGTTCCTGTAGTTTGTTTATTTATTTATGTGTTTGCACTTCTCTTAATTCTGTTGTTGAAACACTAGTTACATGGTTTGCAATACTCTGTTTCTTAGCGCTACACGTATTGAATGCACGAGTGAATGATGTTGAGAGCATGTGCTGAAGATCCCTGCATAAAGGGATAGGGTCTTGCTCCCATTGATTGCTTTCCTTTGCCTGCAGTGTGATTAGAAACAAGAGGACAAGTGCTGAAGGTTCCTGTTCCTGGGAATAGGGTCTTGATCTCTTGAAGTACTTTTCTTACAGTGTGATTAGTGCCAGGCAGTAGGTGCTGAAGTTCCTCACCAAGGAATAGGGTCCTGTTCCTGCTATGGTTGAATGATTTCTTTTCTTGTAGATTGATTTTCCTTTGCTGTAACAAAGAATTCGTTTCTGCTATAATTTAATTGACTTCAGCTTTAATTAAGTAGAGTGTGAATTGATAGATTGATGAATTTAACAGATGTGTGTCTTTCTTTCACTACAACATTGATCCCACTTTTGAAATTGAGCACATCCAGTGCGCCATTACCTTTGAAATAAAAAGACCTTCTCGGGTTGACAATTTATGTGGAGCTCGAATTGTGGAAACAATTAGAGCGACCAACACTGAGGTTTTTCCTTTGGAGCTGAAAGCTCCTCATCTGCATGTAACTGAATCTCCCTCTAAATGGAACAACTCATGGCCTTATCTTCATTGAAATTCACATCTCTACGAACCACTGTCATCCCGTGAGATGACAGGTACACTTGATAGTTGTGAGGTGTATCAGTGTACCCGTCAAATATTCCCAAATCAACGGTTGGTTCTAGATTTTTCCTCGCATCCTTGGTAACATGATAGTAAACTCATGAACCAAAGATCCTAAAGTGTGCCACATATGGTTTCTTACCTGAAAAAGCTTCTTCTAGTGTACTGTTGATGCCTCGAAAATCGCTGCATCAACATTAGGGAAAACCACCCGGTCCGGACCTTAAAGGCTGCTCCTTTTCCGTTTGGTGTGGTGGTTTCGACTGGATATAATGGGACCAGTTTCCCAATGATTTATGAATGGGACGGATAAATATCTGTTTTACTTATATCTAATGACAAAAGGTGAAATATTTATTCTAAAATGCAATACTAATCTATCCTGGGAAATCTCTGTTTTAGTGCAACTCTTAATGGTTCTTATTGAAAAATAAGCATATAGATGACTTTACTTTTAAACAAGAATATTCATTCAGATGATAATTACTTTGTTTCAATAGGTGAACAAAGTAATAATTAAAACATTATTCCACTGATTTTTTATATCATTGATGCATATGTAGATGAAAGATAAAAATTCTTGAACATTCAATAGTGATAAGTAAAAGAGATTGCTGTAAAGACTTTATACATACGTCAATAATAGCAAAAATGAATGAATGCTAATTCACATAAAAGAATGAAACGAAACATAGATAATAGTACCATATGTGATCAAATCGCTCCAACATGAATTTTCATTTGAATCTCGCTGTCTAACTTAGAAATACTCTTACAGGAAGCAGTAGTGCATATCAGACAAAAGTACTCTTCATTAAAAGCTCGGAATGTAGGTCCAGTTTTATAAATAATATATATATATATATATATATATATATATATATATATATATATATATATATATATATATATATATATATATATATATATATATATATATATATATATATAGATATTGGAAGTACAATAGTGCAACTTCCAATCTAAGTCTTCATACAAAATTTTTAGGACCCTTTCTAAAAACATGAAAGGGTCTATAAATACTATCTAAACTAACTAACTATGAAATAAAAATGCTGTGAGCTGGTGTAACAGAATCACAAATACATGAAAATCTCCCCGAAATAGATATGCTTGCAGTCGGTAAGGATGGTTCATTGTTTCGGCTGACTATCTTTTGGCTTGAGCTGGCATATGGCGAGCATTGGCTGCAGCTCTGGAGGATGACTCATATGTGAATGCAGCTGGGCAATATAGGTGGCATCAGTAATTTTAGGAATCATGTAACCGATTGCATCGGTCAGGCATTTGATTGTTGTCCTTTGACTGTATGGTTTCACAAGGAAGAACCAAAAGGTTTCCCATGTCAATGTTTGGATGCCCGTGATTAATCTCTGCCTCTTTTCCAACTCTTGCTTCCATGTCTACTCCAATGTTTTGACTGATGGTAATTTCCCTAGGGTACACTCTAAAATCAAATTTGACAAATAGAGAGTATTATTAATTAATTCCACTAAATTACCAATCGCCGATCTACATATTGATGTTGCCCTTTCTACCTTCATCAATTGAGTTTGCCACTCAAGGAACAAAATTTCCTTGTGTGATTCCAGAATTTGGGGTAGATTTATGGCTTGCCCTTCGTTAGTTTCTTGACAGGAAAGAAACTCTGTTAGTGTCTCATCTACCTACTCCAACTTTTGCCTGTCATTAACCGATTTATCAATCATAGATGAGGAAATCTCACAGAAGGGAGGAACAAGAGAAATAGTATTACATAGCAAGTTCAATTGAGTACATAATGCTTTGGTTATTTGGAGAGCTTCTGATTTGAATTCGTCTATCTTAGGAAATTCCTTGAATCTTTCTATTTGTGATGACAATTGAGCAATATGTTCATCTTTCGATTTGCTCAACTTTTCATTCATTGCTTTTAGCTTGTTCAATGCTTGAGACAACTCTTTTTGCTTTTGAACTGCATGTTGGTCTATCCTCTGTTTCTCCTTGAGCAATTACTCATTTAATTGCTCGTTTGATTGCTTCTATGCTGCTAACTACTGCTCTAACTGCTCTATCCTTTGTTGTTTTTCCTGTACCTGTGTCTTTATTGATATGATCGCTTGATCCTTTTCTTTAAGTAAATTGCTGACTTCCGATGCCTTATCCACAGTAGCTGTTGTATATGCCCCGGCATATTGTGAGAGTTTAGTAAGATCTTCGGAAGGATTGACTTCCTCTCTCCATACCACATTAGTTGTCTCTGTCTGTGTAGGTAAAAGAGAAGATTGATCAAGTTTTCTCTTTTTCCTCTGTCTCTTTATTACAGCCCTATGCTTAGGGCTGTAGAAGACATATAAGGGTGGTATTTCTTCTATTCGCAGAACACTCTCATCAGAAGGGTTCTCTGGAATTATTTCAACATCTGTATGAGTCATGGGTGGGCGGCTAGTTCCTTCATATGGAAGTGTATTGGTCACTGTCTTTTGTCCAGTTATTGCTTCAGGAGTAGTGAATCCCTGCAAGCTCTCAGTATTGCTGATAATAGAGTCAAACTGTTGCCATTCTTTGAGTAGTTTGGGATCAATATGAACATTTGAATCAATAAGTTCATTGCCCTTTTCTTGTTCTTTCTCTTGCTCTGGTGTTTTTTCTTTCTCAGGAATTTGTTCTACTGCAGGAGCTTTATCAACAACTTGTTGTTCAGTTTCGCTTGATTGGACTATCGGGGTTGTGGCTAATAGGTCTAGAGGCAGAGTTTGCAACCTCTGGTCTCTAAGCATATTAAATGTTTCCAGTCCTTCATCTTGATACCTCATCCTGGCCAATGTTTTAACTTGAAATAATGATTCAGCTCAGAAAAAGAGATCATCGAATTCATCTGCTTTATGATCAAACTTAGCAAGTTTGGCTTGAGACATGACATTATAAGCAACCTTTCTTGGATCATATGGCCTGTTAGGAATTGTGGCCAGATTCAACATTAGTATCTTTTCTGTCTCCTTCTCTGCATGCTTGTAGTCATGCAGAGTGAAAATGCCACACCGTAAAGGAAAGTTTGGCCAAATATGCTTCTTTGAATCCTTAAGGGTTCTGGATGTCCCTTCTACTGTTATTTGGTAGGCCAACTCCCGAGCTAGCAATTTATCAGGCACATACAAAGGAAGAACATGAGGTTTAGTAAGGCTACCAAAAAGCCTTATGTAAGTAAATTTCTCTTCCCCGAACCAACTACCTACTGCTGTTAAATCAACTTCTGCTTCTGGGGATATCCTTGGAGCAGGTTTATTAAAAATAGAATAATATACAGGGAGAATAAAACCATTGCAAATTTTATACAAATGATTTTTGTAATTCGCCTTCCATAACTGTTGGTGGTAAATGTGGATTGGATTTGGGTCTTGAGGAGTCCATTTCCACCCAAGTATTGGATATTCAGAATTAAAGCAAATGGTATCCATTATATAAGCACTGTAATAGAATGGGGGAATAATCTGGGAAGTTTTATACACATTTGCTCTGTACTCTAAAATTGTTGTGGCTAATTTATCAGACAAGATATTAGCCCAATCCATCACATAACCGTTGATTGCAGCTTCCATTAGGGGTACCATTTCTATGGTGAATTTGGCCGAATCATGTATTCCCCATAGCCTACACATCATAGCCCCGACATAACAATAAGGGGAAGCCAAAGAGTCTACAGAGTACTTACCCGATGATTCATGCTTGTGCTTTTCGGGAAAATGTCTCCATTGCTTTATCAGGGCTGACTCTGAATCATTCTCCTTTGCGTATGCCTCCAAGAATGTCTTGTTGTATCGCTTCTCGGGTCGAGGTAAGTGGTACATTTTCATGAGATCCTCAGCTTGAAATGAGCCAAATATCCTCCCATCAACTGTGCAAACGGTTCTATCCGAGACAGGAATTTTCTCCACCACCCACCTCACTACGTCTATATATGGCATGATTTTAGCTCGTGTTGCTATTCTATGTAGATAGGAACAAGCCAACTCTTTGAGAGTTCCTTCTGATTTGTTAGTAGAATCGGCTGTGGCTGACTCTGATAATTCCTCTGGGTCCTCGGATTCTAGTAGATTGTAAATGGTCTCCGAGGTGATATTTCCTTGACCAAGGCATGTCGTGTCTGAGATTAATCCTTTCTTGCTTGGTCCGGGATCTTTGACTGGAGGAGTTGGCACTGTAGGGGTTGCAGCTATGGATTTCTTTGATTTTTTGTCCATTTTCTCTAGCTCTCTGGTTTTGTAAGAATTCTGCGCAAACAATTGCAAACAATGATACAAATAAAATGCTGCTGCAAGCCAATATGATAATGAACAGACTTACGTCAATTAGCATAAAATATAATATAGTTAAGGATTACCACAAATGAAATCCTTTAAAAGATTGATCCTTAACTGCAATATTGAATAGCCGTTTAAACTATCAATTGTGGTAAATATCATCATAAATGTCCATCACGTCGCCCATATGCCAAATGATTGTTTCAAGCGTGCCTTAGATTTTAAATGATCGACGATCAACGATAAATCACTGATCGGCGATCGGGAATGTCAAAGGGAAGGTTTTTAAGACTTGCTTTAAATATTTCCGATCACCGAAAGGTGATATAATATAATGCATGCAAGCTTCCTTTAATATATTTGCTTTTCGAGATGTGCGCCTAATTAATAGATCGCAATCGAGATTTGACATGGGCTTTATCCTTTATCGTGTGTCTTCCGCTGAGTGTCGATCGTCGATTGCGATTAGCTTTATCGCATCGGGAGTTTTCGGTCAGGCCTCTTCAAATGTTCCTTTATTGTTGACATCGCCGAGTCACCGATTGTCGATTGTGATTTGCGTTATTTCATCGAGTGAATTGAGGGTCTTTGCTTTATGATGCGTCAACATTTGTTTTCCCCGATTTACCGATTGCGATTGCCTTTTCGGATCGGAGCATTGGGTGGGGTTGTTATTTTGTATGTTTCCTTTAATATTGCGATATGCGATCTCCGATTTCTTTATCGCAATATTAAATGATTTTTATAATTATAAAGGAAACACTTTATTTCTTATTAAAGTTTGTATAAAATTATTTATATATAGTGAGTCCTTTCGCAAGGATTTTTATTATGATAAGTTACATAACATTTTATTCACACATCTAACTAAGTTTATTTTTAAAAGGGACCTATTTCATATTAAAATTTTGTATCAAAATTTTATGAAATGGGGGGTTGTTGTACAGCACAACAACTGGCGATTCGCTGGGAGAAACAGTTATCTCTGAGAAAATAATATAATATTTTAACTTCTTAATTTGAAAACCTTAATAGATAGAGAAAATCTAATATATCTAGGTAATTATAAATTCTGAATGTAATGTAAATGTTTTGAGGCTGTTGAAGTTGTATCAAAAGAAGATTTTATAATTTGTTGATGTTTTGCATGTGTAATTCGGGTTTTCCCTCTTTCTTCCTCTAGTTTCAAAATTTGATCATGTCTTAATTGAATGGAAGATGAGGGGTTTTCTTCAATAAACTGCACTAAAGCTAGTGAAGGAAGTATTAAATTTGCTAGTACGACAGCCTCTTTTCCATACACTATATTAAATGGGGAAGTGCCTATTGAGGCCTTCTGTGTGATGCAGTCTGCCCATAATACAAATATCAAAGACTTATGCCAGATTTTATGTTTTTGTTCAATGGTTCTTTTAATGATTTTGATAAGATTCGTATTGGTAGATTCTGCTAAACCATTACCCTAAGGGTAGTAGTTAGCAGAATATTTCAATTTGAATCCTCTCTTCATAGCAAATTCAAGTATAAAATTACCAGAGATATAAGATGCATTATAAAAAATAAGAGTGTTTGGGACACCAAACCTGGTAATGATTAACTGATCTATGAATTCAATGATTGCCTCAGAGTTTGCTGTCTTCAAAGGGATTTCTTCCATCCACTTCGTAAAGTAATCGGTGTCTGTAAAGATATACCTATGTTGCTTGGATGAATGTGGAATAATTTCTCCAATGATGTCCAATCCCCATTATTGAAAGGGTTGTTCAATGTTAACTGGTTGCAAGGGAAAAGCTGACTTCCTTTTTCTTCCACTAGTAGTTTGACATGTTTGGCATTTCCTTACATATTCATGAGTATCTCTGAATAAAGTGGGCCAATAATACCCAGCATGAATGATTTTATGGGTTGTTGTATCAGCTCCAAAATGTCATCCTGCCTGACCATCATGTAGTTCCTACAAGACCTTTTGCGCTTCAGGTTTTTCTAAGCATCTTAACAAGATTGAATCATAATTCTATCTAAACAACACATCATCAACAATCATGAAATTCTTTGCCTTTAGTATTATGGCACGTTTATTCTTATAGGAAAGATTAGAAGGAGTGTACCCATTTTTTAAGTAGAATATCAAATCTACATACTAGGATTCAGGATTGTTTGTACTTATCTCATTGATTTCTTCAATACTGTTTGTACCTTCATGTTCCTGAATATTAGAAGCTCCTGCTAACAACCTGCAAAAACCTTGGCCTTTGACAATCTTTGCTGGTTTTATGTCCAAATCATATTCTTGTAATGTTGTGACCCAATTTGCCCTTTTTTCTCCCAATTCCCTTTGAATTAGTAACTGTCTTACTGCTGAAAAAGGGACTATAACTTTTGTATGAGCCTTTAAGAGAAAGGGTCTGAAATGTTTAATGGCTTTATATATAGCAAAGGCTTGTTTTTCAACTTTGGAGTAATTGAGTTCAACACCTTGAAGATTTGAACTATAAAATGAAATTGGTGCTTCCAAGTTTTGATTATTGATTTGTGCCAGCACTGCTGCATAAGATGAATCAGATGTGAGAGTATATAGGATGATATGATTTGAAAAATTAGGAGTTTTTAATGCAGGAGCGTTTATGATTGCTTGCTTGATCAAATCAAAAGCTTCTTTTTCTATATGTCCTCATTTAAACACTGAATTCTTCTTAATCATAGTTTGTAATGGTAAAAAATCTGTGAAAAATCTTGGACAAATCTTTTTACAAAATTAATCTGGCCTAAAAGTGATTGCATTGTCTTTTTATTATGTGGTAATGGAATATCAGAGATCTCTTTGATTCTATCTAGATCAATATAAATACCATCCTTTGAAACGATGAAACCTAAGAGCTTACCTTGGTAGAGAGAAAAAAGTACTTCTTTGGATTGAGTGAAATGCCATACCTTTTGCAGTGTTGAAAGATTAGTCTCAAATCATGTAAGTGACTTGATCTTTTCTTAGAGAAAACAATAATGTCATCCAAATAGATAACTACTGATATATTGATTAGGCCTTTAAATGTGATGCCCATTTCTCTTTGAAATGTAGCTCCAACATTGATCAATCCGGAAGGCATTTTTTGATAGGCATAAGTTTCCCATTTGGTTTTGAAGGTAGTCGTAAGTCTGTCGTCAGGGTGGACCAAAATTTGGTTATACCCTGAAAAACCATCTAGAAAGGACATCAGTTCAGAACCAGCTACCGAATGGAGAGTTTGCTCCATGGTAGCTAAAGGGAAGTTATCTTTTTGACTTGCTTTATTAAGATTTCTGAAATCAATACAAATTCTAATGTCACCATTTTTCTTCCTTACTCGCACCATGTTGGACACCCAATTTGAATGTCTAACAGGAAAAATTATCTTAACTTTCAAGAGTTTGTTTAGTTCAGCTTTTATTTGACTCTCTAAGTTAGGATGAATCTTCCTTAACTTCTGTTGTACTGGTTTTTCTTCAGATATCATCAGAATTGTATGTTGTATGATAGATGTATCATATGTTTTCAAATCATCATATTTCCAAGAAAAGACATTTTTATATTTGTAATAATCTGATAAATTCCATTCTTTCTTCTGGTGTAAGTCCTAATCCTAAATTGATGTTTTGTGGATTTTCCTCAGTACCAAGGTTTATTAATTCAAATCTCAAAGTAGAACTTTGAAGCTTTGAATTAGTAACCTGTTTAAACCTATCTTTAATGTCATAAAGGTCCTCAAGTTTGACCACTGGCTTAGGTATTGAGTTTTCTTCAAGCTTTTCCTTCATTTGGAGATCATGCTCACTTTCATCAATAATTTGATCATCATATGACTTATCAGAAGTTAAGAAATTCAAAATTTCATCATCATGATTGAATACTCACCAATTAGTGACATTGTCAGGAATGGATGGCTTAAAAACTAATTCTACTGAAAACTTATTGGGACTATAATTTTTAGGTGGCAGGATCTTAGAAATAACATTAGCTAGCAAATCTGCTACTGCATTCTGAGATCTCGGGATGGGAGAAATATTAAATGCTAGAAAATGAGACACAAGGTCTTGTACTAAGGATTGATAATGTTTAAGGTGACTAGAAAGGCAATGTATAGTATTTCTAACTTGTCTTATTACAATTTCAGAGTCACCGAACACTTTCAAATATTGAACTTTAAGACCAATAGCTTTATAAAGTCCTTGTATCAAGGCTTCATATTTGGCAGTATTTTTTGTGCACTCAAATTCTAATCTGCATGATAACATGGTCTTTTCTCCCTCAGGATTAACCAAACTACATCATGTCCCTACACCTTCATTTGATTTAAACCCATCAAAGTATAATGACCAAAACAAAGATTTATCTACCGTTTGATTTACAGTTTCCTCAGCAATTTTAACACATCTTGATGTATCTGTTTGGGAAAAAATTTCAATTTGAGATGCGAAGCTATTAACTGAGAAAGGTGATGATTGAGCCGTAAAATTTCCAAAGAATGATTCAGATGAATAGTTACCCAAAATGTTGTTGTTGAATGCTATTGGCTGGTCTCCTTGCTCAAACTCAGTGACAGTATGAGTCGTATGTTTCTCCCGATCAATCTTGATTTGATTTGGCTTTACTTTATAGGGCAGCCACATGTGCGAACAATCGGTGGAAATATAACCATGAAGTTTCTCAGACTAGTCTCTACTTAAAATAAAACCATAGAACTTAGGAATATCAGCGATTAAGATATCAATTCTCTGCACAACTCTTGGGTCCGCTGATAACCTGATGGTAACTGAATTGATTTCTCCTAATACTTGGACCTTAGTTCTCTCCAATTGGACAATGTGAATTGCAGACTTTTGGGGTTCGATATTCAGTTTAGAACAAGCTGAGGCTAGCATTATATTCGAAGAAGCCCCTGAGTCTATCAAGCAATTGTGCAAATTTCTATTATAAATTTCATAGGTCAAGAGAAGAGGAGGAGTATGTGAATTTTATCTATCTCTGATTAAAACAACATCAGTAGCTTCTACCCTACCAGGAGGTGGTTTACCTGTTTCATTAGCAGTTTTGGATAGTACAACATTTGGAAGAGGAGAAGAAGGTACTGCATCTAACTCCTTAAGCAACAATTTTTGTTGATGTTTGAGTTTACTAAGCTCAAACATTGTGATATTTGCTTTTGTTTTCTTCATGTCTTCAATAATGTTGTAATCCATAGAGTCTGTAACTACTAATGTTTTAGATGCTGCAGGTGGATTTGAGGTTGATGGTTGATTTTGAGAAGGTACCGCCGTAGACTTCTTTGTGGGAATCTTTTCTTTAGTAGTGGTACTTGCATTCCTTTTCTTCTGAGTTATCTGGACAGGTTCAGGAGTACCTTTACTCCTGGTAGTTTATAGGGAAAGCTTCCTATTCGTTTTTTTCTGTATTGGAATTAGGTAGGATAAAGTCCCACATCGCATGACATTCTGCAATTACCTCTTCTTCAGTTTCTTCTGATGACAAGACTGTTTCTTCTTCTTCTTCTTCTTCAGGATTTGAGTCTGCATTAGATATAGTATTTGGAGGCTTTGTTTTAGGTTTCTTAAAGTTTCTAAATGGTCTTTTCGTTGAAGTCTCGACTACTTGCTTCTTGATTTCAATCATTTCATTTGACATAGTTTTGAGAACTTTTTGGAGACCTTCCATATCATAGGGATCTTTAACCACTTTATTTTTTGAATCATCTTTGAAGGTGACCTTTTTTTATTTTCTATCTTCAAGAGAAACTTTCTTTTCTAAGGCAATGATGCATTTCTCTACAGCAAGTGCTTCTTTCATATTTTCTGCAAGAGTTGGTTTTGCAGCTGTATCTACAAAGATAGCTATGTTTGAAGGTAGCGCTGTTATATACCATTCGCTTCTAACTTGCTCACTTGGTTTAGAGGAAATTGGAAACTTATTCAAGAGTTTATTGAACCATGAATTAAACTATTTTATGGGTTCTTTAGACTCTATCCTAAGATTTGAAAGATCATTAATTAACGTTTCTAGAGATCTATCATCACCATATTTAGTCAAGAACTGTTCTTGAAAAATATTCCAACAGGTAATGGATCCTGATGGCAATGAAAAGTACCAAGACCCTGTTAGGTTGCTATACCAATAGGTGTCATATTTCATGATTGACTGTTAAAGTGCCAAATATGTTCATCCTTTCCATGCTGCAAAGGTTCCATATTCCAGAAAATCAAAAAATTAAAAAATGAAAAGAGGGTATGCCCTTAAAGAATGATCAAAGGGAAAAAAGAATGAATTGGTCAAAAAGAAACAAAATGAACCCCAAAGAAAGACCAGGAAAGTGCTCTAGTCCAAAGTGCCACTACTATTCTATTCTGCAATGAATTTCATCATATGCAGTCAGTTGAATGTCATCACACTTGATGGATGACCAAACAGCCTAATCTTGGCCAGTCCATGTCTAAATTTATTGTTTTAGAAGTAGAGAATAAAATCTGTCCAAAAAGTTCAAGCTTGGCAGATCAATAGTATGGTAGAGAAATAGAGGTGCTCAACAGCAAAATCTAAGCTCCTGGAAGAAATAAGGGCAGACATAGATAGGAGGACAGCTAAAAGAAAGGAAGAGAGTAAGGGTTTGCTAGTTCAAATGCACCCAATCAAAAAGAAGAAAAAATGTTAGGCTTTTTAGGTTGGGTAGGTAGTTTGATGTTGCAAAAGTAGGTTTGTGAACAATTTTGTCTTCAAATGATGATCTATCTCATGGATATCACAAGTGCCATGGCAAGGTGGCTGCAAAATAGTTGAAGCATGAATAATTCCCCTCCCCATTTCTCCAAGAACACTCACTAACATCCCCTCAGGGACATTGGGATCGGCTCAGTGCCCCTAGTTCATTTTATTTCATGAGAAAGACTAAGTGAAACTTTCATTTTACTTAAGACAACTAAGCCACATTTATTGTGTAAAAATGTTTTTCTTCTATTCTTGCTAAGTTCTCCAAGTTCATGACTTGGATCCCTTTTGTTCCCTAAGCCTAAGTTTACTCTTTTAACTTAGTGCATTGATTAAACCTACCATTCCATATTAACACCCTAACTCTATTATATATAACTCCTATATAAAGTTTTCCCCGCCCCTATTATACATAAACTACATAAAAAAACCCCAAAACTTTAATATCCCACCCCGGGATTAATTAAATCCATATGTTAATATTTTAACGGGGGTCCAAGGTTTATCTGAAACCTTGTGGACAACCCTCCCCGCGCGCACATAAACATTGGGATTTAATTAACGTTTGGTTGATTAAATAACCAACCCGCCCAAACCCAAAGTTGAAATACATTGTAAAACCCCACAAAAACCTTATGAAACGTCAAATATTAGCACGCGGGTCCCATACTCTAGCCCTCCGCTTGTTTTGTTTGCCTCCGACCATCGGATCATCGGCCATAGATCTTGTTAGACTCTGTCTCATGTCAGAGATTGATTCTTCTTCAAAACCATGTTTTGAAGAAGAAATCATTTAATGTATTGTTTTAGATTATGTAATTGACCTCCATCTCTTCAAAAAAAACAGCAGCGACTTCAAGCTCCTATCCCTGCACAAGCACAATTCAAAACATCATCAGCAATCCCTGCATTTGATCATTTCTGGTAAACAGAGTTGTTGCTAATGTGACCTTGGCAAGGTGGCTCTGCTTGCCTCTACACCAAGTAGAGGAAGGACAACGCACAAACCAAATAAATGAGGCATTTCTCCAGTTGTGTACTATTTCAAGGGATATGAATATGAAAGTAAGAAGTGAAGCTCTTTACGCTCTCGGAAGAATGGGTCCCTTATCTGAAAGTGTGTTGCAGCTTTGAGTAAGAAGATTTTGGGGGGCAAGCAGCAAAGAGGGTATCAAATAACTTCTCTAGCGAAACTTCTGAGGGTGATAGAGACCTAGCATGCCATGGCAGAGGATTAGATCTTCTCACTCTTAGCGCCGCTGGAGCTTTTCTTCATGGAGTTGAAGATGAATTCTCAGAGGAAAAAACACATGCATATGTTTCTTGGTATGTTCGATGACATCAACTCTGATATACGTTCCGCAGCAAGGAAATTTCTTGGTCGAATAAAGCTACCCAGCATATCTATGTTTAAAATGACAATTGAAGCCCTTATGACTAATCTGGACAAGCATCCCCAGGATGAGAAAGATATTATCTCTGTTATGTATTGCATGGGCAAAAGCCATGGCACATATATCTTGTGCTCTATGAATGAATTTGTACAACAGATAACAACATATTCAAATAAAGATTTAGGTTTTGATCAACCTCAAGTAGCAGCGTTATTGATCATGATATTGGCAGCAGAAGTCTCAAATGTAGGAATCCACTTTCAAATCCCAAAAGAGGTGGTTTCATAGGCGAAATATTTCCATGGAAAGTTCATTAGTGGCTCTGGGATCAACTGTAACTGTAAAAATGCAGAGTCCACCTTCAGACGATTGGCGGAAGAGTTCAGAAAACAACAATTATGAAAACTTGATTGCGTCCAGTTCTATAGTTCCATATCAGGACGAGGGAATCTCTGAAGTACTAGGTTATGCTCTACAAAGTAGCACTGAGGTGATCCCCAAGAACTAGCATTATTATTTGTCCATTATTATAAAGGAGATGTACTCGAAGATTTGCCTGGACTTGTTGATTTCACTGTAATGTTGAATCTAAATGATAAACAGAGAGGAGCATTGAGCAAGGTATAACACTTGGTGGGAAATAGAGTGACTATAGATATAATGTCTTCAGCAGTCGACATACATCCTTCACCTGAAGGAGAGAATCCTTCGGGATGATTAGAGCCCGATGTGACTAATATTGGGATTACTCTTAACAATGTTAATGCAGATCCAAATGATGGAGTGAAAACGAAGTTTGTTCTTGACATTTTGTCCCTCTGTGAGACAAATAAGGAGAAGACTACTTTTACTCCTTGTTGGAGGCCATACCTCACGTGAAGTCTGTCGATGGTGATATACAGGCGAAGCCATTTTTGGATGCCTGCAAGCTTGTATTACTAGTCATTGAAAAGTTTGGCGCTGCTATGGCTCTTGTGAAGGCTGATGTTGTTGGCAACATTTCGAGATTAAATAAGAAATAGGATTTGATGTATCTAAGCTTTTGAATGTTGATGACAACATAGAAGTTATTATAGGACAGCAAAGAGTGCGCCTGTACATCATTGGTGGAGTGAAGGATGACACAGTGTTTGCACCACAAACTAAAAGGAGATTAGTGAAATTGCTTGGCATCGATTAGATGAATTGCAACCTACAAACAATGAGGCCAATTCTCGTGGACCGAATGGAATGAAGTGTTTATGATTGGACCTCTTGGCACATGCTTCTCTGCGTTGCTCTCCTCAGTGCCAATACACAAATTGCCGCAGAGTAAAAGGGCTCTTTCGTCATGGAAGACAGTGTAAAATTCGTGCTTCTGTGCATTCATGTGATTAGTCTGGGATCTAGCTCACTGGTGGAGGAAGAGCAGTATACGTGGATCATTACATGCTCAGTAACTTAGCACTTGTCAGTTTTTAGTTGTCATCCTTGTGCTGAACGTTGGAAAACTTTTAAAATCATGGCATCAAGGTGGTGTCAATTGGGTCTATTTGCCAGACATTGCAAAGTGGCTAGATTACAACGGCCCTCATGTTACAAAATCTTTACGGATAGCCTCAGTTCTCTCAACTCCAACCGATACAGAGGTCATTTCTTAGGTGGCAGTTATTGCGTTATGCGTGCATGTGGCGGTTTGACCCGTATTTTAGTAAAGCAGTAGAACGTATCTCCAGAAATTGAGAGCAGTTGCAAAGTGGCAGTCAAGGATCGTTTGCCTATTTCGGTCTTCACGCTGGAATAATGAAAAGCTTTCTATCTTTAATAGCAAATGGAGGATTTTGTGTTGTCTATCATAACCAAAGAATGTGATTTGATTTCAATCCTGATCCTATGAAGATCTGCGCTCCATGTGTTAGCCAGCAGAGGATTTCAAAGGAAACGCATTTGCCTATTTTAATCCATAGCCTTGATTCTATGAGATCTTAGCACTAGATTTTCTCTTAATGAGCCAATTGTTAAAAGAGTCAGAGAAACGCTGTACCATGTAGAGAATAGATGTAACGTTTGTTTTTTTTTTTTTTGGTAATGTTAGTTAAAATGCACCCCTGTTTTGGGCAGCGTTTCATGTATTGTATTAAAAAAAAATTCATTTGAAGAGGGGGAGAAAAGGAGAGAGAGGGGAGAGTTTCTGAGCGCTGGAGGAGAACTGAGCTCCATTGTACAGTCTTTGACAGAGGGATTTTTAATGAAGTTTCACAGCTTTAATTTTTGAGATTCATGTGGTATGTTAATTTAGCATAGGTGCTTCTTGTGTTTCATATGTAATTTGTTATGTTCCATTTCACTACATGATCATATCTAATTGAACAAATGAAGGGTTAAAGTAAGAATTCATGCCCGCCATGCTCCACTTTTAAGTTTGTTCAATTCAATGTTTTCTTCTGTTTAAGGAGGATTCAAAGTTATTGTTTGCCCTCCTTAGCTCCTCACCAGTCTTGCCATCCCATTTAAAAATCTAGATTTGATGCTAAATTCCTTGCCTACCTTGCCTCAGTTGTCAACCTGTGTTGTTCATTATATTTCTCTGTTTGAAGCTGTGATTTTGTCCATGCAGGCCAGAAAAACCCCATTATTTAATTAAAAACCCCAAATCAACCTTCAAATCAGTTTACTAGCCTAATATCAGTGTTCCTAATTGGGTCAGCTCATCCTATTGAAAGATCTACCGAGTTTGACCGGAGAGAGCCTTCTCATACCCCGTAGGGCTAGCTACGAGGTGAAATGGTTTGATGTTGCCTTGAAGGTTTACCTTCCTCAGCCTAGGGTGAAATCTCAAGCGCTAACATAGTGGCGACCATACTGGGGAGAACATTCAACTTGTTGATTGTTTTGTCCCGGTACATGCAATCAAATTTCAGATCTAATGCTGATGGTGGACAACAATCAGATACATATGCAGGCTGAATCATTCACCTGGTGACTCCAACTTGATCCAGACATTCCAGTGCCTGTTGATTCATTCATGCAATGGTAGGGTATGTGGCAAACCCTGCACTGTGTGAAGCTCTAAACGAATTTAGAGAATGCTTAGTGGATATTGAAATTAATGAAGAAGTTTTAAGTTTTTTCCTTCAATGTTTGAAATCTCCGAATTATCATCCTAGCGTCTGTGAGTTACTTGTTGAAAGAATCGAGAAGGAGATTCAAGATTTAGATGAGCAGATCCAGTCTTATGATTTCCAAGACCCTAAAAAGTTCTTGGAAATCCTCCTTCCTTCACAACAAGCAATAACAGACTTTCCTATAGAGGTATACATTGACAATGTGCGGCTGGAAGCATGTGTTGCAGAGTTGGGGCAGCCAACAGAGTATGGTGTCCGTGATCCTATTGCGGCATACATGGACACATTTTTCAGGTTGATTGACAGATCAGGCTGTCTTTTCCGTGACCAGGGTCACCACGTGCATGAAGGGCTGCCAGCAATTGCATCTGTGACTTCGTGGCAGCATTCTCAAGCGGCTTCATTATCAGGTTTACTTGAATGGTTAATATGGCATTTTAGCATTACCTGATCTATTGTTTGTACAGCAGATTAGAGTAGGTTGTGTAAATAAATAAGCAGCCATAAGGGCAGCATCTTGTTTTAGTTTGCTTGAAGATTGTTTGAGTTCAGTTTCAGTTTGAAAATAAGTCAAGAGTTGTGTTGATGATGACTCCATTGCCCAATGGATGGAGGCACTGTCTGCTCTCCCAAAGTTCTGCGGTTCTTGGCACCTCCAGGAAGCTGCAGCTGCCATCCCAAATGGAGCCGATGTTAGACTCTGTCTCATGTCAGAGATTGATTCTTCTTCAAAACCCTGTTTTGAAGAAGAAATCATTTAATGTATTGTTTTAGATTATGTAATTGACCTCCAGATCTTCAAAAAAACAGCAGCGACTTCAAGCTCCTATCCTTGCACAAGCACAATTCAAAACATCATTAGCAATCCCTGCATTTGATCATTTCTGGTAAACAGAGTTGTTGCTAATGTGACGTTGGCAAGGTGGCTCTGCTTGCCTCTACACCAAGTAGAGGAAGGACAACGCACAAACCAAATAAATGAGGCATTTCTCCAGTTGTGTACTATTTCAAGGGATATGAATATGAAAGTAAGAAGTGAAGCTCTTTACGCTCTCGGAAGAATGGGTCCCTTATCTGAAAGTGTGTTGTAGCTTTGAGTAAGAAGATTTTGGGGGGCAAGCAGCAAAGAGGGTATCAAATAACTTCTCTAGCGGAACTTCTGAGGGTGATAGAGACCTAGCATGCCATGGCAGAGGATTAGATCTTCTCACTCTTAGCGCTGCTGGAGCTTTTCTTCATGGAGTTGAAGATGAATTCTCAGAGGAAAAAACACATGCATATGTTTCTTGGTATGTTCGACGACATCAACTCTGATATACGTTCCGCAGCAAGGAAATTTCTTGGTCGAATAAAGCTACCCAACATATCTATGTTTAAAATGACAATTGAAGCCCTTATGACTAATCTGGACAAGCATCCCCAGGATGAGCAAGATATTATCTCTGTTATGTATTGCATGGGCAAAAGCCATGGCACATATATCTTGTGCTCTGTGAATGAATTTGTACAACAGATAACAGCATATTCAAATAAAGATTTAGGTTTGGATCAACCTCAAGTAGCAGCGTTATTGATCATGATATTGGCAGCAGAAGTCTCAAATGTAGGAATCCGCTTTCAAATCCCAAAAGAGGTGGTTTCATAGGCGAAATATTTCCATGGAAAGTTCATTAGTGGCTCTGGGATCAACTGTAACTGTAAAAATGCAGAGTCCACCTTCAGACGATTGGCGGAAGAGTTCAGAAAACAACAATTATGAAAACTTGATTGCGTCCAGTTCTATAGTTCCATATCAGGACGAGGGAATCTCTGAAGTACTGGGTTATGCTCTACAAAGTAGCACTGAGGTGATCCCCAAGAACTAGCATTATTATTTGTCCATTATTATAAAGGAGATGTACTCGAAGATTTGCCTGGACTTGTTGATTTCACTGTAATGTTGAATCTAAATGATAAACAGAGAGGAGCATTGAGAAAGGTATAACACTTGGTGGGAAATAGAGTGACTATAGATATAATGTCTTCAGCAGTCGACATACATCCTTCACCTGAAGGAGAGAATCCTTCGGGATGATTAGAGCCCGACGTGACTAATATTGGGATTACTCTTAACAATGTTAATGCAGATCCAAATGATGGAGTGAAAACGAAGTTTGTTCTTGACATTTTGTCCCTCTGTGAGACAAATAAGGAGAAGACTACTTTTACTCCTTGTTGGAGGCCATACCTCACATGAATTCTGCCGATGGTGATATACAGACGAAGCCATTTTTGGATGCCTGCAAGCTTGTATTACTAGTCATTGAAAAGTTTGGCGCTGCTATGGCTCTTGTGAAGGCTGATGTTGTTGGCAACATTTCGAGATTAAATAAGAAATAGGATTTGATGTATCTAAGCTTTTGAATGTTGATGACAACATAGAAGTTATTATAGGACAGCAAAGAGTGCGCCTGTACATCATTGGTGGAGTGAAGGATGACACAGTGTTTGCACCACAAACTAAAAGGAGATTAGTGAAATTGCTTGGCATCGATTAGATGAATTGCAACCTACAAACAATGAGGCCAATTCTCGTGGACCGAATGGAATGAAGTGTTTATGATTGGACCTCTTGGCACATGCTTCTCTGCGTTGCTCTCCTCAGTGCCAATACACAAATTTCCGCAGAGTAAAAGGGCTCTTTCGTCATGGAAGACAGTGTAAAATTCGTGCTTCTGTGCATTCATGTGATTAGTCTGGGATCTAGCTCATTGGTGGAGGAAGAGTAGTATACGTGGATCATTACATGCTCAGTAACTTAGCACTTGTCAGTTTTTAGTTGTCATCCTTGTGCTGATCGTTGGAAAACTTTTAAAATCATGGCATCAAGGTGGTGTCAATTGGGTCTATTTGCCAGACATTGCAAAGTGGCTAGATTACAACGGCCCTCATGTTACAAAATCTTTACGGATAGCCTCAGTTCTCTCAACTCCAACCGATACAGAGGTCATTTCTTAGGTGGCAGTTATTGCGTTATGCGTGCATGTGGCGTTTTGACCCGTATTTTAGTAAAGCAGCAGAACGTATCTCCAGAAATTGAGAGCAGTTGCAAAGTGGCAGTGAAGGATCGTTTGCCTATTTCGGTCTTCACGCTGGAATAATGAAAAGCTTTCTATCTTTAATAGCAAATGGAGGATTTTGTGTTGTCTATCATAACCAAAGAATGCGATTTGATTTCAATCCTGATCCTATGAAGATCTGCGCTCCATGTGTTAGCCAGCAGAGGATTTCAAAGGAAACGCATTTGCCTATTTTAATCCATAGCCCTGATTCTATGAGATCTTAGCACCAGATTTTCTCTTAATGAGCCAATTGTTAAAAGAGTCAGAGAAACGTTGTACCATGTAGAGAATAGATGTAACGTTTGTTTTTTTTTTTTTGTTGGTAATGTTAGTTAAACTGCGCCCCTGTTTTGGGCAGCGTTTCATGTATTGTATTAAAAAAAAATTCATTTGAAGAGGGGGAGAAAAGGAGAGAGAGGGGAGAGTTTCTGAGCGCTGGAGGAGAACTGAGCTCCATTGTACAGTCTTTGACAGAGGGATTTTTAATGAAGTTTCACAGCTTTAATTTCTGAGATTCATGTGGTATGTTAATTTAGCATAGGTGCTTCTTGTGTTTCATATGTAATTTGTTATGTTCCATTTCACTACATGATCATATCTAATTGAACAAATGAAGGGTTAAAGTGAGAATTCATGCCTGCCATGCTCCACTTTTAAGTTTGTTCAATTCAATGTTTTCTTTTGTTTAAGGAGGATTCAAAGTTATTGTTTGCCCTCCTTAGCTCCTCACCAGTCTTTCCATCCCATTTAAAAATCTAGATTTGATGCTAAATTCCTTGCCTACCTTGCCTCAGTCGTCAACCTGTGTTGTTCATTATATTTCTCTGTTTGAAGCTGTGATTTTGTCCATGCAGTCCAGAAAAACCCCATTATTTAATTAAAAACCCCAAATCAACCTTCAAATCAATTTACTAGCCTAATATCAGTGTTCCTAATTGGGTCAGCTCATCCTATTGAAAGATCTACCGAGTTTGACCGGAGAGAGCCTTCTCATACCCCGTAGGGCTAGCTACGAGGTGAAATGGTTTGATGTTGCCTTGAAGGTTTACCTTCCTCAGCCTAGGGTGAAATCTCAAGCGCTAACAGATCTGACGGCCCACATGAATATCGCATGCCCTCTGCTGTCAAACGATAGCACCCTGGTGGATGGGCGGTATTGCTGTTGTACAAAAGACTGGTGTTGCCATCCCGCTTCCCTCGCTGCCACCCCCCCCCTCTAAAACCACCATAGCCCAAAGGCGGTGCGGGGGCCAAACCACTTACCGCCCATGCCCCCTCTCTGTTGACGTCACGCTCTCGTCATTTGACATGTCATCCGTCACCCCGCCTCCGCATCATTTGCTATGTCACCCACCATGTCATTACCAAGTCAGCCTCCGTACCTTCACTATACGACAAAATCATTGCGTCATACTGACGTCACCCAATCAAAGTGCGCCCAAAGCCACCGAAACCAAATTTTTCGTAAAAAAGGCGTGAAAAGGTCATTGTATCCATTTCTGTTGTTTGTTCCATACAACTGGTGCATGAGATTTTTTGACTAAAACAACTTTTCAACTGCATAGTCCGCCACCCAGCTAACTCCAGCCTACAAACCAGTCTTCAAGCTCGGCCCGATACCTGCATTTCGCACAGTTCACCATTGAAACAGGTATTTACGCAGATTTTGTCCCCGAACCTTGTTTTTCTACTTTTCTTTGCAAAAATGGCCCAAAGAACACAAATTTAAATTAAAATTTGCTATACAACCTTCGACATAGCTCATCATAACCATTGTTCGGCACATTTTTTCCAAGAAATTCCTCAAAATCTATCTCCCTCTGCACTTTTTCCCATTTAGCTAAAATTCAAGCTCATTTCGGCCTACAACTCCCGCAAAAAGGATCCAAAGGTATTGTTTTGCCTACTGTTGTGGAAAAACCCAAATTCCGAGTTGAAAACCACAAAATAATTTAACCAATGGAGGTTTCAGTGGCCCTCAATGTGGCTCCCCTGAATGCACCTCACAAAGAATTAGAATGGTTGCCCTTAGCTGATAGGGACTTCCAAATACAAGATTTAGTTGGTGACATAGACCATCTGCAAGCATTTTGTGAAATTAGAAACAGTTATCTATGCAAAACTGATTTCTATGGAATATGGGAGTCCAACCTGCCCAGATACTATCTCCCTTCAGTGAATGTATTCCCAGACATTATCTGCCTTTCTGTGAAAATTATGAGCCTACTAAAAGAGCAATCATGTCTCCAGCTAGGACTATCTTATTTCATATAACTCATGGCTCAATCAATGAAATGCTACATTTTAAACCTACTCAGCCTCTGACTCCTCTCTCTATAGGACATTTGGTGGAGCAAGGCTCTAAGTTATCCACTGTAGAAATAGACAGAATTGCCAAATTATTCTTGAGTCCAGATTGCCATTCTAGATTCTCACATCCCTATCACCATGCCTGGTTTGATGAACCTAGAAGACTCATTATTGATATGATATCCTATGTCTTGGGATTTAGGACAAGTGAAATTGTTGATGACACCATCTTAGCTTTTATGTCCATATTTATTCCAGGACAGCCTCCTGCTATCAAGTATGACTTTGTTACCTTCATTAGCAACAAAATCCATGAACAATTCATAAAGATGGACAGAGAGGGAGTCTTCAAATATACTTCTTATATCTATCATCTATTTTTGTATTATCAAACATACAGTTTTCAGTTTCCTACCAGAAAATTGGATACTAAAGGAGAAAAGAGATCTGTAATTTTTTGGACCCCAGTCTTCCACCGAGTCCATAAGTCTCCTTACAATTACTGTGAGTTCATTGATCTATTTATATATCCAGTCTCCTCTCTGTTGATGACAGTTCCTCCTCCCAGACTTGCTGGTGACATGCAGAAAATTTTACAGCTCTCCAAAAACTATAAATTAGGTGACTGGTACTTTTACCAGAATCACACTGAGATCAGGATATATGGCTGTGAGCTGTGCCCCTATAAACTGCCAAAATACGTGCCTATGAGACTGTTTGCTCTTGAATATTTTAGGCAATCTATCAACTCAGATTTGACTCATTTTTATGGTGCCAAGAAAAAAGCTCAACTCAAATTAAGAAGCCAATTAGGCCCCTTCATTGTTAACAAAAAGGAAGGATGGGAAAATGCTGACAAGATACTAGGTGAAGACCTCAAATTAAAAAGGAGCTTCTTGTGGGTACCCTATGACCTGAATGGATTCATCTGTGATAGAAAGGTAAAAAATAGGCTATCATCCTATAGTCATTATAGGATCCCTGATATAGAGCAGTATGCTAATCAAGATGAGTGGGTAGAGGGCACATTGGTAGAAGACATTACTGAGGAAGAAAAGATGAAACAGGCAATGAAAAATCATGAAAAGACTCTTGACCTGGACTCTTTGGGACAGGTGTCTTTCGCCTCAGCAAACCGGAGTGGGCACATCAACTACTACAACTTCACAACAACCATCCCAAGAGAGCACTACACCAGCTGCAGGTACAACAAAGGGTAAAGAAGTAATAGGTTCAGAGTAACACATAATGACAGACCAGCCAGCTACATCAAAGGAACAGGGCCAAGGGCAAGTTCCTCCAGCTCAGAAAAAGGCACCAGAAACACCAGCACTACAAACTCCTCTCAATGAGGAAAAGGGCCGAAAAAGGGACCGAGAAGAGGCCACACCCATAAGTGGGCCACCAGAGAAACCAGAAGCAAAGAGGCATTGAAAAGATCCTCTATCTGAAGAGGAAATTATAGAGGAAATCATAGAAAGTCCGAGAACTGAAAGGGAAACCAGCCCACTGACTTCCCCAATGATAGAAACATCCACTAGTTCTCATGGGCAGTAATTGGGAAAACAAAATAGTGTGGAAATTTCTTCAGCAAGGCCACAAAGCAAGTAAGGTTTAGATATTAAAAGAACATTCATGGACATCAAGGCACAAAATGAATCAATCAGAATGTAGCTATATGATCAATTTTTCAGGATGACCCCCATTAAACAGCAAAGGTTAATGCCTGCATATGACATTAAGGAAGGAAAGATGATTGTGAGCCACTTCAAGCCTAAAGTGCAGCAACCACAGTCAGCTGCTGATTATATTAGAACAAATCAGGAGGCTCCTGCCAAGGACATTCACTCGATGGACCAGATTGAGTTACATAAACAAACTGGAGAGATGGTTTACTCTACATTGGAAGACAAAGCAATACTAGCTCAACAATTGTAGAATTCACTCAACAACACATCACCCCAACTGGATTTAGAGAAAGCATCTTCCCTGGCCAAGGACAATAGAATCAAGTCCTTAGAAGAAATTATAATTGAGTTGGGACATGAGCCCAAAGATGCCAAGGGAATAAAGGCACTGATAAAGAAAAAGGAGGATGACATAGCTGCCCTCAAGAAACAATTGAAGCTGCCAATCACTATGCATCCACAAACCACAGAAGTTGTGTAGGAAAAAGCAGAAGAAGACATGATGGACTTACTAATGAGGATGAATCAAAGAGTGAGTGAGATGGAGAAGGAATTGGAGAAAGCATTGCAAGAAAAGCAGGGAGTGTCGACCTCCCAGCCATCACAAACAACTCCAATAGTTACAACTGCTCCTCCTACAGCTACATCAGTAGTGCCTCCTACTGATCCAGCATCTACAGCAGGTACTTCAACAACACCAGCAGGTAGCACCACCACCATGACCACAGATGAGTTGATAAATGCTATGGAGGATTTAAAACTCCAAGTATCAGAACTAAAGGATGCTAAAGAGAAATTGGCCAAACTGGAAATAGGTTATGACAAATCTAAGATGACTGTAGCTGAGAAGACAAGAGAGGTAAAAGCATTGGAAAATAAAGTAAAGGCATTGGAAAAGGACCTCTTGTTAGACAAACCTCTGGCAGAAATCAGCGGCATTTTGTGGGCTAATATCAGTAAATCAATCACTGATGTACAAAAATCCATATAGATAATTCATGAGCAAATTGATCTGGTAATAGCAGCTCAGGAAGAGATTCAAAAGGCCAAAAGTTCATTTGGGCATATGCCTGAACAGGCCAATAGACTAATATACTTTTTGAACACCCATACCAAAGAAGATCTGGCAGCACTGGATATCCAGGACAGAACAAGCACTATTCTAACAGTCAAAAAAGTCCTCACCACGAAGAACTTTATACAAAATTTGGAGAGAAAGTGCCAGGAGATGCAAGTAGAGATAAATGCTTTCACATAGAAGTTCATAGCTTTGTAGGAAAAGGGTATGCCCAGCTTATTAACCAATGATTATAGATTGAGGACACATGCAGCCTATGTTCACAGGTTGAACACATATGTGGCTAGTCAGAGCTCAGCATCATCAAGTTCTATAGGGGAGAAGGCACTTCCATCTAGACAAAGCCTGTATGAAAATTTAGAAAATCTGTTTTTTATTAAGCATGAAGTGAGACATCTTTTCACAGTCAAGCCTACTCTTTTCAGGTACACGGATTCTGATGAAACTCTAATTAAAATGCGTAGACACCAATTACCAAATGATCAATGGTGGCAGAGTATGCTGGAAATTTTATAGGCAGATTGCAAAGTTTTGTTTATTTTTCCCAAGTCAAACATATATCATAAAGTGAAGAAAAGAGCAAATAAAAACGTGTTGGGCAGCACCTAATTAAAGTGCAAATCAAAGCACCCGAGAAAGCAATGCCACCAACGCGGAATTTCACTAAAGTATCCACTAGTCGACTCACTAAGCAAATAATCAATGCATCTCACCAACAAAATGGCCAGCATAGCATTTTCTTACTTCTGCATTCATTTCTCTCTGTTCCCAAGAGCATTTACTGCTTCTGTAGAGTAGGTGAAAGAAGTTATGGCAAGATATTTCTCCTTTGAGATATTTTGTAAATTTTTTGTACAAATACCTCCCCAATCTAAGTATTAGGGGTTGGTGAATATCATTCTAGAATTGCGGTGTAAATTTGTGAACTCTTTTGAATAAATATTGTTGGAATGCTTTGCTGATGAACTCTCTGGTTATGGAATTGATGGCAGAAGCCCATGTTGTAGAATTCTTGGATTATCTCATGGATCAATAAGTCTTTTTAACACTTGTTTTACTATCTCTGTGTTTTATATATCATCTAAGTATCATGTTCTAAATTGTAGGAATAAAGGATAGCCCAGAATTTACTTTGTTGTACACTGTGTTCAATTCCTATCATTTTACATGTTTTCTTCAGGACTAGCATAGGCAGGAATTCTTCACTGCTCATGTTTCACTGGTTCTTTCACCCTGAATATCATTAAGGAATTCTTAACTACTCCTTAGTAATATTCATACAATTTCCCTCTGTTAGCATGATGAAATATTCTTAATTTCCTTTTCATCCCCTGACTCCATTTCACCTGATTCCAGCTTGAAAATTGGTCCATGTTTAATTATCTTGCTCTATAGTTCCTCTTTTTGTCTAAGAAACCATACCCAGAAATTCATTTTCATTGACTCCATTAACCCAATGGTCTGAACTTCTCATACTTTGCAGCCTTGTTCTATTGAATGTCACCATCCAAAATCAAACAAATGAACACTTGTGCTTCATAACTAGCCTAAAATAGCAAAACAAAGCTAAATCATAAAGAGAGAGCCCTCTCTAGCTATAGATTGGCTAGAATCTGCATCTGAAAGATTGGTTAGTGGCTACCACAGCCGTATTCCATTTTCCCACTGCTTTTGGGGAACAACCTAAGTGATAACATCATTGGCGACTCCACTGGGGACCTGAATGATTGTTTGTTACTGCTATTTATTTTCTAAAGCTACAGATGGAGCCTGAAGTTAGCCAGGTCTATCTCTAGTCTAGTTTTAGGCTTTAAACAGCTTTCTCAAAGACTTGATCAGTTTCCTTGTTTATGTATATCTGGAAGAAAGTTCAAAGCTTCCAATATTTCATAAGCTTCCTTCAAAATATTTGTCAAAGTTTATTCTGCAAAATATTTCAAGCAAAAACCAAAAACATAGTTAGAAGCTGGCTCCAAAGAAGAAGACTCGTTACACTAGGTCAAATCCGGATCCAAATCCTCTAGCTATCTTTGAAAATCCTAATTTGATCCCAAAGAACCTTAGAAGCCGAGACAAGCAAGAAAATTCTACTGATTTAAACTTTCACACACCTCAGCAAGACCTAACCCAATCTGAGCTTACTCCTGGGAGAGTAGCAGTCCTCTCTATCAATACTATAGCCTCTCTGAGTTCTTCATCCACACCTCAAAGTATCCTTTCCACTCCCCCATCCACTGCACATATTTCCACTGCTATCCCTGCTATTCCAGCTCTCCTATTTCGTCCTGCTGTCCCATTTATCTATGTAAATATGGCAAATAGATATGCTCCTCTGTAGTTACCTGCAAATCCAGGGGCTATGCCCCAAGATTATCAAAGTAAAATTACATATTTTGATGGTACTGGCTCCTACACAGCACAACAACATACTAAGAAAATGATGGACTACTTTGAGAACTATGAAATTGATGATAATTGTAGGAATTTACAGGGTAAGTTCCTCAGACAAAACACCAAAGGACACCGTTCACAACTAGATCGCAGATCAATACACCAGTATTTTTGACGTGGTTAAAACCCTCAAAGAGGGAAACAATCCACGGCCTGAGCCAATGCGGCCACTTCAAGCAATTTATTAATAAAAGAGTGAAAATTTACATATGCTTATCTCATGCACAGATTACCCTACAAATGACCCTCCATGCGCTTTAAATAGAAATTATGGACCAATCGGGTGTCAAGCCACGAATCAAGTGTCAGTAATACCGAGGAGAGAATGAACCATCGTGTTATCACTTGGAACTATAGTTCATGTATATAAGGTTGTCCATAAGTTTTATATAAAGCTTTGAAGTCTTGTGAATAGGTTTATTAGTATATGTCAATTTGAAATTTGAAATTCAAGAGGTATTGATGTGAATTCGTGTAAAGGAAAAATCATTAGACACCCTCCATCATTGTTAGTTAAAGCATGTCATGTCATTGGTACTTTGCGCAGTTTCGCAGCGCAGGTTTGATTGGTCAGTTTAGCTGCGAAATGATGTTTTCGTGTTTTCGCAGCGTTCTGTTTGTCAGCGATTTCGTAGCGCATCTTGTTAAATTTGAACTGCCCGCGCTACGAAATCGGGGTTTCAGGGTTTTTTGTAGCGCTTTTCCTTTGAATGTCAAATCCGAGAGTAGTGAGTCATAGGTCCGTTCATGATTGTCAGTTCACATCCTCTCCATGTCATGATAAACCATTATTCCGCCATAAGGTCCGAAGTCATGTATTTGAGTGTTAGTTTAAGGGATGTTACAAGAGATGGTTATATCATAATGGGTTCTTCATATTATGTAAACATGTTTGCTGTATGAGAAGCCCAAGTTCTTATTTAAACGGACTACTGCAAGCGAGCCTGCACTCCAAAGTCGAAGTTTGTTTTCGTGCTACAAGCTACCATTAGTTTCCTGTGTAAAAATATTCAAAGCAGCATGGAAAGGAAGGAACACCGATCTGGTAAGTGTGTGAGGACAGAGCCGGAGGGGTTAGATGTTACTCTCAGGGATGAAGGGGTAGCAAGGGCCTTTCGAAGTGCTGGCTGCTGGCGGTTTTGCGAAAAATTGAAGGGAGGACATGCAGAAGTGACAAAGGCTTTCGCATTAAATTTCACTGGACTGAATTCGAAGGTGGCAATGTTGGAGTTTCCGGTGTCTCCTGAAGTTATTTCCACTGTCACTGAAATTCCGAGGGGTGGCCAAGAATGGTTCAAAAACTTCAAGTTCGACATGAGTCCCTGCAAAGAGTTTTTGAAGGAACCTTATGTAGATGAAGACCTCACCAAAGCAGTGCCAAGGAGTTATATAAAAGAGAATTATGCTATGCTCTTGACATGTATCCAGAAGTACCTGACATGTGAGGGTAGGTACAATAAAGTTTACTCCTACCACTTCAAACTTCTGTTACATTTCACAGGTAAGGTTTCTATAGACATACCTTTCTATTTGTTCAGGAGCATTAGCAAAATGTGTGATAAGATTCAGTTAAAGAAAGATGGTTGTGAAACATCCCTTTTTCATCATGGTCTAGTAAAGTTGCTGGTGTTGGATAGTTTACAAAAAATTGGCAAAGATTGGGATTCATTTGTGTTTATGGCCGGTTTCCCAAGCAAAACAGGCCTCACTCCATTACCTGTGAGAGAAAGAGAAGAAAGGAGTGAAGAACCCACTTTGGCTGAACTTAGAAGAGAAGTGACAGACCATAAGAAGCCTAAAACTAAATCAAGGAAATCAGAGAAGTCTGTGGCAGCTAAAGAGACACCTGAAGCATCAATGAAGAAAACTCCTAAGCCATTAGCTAAAGAGACACTTGAAGCATCAGTGGAGAAAACTCCTAAGTCATCTAGAGTATCTGAAAAGGAAACCCTTAAGTCATCACCTAAGGAAACACCTCAGTCATCAAAGCAGAAGACTCAGAAAAGGAAAGATGAAACTAAATCCAGTGAGGTTGAAAAGATTTCAAGGGTGAGAACTAGAGGCCAACTAAACAAGGAGAAAGGAAAGTCAGTCCCTGTGGAAGAAAGTCCTATTTCAAAAGGTAGTTTAAATGACTTACTTGAAGCCATTGAACTAGAGCAAGATCATCCAATACAAATTGAACCACTAGAATTTGAGCAAGATCACTCGGTGCAGCCAATGCATATTGATCTAACTCAGTCCTCACCTGAAAGTTCTAAAAAATCAAAGGCTTCTAAAAGGTTGAAATTTGAAGAGCCAAGTAAAGAATATGCCTTTAAGCCACGCAGACCAGTTACAAGAAGGCAAATCAAAGAAGTGGAGAAAGCTCAGAAAGAGAAGGCACCTTTAGAAATGCCTAGGGCAGAGGTACTTGAAGTTTTCACTGGAATAGTTCAAGCAGCCAAAAGCAAGAACAAGGATAATAAGGTTATCATCAGTCAAAGTGGAAATGTTATTGCTATTAAGAAACAAGCTGGAGCAACAAAGGAAGAAATACCTCAGATTAAAAATGTTTCTAAGGAAAGAGCAGTAAGGTATACAAATTATAAAAAGGCTGTAATGAAAGGCAGAACAAGTTTGATTAGCCAAGCTGACTCAGTATCTGATGCATATGTGTGGACAGTGCCAGCTCTGAAGCAGGCAAAAATCATGAAACAAATGAATACAAGTTTAAGAGCAGAAAACAAGGTGTTAAAGGAAGAAGTTAGCAGCTTGAAAAGGAAGCTAGGCAAACTAGCTAATTGATCCAAGGGGAAATTTGCTTTCCAAATTTTGGTAAATTTTGGCTGTCATCATTTTAAAACTTTTTGAAACTTTTTGAAGTCCTTACACCTGTGTAGAATGGCTGAAGAAATCACAGAGTTAAGTTATTGTTGTTTTAAGGTTCATATGCTTAGTTTTGATTACCTACAGCAGTTTCGTAGCGCGCTACGAAACTGCTGTAGATGACTGTTTATGTGAAAAATTTGAGTTTGAATGCTGAGGTCAGCAAATCTTAAAAGGGATGACTCGAGGCTAGCATGGAGATTATAGAAAGTCATTCAGATGTTTAAAAAGGTGCCAGGTGTAAGTATTCAAGGAAAAGGTGAAATTTTGTCTTTTGTTAAAGTTTTCACTTTATCTCCGAAATTTTAGGGTTCTGGTAGGGTTGCCGAGGTGTGGAGTGGTACACCTGTTCAGTTATGGGATGGCCAGATCATAAGTTTTCTTCCATCATACGGGACTATTAGAGGATTAAATGGCTTGAAACATGATCTTAAATGCATGAACACTAATGGGAGGCAGAGACCGTGAACATAGGGTACAGATTCTTATTTGTTGATGAATCATCTACACATCAGGCATCCGAAGCTGCTCATCCAGTGAATGTGTTTTCAGTTTGGTTTGGCTATTATTGAAGTGCTACAGGTGTCAAGTTTCAAGAACACATCAATGTACACGAGGAGATAGACTTGAAGTTTCAATAGAATGGAGTCCTCTGTTTTCGTAGCACAATACCTTTTGTAATTAATTAGTTTGTTTATGATATAGATAAGGTAATTAATGATAGAATTCCGAGCTCCCTTCATGCTTGTTGAGGAGTCTCAGGTAGTAGTATTTTGGTTTGCTATATATAGAAATGACTCTTATGTAAAAAAGGTTGGACATTTTATACAAAAACAGAGTTGTTTTGGGCCATTGTAAGACTTTTGACAGTAATAGTAAAACAGTGTTGATCTCTTCTCAAGATTCTCGATGGATTATTGTGTTCAAATATAATGATGGTGTTCTATATTTTATGTTCTTTTACAGCCTTGTTGTAACACAATCACTCAGAATTCATAAACTTATGCTCTGACTTCCTGTGTGTTTGGCAAGCTGTGGTTTTGATGGAGTATGTTTGACATGTAATGCAAAGAGCCTTGATTTCCATGAGATGACTATGTTTTTCTTGTTTACTTAGTATATGAGACTCCATAGCCCAATGAGAACCAGTTTGATATGTTTCCAACCAGCTTATGCTTTCATGAATGAATAAAGAGTTAGCCATCTGTTATAGTGAAGGATTTTTATCAAGAGTTTGTGAGAGAGCCCTCTCTGATCAAAGAGGCTAATCTTTGATCTAAAGTTAGGTTGAAAGAGTTACATGAAATCTTGCTTGGTTGCAGCCCTCAGTAGTGATTTTGTGATAACACATCGGATCACTACATATCATGACCGTCGGATTGTAAGTTACAAAATGTACAACGGTAAAGAAACACACTTTACCTAACTCTATACCTAACTCTATACTAGACCAAGTTGTACTTAACTATTTCCTATGTGTCGAAATATCCTAACATCCCCCCTTAAGAACAACTTGGGATAGGATTGAAGGATTTACAAATATGACACAATAGGAGAAGGAAGGAGGCACTAGAGCCTATCCTCCCTTAGTGACAACTTCCTGAACTCCAACCATAAATCGAAGTTTAGTGAACTTCGCCTCTGTGAGAGCCTCTGTGAAGATGTCTGCAACTTGATCATCTGTTGAACAAAATTGCACTTCAAGAACATGGTCGTGAATGAGCTTTCTGATGAAGTGCATGTGCAGTTCAATGTGTTTGTTGCGCTGATGTTGGACTGGATCTTTGCATAGCTGAATGGCACTTTGATTGTCACACCAAAGTGTAGTCGGATGCTGCTGCTCAAAGCCAAACTTTGACAGGATTTGACGAAGCCACAAGTCTTCCTTACTAGCTTATACGACACCATGATACTCTTCTTCTGCTAATGAAAGAGAAATGGTAGCTTGTTTCTTACAAGCCCATGTAATAGGTCCTGAACCAAGAGTGAACACATAACCGGTAGTAGACTTTCGATCATCAGGGTCACCAGCCCAATCAGAATCAGTGAAACCAACCAATAGAGGAGCTGCTTCTACACTCTAATGAATCCCAAACTGAACTATACCTTGAACATAACGGAGTATTCTTTTAGCTACTTTCCAATGACTTTCATGTGGGTTTTGCATAAACCGAGCAACAAGGCCAACAACAAAGGAAAGGTCAGGACGAGTATGGGTTAGATACAAAAGTTTTCCTACAAGTTGACAGTATAAGGTAGCATCAACTTCAGGAGAAGTACAAGTGACTGAAAGTTTGACTCCAGACTGAAAGGGAGAAGGGGCTGGCTTACAGTCTTCCATGTGAAAATGACGTAGAATATCAGAAGCATACTTGGACTGGGAAAGGGAAATACCCTCCTTGGATTGCAAGACTTGAAGACCGAGAAAATAGTGTAAGTGTCCTAAGTCTGTCATTTCAAATTTCGTTTTAAGGCTAGACTTCACATGGTTTATAAGGTTGGGATCACTACCAGTAAGGATAAGATCATCAACATAAAGAACAAGGATGATAAGAGAGTTGCCCACTTTCTTGGTGTAGACAGTATTGTCAGAATGACACCTAGAAAAACCAGATTCTAAAAGAAAGCTATCCATTTTGACATACCAAGCCCGAGGAGCTTGCTTGAGACCATAAAGGGATTTCTTAAGTCGACATACAAGGCTAGAGTCTGTTTGTATGAAGCGAATGGATTGTTCCATATAGATTTCTTCATGCAAGTCCCCATGTAAGAAGGCATATTTAACATCCATCTGATGGACTTCCCATTTGAAAGAGGCAGCAAGGGAAAGAACAAGGCAGATAGAGTTCATTTTGGAAACAGGGGAGAAGGTTTCAGTGTAGTCAATGCCTTCAACCTGTGAAAAACACTTAGCAACAAGACGAGCTTTATGTTTATCAACTTTCCCATCTGGTCCATACTTGGTTCTGTAAACCCATTTGCATCTAACAAGTTTTCGTCCCATTGGTAAAGGAACAAGATCCCATGTATCATTTGCCAATAATGAATGATATTCTTCATTCATAGTTGCTTCCCAATCTGGATGGCCTAAAGCTTCTGCAAAGGTGTCAGGATCATAAGTTACTGGAGCTTGAGCCAGTAAAGAAGAGGCTCTCTCGAACTGAGAACGTGTACGTCGCTGATCTATAGGATCACCGACAAGATCACTTGTTGCATCTCGAGTAGCACGAACCCATTTTGGAAGCTGAGGAGCTGAAGGAGGATCCTAAGATGGTGGGGGAGGAGTGTCATCCTCACTTTCATCATCTGAAGAAGAAATGTTTTCAAAAGTAGAAGAGATAGGGAGAGGTGGCACATCCGCCGGACTAGGCTCGCAGGCCGATATATTTTCATCAAATTTTACATCTCTTCTAATGATAACATTTTTGGACTTAAATGGAATAAGTCTATAGCCTTTGACATCTTCAGAATATCCAACAAAAGTACATTTTTCACTCTTAGGTTCTAAAGCTTTATGCTTTTCATCTGGAATATGGGCCCACGCTTCACTTCCAAAAACACAAAAGTGACTTACATCTCGTTTGATTGAGATCCATGCTTCTTCTGGGGTGATATTATTTAAAGCCTTAGTAGGAGTGTGATTTATTATGTAATTTGCACAGTTAATTGCTTCTGCCAAAAAACTAAGACCAAGTCCTTTAGATTGTAGCATACAATTAGCCATTTCCTTTAAGGTGCGATTCTTCCTTTCAGCTACACCATTTTGTTGTGGAGTATATGGAACAATATGTTGCATTTGAATTCCATTCTCAGTGCAATAGTTGATGAATGTGTTTTTAACATATTCTCCACCATTATTAGATCTTAGCTTAAGAATTTGATGTCTAGATTGTTTTTCAACAAAGGCCTTGAAGGCAAAAAAAGTGTTAAATACTTCACTCTTGAGTTTTAAGAAGTATACCCAAGTGCGTCTGGAGAAATCATCAATGAAAGTTAAGAAATACTTGCAGCCAGAGAATGACACAACTGGAAGTGGACCACATAAATCATTATGCACAAGCTGTAAAGGGGCTAAGGCGTGCCAAGAGGCACATTTTTCAAAACTGTCCCGGTGATGTTTTCCGAGTACACATCCTGAACAAACACCATCTCTGCAAGATACCATAGGAAGACCTGTCACCATATTTTCTTTACATATATGCTGAAGGGAGCGATAGCTTAAGTGACCAAATCGCTCATGCCAAAGTTTGCTCACTTCATCGTTATGAGCAACAAATACTGAGGGAAGATTTGATGACCCAAAGTTGTGAAACTTATAAAACCTTGTAGAATCATCGGCAATGCCAGTAGCTAAAATCTTTTTAGGATCTCTTAAGTCCTTGATTACAACATCATGAGGTGAAAATTCAACGATTTTACCTTCACTTGAATGAGTTATCTGATATACAGATAGAAGGTTGCAGGATACGGTTGGAACACATAATAAATCATTAAACTGACCATTGTCTAAATGAACAGTTCCAGTCCCTACAACACTAAGAGATCTATCATCACCAACATATATATTTTTGGTGTTACAATCATTTAAAGAAGAAAACATGGCTTTGTTTTTGGCCATGTGATAAGAAGCTCCAGAATCAATGAGCCATTCATGAGAATGAGAAGAAGAAGATACATTTAATGCATAGCCAGACCGAGATGCTTGACAACCACATGCAGAAAGTGCCATTCCTAAAGATGAAGTTGAAGTTGAAGATTTCCGCAAATGGATGTTATGCTTCTTCATTGCTGCTTCCAAGGCTTCCATCTTCTTAAAGCATTTTGATTCTAAGTGGCCATCTCGATTACAAAAGTTGCAATGTCTATCAGTCTTCTTCCATTTGTTTTTATTTGTCTTATCTTTGTTGAAATGATTTTTCATTTTGAGGCTGAGATTGCTTAGGACCCTTGTTTGGTTTAGGACCATTCTTTTTAGGATATGACTTCTTAGGATTCTTTGAATTTGGTTGCTGCTGGGCGGCTAATGCTTTCTTGGAAGAGTTTCCAAGATTAAGAAGACTAAGTTGTAAGAGTTTTTCTTGTTCTCTTATTAAAGAATCACAAAAAGAGTCAAAGGAAGGGGACTTGTAGTCTGTTCCTTGAGAAATGAAGGCTTCTCTTGTAGAATGGAAGGTGGAAACAAACACAGAGTAGGCTGGTCCCAACTTCGTAAGAATGGAATAGATAAGGTTACTATCTTCTTTCTTAACTTTAACACCTTCCAAAAGATATCTAAGGGTCTTGAACTTGGACAAGAAATCTTAAATGCAAGAAAAATTATTAGGGTCCAATGTAAGCAACTCATTTTCAAGTTGATGGGCTCTAATTTCATTTTTAATCCCAAAAACTTTATTGATTTATTTCATTGATTCATCAGGAGTATCAAGTTCTGCAATATGGAATCTAAGATCTGGAGAAATAGACATCCCTATCAATCCACGTGCTTGATCTTGCATATTTTTCCATTTAGCAGCCTTATCTTCATCCTTCGGTTTCTTTTCTTGGCCTGAGGCTATTCTGTAGAGACCTTTACTTCTAAGTAAATCCTCAATGTAGGCCAACCATTGGAAGTTGTTGGTGCTGTCAAGGGTAACTTGGTATTGACTTTCCATTTCAATGGAAACTGAAGCTAAAGATGCTAAAAATAAGTGTTCCAATGGATAGATCTCGAAAAATTAGGCTGGTTTAAAAAAAAACGGCTTTGAAAACGACTTTCGGATGAAGAAGTTATGGGTTTTTGAAAAAAAGTTGATGAAGTTGCCGATGAAGTGCGGGAATGTGCGGAAATCTAAAAGTTCACCCCCATAAAATGGAGACTTGAACCCAAGACCTCTACTCTCTTAAAATAGCTTTGAACCAATTGAGCTATACAAAAAATTTGAGAGAGAGAGAGAGAGAGACAGAGGGCGGGGTGCTTTGGGTTGCGTGCTTGCTTTGAGAAAGCTCTTTTTCCCTACAAAACAAAAAACACAAAACCCAACATGGACATGCAAAGAAAACGAACATTATGGCTTGAAGTTAGCTTTAGCCGAAAAACTAAATATTTTCAAAAATGAACCTTGCGGCTCAAAGTTAGATTTAGCCGGAAACTAAATATTTTCTACAATTTTTCTGATTTTCCGAGATCACCCTAAGGCGCAGGGAAAAGAGCATATGCACGAGAAAAATCCTTCCTTTCTGTTTCTGATTTACCCAGATTGCACAGAGTCGCAGGGCAAAGAGCATACGCAGAAATGAAAGGTATATATCCGGTAATAAAAAAGGCTAAATAAACCGAAACCAAAATAAACAGAGAGAAAATAACAATAAACTGCAAATAAACACTATATACCTCCAGATCTTAAGAATGACACAGCTAGGGCTATCGGAAACCTTTTCGCATGAAACAAAAGGGGTTCCTCACTGGAACATATGCTCCAACACAATAGAGCAGTCCTCTCGGCCCGAAAGCAGTCAGAAACAAGCAGATCTAGGAGACGGCAGTAGGATGCAGTTCTATTGGCTTCAGATTTGGATCACCAACGGACGCGGCCCTCAAATAGCTCTGATACCATGTACGAATTTACAGGGTAAGTTCCTCAGACAGAACACCAAAGGACATCACTCACAACCAGATCACAGATCAATACACCAGTATTTTTGACGTGGTTAAAACCCTCAAAGAGGGAAACAGTCCACGGCCTGAGCCAACGCGGCCACTTCAGGCAATTTATTAATAAAAGAATGAAAATTTACATATGCTTCTCTCATGCACGGATTACCCTACAAATTACCCTCCATGCGCTTTAAATAGAAATCTTGGACCAATCGGGTGTCAAGCCACGGATCAAGTGTCGGTAATACCGAGGAGAGAATGAACCATCGGATCACTACATATCGTGACCGTCGGATTGTAAGTTACAAAATGTACAACGGTAAAGAAACACACTTTACCTAACTCTATACCTAACTCTATACTAGACCAAGTTGTACTTAACTATTTCCTATGTGTCGGAATATCCTAACAATACTGATGTCAAAATGAAAATTTTTGTTCAAAGTTTAACCGGTGATGTAAAGACTTGGTTTAGAGCACTCCCTGTAAACACAATTGCTGATCCAGATGCCCTTTATCAAACCTTTTTGAATAGGTGGGAAAAGAAGAAGGACCCATTGCATACCTATCAGAATATGAGAGTTTGAAAAGAGGCCCACAAGAAACTGCCCAAGACTACTGTGCTAGATATAATGTGTACAATGCTATTCCTCAAAACCTTAGACCTCCACCAGACTTGGCCTTGATCAAATTCCCTAATGGATTTGATTCTGACATGGCATATCAGCGAAGGGAAAGAGCTCCTCCAAGCTTAGAAGACATGCAAAGTATAGCTGTGAGTGTAGAGGCCAATATGATCTCTAAGAGAGCATGATCTAGAGCTGAAAGAAGGACTCCTTTCAAAGAAGATTCTTCTGCATTTGAGCAAAAACTAGATGCAATTAGCAAAGGAATGGATAGGTTAGGTGATAGAGTAGAAACCATTGAAAGGAAATCTTCTTGGGAAGGTCAACCAAGTAACACCACAAGAAATCCAAACTTTAGGAAAAATCAAAATCCTAACTCCAGGAAGGCTGGCCCTGACCAAAATATTAGACCTCCATTTCAAGAGAACTATGTTGAAGCTTCAACCTCTAGTGAGCCAATAGAGGATACTCAAATCAACCTAATGGGTCTAAACGGTGAACATAATTTTTTTTTAACCCAATATGACCAAGAGGCTCATACTTTTAACCAATTTCAAACCAAATCCAAAGAATCATTTGATTTTAGAGAAGGATATGATGCAGCTGTCTATGATGTTCATAAACAATACAAATTGAGAAGTAGAATGATAGATGTGCCTAAGACCAGCAAGCAAAAAGACATCAAGCAGCCTAAAAAAGCAAAGGATAAAATCGCCCCTACAGAAATCCCTACTAAAACAGACCTCGACCCTAAATATCCCACGATTGATGACATATCAGACTTACAACCATCAAAAAATCATCCATCCATCTCCTTTCCTCCAAAAGAAAATGCAAACAACTCTCCTAAAAATAACTGTAAAGCAGATGCAGTTTATAACAACACTCCTGATAGAGAAAAAATCACTTAAAACAGAGTAGAAATGGAAAATCTTGTTGCCCGGAATGCAAAAGTTCAAGTGGAAAAACCTTTTAACCTGGAAACTGAAATAGGTAAGTTAAAAATAGCCATTCCACTGTCTGAATTGGCTAAAAATGAGGTTTATAGACAACAAATCAGCAGGTCACTTTAAATATCAGAGAATAGAGACGCAGTGAATGTTTTAGATGACCAACCAGAATTGATTTTTGGCCCTGAAGTAAATGCTAAATCAGTAGACGGAGGAGTTCCTCCATTCTATGTAAGTTTAAACATCCATGACAAAATACTTCACAATGCAATGTCTGATTCAGGAGCTTCCCACAATCTGATGCCTAAGTCTGTGATGGAGAAGTTGGATCTAGATATCACAAGGCCATATAAAGACTTGTTTTCATTTGATTCTAGCCAGGTTAGGTGTCTAGGCATAATCAAAGATTTGTGTGCATCTCTAGTGCAATACCCTGCAAAGGCAATTTTAATGGATGTAGTGGTAGCTGATATCCCACCAAAGTATGGAATGCTTTTGTCCAGATCTTGGGGTGTTAAACTCTAAGGATCTTTGCGGCTAGACATGTCTTATGCTACCATTTCTGTCTTTGGCCAGCCAAAGAGATTATACTGGGAAACTTTGATGAAATATGTGATCAGCAGTTAAGAGAAGCCCCAAAATTTCCCCTTTTATTCCATGCACTCTGAAATGTGTCCCAAAACTGATGACAAACTTCTAGAATCAGCACAAAAAAGAAGCATTAATGAAGAATCCACTGCTCAATATCTAGAAATTGTTGAAGTGATTGATGTAACACACACAATGAAAACCATATGAGTTACAAAATCCAAATCTGCCCACTAAACAAGTTTTCAAAACTCCTAATGCTAGTTGTAATCAAGAAACCTTATGGTACTTAGAATTTGATGGATCAGTGAATAAACTAGGAGCAAGGGTAGGGATTTGGGTACAAAATATGCAAAATGATCATGCTGAAGGACATGCATATAGGCTAAATTTTAGATGTACTAACAATATGGCTGAATATGAAGCCCTTCTGCTAGGTCTCAAATTGATTAAAAGTCTAGGGGCAGCTAGGATTTCAATTCTAGGAGACTCTGATATGATTATTCAACAGATGAAAGGAAACTTTGTTACAAATGTTCTCAAACTAAAGCTTATAGAGGGGCAGCAATTGAAATACTTAATACCTTTTTAGAATCACAGCTCACCAAAATCTCAAGAAAGCACAATTTGCATGCTCACAGTTTGGCAACATTTGCCAGCACTTGTAAACTTCCTTTTGAGCGTAACAATCATTTTACTGTTGAAATTAAACACAGACCTGCTGTTCTAGATAATGTTAAAAATTGGCAGGTATTTGACAATGACACACAAATCAATAATTTCCTGACTTTGAAAGAGGAATTTTCAAATACAAACATAGACACAAGCACCATTTGTGAAGGACAACAAATTGACAAAATAAAAACTAATATATCAGCTGAAACAGCAAATCAGATTTTGCATCCAACAATTTTTACCAACAAAAATTTACAAGAGCTGAAGCAAATGGACTTTGATGAAATTGCTGAGGGAGAGTCGGAAGTAATTGAGTTGAAAGATAATTTTTTACCTACAACTTTGACTCCTCTGGAACATAATTTTTTACCTATAGGTTTGACTCCTCTGGAAGATATTTTTGACTCAAATGATATTCCAAGAAAGCCAAAAATGCGGCCATTAAACGCAGAAATTGAGGACTGTAATATAGGAACTGCAGAGGACCCCAAGATGGTAAAATTGTCTAAAGCCTTGCCTCCCGATCAGAAACTGAAATATATTGAGTTGTTTAAAGAATTTCAAGATGTCTTCGCATGGAGCTATGAAGACCTCAAGTCCTATGATACTTCTGTGATCCAGCATACAATACCCTTAAAAGAAAATCAAAAACCTTTTAAAGAAAAGCTTGGAAGGGTGAATCCTGTACTCCTTCCCCTTATTGAAAAGGAAGTCAAATGAATGTACGAAGCTAGAATAATTGCATCTATTAGGTTCTCAGAATGGATTTCAAATCTAGTGCCCACTAGGAAGAAAACAGGAGAGATAAGACTGTGTGTTGACTTAAGAAATTTGAATAAAGTTTCTCTCAAAGACCACTACCCATTACCCAAGATGGATCACATTTTACAAAGGGTAGTGGGAGCTTCTAGAATTTCACTGTTAGATGGATTCTCAGGTTTCAATCAGATCCTAGTTCACCTGGATGATCAAGATAAAACTACTTTTACAACACCTTGGGGAACCTTCAAGTATGTAAAAATGCCTTTTGGACTTAAAAATGCAGGGGCCACATTTCAACGAGCAATGGACATAGCCTTTGCAAAAGAGATTCATGATTTTCTAGTCATACATCTTGATGATCTCACTGCTTTTTCAAAATTAGACCAAGAACATTTAGAGCATTTAAGACAAGTGTTCCTAATTTGCAGAAAATATGGCATGTCATTGAACCCAAAGAAGTCATTATTTGGCCTAGAAGAAGGCAAACTCTTAGGTCACATAATCTCGAAGGATGACATTAGAATTGACCCAGATAGAATGCAAGCTATTCTCCAAGTGCCTCACCCAAGGAATATCAAAGAACTGCAAGCCTTCCTAGGAAAGATCAATTTTCTAAGAAGATTCATTCCCAACTTGGCTGAACTAATAAGATTGCTCAACAACATGCTGAAGAAAGATTCCAAAGTAAAATGGACAATAGAAGCCAAACAAGCCTTTGAGGAAATCAAAATAGCTTTAACCAAAACACCAGTCCTCACAAGCCCGAAATTTGATAGAGACTTCATAATCTTTTCCTTTGCATCTGAGCATACTATTGCTGCTGTCCTATAACAAAAATATGATCAAGGATGTGAGAAGCCCATTGCTTTTTCAGCAAAGCACTTAGAGATGCACCTTTAAAATATCAAATCATGGGAAACAGGCTTATGCACTTGTAAAAGCCATCAAGGATTTCAGAGTTTATATCTTATACTCTCATGTAATAGCTTATGTCCCAAATGTTGTAGTCAAAGATATTCTAACTCAAGAAGGAATTGAAGGCAAAAGAGGCAAATGGATAGCTAACATTTTGGAATATGACATTGAAATTAAACCAACAAAGTTGATAAAAGGATAAGGATTAGCTAAACTCATGACTGAAACCAACTTTCAAGCCCTTGACATAAATGAACTAGATAACGAGCAGGATATGGTGACTCCACAGATCAATCAAGCCTTTTTACAATCACCTTGGTATGCTGATATAATTTATATATTGTTAAACCTGTAGGCTCCTCCAGGGTTGTCCAGAACTAAAAAGAGATTCTTGAAAATGAAAGCTTCAAAGTTTTGTATTATAGATAATGTTTTGTTTTGGAAAAATCATGAAGGCATTTTATTGAATTGTTTAACAAAGGATGAAACTAACAAAGTGCTTAAAGAATTTCATGCAGGGGACCGTGGTGGAAATTTGTATTGGAAATCAACTGCTGATAAAATCTTAAGAGCTGGTTTTTACTGGCCCACCCTCTTTGCTAATGTCAGAAAGTTTGTAACCTATTTCCATAAATGTCAAATCTTTGAAGGAAAAAGAAAGCTTCTACCTCCACCCCTCAAACCAGTTTCCACTGAGAGACCATTTCAATAATGGGGTTTAGATTTCATTGGGGAAATTCACCCTCCCTCTTCTGGCCAGCATAAGTGGATTTTGACTGCCACAGATTATTTTACAAAGTGGATAGAAGACATCCCTTGTAGGCAAGCCAATGACTCAGTCATCATGCAATTTTTAGAAACCAATATCCTATCTAGATTTTGCTATCCAGAAAAGATAATAACTGATAATGTTGCTGCTTTTAAAGCCAAAAGAATAATCAATTTTTGCCACAAGTACCATATTACCTTAGGCCACTCCATAGCCTATTACTCTCAAGGTAATGGTCTAGCTGAGTCATCCAACAAAAGCTTGATCAATATCATAAAGAAAGTATTGGAGGAAAACAAGAAAAATTGGCATAAAAAACTTGTCAATGCACTTTGGGCAGACAGGTTAACTACAAAAAGATCTATCAGAACAAGCCCCTATGAGCTGGTTTATGGCACAGAGGCTATATTCCCTTCATCCTTGGGAATCCTTGTGATAAAATTGCTGCAAGAAATACAGACAGAACCCAATGACATTCAGAGGAGAATCAATCAAACAATTCATTTACAACAGACTAGAGAGGAAGTGTATCAAAGAACTCAGATTCTACAAGAGAAACTTAAGAAGATTTTTGACAAAAGGACAAAAGCTAAGGATTTTTTCATAGGAGACGGAGTGCTGAAGTGGGACTCTAGGAGGGAAGATAAAGGAAAAAATGGCAAATTTTATTTCCTATGGAAAGGACCTTTTGTTATTCAGGCTGTACAAGGAAACAACACCTACTTTTTGAGAACCCTAGATGGTACAGAAGCAGAAGATGGGCCAGTCAGTGGTTAGATGCTCAAGCATTATTTTGATCCACTGTGTTAATATATCAAGACTATAGTTTGTACATAATAGTATCCATTTCCTGCAGTTTATTACAGCAATAGGATAAGACGGAGATGCAACAAATTTTGAGGAAAAAGCAAGGAATTGTACCACCCTTTTGTATTATATTTGGGGTTTATCACAAGAATTGAAGAAGAATAATTGATAGCTATAAAAATGATAGAAAACACTCAAACAAATTATTAGAGACAGAGTTGTAATTGTTCAAACTAGCTTATGGGAAAGGCATATATGTTACAGTGATACAGTTTTGTTTGTTTACAGCAAAAGGAAATTTCAGATTGCAGCAAGAGTTGAAAATAAGGCCACCTGACCTGTTGTTCTTGGCTTTTCACCTGGAAAAGCCATCCCCAAGTGGAGCCACTATTAGGTTCCTATACCAATAGGTGTCATATTTCATGATTGATTGTTAAAATGCCAAATATGTTCATCCTTTCCATGCTGCAAAGGTTCCATATTCCAAAAAATCAAAAAATCAAAAAATGAAAGGAGGGTATGCCCTAAAAGAAAGATCAAAGGGAAAAAAGAATGAATTGGTCAAAAAGAAACAAAATGAACCCCAAAGAAAGACCAGGAAAGTGTGCCAGTCTGAAATTCCACTACTATTCTATTCTGCAATGAATTTCATCATATGCAGTCAGTTGAATGTCATCACACTTGATGGATGACAAAACAACCTAATCTTGGCTAGTCCATGTCTAAATTTCCTGTTTTAGAAGTAGAGAATAAAATATGTCCAAGCAGTTTAAGCTTGGCAGATCAATAGTATGGTAGAGAAATAGAGGTGCTCAACAGCAAAATCTGAGCTCCTCGAAGAAATAAGGGCAGACATAGACAGGAGGACAACTAAAAGAAAGGAAGAGAGTAAGGGTTTGCTAGTTCAAATGCACCCAATCAAAAAGAAGAAAAAATTTTAGGTGTTTTAGGCTGGGTAGGTAGTTTGATGTTGCAGAAGCAGGTTTGTGAACAATTTTGTCTTCAAAAGATGATCTATCTCATGGATATCACAAGTGCCATGGCAAGGTGGTTGCAAAACAGTTGAAACATGACTCATTCCCCTCCCCATTTCTCCAAGAACACTCACTAACATCCCCTCAAGGACATTGGGATCGGCTCAGTGCCCCTAGTTCATTTTATTTTATGAGAAAGACTAAGTGAAACTTTGGTTTTACTTAAGACAACTAAGCCACATTTCTTGTGTAAAAATGTTTTTCTTCCATTCTTGCTAAGTTCTCCAAGTTCATGACTTGGATCCCTTTTGTTCCCTAAGCCTAAGTTTTACTCTTTTAACTTAGTGCATTGATTAAACCTACCATTTCATATTAACACCCTAACTCTATTATATATAACTCCTATATAAAGATTTCCTCGCCCCTATTATACATAAACTACATAAAAAAACCCCAAAACTTTAATATCCTGCCTCGGGCTTAATTAAAGCCATATATTAATATTTTAACGGGGGTCCAAGGTTTATCCGAAACCTTATGGACCACCCTCCCCACGTGCACATAAAAATTGGGATTTAATTAACGTTTGGTTGATTAAATAACCAACCCGCCCAAACCCAAAGTTGAAATACATTATAAAATCCCACAAAAACCTTATGAAACGTCAAATATTAGCGCGCGGGTCCCATACTCTAGCCCTCCGCCTGTTTTCTTTGCCTCCCACCGTCAGATCATTGCCCATAGATCCGACGGCCCACATGAATATCACACGCCTTCCGCTACCGAACGATAGCACCTGGGGGATGGGCGGTATTGTTGTCATACAAAAGACAGGTGTCGCCATCCTGCTTCCCTCGCTGCACCCCCTCTAAAACCACCATAGCCCAAAGGCGGTGCAGGGGCCAAACCACTTGCTTCCCATGCCCCCTCTCCATTGCTGTCACCCTCTCGTCATTTGACATGTCATCCGTCACCCCGCCTCTGCATCATTTGCTGTGTCACCCGCCATGTCATTGCCAAGTCAACCTCTGTACCCCTGCTATACGACAAAATCATTGCGTCATACTGACTTCACCCAACCAAAGTGCGCCAAAAGCTGCCGAAACCAAATTTTTCATAAAAAAGGCGTGAAAAGGTCATTGTATCCATTTGTGTTGTTTGTTCCATATGACCGGTGCATGCAATTTTCCGATTAAAATAGCTTTTCTACTGCATAGTCCGCCACCCAGCTAACTCCAGCCTGCAAACCAGTCTTCAAGCTCGGCCCGATACCTGCATTTCACACAGTTCACCATTGAAACAGGTATTTACGCAGATTTTGTCCCTGAACCTTGTTTTTCTAGTTTTCTCTGCAAAAATGGCCTGAAGAACCCAAATTTAAATTAAAATTTTCTATACAACCTTTGACATAGCTCATCATAACCGTTGTTCTGCCCATTTTTTCCAAGAAATTCCTCAAAAGCTATCTCCCTCTGCAATTTCGCCCATTTAGCTAAAATTCAAGCTCATTTCGGCCTACAACTCTCGCAGAAAAGACCCAAAGGTATTGTTTTGCCTACTATTGTGGAAAAAACCCAAATTCAAAGTTGAAAACTGCAGAATAATTTAACCAATGGAGGCTCCAGTGGCCCTCAATGTGGGTCCCCTAAATGCACCTCACAAAGAATTAGAATGGTTTCCTTTAGCTGATAGGGACTTCCAAATACAAGATTTAGTTGGTGACATAGATCATCTACAAGCATTTTGTGAAATTAGAAACAGTTACCTACACAAAACTGATTTCTATGGAATATGGGAGTCCAACCTGCCCAGATACTATCTCCCTTCAGTGAATATATTCCCAGACATTATCGGCCTCTGCTGTGAAAATTATGAGCCTACTCAAAGAGCAATCATGTCTCCAGCTGGGACTGTCTTATTTCGTATAACTCTTGGCTCAATCAATGAAATGTTACATTTTAAACCTACTCAGCCTCTGGCTCCTCTCTCTATAGGACATTTGGTGGAGCAAGGCTCTAATTTATCCACTGTAGAAATAGACAAAATTGCCAAATTATTCTTGAGTCCAGATTTCCATTCCAGATTCTCACATCCCTATCACCATGCCTGGTTTGATGAACCTGGAAGACTCATTATTGATATGATATCCTATGTCCTGGGATTTAGGACAAGTGAAATTGTTGATGAGACCATCTTAGCTTTTATGTCCATATTTATTCCAGGACATCCTTGGCTATCAAGTATGACTTTGCTACCTTCATTAGAAACAAAATCCATGAACAATTCATAAAGATGGACAGAGAGGGAGTCTTCAAATATACTTCTTATATCTATCATCTGCTTTTTTATTATCAAACAGACAGTTTTCAGTTTCCTACCAGAAAATTGGATACTAAAGGAGAAAAGAGATCTGTAATTTTTTGGACCCCAGTCTTCCACCGAGTCCATAAGTCTCCTTACAATTACTGTGAGTTCATTGATCTATTTATATATCCAGTCTCCTCTCTACTGATGATAGCTCCTCCTCCCAAACTTGCTGGTGACATGAAAAAAAAATTACAGCTCTCCAAAAACTATAAATTAGGTGACTGGTACTTTTACCAAAATCACACTGAGATCAGGATATATGGCTGTGAGTTGTGCCCCTATAAACTGCCAAAATACGTGCCTATGAGACTGTTTTCTCTTGGATATTTTGGGCAATCTATCAACTCAGATTCGACTCATTTCTATTTGCCAAGAAAAAAGCTTAGCTCAAATTAAGAAGCCAATTAGGCCCCTTCATTGTTAACAAAAATGATGGGAAAATGCTGACAAGATACTAGGTGAAGACCTCAAATTAAAAAGGAGCTTCTGGTGGGTACCCTATGACCCGAATGGATTCATCTGTGATAGAAAGGTAAAAAATAGGCTATCAACCTATAGTCATTGTAGGATCCCTGATATAGAGCAGTATGCTAATAAAGATGAGTGGATAGAGGGCACATTGATAGAAGACATTACTGAGGAAGAAAATATGGAACAAGAAATGAAAAATCTTGAAAAGACTCTTGACCTGGACTCTTTTGGACAGGTGTCTTTCAAATTGCCTCAGCAAACCAGAGTGGGCACATCAACTGCTACAACTTCATAACAACCAGCCCAAGAGAGCACTACACCAGCTGCAGGTACAACAAAGGGTAAAGAAGTAATAGGTTCAGAGCAACACATAATGACAGACCAACCAGCTATATCAAAGGAATAGGGCCAAGGGCAAGTTCCTCCAGCTCAGACAAAGGCACCAGAAACACCAGCACTACAAACTCCTCTCAATGAGGAAAAGGGCCGAAAAAGGGACCGAGAAGAGGCCACACCCATAAGTGGGCCACCAGAGCAACCAGAAGCAAAGAGGCATAGAACAGATCCTCTATCTGAAGAGGGAATTATAGAGGAAATCATAGAAAGTCCGAGAACTGAAAGGGAAACTAGCCCATTGACTTCCCCAATGATAGAAACATCCACCAGTTCTCATGGGCAGCAATTTGGAAAACAACATAGTGTGGAAATTTCTTCAGCAAGGCCATAAAGAAAGCAAGGTTTAGATATTAAAAGAACATTCTTGGACATCAAGGCACATATGAACCAATCAAAATGTAGCTATATGATCAATTTTTCAGGATGACCCCCACCAAACAGCAAAGGTTAATGTCTGCATATGACATTAAGGAAGGAAAGATGATTGTGAGCCACTTCAAGCCTAAAGTGCAACAACCACAGTCAGCTGCCGATTATATTAGAATAAATCTGGAGGCTCTTGCTAAGGACATTCACCCGATGGATCAGATTGAATTACATAAGCAAACGGGAGAGATGGTTTACTCTACATTGGCAGACAAAGCAATACTAGCTTAGCAATTGCAGAATTCACTCAACAACACATCGGCCCAACAGGATTTAGAGAAAGCATCTTCCCTGGCCAAGGACAACAGAATCAAGTCCTTAGAAGAAATTATAATTGATCTCGGACATGATCCCAAAGATGCCAAGGGAATAAAGGCACTGATAAAGAAAAAGGAGGATAACCTAGCTGCCCTCAAGAAACAATTGAAGCTGTCAATCACTATGCATCCACAAACCACAAAAGTTGTGCAGGAAAAAGAAGAAGAAGATATGATGGACTTACTAATGAGGATGAATCAAAGAGAGAGTGAGATGGAGAAGGAATTGGAGAAAGCATTGCATGAAAAGCAGGGAGTGTCAACCTCCAAGCCATCAAAAATAGCTCCAATAGTTACAACTGCTCCTCCTACAGTTACATCAGCAGTGCCTCCTATTGATCCAGCATCTGCAGCAGGTACTTCAACAGCAGTAGCAGGTAGCAGGACCACCATGACCACAGATGAGTTGATAAAGGCTATGGAGGATTTAAAACTCCAAGTATCAGAACTAAAGGATGCTAACGAGCAATTGGCCAAACTGGAAATAAGTTATGAAAAATCTAAGATGACTGTAGCTGAGAAGACAAGAGAGGTAAAAGCATTGGAAAATAAAGCAAAGGCATTGGAAAAGGACCTCTTGTTAGACAAACCTTTGGCAGAAATCAAGGGCATTTTGTGGGCTAATATCAGTAAATCAATCAATAATGTATGGAAATCCATACAGATAATTCATGAGCAGATGGATCTGGTAACAACAGCTCATGCAGAGATTCAAAAGGCCAAAGTTCATTGGGACATATGCCCGAACAGGCCAATAGACTAATATACTTTTTGAACACCCATACCAAAGAAGATCTGGCAACACTGGATATCCAGGACAGAGAAAGCACTATTATAACAGTTAAAAAAGTCCTGAACATGAAGAACTTCATACAAAATTTGGAGAGAAAGTGCCAGGAGATGCAAGTAGAGATAAATGCTTTCACACAGAAGTTCACAACTTTGCAAGAAAAGGGTCTGCCTAGCTTATTAACCAATGATTATAGACTGATGAAACATGTAGCCTATGTTCATAGGTTGAACACATATGTGGCTACTCAGAGCTCAGCATCATCAAGTTTTGCAGGGGAGAAGGCACTACCATCTGGACAAAGCCTATATGACAATTTGGAAAATCTGTTTTTTATTGAGCATGAAGTGAGACATCTTTTCACAGTCGAGCCTACTCTTTTCAGGTACACCGATGCTGATGAAATTCTAATTAAAATGTGTAGACACCAATTACCAAATGACCATTGGTGGCAGAGTATGCTGGAAATTTTATAGGCAGATTGCAAAGTTTTGTTTATTTTTCCCAAGATGGACATATATCATAAAGTGAAGAAAAGAGCAAATAAAAACGTGCTGGGCAGCAGCCAAGTAAAGCGCAAATCATAGCACCTAAGAAAGCAACGCCAACAACGCAGAATTTCACTAAAGTATCCACTAGCCGACTCACTGAGCAAATAATCAATGCATCTCACCAACAAAATGGCCAGCACAACATTTTCTTACTTTTGCATTCATTTCTCTTTGTTCCCAAGAGCATTTACTGCTTCTGTAGAGTAGGTGAAAGAAGTTATGGAAAGATATTATCTCCTTTGAGATATTTTGTAAAATTTTTGTACAAATACCTCCCCAATATAAGTATTAGGGGTTGGTGAATATCATTCTAGAACTGCGATGTAAATTTGAGAACTCTTCTGAATAAATATTGCTGGAATGCTTTGCTGATGAACTCTCTGGTTATGGAATTGATGGCAGAAGCCCATGTTCCAGAATTCTTGGACTATCTCATGGATCAATAAGTATTTTTAACACGTTTTACTATCTTTGTGTTTTATATATCATCTAAGTATCATGTTCTAAATTGTAGGAATAAAGGATAGCCCAAAATTTAATTTGCTTTACTCTATGTTCAATCCCCGTCATTTTACATGTTTTCTTCAGGACTAGCATAGGCAGGAATTCTTAACTGCTCCTGTTTTGCTGGTTCTTTCACCCTAAATATCATTAAGGAATTCTTAACTTCTCCTTAGTAATATTCATACAATTTCCCTCTGTTAGCATGATGAAAGATTATTAATTTCCTTTTCATCCCCTAAGTCCATTTCACCTGATTCCAGCTTGAAAATTGGTCCATGTTTAATTATCTTGCTCTGTAGTTCCTCCTTTTGTCTAAGAAACCATACCCAAAAGTTCATTTTCGTTGACTCCATTAACCCAATGGTCTGAACTTCTCATACTTTGCAGCATTTTCCTATTAAATGTCACCATCCAAAATCAAACAAATAAACACTTGTGCTTCATAACTAGCCTAACATATAGCAAAACAAAGCTAAATGATAAAGAGAGATCCCTCTCTGGCTGCAGATTGGCTAGAATATGAATCTGAATGATTGGTTAGTGGTTACCTCGGCAGTATTCCCTCTTCCCACTACTTTTGGCGAACAACCTGAGTGATAACAGACCCAACTGATCCTTGTAAGGTATAAGGGAAAATCCTAACAACCACATCTTCCTCTGTAACTCCTTTTAAGTTGACTAACAACATAAATTTGTTAATATGCTCCTCTACTTGTATTCTAGCATCTGGATTAAATTTAGGCAATCATTTCTCGAGATGAGTTGGCAATGGGTTTAATGGTGCAGGCATAGTGATCGCACCAAGATTATTCCATGGATTTCGTGCCATTGTAAAACTGCTACTAGATTACAGTGTCAATGAAGTTCCAGATGATTAGGAAGGAGCAGATATTGAAGTTTGAGGAGGTAGAGATTTAGATGTTGAAGACCCAGTTCCCTGTTGAATGACAATCCGGAGTGGAGGAGTGGATGGTTAACTTCGGACTGGAGAAGATGAAATGGATGATGATGACGAGAAAGTTTCACTGTCAGATCTTTCAGTAGTTTTCCTTGCCTGTTTCCTTTTAAGAAAAGTTAACTCAGTAGGTTCAATACCAAGCTTTTCACTCTGAAGTCTAGTGAGAGGATGAGAAGGAATGAATTACAAAGTTACATTGCCTTGAGATACCTCAGATTTCTGTGGAGATATTGAGAATACTTGAAGTTTATGGATAAGAGACTATACTTCAGGAGATTTTGGAGTTAATATTTCTGAGATGTTTTCGGGTTGAGCAGTGGTCGTTGATTCTTCTACTTTTCACTTGGAAACTGGGGTTCCAGCCTACAAGGGAGAAGTCGGAGGTGAGGTGGAGGGAGATTTACTTTCGGAATGAGTTGTAGATTTGGGTTTTCTCACCATTCATAGTTCATGCCCTCCTTCTAGTGCCAAAAATTTTTATGCCTTGAAAATCGCTACATCAACATCGGGGAAAACCACCCAGTCCGGACCTTAAAGGCAGCGCCTTTTACGTTTGGTGTGGTGGATCCGATTGGATATAATGGGACCAGTTTCCAAATGATTTATGAATGGGATGGATAAATATCTAATTTACTTATATCTAATGGAAAATGGTGAAATATTTATTCTAAAATGCAATACTAATCTATCCCGAGAAATCTCTGTTTTAGTGCAACTCTTAATGGTTCTTATTGAAAAATAAGCATATAGATGACTTTACTTTTAAACAAGAATATTCGTTCAGTTGATAATTACTTTGTTTAAATAGTTGAACAAAGTAATAATTAAAACATTTTTGCACTGATTGTGTATATCATTGACGCATATGTAGATGAAAGATAACAATTCTTGAACATTCAATAGTGATAAGTAAAAGAGATTGTTGTAAAGGCTTTATACATACGTCAATAATAGCAAAAATGAATGAATGCTAATTCACATAAAATAATGAAACAAAACATAGATAATAGTACCATATGTGATCAAATTGCTCCAACATGAATTTGCATTTGAATCCTACTCTCTAACTTAGAAATAAATAAATAAATAAATAAATAAATAAATATATATATATATATATATATATATATATATATATATATATACATATATATATTGGAAGTACAATAGTGCAACTTCCAATCTAAGTCTTCATACAAAATATTTAAGACCCTTTCTAAAAACATGAAAGGGTCTAAAATACTATCTAAACTAACTAACTATGAAATAAAAATGCTGTGAGATGGTGTAACAGAATCACAAATATATGAAAATCTCCCCGAAAGAGATATTCTTGCAGTCGGTAAGGATGTTTCATTGCTTCAGCTGAATATCTTTTGGCTTGAGCTAGCATATGGCAAGAATTGGCTGTAGCTCTGGAGGATGACTCCTAAGCGAATGTAGCTGGGTAGTATAGGTGGCATCAGTAATTTCAGGAATCATGTAACCAATTGCATCGGTCAGGCATTTGATTGCTGTCCTTTGACTGTATGGTTTCACAAGGAAGAACCAAAAGGTTTCCCATGTCAATGTTTGGATGCCCGCGATTAATCTTTGCCTCTTTTCCAACTCCTGCTTCCATGTCTGCTCCAATGTTTTGACTGATGGTAATTTCCCTGGGGTACATTCTGAAATCAAATTTGACAAATAGAGAGTATTATTAATTAATTCCACTAAATTACCAGTTTCCAATATACATCTCGATGTTGCCCTTTCTGCCTTCATCAATTGAGCTTTCCACTCAAGGAACGTAATTTCCTTGTGTGATTCAAGAATTCTGGGTAGATTTGCAGCTTCTCCTTCCTTGATTTCTTGCCAGGAAAGAAACTCTGTTAGTGTCTCATCTGCCTGCTCCAACTCTTTCCTATCATCAAACGATTTATCAATCATGGATGAGGAAATCTCACAGAAGGGAGGAACAAGAGAAATATTATTACATAGCAAGTTCAATTGAGTACAAAATGCTTTGGTTATTTGGAGAGCTTCTGATTTGAATTCGTCTATCTTAGGAAATTCCTTGAATCTTTCTGTTTGTGATGACAGTTGAGCAATCTGTTCATTTTTTAATTTTCTCAATTGTTCATTCATTGCTTTTAGCTTGTTCAATGCTTGAGACAGCTCTTTTTGCTTTTGAACTGCATGTTGGTATATCGTCTGTTTCTCCTTAAGAAATTACTCATTTAATTGCTCGTTTGATTGCTTCTGTGTTGCTAACTGCTGCTCTAACTACTCTATCTTCTGTTGTTTTTCTTGTACCCGTGTCTCTAGTGAGATGATCGCTTGATCCTTTTCTTTAAGAAAATTGCTGACTTCCGATGCCTTATCCATAGTAGCTGATGTATATGCCCCGGCATACTGTGAGAGCTTAGTACGATCTTCAGAATGATTGACTTCCTCTCTCCATACCACATTAGTTGTCTCCGTCTGTGTAGGTAAAAGAGAAGATTGATCAAGTTTTCTCTTTTTCCTCTGTCTCTTTATTATAGCCCTATGCTTAGGGCTGTAGAAGACATCTAAGGGTGGTATTTCTTCTACTCGCAGAACAATCTCATCAGAAGGGTTCTCTGGAATTATTTCAACATCAGTCTAAGTCATGGGTAGGTCGCTAGTTCCTTCAGATGGAACTATATTAGTTGCTGTCTTATGTCCAGTTGTTGCTTCAAGAGTACTGAATCCCTGCAAGCTCTCAGTATTGTTGATAATTGAGTCAAACTGTTGCCATTCTTTGAGTAGTTTGGGATCAATATGAACATCTGAATCAATAAGTTCATCACCCTTTTCTTGTTCTTGCTCCTGCTCTGGTGTTTTTTCTTTCTCAGGAATTTGTTCTACTGCAGGAGCTTTATCAACAGCTTGTTGTTCAGTTTCACTTAATTGGACTATCGGGGTTGTGGCTAATAGGTCTAGAGGCAGAGTTTGCAACCTCTGGTCTATAAGCATATTAAATGTTTCCAGTCCTTCATCTTGATACCTCATCCAGGCCAATGTTTTAACTTGAAATAATGATTCAGCTGAGGAAAATAGATCATTGAATTCATCGGCTTTATGATCAAACTTAGCAAGCTTGGCTTGAGACATGACATTATAAGCAACCTTTCTTGGATCATATGGCCTATTAGGAATTGTGGCCAGATTCAGCATTAGTATCTTTTCTATCTCCTTCTCTACATGCTTGTAGTCATGTAGAGTGAAAATGTCACACCGTAAAGGAAAGTTTGGCCAAATATGCTTCTTTGAATCCTTAAGGGTTCTAGATGTCCCTTCTACTGTTATTTGGTAGGCCAACTACCGAGCTAGCAATTTATCAGGCACATACAAAGGAAGTACATGAGGCTTAGTAAGGATACCAAAAAGCCTTATGTAAGTAAATTTCTCTTCCTCAAACCAACTGCCTACTACTGTTAAATCAACTTCTGCTTCCAAGAATATCCTTGGAGCAAGTTTATTAAAAATAGAATAATATACAGGGAGAATAAAACCATTGCAAATTTTATACAAATGATTTTTGTAATTCGCCTTCCATAACTGTTGGTGATAAATTTGGATTGGATTCAGGTCTTGAGGAGTTCATTTCCACCCAAGTATTGGATATTCAGAATTAAAGCAAATGGTATCCATTATATAAGCACTGTAATAGAATGGGGGAATAATTCGGGAAGTTTTATACACATCTTCTCTGTACTCTAAAATTGTTGTGGCTAATTTATCGGACAAGACATTAGACCAATCCATCACATAAGCGTTGATTACGGCTTCCATTAGGGTACCATTTCTATGGTGAATTTGGACGAATCATGTATTCCCCATAGCCTACACATCATAGCCTCAGCATAACAATAAGGAGAAGCCAACGAGTCTAAAGAGTACTTACCCGATGATTCATGCTTGTGCTTTTCGGGAAAATTTCTCCATTGCTTTATCGGGATTGACTCTGAATCATTCTCCTTTGTGTATGCCTCCAAGAACGTCTTGTTGTATTGCTTGTCGAGTTGAGGTAAGTGGTACATTTTCATGAGATCCTCAGCTTGAAATGAGCCAAATATCCTCCCATCAACTGTCCAAAAGGTTCTGTCCGAGACTGGAATTTTCTCCACCACCCATCTCACTACGTCTGTATATGGCATGATTTTAGCTCGTGCTGCTATTCTGTGTAGATAGGAACAAGCCAACTCTTTGAGAGTTCCTTCTGATTTGTTAGTAGAATCGGTTGTGGCTGACTCTGATAATTCCTCCGGGTCCTCGGCTTCTAGTAGATTGTAAATGCTCTCCCAGCTCATATTTCCTAGACCAAGGCATGTCGTGTCTGAGATTAATCCTTTCTTGCTTGGTCCGGGATCTTTGACTGGAGGGGTTGCCGCTGTAGGGGCTGCAGCTGCGGATTTCTTCGATTTCTTGCCCATTTTCTCTGGTTCTCTGGTTTCGTAAGAATTCTGCGCAAACAGTGATACAAAGAAAATGTTGTTGCAAGCCAATATGATAATGAACAAACCTACGTCGATTGGCATAAAATATAATATAGTTAAGGATTACCATGGATGAAATCCTTTAAAAGATTGATCCTTAACTACAATATTGAATAGTCGTTTAAACTGTCAATCGTGGTAAATGTCATCATAAATGTCCATCATGTCGCCCATATGCCGAATGATTGTTTCAAGTGTGCCTTAGATTTTAAATGATCGACGATCAATGATAAATCACTGATCGGCGATCGGGAATATCAAAGGGAAGGTTTTTAAGACTTTCTTTAAATATTTCCGATCATCGAAAGGTGATATAATATAATGCATGCAAGCTTCCTTTAATATTTTTGCTTTTCGAGATGTGCGCCTAATTAATAGATTGTAATCAGGATTTGACATGGGCTTTATCATTTATTGTGTATCTTCCACTGAGTGCCAATCGTTGATTGCGATTAACTTTATCACATCGGGAGTTTTCAGTCACGCCTCTTAAAAATGTTCCTTTATTGTTGACATGGCCGAGTCACCGATTGCCAATTGTGATTTGTGTTATCGCATTGGGTGAATTGAGGGTCTTTGCTTTATGGTGCGTCGACATTTGTTTTCCCCTATTTACCGATTGTGATTGCCTTTTCGAATCAGAGCATTGGGTGGGGTTTTTATTTTTTATGTTTCCTTTAATATTGCGATATGCAATCTCCGATCACTTTATCGCAATACTAAATGAATTTTATAATTATAAAGGAAACACTTTATTTCTTATTAAAGCTTGTATAAAATGATTTATTTACAATGAGGCTTTTCACAAGGATTTTTCTTATGATAAGTTACATACCATTTTATTCGCACATCTAACTAAGTTTATTTTTAAAAGGGACCTATTTCATATTAAAATTTTTGTATAAAGATTTTATGAAATGGGGGGTTGTTGTACAGCACAACATGTACTCATCTCGAGAATCCAATGAGGACTTCTGTTCTGCGCATATACAACTCTGTTGCATGCTTTAGCCCACAAGTGCAACGGTAGGCCCCGATCATGTAACATTTCCCGTGCAACTCCCACAATACTTTTGTTCTTCCTTTCAACCACCCCATTCTATTGTGGGTTATGGGGTACTATTAACTCTCATTGAATGCCTTCTAATGAATAGAAGTTCTTGAATTCATTCGACACATATTCTCCACTGTTATCACTCCTGAGAACCTTCACTTTCCTTCCAGTGTCTTTCTCAATAAGTGCTTTAAATTCACAAAATTTAGAGAATGTTTGATCTTTCTTCTTCATGAAGAAAATCCAACACTTACATGAGAAATCATCTACAAATATTACATAATACCTGTGATTGGCCATGGAGGCTGTCGAGAATGGTCCACACACATATGAGTGAACTCTTTCAAGGATCGCTTGCACTTGACTTTCCTTATCATGAAAGGTGGATTTGGTGTACTTCCCCAATGTACACCCTTTGCATGTATCTCTCTACTCTAGTGCACCCTTGGGAAGTCCTATAGAAATATGTTGCATGATCTTCAAAGCTCCATGGTGTAAGTGGCCCAATCTTCTATACCACAACTCACCGATGTCTTGGCTCTGCACCTTCTCTGCTATTGTGCTCAAAGTAGCACAATATTCTACAACCAATTTGTATAGGTTCTTCACTTGAATCTCGATCCGCTTCACTTTCCCTGAGGCTATGTGACGAAGGAAAGTATTTCCTTTGTTAAATATCACATCATAGCCATGTTCCTCCAACATATCAATTGAAACCAAATTATTCTTCAGACCTGAAACATACATGACATATTTTAATGTGAGAGGAGAACCAGACTCCCTCTGAAAAGTAACAATACCAATGTCAGTCGTGATATAACTTCCATCATCTCCCATTTTGATGTGCATATGGAGATCTCCTCTGTCACTGAAGAATTCTTTATTTATGGTCATATGGAATGAGACTCCAATATCCAGATACCACACACTACCCATCACTGATGTCACCATGCAAGCGATGAGGGTGAAATCCAACTCGAATTGTGAAGAAAGAGATTCACTTGCGGCTCCTCCTGAGGGATTCTTGTTGAACTTCTTGTGTGAACACTTCGTGGCATAATGTCCCAGCTCATGACAGTGAAAACATTTAATCTTCGACAAGTCCTTCTTCTTTCTTCCCTGACTGGAATCTGATTTGGAATGGGATGACTTCCCTTTCCCTTTCTTTGCCTTTCCAGCTAAGGCAAAATTCTGCTCATCATCATGCTTGGATTAGGATCCATATCTGGTGTTCCACTGAATCTCTTCTTGCACCAAGTTAGACCACAAATTCTCCCACTCTGGTACCTTCTCCCTCCCATTTACCAAATCCTGGTAGTTGTGTCAGCGCTTAGGAATGCCTAGAAGTGCTAGGCTTACCAGATCATCTTCAAAAACTATAACACCAACACTTCCAATCTCATCTCGACATTGGGTGAACTTGGTTAAGTACTTTGGTATTATGTCCCTCTTCTTCATCTTGATTTTCCTGAGCTTGTCCTTCAGTGCCAACCTCCCATGGTCACTATTGTTTTGAAATAGGTCTGTCAAGGCCTTCCACATTGCAGATGGAATTTCATTACTGTGGAGGTTCAAGACAATATGACCTTGAACTCCTTCTAGGATAATCATTCTCGCCTTTGCAACACATTTTCTCCACTCCACCAAATCTTGACCAACAATTGCTGGAGGATTAGGAATATATTTGCCTATGAATTCCTTAAGACCGTTGTCTTCCAATAGTGCCTCCATCTTTTCCTTGGGGAAATATCGTTCGAACTACTCTCAAGAGAATATTCAAGTCTCAATCCATAAAATGACATCCTGCTTGCTCTGAAGAATGATACTACAAATTTCATTTCACCTACAAAAGACAAACTCATATTCTCCTCTTCTAGAGTGATTTTTGCTCTTATACCATGTAGAAATTCCTTATATATTCAAATTGCTAATTGTAATTCACTAAAACAATAGACTTGAATCTACTCTACTCATCAGCGGAAATAATTAAATGATCGCGAAATCACGAAGCATACAAGATAAAAACTTCAATCAACACATTACATAATGATTTCCTAGGAAAGCCATAGCTAAAACCCCCTGTTATCTGTATATTGCATTAGTTATAAAATAGAGGGCATGTAGGTTTTAACCCCGTACAAAAATTACCTACATACGAATTCTAAAACACAGAAAATAAACAATGCGACATCATAACACATAAAACACATATACACAGAGATTTTCCCCTGGATCCCAAAACCGGGATTACCAGCTTGATTTTTCAATATATTCCTTTCAATGTTACAATACATATTTATACATGCCAAAGCATCCAATACCATGGACTAAAAACCATCGCGTCCAATACCCCGGACCGAAAACCATCTTGTCCAAAAAACATGTGTGAAAATCATGCACAAAACCATAGGTGGGTCCGCCCAACCTAATATAGGGACAAAAACAAAATTTTTCTAGGGCGCTGCCCATAAAGTGGGCTTATGGGTGCCCTTCAAATCCCATGTTAACTACGTGGAAATAATATAACACAACCCAACATTATCCCACTTGTTGTTTTCTTTCCACAGGGCGCCACAAGAGAGCTTAGTCATTTTCCCAGCCCTGAAATGCCCATTGTCTCTCTACACCAAGAGAACTTCTTAGAGCTCATAGATTTTGTCAATGCATCTGCAGTATTCTTCAAAGTGTCCACCTTTACCAGCAACACCTTTTTGTCTTCTATCATATCCCTCACAAAGTGATACTGAACATCAATGTGCTTTGTCTTTGAATGATATGCAGGGTTCTTTGCCAAGAAAATTGTACTTTGGCTGTCACAATCTATCCTTATAGCTTCCTATACTAACCCCATACTTGAACACAATCTCTACAACCAAACTGCTTCCTTGCTTGCATGAGTGGCTGCCATGTATTCTGCCTCTGTAGTTGATAGTGCCACTACAGATTGTTTCTTACTCATCCAACTGACTGCACCTCCAAATAGGTTAAACACATACCCACTTGTAGATCTTCTCTGATCCAGATCTCCACCCAATCTACATCAACAAAGCCACGTATCCAACACTGTGTCCAATCCTAGTCTTCCTTTATAGCACAAACCATAATCACTAGTGCCACGCAAATACCTGAAAACCCACTTCACTGTTGTCCAATGCTCCTTTCCTGGTTTTGACATAAACCTGCTCAATACTCCCTCTACATGTGCAATGACTAGTCTAGTACAAACCATTGCATACATCAGGCTACCGACTGCACTTGCATATGGAACATGTGACATGTCCTCTTTCTCTTCTTGTGTCTTAGGACAATGTTTAACAGATAACCTCACACCTATAGGAATAGGAACCTTCACCGGTTTACTATCCTGCATATTAAACCTCTACAGTATTGTCTCGACATACTTCCTCTGGTTTAACTAGAGCTTCCTCTTTGCCCAATCTCTTTTAATTTCCATGCCCAAAATATAGTTTGCAGCACCAAGATCTTTCATGTCGAATTTGGAGCACAATTGGGTCTTCAAATCCTCGATAATTTCTTTGTCATTTCCAACCAGCAACATATCATACACATACAAGACCATATAAATAACACGGTCACCAATTAATTTAAAATACACATAGTGATCTTCTTTGCTTCTGGTGAAGCCAAGTCCCCGTATAAATGTATCAAATTTTTGATACCACATCCTTGGTGACTATTTTAACCCATACAAAGACCTCTTTAACTTGCATACTAGTTATTTCTTACCCTTTGCTGCAAATACTTCAGGTTGCTTCATGTATACTTCCAGATCCCCGTGAAGAAATGCTGTCTTCACATCCATCTGTTCTACCTCAAAATCAAAAGCAACAACAACAGATAAAAGTAATCTAATAGAAGTTACCTTGGCAACATGAGAAAAAATATCACCAAAATCAATTCCCGACACCTGGGAATAACCTTTTACTACCAACCGAGCTTTGTATTTCTCCACTTTTCCTTCTGCATTTGTCTTCTTTTTGAACACCCATTTGCTGCCAATGGGTTTCCTTCCAGCCAACAACTCCTCTAGATCCCAAGCCTCATTTTTGTTCAAAGATGCCATTTCATCAACCATGGCCTCTTTCCAGAGTTTTCTATCCTTCGAATCTATTGCTTCCTTCACAGTTCTGGGGTAAAGAAAAATTTGAACAGAATGCAGATGGACTATACTTTTCAGGTTGCCTTCTTTCTCAAACTGATCTTCTCACAGCCGGAGTTTGTGGCTCTTCATCTTCTGATTCCTCCTCTGCTGTAGAGTCTGACTCTTCCTCCTTTAGCTCAAACTCCATCTTCTTAGGTTTCTTTCATTGGACGTCATGTTTAATAACATCTTTCACCTCTCTGAACACCACATCTCAGATGTACACAACCTTCCGTGTGACTAGGTTCCAAAGCTTATAACCATTTAAACCATCCTTATACCCAATAAAGATGCACTTTTCAGATTTACTATCCAGCTTGGTTCGTTTCTCCTTTGGAACATGTACATATGCATCACATCCAAATACCCTCAGATGTGAAAGAGAGGGTTCCTTACTAGTCCATACCTCTTGTGGAGTCTTATCCTCCAACGCTAATGAATGTGACATGCTAACCAGGTAATATACAGTATCCACCTCCTCTGCCCAAAATTCCTGTCCTAACCTAGCACCACTGAGCATGCTTCTTTCCCTTTCCATCAACGTCTTATTCATTCTTTCTGCAACTCCATTTTGCTAGGTGTATATGGAGTATTATTTTGTCGTGCTATACCACACTTCTTACAGAATTATTCAATTTCCTTACTGCAAACTCTCCACCATTATCTGTCCTCAACACCTTTATCTTCTTCTCTGTCTGGTTTTCCACCAGAGCCTTAAATTCTTTAAACCTGTCAAAGACTTCAGATTTCTTCTTAAGGAAATATATCCATGTATTCCTTGAGAAGTCATCTATAAATGATACATAGTACATAGACTTACCCAGTGATGGTACCTTCATAGGTCCAAACATGTCACTATGCACAAGTTCTAATATTTGTTTCACCCTCTTACTACCAGGGGGAAACTCAACCGATTATTCTTCCCATATACAAAATTTTCACAGAAATTAAAATCTAGAGAGCTATTACTCATACCTTCTACCATACCTTTACCATGAAGTATCCGAAGGCACTTTTCTCCAATATGACTTAGCCTTTGATGCCACAGCATGGTCTTCTCTCCAAAGACCACTAGATTTTCTGCTCCACTTTTAGGAACCACAGAACTATTGCACCCATCAATAACAGTGCTACCTTGCAGCTTGTACAGAGTTCCAATCTGAACTTCCCGCATCAATACCAGTGCTCCCCGAACCATCTTGCAGGTATCCTTCTCGAACACTATTTTTACACCTGCATCATCCAGCTTTCTAACAAAAATAAGATTTCTGGCTAATGCAGGAATATGTAGAACACCTGGAAGCATTCTAACCCTTCCACCTTGCAACTTCAACTTTACTTTTCTCCGACCAATGATTCTAGCCTTCCTGTCATCCCCCAAGAAGACATCACCACCATCATATTTCTCATACTCGCAGAACTACTCTCTATGGGGAGTGAAGTGAAAGGATGCACCTGAGTCAATCAACCAAGCCTCATGATCTACAGGTGTACTTGAAGAAGCCACGTACACATCCCCACCTTCATCTGAGGTGGTTTTCGCCTCAGAAAAAGGAGCCTCATCAGATCCCTTTCCTTTGTCAGGAGCTTTAGATTTACAGTCCCTTTTGTAGTGCCCTTCCTTTCCACATTTCCAATACACCACATTTACGGGTTTTCCTAGAGATTTAGATCTCCCACTCGATGACTTATTTTTGTTTATGTTCTAGGTCCGCCCTCGCACAGACAAGGCATCACCATTTTGGCTCTCCATATTTTTCTGTCTCATCTCCTCTGTCAGCAAGGATGAGACTATTTCATCAAAATGCAAGGCAGTTGCATTGCGACTTATTGCAATAACCAGACTATCCCACGAATCTGGTAGAGAATACAACAAACTGATGCACTTATCTTCATCTGAAATTTTAATATCAACAGATGCTAACTAACTTACCACATTATTAAATGCATTCAGATGCTCTGTCATCGAATCTCCATCTTTCATCCTCAGGTTATATAGCTTTTTCCGCAAGAACAATTTATTCACCAGAGACTTAGAATGGTACAAAGTCCCTAACTTGTCCCACAAAGCCTTCGTCATAGCTTCCCCTGATACATTCAACAATACTGAATCTGAGACACACAATCGTATTATGCTCTTTGCTTTCCGATCCAATTTCTACCATTCTTCATCGGACACTCCTGTTGGTTTAGTACCTAGATCTACCGCGATCCATTGGTCTTTATCCATCGACAGATCCTACATCTTTAGTTTCCACAACTCAAAACTCTGACCATTAAATTTCTCGATCTCTATCTTTCCACTACTCGCCATCTTCTTTCACCACCAAAATTGATCTCACAGATAACCCACTAAACAGGGTCTACCACATGCCCGAGCGAAACCCTTCAGCAACAAAGGCGTCCCCTTGAAGCCAAAAGAGCTTCGATACCATATGTAGGTTTTAACCCCGTATAGAAATTACCTACATACGAATTCTAAAACACAGAAAATAAATAATGCGAGATCATAACACATAAAACACATATACACAGAGATTTTCCCCTGGATCCCAAAACCGGGACTACCAGCTTGATTTTTCATTATATTCCTTTCAATGTTACAATACATATTTATACATGCCGAAGCAGCCAATACCATGGACTGAAAACCATCGCGTCCAATACCATGGACGAAAAACCATCGCGTCCAAAACAAATGTGCGAAAATCATGCACAAAACCATAGGTGGGTCCGCCCAACCTAACATAAGGTCAAAAACCAAAATTTTCTACGATGCTGCGCCCGACCCCATAAAGTGGGCTTACGAGTGCCCTTCAAACCCCCTGTTAACTACGTGGAAAGAATATAACACAACCCAACAGGGCAGGGGCATGGCAAATGCCAGTCCCAACCACACCTAGCGAGGGGATGGGGTCACATAAATACCTCACGCCTAATTCGGGAAGCAACACATGCCTATCATGAAAAACTCATCCTCAGATTCGATAATTAATTTCAGGATGGGAGTCCGACTTAAACCAGTAGGCTGAAAATACTGAATTGGATATGGAAGAATGGGGAGATTTTATCCCAGACCCTAGCCATTCCAGAGGCCGATACACTCGATTTTAATAGACAATTTATCTTTATTGGGTGATGAAAATCATTGTGGCTAAAGCCTTGGCAACCTCTTTTGTTGGAACATCGAAGACAAATACTGAATTTTAGGAAATCCATAAGGAGTTTCAACTTATTCAATGATAGATTCAACAACAAAACCCCACCTCAGTCGCATATAGAAGCATATTCCATGTCTTCCCCAAACTGAGCTGCCAGGGTCCAGTGCAAAAGATCTAGCACCTATTGACTCATTTGATGAGTAGCAATGTGATTTGCATAGTTTGGTTTTCAAAATTTTGATATGTATGAATGACTAAATTGCAGACTTTGATATGTTGTTATAGATATATAGTCATTAGGATAATTAAAGACAATGAGGTACATATAGTGTTGTTAGATAGTGTCAAACTCTTTCGTTTTTGGATGGCATATAATGCGGTAAGGTAGCTAACAGGCCTGGTTCCAAGTGGGTAGGTTTAGGCCACTTGACCGAGTTGAACATGGATGTAAAACGTGCCTATTTTTTGAAATGAATAGAAAGGAACTGCGAGGCTTACAAAAAAATAACAATGATAATTAATTTTTGTGGACATTGTTGGGTATATGACCAAAGTCCCACATTGACTAGAAGTGGGAAGGATCATGGGTATATAAGGATGGACAAATATCTCCATTGGTATGAGGCCTTTTGGGGTAAACCCAAAAACAAGTCCATGAGGGCTTAGGCCCAAAGTGAACAATATCATACCATTGTGGAGATATGTGGTGTCATGAGTCCTTACAAGTGGTATCAGAGCCAGATTCAAAGTTAGCCAAGTGGATGAATCCTCGGAATGCCGAACGAAGGTGGTGAGCCCCGGTAATATCACAATGGGATCCGTGGATGAGCTCGGTTAAGAGCAAGCTCTCGAGACAGGTGGTGCTACCATGTAAGGCGTGTGCTTCCAACGCATTGGAGCGGAGAATCCTGGTTGGTAGAGAGGGGAGAATGGTGCGGATGGACAATCGTTTGAGGGGAGGCTCGATGGTCCTTTGTTCGAGGGGAGGATTGTTGGGTATATGACCAAAGTCCCACATTGACTAGAAGTGGGAAGGATCATGGGTATATAAGGATGGAAAAATATCTCCATTGGTATGAGGCCTTTTGGGGTAAACCCAAAAAAAAATCCATCAGGGGTTAGGCCCAAAGTGAACAATATCATACCATTGTGGAGATATGTGGTGTCCTGAGTCCTTACAGACATAACTATTATAACATGTGTTTTATTCAAGAGATTAAAGATTTAATTTTAAAGTAGTTAGAGTATGTACACCTATGTAAATTTTATTAGTAAAATATAAATGTATATTTTGATTTTCCAAAACACAAATTTATTTATACATTTAAAAACATTTTCAAACAACAAAAATAACACATTTAAAAAATTTACAATCTTACCCAACATTATCACCCAATTAAAAAATATATACATTCAAATAAATATACATTTCCATTAAATTTTTAATGAAATTACAAGTCAATCTGTCAAGCGTAATTCCTTGATTATCTTTAAATTTAAATTTAAATTTTAATGTTTAAACAAATTTAAAAAACTATACATCGACATCAAAAGCATTTCAATTTCTAGCTTCTTGAATTTCATTTAATTTCTTTTAGAATGCGTTGCTGGTTGAATATAATAATCCTACTGACCGAAAAGAAAGCCAATGCTGACACTGTAATTATATATGGTACTATATGCAAGTAAGCATTTCAATTTCCAGCTTCCTGAATTTCATTTAATTGCTTTTAGAATGCGTTGCCTGTTAAATATAATAATCCCACTGACGGAAAAGAAATCCAAGGCTGACACTGTAATTATATATGGTACTATATGCAAGTAAGACAATAGAGGATAATGAAATCATAGCATTTGAAATTTTGTTCTGGAACGGTGTCAGACTCATAATCTGCAAATTTGACTGGAACCTTATATTCTTTCCATCTCTCATAAAATATTTTTACCAGATACATAAACAAATCTAATATCAATATTATGCTCTCACCCTACGCACAAAAATCATGACCTCATTACACTAAGAAATCTGAGAAAGTTTGCAGATAAATTCAAAACAAAGTTTCACAATTCTACCAATAAAAATTGTATACAACTTGGATGGGTGAGAGGGTATATTAATTGTACTTCCTTTTAGATGAACAAAAATTTAAATGCGTCTCATGGGGATACCTAATTCAATAAATTCAATTGGAAAAAACTAAGGTGTAGCTTTACATGCCAACTAAAAAATAATCCAGAGAATTAATCCAAACTATTGCAGACTAATCATTAGAGTCCAAATAATAATACTATTGCAGACTAATCATTAGAATCCAAATAATAACAGTAATAATCAAAATTTTTGAAAAAATACGGAAGTAGTTTGCACAAAATTACATGTAAGATAAAAGAAACACAGCCATAAGCGAGAATGCGACATCATTTTAACCTTGCTGATCATCTGCAGACCTCCTCGTTGTAGGAACAACTCTGCAGTTTACAGAACATAAATCTACAGTATTGGAAACCTAATGCTTAATACCAAATTTTCTCTCTACTCAGAAACTGAGAGAGCCTTCATGGCCACACTTCCAAATCTTTATCTCACATTGCTACTTCCCAAATGCTTCGGCCAGCCAGCCTCTTCCGCCTCAGCGACGTCTCTACATAACTCCATTGCCTTGTTTAGAAGCAAGGCGTTGCTTAGTAGTAATTGCGGACACCCACCCAAACCTAGAATGCAGTCTAGTGAGTTAGATAATTGAACATATATATTAAATCAATAATGGTTTTCTTTTTATTTAATAATTATGCCGTAATGTGTTTCTCTTTGAAATGAACCCCCAAATGCTTCTTTGTTTTAATCGTAGCCGTTAGATGTAATGTTAGACGATTGAAGAGAAGTCAACTATCTAATTAATTAGGCCGATAGGCCTACCTTGGAACAAGCGCCACCCTTCTACTTTCCACTAAAATCTGTGAGTATTTTCAAGATATTCGTCATGGTCTCCTTCAATTGCTCATCATGGTCTTCATCCTTCAGAAGAAATGGTAGGCATTTTTGTTGTGGTTTTCGTCCTTCACATGGTAGGCATTTCTGCTACGGTCTTCATCCTTCAGGTGGAATGGTAGGCATTTTTGTTATGGGTGCCAATAACCGATGGATGTCTTCCACTTGATGCCTTCCTCTCAATGCAGAGATGGTAAACTGCCCTTCTCTCTCAAAAGCCAAGCACTTCAACTGCGGAGATCGTCAAACATGCACAACCTTATAGTGCTCTTGTATAACCCCTAACACAGAAACCTAATTCGGTGCATTCGAGTAGTCGGCAGGAGCCTTATTCTAGCGGGGAAGGGCCGAGCGTATACATTGTATACATGGTTTTAATCTTGTTAGAGATTGTTGTTCACACTCTCGCCATTCTGCACACAAGCGACGAACCAATCATCTCCCAATCAAATGACCTTATTATCTAGAGCGAGACCTGATCAATACGACCTTGTATTGTTGATGTAGGGTTTGCTCTATTCTCGTTATTCCGTAAGGTGTTTCCTTTGAAATGAACCCCCCAAATGCTTCTGTGTCTTAATTGTAGCCGTTAGATGTAATGTTAGACGATTGAAGAGAAATTAGTCGTCTAATTAATTAGGCCGATAGGCCTTCCTTTGAACAAGTGCCACCCTTCTGTTTCCACTGACATCTGTGCACATTTTCAAGATATTCGTCATAGTCTCCGTCAATTACTCGTCATGGTCTTCATCCTTCAGACGAAATGGTAGGCATTTTTGTTATGGTTTTTGTTCTTCAACGAAATGGTAGGCATTTTTGTTATGGTCTTCATCCTTCATGCGGAATGGTAGGAATTTTTGTTATGGGCGCCAACAACCGAGAAATAGCCATGTTAGCTTTATTTTGATTTGGAGGTCTATTTGTTTACAGGCCCTTGGTAGTAGTCGGCAACCTTGACGATCCTTTTCTCTTTTATTTCAACTCAAGAGCTGTTTTCGCAACTGCCCGCATGACCTAAACATAGATTAAATCTGCTTCCGCCCAATTGTTTGCAGGCGAGCCATTGCAAAAAAGCAAAGCGCAAGGAGAAGGGAGGGTGTGGCCTTCTTCTTCTTTGATTTTAGGCTGCCAGGAATTGAACCCGCGACCACCTATTTATTCTTCTTTTCTGAATCGCTAGAGGTGCTTTAACTTATTCCTCGTCTTCTAAGCTCTATTTCTACTGTGATCCTATGATGATGGCCATTCTTTGTTTGCTTATTCTTCTTATGTGTATTGTTAATGAATTATTGATGAAGATGATGCACAGCTGAATGATGGTATGATGGAGGTTGTTGCTCTGCTCTCCACTTCTTCCTTCGAATCGTCGAGTCATATCATATCATGGAATGTAGCGACGAACCAATCATCTCCAAATCAAACGACCTTATTATCTGGAGCGATACGTGATCAGTACAACCTTGTATTGTTGATGCTGGGTTTGCTCCATTATCGCTGAGTTTTCTTTACTCTGCAAAATAAATCATTTACCCATCTGTCGTGGCCATTTTCGGTTCAAAGATTTTATCAGAGCCTTCCACCGCTGTTTGGAGGGAATTTCAACCTCTCTCGGTGGAATTCGACCTGTCTGTTATGCGCCAGGTTGGCATTAACTAACCCTTTACCCACATTTTTTGATCTACAAAAAGCCTTTTTAAATTTATGTATTTCAGGCTCTGAATTGATCATGGTAGAACAATTTAGCGGTTAATTCTTCTCGGCCTTTACAGTCTACAGCGGTAGGTTTTATGGTTTTATTTTATGAAAAACATATAATGCATTTTATCTTTAAATAGTTGAAATCTTGTGTTGCTTATATCGCTTAAGTGTTTGGAGTAAGTCTGTTCTTTGTCTTATTTGTTTTACATTTCCTGTGCTAAAACGTCATGCAGATTCCTTCATTTCGCGGTCTAGAACGGTGTAGAAATGGCCGAGGGTCTAATGGCCGATATGTTTATAGTACAGCAGACCACGGGTCGAGTACTATATTGTATGTGCGGTATTTCCATGCCACCCAACGCAACAAACATGTGTGTTAATTGTATACAAACCCAAGTGGATATCACAGAAGGTCTACAAAAACAGGTAACAGTCCTTCATTACCCTGAATGTAATTCGTAATTACAACCCCCCAAAACATGGATAAAAGCCCAATTAGAATCCAAGGAACTCTTAACATTTTGCATTAAGAGGCTCAAGAATTTGAACAAGGTTAGGCTTGTACATGCTGAATTCATATGGACCGAACCCCATTCTAAGAGAATCTAGGTCAAGTTGCGAATACAGAAGGAAGTGCTCAATGGGGCTATATTGGAATAGGCTTACGTTGTTGAATATGTTCAGCAAGATCATATGTGTGAACACTGTACAAGGGTTGAGTCCAACCCAGATCAGTACGTGGCTGTTGTGCAAGTCAGGTAGCATGTTAGCCACAGGAGAATGTTTTTCTATCTGGAACAGTTGATTCTAGAGCACGGTGCAGCGGCTCAGGGAGTCAATGTTAAACAAGTGCACGAGGGCGTTGATTTTTTCTTTGCTAATAGAAGTCATGCAGTTAGGTTTGTGAGCTTTTTAGGCAATGTGGTGCCTATTTTGAATCGCAATGACAAATAGCTTATGTATCAGGATTCAAAGAGCAATACATACAATTATAAGTACACTTTATCTATTCAGATATGCCCTATTTGCAAGGAGGATTTGATTTTCCTCCCTCCAAAGGTTGCGGCAAACTTGGGTAACTTAGGTCCCCTTGTCCTGTGCACAAAAGTGAGTACCCATATTATGCTGCTTGACCCATTTACTTCGAGTCATGCTTTTATGGACGCGAATCAGTATTGGAGGGTTCCTTTTAAGCCTCTCCTTTCAAACTGGCAGTTGGTTGAATATATTATATTCGATATTGAAGTTGAGATGGGTTTGACTACTATGTGTGGTATCAAGTATTCATTGGCAGAGGCAAAGGTAGCCCATGTTTTAGACTTTGGAAAGAATGACACTATTTTTACAGTGAAAACTCATCTGGGCCATCTTTTGAGTCCTCGTGACTATGCTCTTGGTTTTGATTTCTATGGTGCAAATACTAATGATGTGGATTTAGATAAATACAAAGGAATTAATCTTCCATATGTGGTTTTGGTGAAGAAAAGTTATGAAGAGAAGCGCTAGAAGAAGCAAGGCAAGCTTAGACCTTGGAAGCTTAAGACATTGCCCATGGAGGTTGAACCATCTTCCAAAGGCAAAATGGAGGATGTGAAGGAATGGGAGGACTATGAAAAGTTTTTGGATGAACTGGAGGAAGACCAGGAGATGTGATCCAAGATTGCATTGTACAGAAATGAAAATTATCAGCGAGCGGATACAGCGTCTATGACAGATGGTGAAGATGTTCCTTCTGTACCTTTAGATGAGATTCTTGGTGATCTTACACTCGAGGATGATGAGCACGAAGATGAAGAAATGGAAGGCTAATTGTTAAAACACATTTCAGAAAATCACAGTACATTAATTACTCACTGTGAAAACCTTCATGCTCAAAATCAATGTGGTATCACAGCTACACAATGGTAGACATATCATTTCCAACAGAAATATTTTGCAGTTGATTGTCATGATATGCAGACCTTTTGTTAGCCTATCAGTGGCATTTATTGGAGCTAGCATATTGAAGATTGGTGCAGCACCATCAGTAATGATATTTTTGATCTGTATGTTTGAGTTAAGAAGAATTGCATGGCTTAATTTATTGTAGACACTAACATTGCTTTTCCATTAAATTATTGCAGTTGCTTGTATTTTTATTGCCATTATGATGCTTGGAAATCGTACTGTCATTTTGTAAGTTGCACAGATGAATAGATTAATAGTATAATGTATGGATGTTGTATGCATTTGCCACATAAACACTGCAACAGATGAAATGATGCTTTAAGAATGCTGAGGTGACATTGCGTTTTTTATGTGTTGGATAAATTGTGTTTACTACAACTATTTTGCATCTGTTGGATACTTGTGTGGTTTTTCAATTGGTGTGGCTACTGATTCTGTGGTTGCTCATTGCAAAATTTTGAAGAAAAGGCCTTCCAGGTGTAGAATTTGATGATGTCACACAAAGAATTTCTCCGGAATTGAGGTTCCTTACCACTGCTATTGAATCTGCCACTTCTGCTAAATTTGCTCCATTTTTATGAAAAGTTAAAATAACTAGGGAACAATTTTTGCTTTAGAATATGAAACATTGAAGATACCACTCCAGAAGATGATGTTGCTGCCATCATGAAGAAGTAGTTAATGGTAATAAGAATACATTTCTGCGGAAAAAATCATCATTTCGGTTTGTTTTCTGCAGGCTTTTATGACCAGATGCTGATTACAAAAGTTCATTGTTGCTCCTATCCGATGACTACTATTGATGTTCGCTATTATCTGAAGGCAACAGGTTGTATCTTCAGATTCCAGGTATTCTTAAAACTTGATCATCAAAAAATCAAAGAGGAAAAAGTTGATGGTAGAGTTCGTTGTTGCTCCTGTCCTGAGATGTTATTCATGTTTACTTCTATCTGGAGGCAGCAGGTCGTATCTTCAGATTCACTGTATTCTTAAAACTTTATCATCAAGAAGACAAAGAGGAAAAATATGATGGTATCATATATGTTATTTTCATGTTGCTAATTGGAGAAAATCATTGCTGTTTGTAGCATTGGGAGATTGTTGGTACAATAAGGGAGTAAATTTATTAAACGAAAAGTGTTGTTTGCTTTGCTGGTCACAGATTGAAACCTCTGGTTGACAAGGTGAAATAGATCATTCAATGCTCTCACAGTACTACCAACAAAAACTGGGTTTTGGTATTTGAAGTGAGGACTAGATTCTCTGTCCTTGCTTTTCTCCAAAGAGTTGAAACCGACACACAGGGTTGAGAGTTTATTAAAACTGATATGCGTCTAGGAAGGAGCAGTTATGGCAAGACTTACACAAGGAGGAATGATTTCTGACTGCCATAAATTACATGGGAAGAATTATGCTGCTAGGGAATAAAGGATGAAGACAATTCATACATACCACAATTTAAACGAAATTATTCCCCATGTCTAGGATGTTGAGGATATCCTTCAGGATTGGGACTCTGTGTCCAAGGATGTCCCCTTTACGAAATAAATATAGGCATTATAGACTTACAAAAAGATAAATGGGTACAATGGTTGTTCTAATTACTTGGAGAATCTTTTAACAATTCCATAGCCCTGCAATTTACTTGTGGTTTCAGCTTTATTAAGGACTTGCTTGTAATTGCCCTTGTTCAGCAGGGGCTTCGCCATTTTCGTTTTAGTTCTGTTGTGGATCTTGAATGATTCTTATTTTCCTAGTTAACTGTTTGTAGGCAACCTAACTATTTTTGACATTTCTTATTGGTAGGTTAATTGTTATTATCCAAATTAGTTACTGTAGTTGTAAGGGGTTCACGCTTGAATGTGTTCTATTTGACCTTGCAATAAGAATTCTAGGAAATATTTTGAATGCTTTCTGTTTGATGCCATTTCCATTCAACTGTACTGAGTTTTCAAACCATTTATTGCTATCTGTTTGGCATTGTCACCTCCAATTATGTTTTGATTTGGTAGCAGAAATACCTCTCCTGCATGTTTGATAAAACATTTAGTATTTCGTGGCTATCATTATTTGTAAACTCAATGTTTATGTTAATCATTAAACCACTGGAATATATTAAGCCGGGTCTATGTTATAGTCTTCTAGCAAATATAAGGTCACTTGTATAAGAAAAGGGTAGATATCCTTGGAAATTTGGTCTATGGGAGTAATGGCTGAGAATTAGTATATATAGGAGATTATTATAATCAATTCATATTTACTGTTCTATAATATCTAATAAAATTATGATATTTTGGGTTATAACTTATTAGGGGTTATATTCTCTTAGTATCTTAGAATTTTTTTTGTAAGATATCATTATTATTATTCTTGGGAGCTATACTCTCCATCTATATTTGTCTGTCAATCCTTGTCATACTTTTTTGAGTAATTTGGATCTTATGCTTTCAGAGTGAAGCATTCCTAGAAGGGAGGTAATTGTTATGGCCCTCCAGTGAATTTAAGGAGTCCTGGAACTGGAACTACACTAGTAATGGATAAGAATTAGTATATATTTGGTGTAATGTAATAGCTGAGAATTAGTATATATGATATTATTATGATCATTGACATGCACAATTGTCTATGATAATTTGATATTGCAATCTTTTGGGTATCAAGAGTTATTCTCCTAGTATCTGAGGAGTCATTGTACAATTTATCATTATTATTCTTAGGAATTATGCTTTATATTTGACGTGTTCAGGGTTTATTATGTTCTTTTGGGTGTTTTGGATCAAAGTAGTCTACTCTGATGAAAATTCTATTGATTCCATATTAACAAAGGATCATAGAGTACAACTAGAAAGATACTTGAACCAACATCTCTTCTATGAAAATTCAACAATTCCAATTTAATAATCCTATTGGCCTCTCTTTGTATCTTTTGGGAAAATTGCTAGTAACTAATACGTTAATAAATCAGTTTTGTTCATAAATTGGTTTTAGTTAATAAATCACTTTAACTTTACCCTAACTACCTCGCTAAACCCGTCCTGCCCGCGGATATCCACGTTTGATGCAGAGGAGGGTGAGGGTCTTGAGGATGGCGCAGTGGAGTTGGTGCAGAGGAGGGCGGCAAAATTGTAGAGGGAGAAGGGTTTCGACGAGGGCCGCAGAGGACAAGGTGACTTTCTTCGCTGCATGAGGGCCACGTAGGCCGTTTTTCCTGCAGATCGTTTTCCCCTCGCCCTCTACATATTATGGTGGTAGTTATGGGGTTTTATATATATTTGGGTCACTGTTATCTTAAATTTTACCTTATCTTTGTTGTTTGTGAAAACCCGCAGGTGTATGGAAGATTAATTCTACGCGTTAGGAGAAAGCCCTACAGGATTTTTCGGGTATGCATTATTATTATCTCATGTGAGAGGTTCCTCTGGATATTTTGCTCTTAAGCCACTTGTAACATTTATTTCTTGCAAGTTTTATCCATTTTATACTTCCACTAAGTATACTTTCATTACAAAAACCCTTTTTGTCATTTCCACTGAGTGTGAATTGTTTAAAAACTAATAATTTTTTAGATACTTTTTGGGTCATGAAATCGGTTTCAACAATAATCTGAGCCACACCAAATAGTTTCTTCTTTATATGCACTATGTATATTAGATCCCCTACCATAACACTCTAATCTGTAGGTGTTGTCTGACTGCTTTTTGACACAGAGCATCTTGTGGTCAAATCATGTTAAAACATGGACAGTGAAGAAAGTCAAGATATGTATTTCCAGTTCAACAAAATGGGGGAGATTTCAAGCTCACACAAGCTTTTTGTCTCTGAACCTCAGGAGCATAGCCCCACTTTAATGACGACTGATATGACATTTTCTAAAAGGGAAGCAACATAATTGCATTTTGCATTTATTATTATATAGCTCAGGAATCTTGCTTTTCATTTATCCAAGCTATTAAGAGTCTTGATTGGCCCTAGATTGTATGCCTGTGGGCCAGAAAGCTGCATGAATTTGTACTATGTTTTCATTCTGAATAGCTTCTAGGTTTGCAAGAGTGCCTTTTTTGGAAAAGTTTTCCCTCCATGAGATGGATATTACACATGACTTCTCAGTAGACTCCCCACCTTATTAGAGAATGTCCACTTTATGATGGTCCCTCCTATCTACGTTGGTAAGCTTTGGATTTTTTTCACCTTTGCTGAAGTTTGCAGAGGTCTGCTAGTGAGTTTTTTTTATGTGCAGCCTGCGTTGGGAGTTGCTTGGAATGAAAGAATATATTGTTGACTGCCACTTGGGAGGACCACTACCTTTGTAGCTATCACCCAGCCAAGACTTGTTACAGTTGGCCTGAAGCAGACCATAAGCTGAAGTTAGAGACTGATAAGCTCTGGATTTTTTTCAGCTTTGCTGAACTATGCAGAGGTCTGCTTCATGCAACACATCCCCACTCCCATTCAAGGGAAACAATTGGGTAGTTTCTGTCCCAAGCACTTCAACTGCGGAGATCGTCAAACATGCACAGCCTTATATTGCTCTTGTATAACCCCCAACACAGAAGCCTAATTGCATTCGAGCAGTTGGCAGGAACCTTATTCTAGCGGGGAAGAGCTGAGCGTATACATCGTATACACGGTTTTAATCTTGTTAGAGATTGTTGATCACACTCTCGCCATTCTGCACACAAGCGACAAACCAATCATCTCCCAATCAAATGACCTTATTATCTGGAGCGATACCTGATCAGTATGGCCTTGTATTGTTGATGCAGGGTTTGCTCCATTCTCGTTACGCTGTAAGGCGTTTCCCTTTGAAATGAACCCCCCAAATGCTTATGTGTCTTAATCGTAGCCATTAGATGTAATGTTAGACGATTGAAGAGAAATCAAATTTCTAATTAATTAGGCTGATAGGCATTCCTTTGAACAAGCGCCACCCTTCTGCTTTCCACTGACATCTGTTCGCATTTTCAAGATATTTTTCATGGTCTTCATCCCTCAGACGAAATGGTAGGCAATTTTGTTATGGATTTCGTCCTTCAGCGAAATGGTAGGAATTTCTGTTATGGTCTTCATCCTTCATGCGGAATGGTATGCATTTTTGTTATGGGCACCAACAAGCGATGGATGTCTTCCACTTGATGCCTTCCTCTCAATGCAGAGATGGTAAACTGCCCTTCTCTCTCAAAAGCCAAGCACTTCAACTGCGGAGATCGTCAAACATGCACAACCTTATAGTGCTCTTGTATAACGCCTAACACAGAAGCCTAATTCGGTGCATTCACGTAGTCGGCAGGAGCCTTATTCTAGCGGGGAAGAGCCAAGCGTATACATTGTATACATGGTTTTAATCTTGTTAGAGATTGTTGTTCACACTCTCGCCATTCTACACACAAGCGACGGACCAATCATCTCCCAATCAAACGACCTTAATATCTAGAGCGATACCTGATCAATACGACCTTTTATTGTTGATGTAGGGTTTGCTCCATTCTCGTTATTCTGTAAGGCGTTTCCCTTTGAAATGAACCCCCCAAATGCTTCTGTGTCTTAAGCGTAGCCGTTAGATGTAATGTTAGATGATTGAAGAGAAATCAGTCATCTAATTAATTAGGCCGATAGGCCTTTCTTTGAACAAGTGCCACCCTTCTGTTTCCACTGACATCTGTGCACATTTTCAAGATATTTTTCATGGTCTCCTTCAATTACTCGTCATGGTCTTCATCCTTTAGACGAAATGGTAGGCTTTTTTGTTATGGTTTTCGTCCTTTAGCGAAATGGTAGGCATTTTTGTTATGGTCTTCATCCTTCATGTGGAATGGTAGGCATTTTTGTTATGGGTGCCAACAACCGATGGATGTCTTCCACTTGATGCCTTCCTCTCAATGCAGAGATGGTAAACTGCCCTTCTCTCTCAAAAGCCAAGCACTTCAACTACGGAGATCGTCAAACACGCACAACCTTATAGTGCTCTTGTATAACCCCTAACACAAAAGCCTAATTCAATGCATTCGAGCAGTCGGCAGGATCCTTATTCTAGCGGGGAAGAGCTGAGTGTATACATTATATACATGGTTTTAATCTTGTTAGAGATTGTTGTTCACACTCTCGCCATTCTGCACACAAGCGACGAACCAATCATCTCCCAATCAAACGACCTTATTATCTAGAGTGATACCTGATCAGTACGGCCTTGTATTGTTGATACAGGGTTTGCTCCATTCTCGTTACGCCGTAAGACATTTCCCTTTGAAATGAACCCCCCAAATGCTTCTGTGTCTTAATCGTAGCCGTTAGATGTAATGTTAGACGATTGAAGAGAAATCAACCGTTTAATTAATTAGGCCAATAGGCCTCCCTTTGAACAAGCACCACCCTTCTGCTTTCCACTGACATCTGTGTGAATTTTCAAGATATTCGTCTTGGTCTCCTTCAATTACTCGTCATGATCTTCATCCTTCAGATGAAATGGTAGGCATTTTTGTTGTGGTTTTCGTCCTTCAGCGAAATGGTAGGCATTTCTGTTATGGTCTTCATCCTTCAGGCAGAATGGTAGGCATTTTTTTTATGGGTGCCAACAACCGATGGATGTCTTCCACTTGATGCGTTCCTCTCAATGCAGAGATGGTAAACTACCCTTCTCTCTCAAAAGCCAAGCACTTCAACTGCGGAGATCGTCAAACATGCACAACCTTATAGTGCTCTTGTATAACCCCTAACACAAAAGCCTAATTCGATGCATTCGAGCAGTCGGCAGGAGCCTTATTCTAGTGGGGAAGAGCCGAGCGTATACATCGTATACATGGTTTTAATATTGTTAGAGATTGTTGTTCACACTCTTGCCATTCTGCACACAAGCGACGAACCAATCATCTCCCAATCAAACGACCTTATTATCTAGAGCGATACCTCATCAGTACGGCCTTGTATTGTTGATGCAGGGTTTGCTCCATTCTCGCTGAGTTTTCTTTGCTCTGCAAAATAAATCATTTACCCATTTACGGTGGCCATGGATAAAGTTGGGTTGCACGGCTAACTGTATTGTTTTTGGAGTATTTCTGGTTTTGTTGCAGAAACCTTGAATTCGTACAATTCACATCTTTGGGGGAAATATTGATATCTACATCTTTGGGTAAATATTAATTTCTAATGAACCCTACTCCAGTATTCAGAAGATAGAGGGTATAGTTACCACTGTGTTCCTTTGAATGGAATGATTTTCTGTTGTAATTGTTGTATTGGGCTGACATGTTAATAGATCTGTAGAAAGCTTTGATGCGGTTGGAGGTGAAGAATTGTGGTAAATTAAAGCAGGTCATTTTTTCTTTTGCATCACGAGAAATAGCCATGTTAGCTTTATTTTGATCTGGAGGTCTATTTTTTTACAGGCCCTTGGCAGCAGTCGGCAGCCCTGGAAACCCTTTTCTCTTTTATTTCAACTCAAGAGTTGTTTTCGCAACTTCCCGCATGACCTAAACGTAGATGAAATCTGCCTCCTCCCAATTGTTTGCAGGCGAGCCATTGCAAAAAAGCAAAGCGCAAAGAGAAGGGAGGGGGCAACCTTCTTCTTCTTTTATTTTATGCTGTGAGGAATAGAACCCGCGACCGCCTCTTATTCTTCTTTTCTGAATCGGTAGAGGTGCTTTAACTTCTTCTTCTTCTTCTTCTTCTAAGCTCTATTGCTACTGTGATCCTATGATGATGGCCATTCTTTGTTTGCTTATTCTTCTTATGTGTTTTGTTAATGAATTATTGATGAAAATGATGCAAAGATGAATGAGGGTATGATGGAGGTTGTTTCTCTGCTGTCCACTTCTTCATTCGAATCGTCGAGTCATATCATATCATGGAATGTAGCGACAAACCAATCATCTCCAAATCAAATGACCTTATTATCTGGAGCGATACCTGTCAGGCGGAAAGAGTCGATTGTGTGGACACAACCAACCTCCCTAGGAGCCTAAGACTCTCTACTGACAAACAAGACAAACAAGAGCAATCCTTCTCTAAACATGCATTTACTATATGGGAAATCAAGTGTTTAGATCCTACCTGTAGTCCAACGCTATTGTAGCAGTCCAGCTCCTCTGATCCGGATGAGCTCCTCCTTCACTTTGAAACCTGCATACACTAACAATCAAACGATTAAATAGCACTTGATAATCTCATAGAATAAAACATATTTAACACATAGACCAAGGAGTACATGAAACAACTCATAAATAACAAGTTATTGAGAAGAATGGACTCATTTGCATTAATAGGTAACAAAAGGAACAAATACAACCTAAGCCTTGGTGTTGAGCAAGTCCCTCCCAGGGTCCATAAAGAGTTCTCCTTTACTTTGACAAAGCTCACCCACTTCCAAATAGAACAAGCAAAGATGAAAATCTCTCCTCACAAGCTTCTAAATGGGAGTCCTAATTCCTGCAGCATTTACCCTTAGAAATGTATAGCTTTCAACCTCTCTCCTTCTGGCCCAATGCCTGTATTTATAGTGCTCAAGAGGAAGTTAATCAGGTCCACCATTAATGGGATAATCCCCTATTTGGATGGGATAGCTCCCTTATTGATGGGATAAGTTCCTCTTTGGTAGGAGTGCATGAACCATCTGGAGGCGCTCAATACACGTCGGACAACCTTCTAGAATGCTCTAGAAATGACCACAAGTGACTTTTTAAAGATGAAACTTGCGCATTTTAACCTTTACAGGGGGACGCACCTGCCCTTTTACATACAGAGCGTCCAAAGACGCAGCTTTTGTGAACATTGGGTGCGTACCTGCAGGTAAGGTTGAGAGAACCTGCGTCCCCAGAGATAAATACATTTAGAAAGACTTTCTCTCTTTTTTGGAGTTTGACATGGAGAGTAGAGGCATAAGACTTGCCTAAGAGGGTAGCATGACTGTTGATAGAGCCATACTAACTGTAAATAGTCATGGTGACATTTTTTAGTGTAACAGATTGCCCCCTAAAGTGCGAAGCCTGTAATAGATTAGGGTTTTGTATTATCTAGGAAGGATTTATCATTTCAAGGATTATCTTGTGGAGAGCCTGGTCAGAACCTGCAATTTTCAACACAAAATACATGTATAAGATTATATCATCACTGAGGTAGGCATTCCCATACTCAGATTAAAACTTTAACTAATAGACTAACTACTCTGATACAGGAATGATCTTGCAGTACATCATAATCATAGTCTTTTGTAGACACAGTATGGGCGTAGCGATATGTTTATGATTAGTCTACTTAGATAATGAATACAAAACTCCTCGCAGCCTGGATGGTGGAAACTAGATCCAGGGTCTTCATTTCTACTTCCCGAATTGGTACGATTCTAGCCATGCGAATAAATGAGTTGATGTCAAACATGGTAGAAACCACTTGATTACCAGTCGATGATGTAAACTGTTAACAAGTGTGAGAGAGACCACCAGTAATGTCAATGGTTCCCAAAGTACCCAATACAATCCATGAGATGTGAATGAATGAGTTGATGTCGAACATTTCACGGAATCCTTCGATCGAAAGTCAATGATGTAAACTGACATCAAAGGCGAGAAACCTGCCATTGATGCATGCAGACTTCAAGGTACTGACGATTTCTAAGTCATCTCTCTAGATAATGTGTTGATGTCGATAGAAAGCGACCCGTTGCAGGCAAGCCCGCAACACGAAATCATTGTTCAAGTTGAAGAAATGTTGCTGTAAAGACTGACTCAGGGATGGTCAAATGGATGACAAGTATTTTGCAGATGAAAGTTTTGCTTGCAGACCTCTTGAACACATAACGACACGACAGATGGCTTGGCGATAAATAACTCAAAGTTAATCCCCGGAACCCGGCTAAAGACTTTCAAAGTGGTTTGATCAACTGTGAAGTAAAGGATTTCCCAACCCAGATGAATGAAAAAGTGTCGTGTTCAAGAGTGGTAATAAAGTTTCTTCTGAGACAAAAGGTAAAAAATAGGCTCATTCTTCTCTCTTTTCCCCCACCATTTCTGGCAAGTACCTCTTTATTTTTAACAAGCTTGAGGAGGATAACATATTCTTGATTATAAGCTCATCCTTCGGATGAGTCCAACCTAGTTTTGATTCGAACCCTAGGAAGGAGTGGTTCGTTCCTGTTTGTAATTGAACAGGTCCTTTACTGTGAAGTCTTTAACGAGCCCAGTATAGGAGAAACTCGGCGTTTTTCAATTTTATAGAGTCTGAAAAACTTAAGAAGACTCCAAGTTGAACTTTTTCGTAGATTTGTGTCCCTCAAGCCCGAAAAAGTATAAAATAATACCTGGGGGAACCGCTTGATCTTGCGACCAAGGAGTACTTTCATAATTAGTGCCACTGACCTAAAAAGTAAAAAGCGATCAAGGACACATCGTTTTATTTCCGTATCGAGTTTGAAACGACAAAAACGCGGCAATCTTTTCCTGATTTTACAGTCAAAAAAGAGCTATAAGGGGACCGTCTTTTAATTCTGTTTTAACAAGTGTAAAAGAAACGCTCGGAAATCTTTTCATTTTTTAGGAGTCAGAAAAGGGCTTAAAAGATGACTCTGATATTTTGGTTTGTGAAAAATGACAATTTTCCCTCTAAATCCCTTTGTCCTGCACAAAAACGACACATTACTCATACCTATTTAAGATAGGCAAAAATACATCGAAAAACGTCCTTCCATGGTGAAAAATGAACAAATTCATCCAAAAAATATATAAAAAGACTTTTTACCATGTCATTTTTACCATTTTACTGTTGAGGTTGAAAAAAGGGCTTTTGGCAAGAAACTTCCCGTGGTCGCTGCAGAAAATCCGACCGTCAGAATCGAACGCCGTCTCTTCCAGGTATTTTACAACATCCTCCTCTTCAATTTCATCCGTTTAGAATTGTGTTTTAGGTTTTAGTTTTGAGTTTTGGGGGGTTTTGGGTTTCAAAGTGCGCTCTGCGGGGGACGCAGGTGCCCTTCGGGTGACCTGCGTCCCCCGACTTTTTCCTATACAGGAAAAAGGTCGGGGGACGCAACCCACCTTCAGGCCAGCTGCGTCCCGACGCTCTGTGTTTTGAACGCGGGGTGCGTCCCCCGTGAAAGGCGGAATTTGAAACCCCAAACTCCACCAAAAACCATTAAAAATTTCCCAAATTAATTCTAATCTCTGTTTCTTGGTGTGTAGGGCACTCACCATGTTGGATTGGAGAGAAAGAGAGAACGAAGACGTTGATTTAGCTGCAATTGAACATCAACCTTCCATTGATGCCCTAAAAGCATGCAGGCTATATAAATACTGGGCCATACTTGGCATGAGGGCTCAGGTGAGATTCTTGGAATGGCTGGTTGAGAGATGGAACGTTCAAGAGCAATGCTTTTACATAGGAGGGCACCAGCTCGAGATAGAGCCCTCTGACGTATACTTTCTCACTGGCTTGCCAAATAGAGGCGAGCAACTCAATCTAGCCGGGACTAGGCCGGGTGGCCAATCCCTTGCTAGTCTCCGTGCAAATTAGTGCACACCCAATGCACACCATGCGAAAGGCGTGGAAATCAAACACATCTCTCTGCGTGAACTCAAAGTTATAGCTTTCACGGTTACCAGAATTTGCGGCGCAGCTGCTTTACATATTGCCTCCGGGTCCCAAATGCGGATGGCGATTGACTGTTACCAAGGCACCATTTTCAACAACTGACTAGTGCAAAGGACGAACGACTGAAGACCTTTGGATATGGGCCTCTAGTTGTAAGCTTTGCCTTAGAGAGATTTCCGATGCTGATCCCTCAGCAACTCACTGTTGATATCTTAGCTCCTCGGGAGCCAAAGCTGATACGATGGGTTACGGTAATGGCCCGGCATCCTGACGAGGGCGCGGCAGTTGTTCGATTCACTGATAGTTATTTTCACTGGTTAGAGGAACAGGTTTTTTCGATCTAGGACTTTCCGTATGCCGGAGTAGATTTTCGAGGTGATCTGGACATGGTTCTTTCACAGGGAGAACAATGGGATGACAGAGGTACTTTATTTTTCACAAGTTTTCAAATTATGTATTTTTTGTTTTTTATATATATCGTCTCAAAACTGACAGTAAAAATTTTCAAAATGCAGATGTTGGTCCACAGCGCCCAGCCAACCTCCGGCCTTTTGAGAGGAGACATCCAGTTGCACTGGTACCGGCCCCACAGGATGTGGCTGCAGAGTCACTAGCTGAGTTGGAGCATGATCTAGAGCGTCTGACGACGGATATGCCTGAGACTACCATAGATGATATTCCTATCAGACTTCAGCACTATGTAGTCGCAGTCCCTGGACCGTTTAGGAGATTTTTGTGTAAGGTAGCCCGTGCAGTGGTGTCGTATAGGGAGCACCACCAGTGATTGGCTAGTTACTTTGTAGACACATGTGACATTTTTGACTTTTTGTACCTTATCATTTTTGCCGATCATAAGGTGTTTTTCAACCTATGATCGAAGACGATTTATATTTTTTGACACACTCCTATCTATATATATATATTACTATTACCGGCTTATCTTGTTTAACATATGTGATGAAATGTTTTTAAATTTACTTGCATGATTATTGTAAATGTCTGTCCAACATTCGAGAAGCAATTGCATCTGCTAATGTATTTAAAGACCTTGGAATATGCTGATATTCAATGTAATCAAATTCACGTTCCAAGAGACGCACTCTCAAAAACAACCTTAATAACACAGGATTTCTAATGGCATAAACTCTATTAAGCTGTAATACAACAAGTTCAGAATCTAACCTCACTATCAAACGTCGAATTCCAAATGAAATAGATTCAGATAATAATTCAACCACTGCACTGTATTCTGCAATGTTGTTCGTTGTTTGACCGAGGCTTACCCCATGCATAGAAACTAACTCGTCAGAGGGTGAATAGATAACCCAAGCTGCGGAAGAGATATTCCGTGTACTACGACAAGCACCATCAGCAAATCCAATGTATGTTTGGAGAGGCGTCGACATCTGCAATATCAAGAGTAAAACCAAGATAAGCCAGAATAACGACGAAAAACACACTCTCTAAGCTAAGCACACTGACTAACTAACAAACATACTAGCTAGAAAGAAAACCTAACCTAACTAAAAATTCTCCATACCCACCATTTAAGCATAATACCTCTTTAGGTAAAGTCCATTTCTGGGTTTACCCAAAGAGTCCCCATCAAAATCTACCAGCTCATAAGCCCCTTTTGCTAGCTTTCGCTTTACAATGTAGGGTCCATGCCACATAGGAACGAATTTTCCAGCACCTAGCTTATCGTTAGCTTGATCATATAATAGCACTAGGTCTCCCTCCGAAAAACTTCGAGGGGTCACATTTCTATCATACTGAGCTTTCATTCGCTTCGCGTGAGTCTCGATTGCCAATGCAGCGTCACGTCGAGTCTCATCTAATTTAGCTAAGTACAATAAACGTTTCTCCTCTTTGGAAGTAGCTGGAAGTAATTCGACAGCCATTTGAAGTGATGGGATTTCGCATTCAATGGGTAACACAGCTTCCAAGCCATAAACTAGCTGGAAAGGAGTGAACCCTGTTGAAGTTTTCATTGAGGTTCGGTATGCCCATAGCGCTGAAAATAACATGTGCCAATTCGACCAATGAATACCAATGGTTCGTCGGATCATGATAACCAGAACTTTGTTGATAGACTCAACCAAGCCGTTGGCTTGCGGATAATAAGGAGTAGAGCTATCGTGGCGCAAACCAAGCTGGCTTGTAAGCTTAGTCATCATGATGTTTCGAAAATGGCTCCCATGGTCAGTACTGATTGCTTGTGGGACACCAAACCTAGTTAGAATATGATTGAATACGAAAACTGCAGCTGTTTTGCCGCTTGCGTCGAATGTAGGCATCGCCTCGGCCCATTTAGTGAAATAATCAACCGCGAGGATGATATACGCATGCCCCCCGGCCGAGTGAGGGTTACAAGTAATAAAGTCGATACCCCATTTTGAGAAAGGACCAACGGCAATTATAGGGTGGAGAGGAGCAGGTGGTGCGCGCATCTTGCGATCAAACACTTGACAGTTGTGGCACTTCCGGACTGCAATGATACAATCTTTAAACATAGATGGCCAGAAATAACCAGCGCGCAACACCTTCTGAGCTATGGCATACCCAGACATATGACCGCCACATGCTCCAGAATGACAATCATTCAAAACCCTCTCAGCCTCTTCGTGAGTTAAACAACATCGAAAAACTAAGTCTGCCCCCTGGCGATAAAGTGTATCTCCAATAATTTTGTATTGTTGGGATTGAAACCGAATTTTTCGACGTTCCGCCTTTGAAGCTTCAGGCCGAAAGCTTTGAGTTTGGAGATAGATGATTATATCCCCGTACCATGGATCTAAAGTACTGATAAGAAACAAAGATTCGTCCACAATGGACTCCTCTGCCACAGTCTCTGTGTCAGCACGAGGGAAATCACACATCAATTCCGCAAAAACCAAGGATTTCTTAGACTTGGACTTCTCAAATTCCAAGTCGAACTCTTGCAGGATAACGATCCATTTAGAGTACTTGCCCCCTAGCAATTGTTTTGTCAAAATGTAAATCATAGGGTTGCAATCCGAAATAACTGTAGTTTTATGGAGAAGAATGTAGTGACGAAAGCGTTGGACAGCTTGAACGGCTGCCAGGGCCAACTTCTCCACATGCGAATATTTTAGCTCAGTGGGATTTAAGGTCCTACTGAGATAATATATCACATGTTCCGCTCCGAATTCATCTTCTTGAACTAACACCATTCCAATGGTGGAATGCGAAGCTGCGAGGTATAAGAAGTAGTCCTGGTTGTAGTTGGGAGGATGCAACAACGGTGCATGGGTCAACGCGTGTTTAAGTGCATCAAAAGATTGTTGGGCAATCTCGTCCCAAAAGAATTGAGCATTCTGTTTCAACAACCGTGTAAAACCTTTAGTGACCTCGGCGTAGTTTGGGATGAATCGGCGTAAAAAGTTTGCTTTCCCTTGCAAACTTTGGAGTTGGCACAAACTCGAAGGAGGAGGCAATTTGATGATAGCTTCGACCTTCGAGGGATCGACGCGAATGCCGGCTTTTGAAACAACAAATCCCAGGAATCGACCTATTTCTATACAAAAAACACACTTGTGGGGATTCAACCAAATTCGATAATGTCTACACCTCATAAAGATTGCTCGTAAGTGGACAAGGTGATCAGCTCGATGTAATGAATGAGCAGCCAAATCATCGAGATACGGTTGCACAATGTGCTTGATGTCGTGAAATGCGTAAGACATTGCCCATTGAAAAGTGGCCCCGGCATTTTTAAGCCCAAAAGGTAATTTGCAATAAGCAAATGTCCCCCATGGAAAAATGAATGCCGTTTTTGGTTGGTCGGCAGGTAGAATATTGATTTGATTATAGCCCGAAAAACCATCCATAAAGGAAAACATTTCACTTCCGGCACAATCATCAATAATTTGATCGACATAAGGTGTAGGATAGTTGTCTTTTGGACAAGCTCGATTGATATCCCTATAGTAGATACAGATTCTTATTGTTCCTTGTTTCTTGTTGACCGGAACAATATTCGATACCCAATCCGTTAACGGGATCAGATAAATGAAACCTGCTTTCAACAACTTTTCGACTTCTGCTTTAATCGCAGCCGCTTTTCTAGGGTGAATCTGACGCAACCGTTGCCGGACGGGTTTAGCATCTGGGTAGGTCTTTATTTCATGAACAACAATGGCAGGATCGATTCCCGGCATTTCCTCGTAAGACCAGGCAAACACATCGCGGAATTCTTGGAATAGGGCCTTGTAAGTTTGGATTTCATCTTCTGTACATGCGGCACCTATATGAATGTTCTCCTCAATTCCAGGCTTCACTGAAATATCAATGGGAATAGTGCGAGAAATATTCCCTAAATTCAACTCTGAATCAGAATGTTTCGTTGGATCCTGAGCGTCTTTGACATATTCAGCGGTAAAGATAGATGAAAAATCATTTTCAAATGCATCATCCTTAGGTAAAAACGAAGATCTGTGATGGAGATCTTCCCATGGTAGATCGTCTACACTTAGGATTTCGCGAAGTTGCTCGTCAGATGACACGACTTCGGGAAACGCTATCCATTCTAAGGTTGAGGTGAAAAGTGATTCTTCACTGACCACATTCATTTGGTCGATTTCGGTTGAACGCGAGTCGGTAAAAGACATGACAACTTCATAAGAAATTTCATATGGACTCCAAGGCATAGCATCACCGAATGAGTCTATCTCAGATTCAGATGGGACAATCCAAGGATCATCATAAATAATGTTTTCTGATGTAATCATATGAATTGATGCAAATGAAGGATCTACGCTGAGTGGAGGGAGAGGAAAAGTTCCCAGTAAACCGGAATCTTTAACTAAACCTACGCCAACGTCCCTATAAGGGATTGTCGTCTTACCGACATGCTGGATACTCTCTGAAGAGGCTGGGTCGGATGAAAAGTATGTCAGCTGATCAATAGTCACGATCTTACCGTTATATGGAAACTTAATTACTCTGAAGACCGATGAAACGACCGTCGTCATAGCATATGACCAACTTCGACCCAAAAGAAGGTTGTAGTCTAGAGGGGCATCAACCACTTCCACATCCAGACTAACGGTTTTACCTTCTACCCCTATAGGCAATTCCTGTAGAATACCAAACGGACGGAACCCACGGCCATCAAAGGCATTAAGGATGGTGGGGGATTGGTTCAACGAAGGAGAACCAAGAGATCTCCAACATTGAATCGACATAATAGACGTAGAGCCTCCCTCATCAATCACAGTCCGATGAATAGGCCTTTTTTTTACTATCACTGGGATTTGGAAAGCCATTTGATGGGGGAGTCGTGGTGCACTATTTTCTAGATCGAAGATTATTAGATTCGGGTCCTGAACATCAACAACTCCGATAGCCGACAAAAGTAATTTTCGTTGTGCTGGGCATGATTGCAGCACTTCTAACGCCGACATTGCTGAGGGTGAAACAGCTAAGTCCTCAACAATCTTGTAATTCTGGGCTGCTCTCGCATGTGGATTGAAAGCAGACCTTTGAAGTACACCCTTGGCGAGCAGTTTGATTACTAAGTCCAGGTTAGGTTTCTCGATCTGTAGTGGATCGGAACTAGGAGCTGAGGTTGATGGGTTAGAGTGAGAAGATTCTGCTTCCTTACCATCAATAGGATTCTTACTACCATAATCTTGCGACCGAGTCGCAATCCTCACATGAGACATCATCAAAATGGGTTCTTCACTGGCATTCGAGGAAGAACCTATCATCTTATTCTCCTGCTCCGGAAATGGATTTTTTAACACAGCAGGAGTGGGAGAACCTTTGACTATTTTCACAACCTCGGCCCGATGAGGGCAATCTCTCGTAAAATGATCCTCTTCACAAATAAGACAAGGATATCGAGGTTTGCATTTTTCATCATTGGTTTCCGACTTTTCCGTTTTCTCCTTCGGAGCCTTGTCTGCTTTAGCCTTCTTCTTTCCTTTCTTTTTCCACCGTTTTTTGATTTGGCCGTAGATGACTCTACAGCGTGAATATCGGCGGTAAGTTCAGGAGAAGACTCTCCTGTCGGGGAATCAGGCAAAGTGATAATAGGAGTAGTTGAAGCCTTGGAAGACTTCTTCTTGCTCTTTGTATTCACGATACCAATCATACCATCAGCGGCATGAGATCCTGAAGGAGCAGCAACGATTTGATTCGACTTTGGAAGATCCGGAATCTTCTCGTGTAACGTACCCGACTGAGTGTAAACTAAGTCAAGGTATTGCGCTTGAGCAATGACTTGCTCCTCAGTAACTACTCTGGCCTTAGCTACATCTTCAGTAATCTTCGGCAATAATGATTTAACAAACCATTCAGCTAAGATTTGGTCCGGGATAAAAACTTTCACTAGCCTTCTTCGACGTCTCCGCTCATGAATGTGATCAGAAATATACGTGGACGTTGATTGTTTTAGTGAAGTTAATAACTCTGTGCCGTTATCGTATCTGACCGGCAACTGAAAGTGAGTTAAGAACGAGGTAGCTAACTGGCTAAAATTGTAAAAAGAGGCCCATGGTAACTCAATGTACCACTTGGCCGCGAGACCAATGAGTGTACGCTGGAAAAGACGTAAGCAGATCGAATCATCCGAGATAGAATTTGAAGCACACCAGAGGTGGTAAGTCATCACGTGATTGGACGGATCCTCTCCAGACTTACCTTCGAACTTGGGTATATCACTGGGCAACTTATTTGGCATTGGTGGCCAGAACTGAAGATATTGAATTGGATCGTTCGTTAGGCACGTCAAGTCTGGTAAATCCAAAGTTGCGATAATTGGTAACTGCCGGTTAGGATCTCTAAAACTCTGGGTCACAAGACCAGTCCCAGGAGGAGGATATCCAGGATAACTAGGAACAGGAGTCGCATTTGGGATATTATATCCTCCTGGAAAACCAGGATTAACCGGACCGTACTGGGTTGTTGAGGTTTTTGATAAGTGTACCTAGGATACGGTTGATACTGGTAAACTGGTTGTTGGACAACTTGCCCAGGTTGGTACTGTCCCTGGTACTGTGGTTGAACAAATTGAGGTTGAGTAGTGACAACCGTACTTATACCAGGCTGACCTGCAGGCATCTGGACCGTGGTTTGAATCGTAGATCCAGACAACGGTAAAGATGTTTGAGGAGTGGTTACAGAGACAGTAGAAACCGGAGCCGTCGATACTCCAGAAGTAAGTATCGTAGATGTGGCGGTAGTTGCAGCAGCCGTTTGAGATGGAGTACTAGGTGCAATTGGCGGCTGAGTAACTACCGAAGTTACAGAAGTTTGAACATTTGACTGGACAGGTTGCGGTTGCTGGGGTGGACCAGAAACTACGGGTTGTCCAGCTTGAGGTACCAACTGTATACTTGGCTGCAACACCTGTTGACCCTGTGATGGATCCCATACTAACATTCCGGGGTATTGACCCGTAACAGGTTGAGGATACTGAGATCCATAACCGGATTGAGGATAGGATTGATAATTGTAAGGTGCAGTTCCCATACCTTGACCATATGATTGACCTTGAGGTGGTTGATAACCTTGACCTGAGTATTGACCTTGAGGTTGATAACCTTGAGGTAAATACGGATACTGGGGTTGACCTTGACCTTGAGGTTGATACCCTTGAGGTTGATATTGATACTGAGGTTGACCCTGGGGTACATATTGAGGCTGGGGTTGACCTTGAGGCATGTATTGCACCATAGGTACATACTGACCTTGAGGTGGCCCCCGAGACACGAATGGTGTACCTTGGGGTTGCCCCCCAGGCGTTAACTGAGGCTGCCCCCCAGGCGGTAATTGGCCACCTTGAGGTTGGGACACGGGAACTGAACCTGACATCATGTAAATGTCACCTACACCCAATGGTACATTACCACTATTTCCAGCTAATAACCCATGATCAATGGGTTGAGGAGATGCCCCCGCAAAAGTACCAGAAAGTGATTGATACCCAGTGGGAATAGAAGGACCGCCATGTAAAAAAGATTCAGGACTTTGAGTAAACACGGACGACGGACCAGGCATATTGACAGGAGTATGAATACCTCCAGGTGGAAAAGGAGTACGAGGTGTAGAAAAACCTACCCCAAAGTTGTCTAAATAATTGGTTAACGAAAGGTACCAAGTAGTACTTCTAGGAGGACTGTAAAAGATAGATTCACGCTCCCTTAGATCAATAGTAAGTTGATATTCAAGGTTAGAGACGCCTATTTCTTCCTCTGGAGCAAGTTCTTCAATAGCAATCAGACCAGTAGGAAGATTTTCGGTGATAATTCTTTCTATTCTCGGTGAATCTGGAACACTAGAAGTTGGAGTAACAGGTTCAGATATTTCAGGTTCTTCGCCTGTATCACTAGCAGACGAAAAACTACCAACAAGCTCAGAAACTGTAACAGCTTCGGGATTATAACCTGTCTCTAAGCCTTTGTAATCTGAATGGACTACCAAGGAAGATTCTCCTTCTTCAGGTGAACCTACTCTACTGCCACTAGGAGAAGTTACAAGGACCTTTAAACCTTCTAGATTACCCGGGTCGTCTCGAGGAGGTGACCCCCTAAGTCTACGGGATCTTCTCAACAATTCGGCCACAGAAACAAATTTAGGAGACTGGCCTCGAAGTCTACGGGACTGTCTCGGTAATTCTGCCACAGCTAAAAACTTTTAACTACTACACACGAAAACAAAATAAAATTTCAAATCAAACCACCTAAAGTCTCTAAATAACCAAACAAATTTGAATCATACGCCTAAATAATCTAGGGCGTCAAACCAAGCACAAACAGTAGCCTTCCAGACCGAAAGCGCTAGTTGGTGATGAAGCCCAACATCGCTGGATTCAGTACAGAAGTGGCGGGTGGAACAGTTACCCCGGCAACCTGCTTAATGAATAGGCTGGACCAAGTTCCTCCACTTTAACCGTCTCGAGTGAAGTGAACCCCCCAGAAAATCCAAGTGAGTCTAGCCGACGTCTGCTCCAGGTACAGTGGGATCTTCCCTCCACTGTCACCTCGGTAGAATCCTAAAGATAATGGCCACTAAGGTTACCAACCGCAACAAATGTACCTGGGGGAACAGTCTAAACTCCGACAGCACGCAAGGGCAGAGTATCAAGCTCAATCCCCTTGCCGGCTCCTTGACAATAATCCAAGGTTTACCGACAAGTGACCCCTGGCTCCTCGAAAATGGTTAATCCGAGGTTTACCGTTTGTAATACGTGCATGTCTGGCGTCGTTCCCAACGAGGGGGGATTGATCCCCTCACTGGTTCGGACACGAGCTCGTGCTTCTCCTTTAAGAGGAGCTTTCCCAGAGTACAAATGAGACAATTGGATTTATTCTATCACAAGATAAGCTACTTGTTTGGTTTTGTTGTCTTGGAGAGTTAATTACTCACCTACTCCAAGACACTAGCCTGATCTAAATTGGTGTTTCAGAGCCCTAGTAAATAAAAGTTACTACGTCGATTTTACTTTAAGCGTTAATTTTATGGTTTTTCTTAAAGACAAAAGGTAGCGGAAGTGAAACCAATGTTGTGTAGACTAGACTCAAACCACTACAAAGATGCACCTAAGATGATTTACGCTACTTTCCTTTTTCAATGAAATTCTTAACTAAGAGAGTTGAGAGATGCAAATTTTATAGAAAAGAACTTTCTTAGTAAAGACAATCAAAGAAACAATTCTCTTTATCTTTTCAAGCATACAAACATGACCACTTCTTACGTGCACGAAAAACTCTTTTTCTTTCAAAACTTTTCAAAGCTACTTGAAACAAAACTTTTCAAAGGAGATGTTTTTGTATTTTGTCTTTTTAATAAAGCATATAAACCTATCTTAACGAAAATCAATCTCAAAAGTTATAAAATCTATGAAAACTTGACTCATAAGCAAATCAAAAAAGGAAATTACTCTAAGCAAACCTAACAAGGCAAAAGCTCACAAAGATGATTCTAGGTTGTTTTACTTGACCAAAATCAAATCAAGGACCAGCTAATGCAGAATCAAAAGACTAGTCAAAACAAAACTCAAACCTTTTTGTTCTTTTTGTAAAATGGAATTCAAGACTTAATCAACAAGCACTTCGAAATTTGCCCAAAGAAACAACTCAATGGTAAGTTGCTCTCACAGGTAGACTTTATGACAGGTCTGACTTCTAAGAATGCTGACAAAACCAGAGAGATCTAAGGCTTGACAACTTCTACCGCCAAAGTCACTACAAGACTTACTCAAAAATCAAACCCTAGGGCTTAAACTTCTATGAAATCCACTAAAACACTCAATGCTATCGAAACAAGTTTAGGTGAAGATCTTTGACAAGAGACTAATGAATCTGGGCAGTAAAAACAGAGAAAAAGCAAAATCTAAGAGAAAAAATGCAAAAAATGGAATTTTCTCAAATTTTAGCAGGGGACGCAGGCGACCCGTTAAGACAGGTGCGGACCCGCTCTGTGCACACAGCAACAGTGCATCCAGGGACGCACTGTGCAATACTCAGAGGGTGTGTCCTACTGGAAAATTCAAGAAAAACCACAATGAATCTAACCCTAAGCTAACCCACCCAAAGACAAAGTCACAGAGCCAAAAACCAGAAAAATAAACCAATTTTCTCAGAGCAAAGTTCATATAAAGGAAAATACTTTCTCATCAATGGAGTCCCCAGTGGAGTCGCCAATTTGTCAGGCGAAAAGAGTCGATTGTGCGGACACAACCAACCTCCCTAGGAGCCTAAGACTCTCTAGTGACAAACAAGACAAACAAGAGCAATCCTTCTCTAAACATGCATTTACTATATGGGAAATCAAGTGTTTATATCCTACCTGTAGTCCAACGCTGTTGTAGCAGTCTAGCTCCTCTGATCCGGATGAGATCCTCCTTCACTTTGAAACCTGCATACACTAACAATCAAACGATTAAATAGCACTTGATAATCTCATATAATAAAACATATTTAACACATAGACCAAGGAGTACATGAAACAACTCATAAATAACAAGTTATTGAGAAGAATGGACTCATTTGCATTAATAGGTAACAAAAGGAACAAATACAACCTGAGCCTTGGTGTTGTGCAAGTCCCTCCCAGGGTCCATAAAGAGTTCTCCTTTACTTTGACAAAGCTCACCCACTTCCAAATAGAACAAGCAAAGATGACAATCTCTCCTCACAAGCTTCTAAATGGGAGTCCTAATTCCTGCAGCATTTACCCTTAGAAATGTATAGCTTTCAACCTCTCTCCTCCTAGCCCAATGCCTGTATTTATAGTGCTCAAGAGGAAGTTAATCAGGTCCACCATTAATGGGATAATCCCCTCTTTGGATGGGATAGCTCCCTTATTCATGGGATAAGTTCCTCTTTGGTAGGAGTGCATGAACCATCTGGAGGCGCTCAATACACGTCGAACAACCTTCTAGAATGCTCTAGAAATGACCACAAGTGACTTTTTAAAGATGAAACTTGTGCATTTTTACCTTTACAGGGGGATGCACCTGCCCCTTTACATACAGAGCGTCCAAAGACGCAGCTTTTGTGAACATTGGGTGCGTACCCGCAGGTAAGGTTGAGAGAACCTGCATCCCCAGAGATAAATACATTTAGAAAGACTTTCTCTCTTTTTTGGAGTTTGACATGGAGAACAGAGGCATAAGACTTTCCTAAGAGGGTAGCATGACTGTTGATAGAGCCATACTAACTGTAAATAGTCATGGTGACATTTTTTAGTGTAACAATACCTGATCAGTACAACCTTGTATTGTTGATGCTGGGTTTGCTCCATTCTCGTTGAGTTTTCTTTGCTCTACAAAATAAATCATTTACCCATCTGTCGTGGCCATTTTCAGTTCAAAGATTTTATCAGAGCCTTCCACTGTTGTTTGGAGGGCATTTCATGTTCTCAGGGTGGAATTTGACATGTCTTTTATCTGCCAGGTTGGCATTAACTAACCCTTTACCCACATTTTTTTATCTACAAAAAGCCTTTTTAAATTTATGCATTTCAGGCTCTAAATTGATCATGGTAGAACAATTTAGCAGTTAATTCTTCTCAGCCTTTACAGTCTACAGTGGTAGGTTTTATGGTTTTATTTTATGAAAAACATCCAATGCATTTTATCTTTAAATACTTGAAATCTTGTGTTGCTTATATCGCTTAAGTGTTTGGAGTAAGTCTGTTCTTTGTCTTATTTGATTTACATTTCCTGTGCTAAAACGTCTTGCAGATTCCTTCATTTCGTTGTCTAGAACGGTGTAGAAATGGCCGAGGGTGTAATGGCCGATATTTTTATAGTACAGTAGACCGCGGGTCGAGTACTGTGCTGTATGTGCGGTATTTCCATGCCACCCAATGTAGCAAACATGTGTGTTAATTGTATACAAACCCAGGTGGATATCACAGAAGGTCTACAAAAACACGTAACAATCCTTCATTACCCTGAATGTAATTCGTATTTACAACCCCCCAAAACATGGATAAAAGCCCAATTAGAATCCAAGGAACTATTAACATTTTGCATTAAGAGGCTCAAGAATTTGAAGAGGGTTAGGCTTGTACATGCTGAATTCATATGGACCGAACCCCATTCTAAGAGAATCAAGGTCAAGTTGCGAATATACAAGGAAGTTCTCAATGGGGCTATATTGGAACATGCTTACGTTGTTGAATATGTTCAGCAAGATCATATGTGTGAACATTGTACAAGGGTTCAGTCCAACCCAGATCAGTACGCGGCTGTTGTGCAAGTCAGGTAGCATGTTAGCCATAGGAGAATGTTCTTCTATCTGGAATAGTTGATTCTCAAGCATGGTGCAGCTGCTCAGGTAGTCAATGTTAAACAAGTGCACGAGGGTGTTGATTTTTTCTTTGCTAATAGAAGTCATGCAGTTAGGTTTGTGAGATTTTTAGGCAATTTGGTGCCTATTTTGAATCGCAATGACAAACAGCTTATGTATCAGGATTCAAAGAGCAATACATACAATTATAAGTACACATTCTCTATTCATATCTGCCCTATTTGAAAGGAGGATTTTATTTGCCTCCCTCCAAAGGTTGCGGTAAACTTGGGTAACTTAGGTCCCCTTGTTCTGTGCACAAAAGTGAGTACCCATATTATGTTGCTTGACCCATTTACTTCAATTCATGCTTTTATGGACGCGAATCAGTATTGGAGGGTTCCTTTTAAGCCTCTCCTTTCAAATTGGCAGTTGGCTAAATATATTATATTGGATATTGAAGTTGAGATGGGTTTGACTACTATGGATGGTATCAAGTATTCATTGGCAGAGGCAAAGGTAGCCCGTGTTTCAAACTTTGGAAAGAATGACATTATTTTTACAGTTAAAACTCATCTGGGCCATCTTTTGAGTCCTGGTGACTATGCTCTTGGTTTTGATTTCTATGGTGCAAATACTAATGATGTGGATTTAGATAAATACAAAGGACTTAATCTTCCAGATGTGAGTTTGGTGAAGAAAAGTTATGAAGAGAAGCACCAGAAGAAGCGGGGCAAGCCTAGACCTTGGAAGCTTAAGACATTGCCCATGGAGGTTGAACCATCTTCCAGAGGCAGAATGGAGGATGTGAAGGAATGGGAGGACTATGAAAAGTTTTTGGATGAACTGGAGGAAGACCAAGAAATGTGATCCAAGATTGCATTGTACAGAAATGAAAATTATCAGTGAGCGGATACAGTGTCTATGACAGATGGTGAAGATGTTCCTTCTGTACCTTTAGATGAGCTTCTTGGTGATCTTACACTCAAGGATGATGAGAGCGAAGATGAAGAAATGCAAGGCTAATTGTTAAAACACATTTCAGAAAATCACAGTACATTTATTACTCACTGTGAAAACCTTCATGCTCAAAATCAATGTGGTATCACAGCTACACAATGGTAGACATATCATTTCCAACAAAAATCTTCTGCAGTCAATTGTCATGATGTGCAGACCTTTTGTTAGCCTATCAGTGGCATTTACTGGAGCTCGCATATTGAAGATTGGTGCAGCACCATCAATAATGATATGTTTGAGCTGTACGTTTGAGTTAAGAAGAATTGCATGGCTTAATTTATTGCAAACACTAACATTGCTTTTCCATTAAATTATTGCAGTTGTTTGTATTTTTATTGCCATTATGATGCTTGGAAATCGTACTGTCATTTTGTAAGTTCCACAGATGAATAGATTAATAGTATAATGTATGGATGTTGTATGCATTTGCCACATAAACACTACAACATATGAAATGATGTTTTAAGAATGCTGAGGTGACATTGCGTTTTTTATGTGCTGGATAAATTGTGTTTACTACAACTATTTTGCATCTGTTGGATACTTGTGTGGTTTTCCAATTGGTGTGGCTGCTGATTCTGTGGTTGCTCATTGCAAAATTTTGAAGAAAATGCCTTCCAGGAGTAGAATTTTATGATGTCACACAAAGCATTTCTTCGGATTTGAGGTTCCTTACCACTGCTATTGAATCTACGACTTCTGCTAAATTTGCTGCATTTTATGAAAAGTTAAAATAACTAGGGAACCATTTTTGCTTTAGAATATGAAACGTTGAAGAGTGGTCTCCAGAAGATGATGTTGCTGCCATCATGAAGAAGTATTTAATGGTAATAAGAATACATTTCTACAGAAAAAATCATCGTTTTGGTTTGTTTTTTGGAGGCTTTTGTGACCAGATGCTACACAAGTTCATTGTTGCTCCTATCCGATGACTACTATTGATGTTCGCTATTATCTGAAGGCAACACGTTGTCTCTTCAGATTCCACGTATTCTTAAAACTCGATCATCAAAAAAACAAAGAGGAAAAATTTGATGGTAGAGTTCTTTGTTGCTCCTGTCCTTGGATGCTATTCATGTTTACTGCTATCTAGAGGCAGCAGGTCGTATCTTCAGATTCATAGTATTCTTAAAACTTTATCATCAAGAAGACAAAGAGGAAAAATATGAAGGTATCATATATGTTATTTTCACGCTGCTGATTGGAGAAAATCATTGTTGTTTGTAGCATTGGAATATTGTTGGTACGATAAGAGAGTAAATTTATTAAACGGAAAGTGTTGTTTGCTTTGCTGGTCACAGATTGAAACCTCTGGTTGACAGGGTGAAACAGTTCATTAAATGATCTCACAGTACAACCAACAAAAACTAGATTTTGGTGTTTGAAGTCAGGACTAGATTCTCTGTCCTTGCTTTTCTCCAAAGAGTTGAAACCAACACACAGGGTTGAGAGTTTATTAAAACTGATATGCGTCTAGGAAGGAGTAGTTATGGCAAGACTTACACAAGGAGGAATGCTTTTTGACTGCCATAAATTACATGGGAAGAATTACGTTGTTAGGGAATAAAGGATGAAGACAATTCATACATACGACAATTTAAGATAGGCCTTGACGATTGTCACCCTATAAATTGTAGACGACATTATTCCCCATGTCCAGGATGTTGACGATATCCTTAAGGATTGGGACTCTGTGTCCAAGGATGTCCCCTTTACGAAATAAATATAGGCATTATAGACTTACAAAAAGATAAATAGGTACAATGGTTGTTCTAATTCCTTGGAGAATCTTTTAACAATTCTAGAGCCTTGCAATTTACTTGTGGTTTCAGCTTTATTAAGGACTTCCTTGTAATTGCCCTTGTTCAGCAGGGGCTTCGCCATTTTCGTTTTAGTTCTATTGTGGATCTTGAATGATTCCTATTTTCCTAGTTAACTATTTGTAGGCAACCTAACTGTTTTTGACATTTCTTATTGGTAGGTTATTTGTTATTATCCAAATTAGTTACTGTAGTTGTAAGGGGTTCATGCTTGAATGTGTTCTATTTGACCCTGCAATAAGAATTCTAGGAAACATTTTGAATGCTTGTTGTTTGATGCCATTTCCATTCAACTATACTGAGTTTTCAAATCATTTATTGCTATCTGTTTGTCATTGTCACCTCCAATTATGTTTTGATTTGGCAGCAGAAATACCTCTCCTGCATGTTTGATATAACAATTAGTATTTCGTCGCTATCATTATTTGTAAACTCAATGTTTATGTTAATCATTAAACCACTGGAATATATTAAGCCGGGTCTATGTTATAGTCTTCTAGCAAATATAAGGGTCACTTGTATAAGCAAAGGGTAGATATCCTTGGGAATTTGGTCTATGTGAGTAATGGGTGAGAATTAGTATATATAGGAGATTATTATAATCAATTCATATTTACTGTTCTATACTATCTAATAAAATTATGATATTTTGGGTTATAACTTATTAGGGGTTATCTTCTCTTAATATCTTAGATTTTTTTTTGTAATTTATCATTATTATTATTCTTGGGAGCTGTACTCTCCATCTATATTTGTTTGTCAATCCTTGTCATACTTTTTTGAGTAATTTGGATCTTATGCTTTCGGAATGAAGCATTCCTAGAAGGGAGGTAATTGTTATGGCCCTCTAGTGAATTTAAGGAGTCCTGGAACTGGAACTACACTAATAATGGCTAAGAATTAGTATATATATGGTGTAATGTAATGGCTGAGAATTAGTATATATGATATTATTATGATCATTGACATGCACAATTGTCTATGATCATTTGATGTTGCAATCTTTTGGGTATCAGGAGTTATTCTCCTAGTATCTGAGGAGTCATAGTACAACTTATCATTATTCTTCTTAGGAATTGTGCTTTATATTTGACGTGTTCAGGGTTTATTATGTTCTTTTGGGTGTTTTGGATCAAAGTATTCTACTCTGATGAAAATTCTATTGATTCCATATTAACAAAGGATCAAAAAGTACAACCAGAAAGATACTTGAACCAACATCTCTTCTATAAAAATTCAACAATTCCAATTTAATAATCCTATCAGCCTCTCTTTGTACCTTTTGGGACAATTTCTAGTAACTAATACGTTAATAAATCGCTTTTGTTCATAAATTGGTTTTAGTTAATAAATCAGTTTAACTTTACCTTAACGACCTCGCTAAACCTGTCCTGCCCGTGGATATCCACGTTTGATGCAGAGGAGGGTGGGGGTGTTGAGGATGGCGTAGTGGAGTTGTTGCAGAGGAGGGCGGCAAAACTGCAGAGGGAGAAGGGTTTCGACGAGGGCCGCAGATGACAAGGTGACTTTCTTCGCTGCATTAGGGCCACGTAGGCCGTTTTTCCTGCAGATCGTTTTTCCCTCGCCCTCTACATATTATGGTGGTAGTTATGAGGTTTTATATATATTTGGGTCACTGTTATCTTAAATTTTACCTTATCTTTGTTGTTTGTGAAAACCCGCAGGTGTATGGAAGATTGATTCTACGCGTTAGGAGAAAGCCCTACAAGATTTTTCAGGTATGCATTATTATTATCTCATGTGAGAGGTTCCTCTGGATATTTTGCTCTTAAGCCACTTGTAACATTTATTTCCTGCAAGTTTTATCCCTTTTATACTTCCACTAACTATACTTTCGTTACAAAAACCCTTTTTTTCATTTCCACTGAGTGTGAATTGTTTAAAAACTCAGAATTTTTTTGATACTTTTTGGGTCATGAAATCAGTTTCAACAATAATCTGAGCCAGACCAAACATTTTCTTCTTTATATGCACTATGTATATTAGATCCCCTACCTTAACACTCTAATATGTAGGTGTTGTCTCCCTTCTTGTTGACACAGAGCATCTTGTGGTCAAATCATGTTAAAACATGGACAGTGAAGAAAGTCAAGATATGTATTTCCAGTTCAACAAAATGGGGGAGATTTCAAGCTCACACAAGCTTTTTGTCTCTGACCCTCAGGAGCATAGCCCCACTTTAATGACGACTGATATGACATTTTCTAAAAGGGAAGCAACATAATTTCATTCTGCATTTATTATTATATAGCTCAGGAATCTTTCTTTTCATTTATCCAAGCTATTAAGAGTCTTGATTGTTCCTAGATTGTATGTCTGTGGGCCAGAAAGCTGCATGAATTTGTACTATGTTTTCATTCTGAATAGCTTCTAGGTTTGCAAGAGTGCCTTTTTTGGCAAAGTTTTCCCAACATCAGATGGAAACATAGGCTACCCTTACAAACATAGGCTACCCTTACAAACATAGGCTACCCTTTAGTCAATGCAATCAAGGGTTAGACTGAGAAGTCTTTACGTGTCACAGGGCTACCCACAGGTAAAGAAATGTCCAACCCAAAGCTAAGGAAGTGTCGTCATTCCATTAGGGGTTGATTCAAAGTGCGTACTTCCTCAAATCATGTTAAAACATGGATAGTGAAGAAAGTCAAGATATGTATTTCTAGTTCAAAAAAATGGGGGATATTTCAAGCTCACACAAGCTTTTTGTCTCTGACCTTCAGGAGCGTAGCTCCACTTTAATGACGATTGATATGACATTTTCTAAAAGGGCAGCAACATAATTGTATTCTACATTACTGATATGACATTTTCTAAAAGGGCAGCAACATAATTGTATTATGCATTTATTATTATATAGCTCAGGAATCTTTCTTTTCATTTATCCAAGCTATTAAAAGTCTTGATGGCCCTAGATTGTATGCCTGTGGGCCAGAAAGCTGCATGAATTTGTACTATGTTTTCATTCTAAATAGTTTCCAGGTTTCCAAGAGTGCCTTTTTTGGAAAAAATTTCCCAGCATCAGATGGATATTACACATGAATGCTCAGTAGAGTCCCCACCTTCTTAGAGAATGTCCACTTTATTATGGTCCCTCCTATATACGCTGAATTGAGCACTAATTTTGGAGCTCTATGTATTTTGGAGTGTGAATTGTTTAGAAACTCATAATTATCTGAGCCAGACCAAATAGTTCCTTCTTTTATATGCACTATGTATATTAGATCCCATGCCTTAACACTCTAATATATAGGTGTTCTCCCACTACTTGTTGACATAGACCATCCTATCGTTGTTTCAGTTAAAGTGACTGCTACTGAAAACAATGGCATTTCAACTTGTACTTCCTTCTTTTCTATTGATTATTTGTTGTCTTAGTAGTAGTTTTTCCAGTCTCAATAGGTATTAAATGGGACAAGAAAAAAAATTCTTGAGGGTTGTAGTGGTACTTCCCATTTCCGTTAGGGGTTGTATGTATATTAGATCCCCTGCCTTAACACTCTAAAGGAGTCATTCCACTTTCATTTTAACTATCAATTCACACCTTTGTAGAATTTATTTGTAGTTACTGAACTACACGTTTTCCTTATTTAGTGATATGCTATTATGCATATCTAGAAAATAACGTCATCCTTAATGCAGCAGCATTTTGTTTTGATTATCAAGAAATGCAGAAATCAGTTTATGTTTTCTAGGTTATAGCCACTGATTCATGATCCTTTCAACTCATGAATTAATTTTTATAGAATATAATTCATAGAATGTGTTTTCCTGATCAGTAAATGAACAAGATTGACATAAAAGAGGAATCAAAACAAGAGAGATGTTCTATCTAGGATGAGCAGTTATTTATTCTGTTTTAGCATCATTGCAGAAATATTGCAACGCTCAACCCCGTGGGAAGTATACACACAAAGAATTAACAGTACTTGGAAATTGTTGCTCACAAACATCAATTGAATAAAACATACAATAGAATATTTACTCTTCACACCATATAGATAAAATCTGCTTACCGTTTATTTTAGGAAAAACTGCATTGTAACCTGCTGGAATAAAAACTGGAATTCCATGTATCATGGTTTTGTGCTAAAGGAGTCATTCCACTTTCATTTTAACTATCAATTCACACCTTTGTAGAATTTATTTGTAGTTACTAAACTACACGTTTTCCTTATTTAGTTATATGCTATTATGCATATATGGAAAATCACATCATCCTTAATGCAACAAATTTTGTTTTGACTGTTAAGAAACGCATAAATCAGTTTATGTTTTCTAGGTTATAGCCACTGATTAATGATCCTTTCAGCTCATAACTTAATTTTTATAGAATATAATTTATAGAATGTGTTTTCCTGATCAGTAAATGGACAAGATTGACATAAAAGAGGAATCAAAACAAGAGAGATGTTCTATCCAGGATGAGCCGCTATTTCTTCTCTTTTAGCAATTTTGGGTCAGGCAAAGTTATGAAGAAACATATATTAAGGCAATTTCAACCTTTGAAGAGAGGAGGAATGGTGCTTTGGCAATCCTAAGAGCCAGTTGCAGGAATTTGCCTAGGTAGGAGCAGATGGACTCTGTAGTTAAAATAGGGTGCTTTCGCAAGAATTTTACTAGGCAAGAGAAGATGGACTCTGAAGTTAAAATAGGGTGCTTTTGCACTTCAATCACCATTTAGGCCTATTCCTAATTTCCTGGAAGCTCTGTTACAGTACAACTTATGTTTTAAGATAAGGGAAGTTGGGATGAGTTGACCAAATACCCACCATTAGCATATATATATATATATATATATATATATATATATATATATATATAGGGCTTGGACCATGTGGCAGGTAGCTTGTGAACTGTAATATAATTTGTACCTCATTTAAAACAACAGATAGCCTTTCAGATACAAGTGACATGCAATAGTGAGAATGGATGATAGTATGATTAAATTTAAGTTTTTGACACAGGGCTGAGCATTGTAAAAGAGTCCTTGTAGACATGAATTAGATTTCCTATGCGTTATATATAAATGGTTTGAAATTTTTAGGATAGCTCATGTGGTTTTACTTGCCATGTGAAATTCATATGGACCAAGAAGTTCACAAGGTCAAAATCCATCTCTGAGAGCTTCCCCTGGAATGAATAAGCTTATAGATATCAAATAAGACGCTTGTTATTTTACATTTGGCTTTCAACATCCTGTCATGTTCTAATTTTTCCTCTTTCTAAAATTGTTACTTCATTTTCTTCCTTTTTTACTTTGCTCCATAAATTGAAGCTAGTTCTGTAGAAAAATAAAGAACTATTGTAAAACAGTTTGATGGTTGATTGAAATGCATAAATTATAAGTATATTCACTTAGCCTGATAAGGATTTTTAGAAGAATAAAGCAGAGGTCTGCTAATGAGTTTTTGATGCTCTTTCAGTTGTATTGACATTGCTATTTCCTGGAACCTTGTACATAGTTATCACACCTCATATCCACATGGATATGTTGAATTTAGGGTCTTCTTAGGGATTTTGGAGTCAAACTTGGGTTTGTTTCCCTACAGAGGCTCTATTGCCATTATCCCATACTCCCTTTTTTTTCTTTTTAATGACGACTGATATGACATTTTCTAAAAGGGCAGCAACATAATTGTATTCTGCATTTATTATTATATAGCTCAGGAATCTTGCTTTTCATTTATCCAAGCTATTAAAAGTCTTGATTGGCCCTAGATTGTATATATGCAGGGAAGAGCCACGGAAGCGCACTATGGAACACCTTCAACACAGTCATCACATTAGACACAGTATTTCGTCAACAGGGCGACAACATCGCACAGGTTACTTTCAGGAACATTCTCCAGAACATTAGAGATGCAAATCCAACAATCGACGACTACAACATACTCATGTCGCGCACAGATTCCTCTTTATCAGAAGATGAAATACATTCATTCCATGATTCCATGCATCTATTTCCAACAAATGCTCAAACAATGGTCCATAACAAGCAAATGATGAAATCTCTAAACACTCCAATCACAAGATCCATTGCTGAAGATGACAACACATATTCCAACATTTATTCAGAAGACGAGAAACTTGAGCGAATTGTATTACTATGTAATGGCGAAAAAGTTATGTTAACTTCCAACCTTTGGGTTTCAGCCGGACTTGTTAATGGTTCCCTCGGAGAAATTGTAACCATCTTTTACAAAGAATCAAATGCACCACCACAAATTCCAACATTTGTTGTCGTAGATTTTCCCAAATACATCGGGCCTCCTTGGGATGAAAGAAATCGCACTCACTTGCCTATTCCAGCAGTAAAAAGAAATGGACGTGCACAAATTCCATTGAAGATGCCTTGGGCTTTAATCATACATAAATCTCAAGGTAATACACTTCCAAAAGCAACAATTGGCATTGGAAAAATAGAACGTCACGGTCTCACATTCACAACAATTTCAAGAGTACCTTCTCTACAAGATCTCTGGATTAGCCCCGCATTCAGTTTTGATCGTTATAGTAAAATGAAGGACAACAAAAACATTTCTCGCAGAAAACACGCAGAGGAAATTCTCTGTTCAATGACGCCTCCAGATAATCTGCTCCAACCCATATTTTAACATCACCAAAAGGTTTCCTCCACTTATTTACCTCATTCTATTTCATAGCATACTTTTCATATATTTCAACAACAACCAAATTTAATCAATATGAATAATTAAGCAAATATTAGAATGTCTTTATATTATCTATACATCTCATTCTAACATTTTCTTTGCTTTGCAACGGGACATATGGACTCAGAAATAGCATACCTAAGCAACTACAAGTAGAATGGCAAGAAAAAAATATGCGTCTCCATGTACGCATAAATCTCCAATGGTGTTCAGTATGCCATTATTCACCATGCATCTTCCACTAAGCAAATATTAGAATGTATTTATATTATCTATACATCTCATGCTAACATTTTGTTTTTTTTGCAACAGGACATATAGACACAGAAATAGCATACCTAAGCAACTACAAGTAGAATGGCAAACAAAAAATATGCGTCTCCAACTACGCATAAATCTCCAATGGTATTCAGTATGCCATTATTCACCATGCATCTTCCACTAACAATATATAAATCCCCATGGCAAATTTAACTTCATTTCCATTCATTCCAAATTCATTTTAACGCAACTCACCTGCAAAGTATTACTAATAAATTTCCACAACTGATTTACATATTACTAATTCTAACAAAATAAACATTTTGCAGGTCCATTACTGCTTCTTCATGTCTTCGATTCCTCCAACATGTTTTGCTACAACTTCAAATGTGGAATGACAAGCACAATGCTCCTTAGAATATTATATTGCTTCCCGAACCTCTTTTGTTACAATTCACTCTTTGTATTTTCCATTTGAAACTTAAAAAAGGAAGTTTCAAGATCAAATACCATTTTGATAGTTTATGTCTTCACAACCAATTCATTGTCAATGGGTTTTAACATATTTTGTTAACAAAATCAATTGATTTTAATGAATATAATACATTATTTCAATATATCTTCATATTAATTTAATTTCCCGTTTGAATAATTATTTCTTAAATAACCCTATCCAAATCAATATGGATACCCGATTGTTGTTCGCATGAATTAATTCATTTACCTTCACATTCAACTACGCAATTTTTACCAAATACAAACAAAGGTCTCTAAACAAGTTCAATGGATATTTATGCCTACTTGCATTCCATTTTGTAGCCACTTTAACCCCCAAAAATGGTTTTCGTGTTGGACACAGATTGTCATTGATGTCAATATGGCAATATTCAAGAGGAGGAGACAGAGCATATCGGAGCCAAGAGGAGCAAATGGACCGAGAGGAGCAGATGGAGCAAGAGGAGCCAAGAGGAGAAATATATATAGAGCCATCGGTATATGCCAAAGAGAAGGTGCACACAGAGCCATCAGTGGAGCTGCAGGAGGAACCATATAGCAAGGAAGCATATCAGAGTCATCAGGAGCTATCGGAGGAGCAATGGATGCGTTTAAAAGCAAACAGAGGATGCAGAGAGTCATCAGAGCAAATAAGAGCAAACAAAGACATCGGGAGGATTATAGTGTATATGGTATCAAAAGATAATTATATATATATAACAGGCGGAATACACCATTGCTGAAACCGTTGTTGAACACTGTTGAAACCCCTGGAGAAAAGTTGTTGAAACACCAATTTCTCTGTTGCTGAAACACCGACACTTGTCAAAAATTTGCTGATACACCAGTGTCAGCGTTGCTACAACACCAGTTTCAGCGTTGCTGTAACACCAGTTTCGGCGTTGCTGAAACACCTCCGCGACGACATTATATTTCCGCGTTGATAAAACACCTCCGCGACGACATTATATTTCTGTGACACCATCAATCGAAGGTAATCATGAGGAAGATAAAGCGAATGGAGGAGGGAAGCCGGAATGTCAAGCGAGTGTTGAGGAAGCCGAAGCTCAAGCGAGCGAGGAGGAAGCCAAAGAGCCATTGAGTAAGTGGAAATGAACGGACAAAGGCATGAGAATGTATAAAACAGTAAAAACAGGGAATTGTTGGGTGAGCTACTATTGCTGTTGTTGCTGTTGATGTTGTTGCTGTAGCTGTTGCTGCTGTTGTTGTAGTTGTTGTTGTTGTAGCTGCTGTTGTTATTGCTTCTGTTGCTGTAGTTGTTGTTGCGATTGCTGCTGTTGCTGCAGCTGCTGAAAGTTGCTGAAATACGCTGTGAATGTCGTTACAACTGCTGAAAGTTGCTGAAATACGCTGGAGGAAATAGAGGCCGTATGAGGGTCCAACAGAACAGAAAGAGGGTGTAGCAAAACACAAAGAGGGATGAAGGACCAACAGAACAGTAGGCAGTCAAAGGGGAGAAACAGCCAGCAGAGAAATAGTCATGCTGAAGCATTCATTGTGACAATGAGAACATAAGCTTTAAAAGAAAATTGTTCTTTATACAGAGTTTAGTGCAGCTAACAGAAGACTGACTAAAGCTGTGTGAAGAAATTATCAGAGAGAAAATGGCTTTTGGAGACTATGTGTGGGCAGTGTGCAAAGTTGTAAAGACTCATTCATAAGAAGACATGTTGTCATTGATACTGTAGCTTGGAGACTACAGTGAAGCTGTAAATAGATAGAACTTAGCAGAGAAGAGTGATGAGAGCAGAAGGATTGGAATCCTTGGGGTTGGTGCCTCAAAAGTGAGAAGGATTGAAGTCCTTGGGCTGGTGGCTCAGAAGTAAGTAGGATTGGAGTCCTTGGGGTTGAAGCCTCAGAAGTAGGAAGGATTGAAGTCCTTGAGAGTTTGTGCTCCTAAGTCCAAGATTGGTGTCTTGACAAAATAGAGTTGGTGCTCTGGAGGTTGGAGACTCACCAAAGTCCAAGTTGGAGCTTGGCAACTGATTGCAACCATCTATATATTGTATTTATTTTACTACACAGTTTACATTAATAAAAGCATTTATTCTTGTTGTTCATCTTGGGTTCTGAATATATATGTTTTAACTGGTAAAACAATAGTGAGAAAAAGAAATACTGATTCACCCCCCCTCTCAGTATTTCCAAAAATTGGTATCAGAGCCGGCTTCTTCATTCTAGCCTAACAGCTTGAAGAAGGATCAGCAACCATGATGAGAAATCATGAAGCATCAGGAAAACCTCCTCTGTTTGATGGCACTAACTTTGGGTTTTGGAAGAAAAGAATGACTTACTATTTAATGTCCCTTGGACCTGAAGTCTGGCATTTTTGTCAAACTGAATACCGAGCGACTTCCACTCTTCCAACAGATCAAGACGAGAGGAAAGCATACATTGCAAATGCAAAAGCCATGAACTCTATCACTAGTGGAATCACTGATTCTGAGTTTACAAAAATCATGCACTGTAACTCTGCCAGAGAAATGTGGGAGAAGCTAGTTAGTTTGTACGATGGAGACTCAAAAGTAAAAAAGGCAAAGCTTCAAACTCACAGAAGACAATTTGAAAGTTTGAAGATGGAAGAGGAAGAAGATATTGCAGCATACCTCCTTCGAGTAGCTGAAGTGGTAAATTCCCTGAAAGGATTGGACGAAAAGGTTGAAGAAAGTACTATTGTACAAAAGGTATTAAGGTCCCTTCCAGACAGATTTGACTCCAAAATAAGTGCTATAGAAGAATCAAAGGATCTTGACACCCTCAAAATGGATGAACTCCATGGAATTCTCACTGCCTATGAAATGAGGAAAGGTGGACCTAGCTCCAAAGATCCAGCATTCAAGGCCTTAAAGTCAAAGAAAGGGAAAGAAAGGAATGACTGTAGTGATGAGTCAGATGTGGAATCCGAATTGGCTCAATATGTACGAAAGCTGAAGAGAGGATCTAAGCTTAAAGGCAAGTATCCTCTTATCTATTTTAAATGTGGTAAAATAGGTCATTATGCAGCAAAATGTCCTCATAAACATGACAGTGATGATGAAAGAAATTCTAAAAGAATGACATATAAAAAGAAAGCGTTCATTAATAAAAACCTTCTCTCTAAGCAAGATGAGTTTGATGAGGATGAGTTTATGGTCATCAAAAAGAAATCAGATGAGGAAAGCGATCATGATGAAAGCCAAGAAGCACTATTCATGGCACTCAGAGATGATGATGACTCGGGGCAAGAAGGAAATGTGGATGAACTGTTAATAAGTGCCATTGAAGAGAATGAGAAACTACGGAACAAAATTATCTCTCTCAAAGTGGAAAACGAGGAAATAAGAAGGAGAGAAGATCTCTTGGAAACAAAGCTTAAGGAAAAAGAAGAGACTTGTGAAGAACGTGAGGCCGAAGTAGTATCTCTGAGAAAGGAGTTGGAGCAAATTAAAAAGGGATGTAAAAGCTCTCAAATACTTGATACTATTTTGAAAAATCAAAAACCTCAACATGATAAGTCTGGAATAGGTTTCAAGGGAGAATCCTCAAGCACTAAGAATAGTGCGAAAAGCTATGCCGATGCACTTTCCTGCAACCCAAAAGATGAAAAAGTTTCTTATCAAAAGTGCATCCCAGATTCTAAGAATCAAGAAAGAGTTATTCCAAAGAAGAATGTGGAGTCGAATCATGGACACTACAGCAAATACAAACCTGTACTCCACCAAGGGCCCATCAAAAATCCAAAGGATGAGGGAGGAGTAATTCTCAGAAAGGAAGGCGAATAAAACCGTGGTTGCTTCAAAACCATATTTCTTGGACACTGTTTTCACTGTAAAAACTTCGGTCACCAAGCTAGACACTGTATGGCTCGCATAAGTGAAAAGACAACGCAAAATGACCGAGTAATCAACTCATATGCTCCCAAAAGACAGGGACAAATCAAAACCTTCAACTCATTCGATCCCTTGACTAAATTTGATCTGACTTGCTCTTTTTGCTACAATAATGGACACTATGAACAAAACTTCCCACTCAAAAGAAGAAAGACGAGAAACAAGATCTCTGTAATGGACAAATGCGGCCTAGCTCTATTTGCACAAAATAATGGAAACCAGTGGTTTGTGGATAGTGGGTGCTCCAGACACATGACAGGAGACAAAAGGAAATTTATCTCACTGAGCAAAAAGGAAGGGAATGTGTCCTTTGGAAGCGGAACTGGCAAAATTGCAGGAAGAGGAACAGTTACTTTGATCAATGGGAAAGGAAAAGCTCAAGATGCTCTGTTGGTTGATGGACTCAAACACAACCTTCTGAGTGTCAGCCAAATTTGTGATCAAGGACATAAGGTTGTCTTCAGCACCAAAGACTGTGAAATAAGGAATTCTGTCTCTGGAAAACTTGTGGCAAAAGGAGTAAGAACACCAAACAATATTTATGTTCTGAACAAGATTCAGGAGAACAAATGCTACTTGAGTCAGGCAGATGAGAGTTGGTTGTGGCACAAGAGACTTGGACATACCAGCAAAATCAAAGCTGTACAAGACATCCCGAGGTTGTCCAAACCAAAGCAAGCAGTGTGTGGTCCATGTCAACATGGAAAATAGACCAGAACCAGCCACAAGACAAAGGAACACTCTACATCAAAGCCCTTGGAGATCATCCATGCTGATGTGTGTGGGCCAACTAGAAATCAAGCACTCCAAGGAGAAAGGTACTTTGTGTTATTTGTTGATGATTATACTAGAATTATGTGGATATATTTCATAAAGTATAAATCTGAAACTTTTGAGTGTTTTAAGAATCTAAAAGCCCTTATAGAAAACGAAAAAGATTCAAAAATTAAGTGTCTCAGAACAGACAGAGGAGGAGAATTCACATCAAACGAGTTCAGTGAGTTCTGCAATATTCATGGAATTAAAAGGGAATTCTCGGCTGCCAAAACACCTCAGCAAAATGGGGTAGTTGAAAGACGAAACCGAACTGTCCAAGAAATGGCAAGAACCATGTTGTTAGCAGCAGACCTACAACCTAAATTCTGGAGGGAAGTAGTAGGGACAGCTGTCTATACATTGAATCGGACTCAATTAAGACCAAATTGTGATAAAACTCCTTATGAGCTATGGAAAGGGAGACCTGCTTCGGTGAAGTATTTCAAAATATTTGGAAGCAAGTGCTTCATAAAAATAAATGATGGTTCACCTGGAAAATTTGATTCTCGGGTTGATGAGGGGATATTTCTTGGATACTCTCCACGGAGCAAGGCTTACAAATGCTACAATTTTCGACTGAAGAAAATAGTGGAAAGCATCGATGTTAAGGTTGACGAAGATCTTCCAGAAAAGGAAATTGAAGAACAGGAAGATGACTTTCTCATTGAAGAAGAAGAATCTAAAGAAGAAGAGATAGATGATGAAGAAGAAGAAGAAGAGGAAAGAGAACCGGCTTATACTCCTTCAAGGATGAAGTATGTAGAAAGATACCATCCAGAAGAACAGATCATTGGTGATAAAGATGAAGGTGTACAGACCAGAAGAAGGATAACAACTTCACCCAAGAGAAAAGCCATTGCACTCCTATCTATGATAGAACCAGAAACATTCACAGAAGCAAGTAAGGATCCTCATTGGGTAAAAGCAATGGAAGAAGAAATATTCCAAATTGAGAAGAACAAGACATGGGAACTGGTACCTCGTCCGAAGGACAAAAACATAATAGGAACCAAATGGGTGTTCAAAAATAAAATGAATGAGGAAGGACAGGTTATCAGAAACAAGGCAAGACTTGTTTGCAAAGGCTATTCGCAAATTGAAGGAGTTGACTTTGAAGAGACGTTTGCACCAGTGGCCCGTATGGAAGCTATCGGGATGTTTTTAGCATTTGCTTGCTCGAAAGGATTCAAAATCTATCAAATGGACATGAAATCAGCATTTCTAAATGGGGAACTCAAGGAGGAAGTCTACATGGAGCAGCCAGAAGGTTTTGATCTGACAGCAGGAAAGGACCTAGTCTGTAAGCTGAAAAAGGCTTTGTATGGGTTGAAACAAGCTCCTAGAGCTTGGTATGCAAGACTGGATAACTATCTCCAACAACAAGGCTTCAAAAAGGGAGTGGATGGAAGCAATCTATACATAAAGACAGATCAAGGTAAGTTACTAGTTTCTCTTGTTTATGTCGATGATCTGATTTTTGCTAGTAATAATGATGAAATGAGCCATGAATTTTCTCAAAGCATGGCAAAAGAATTTGAGATGTCAATGATAGGAGAACTGTCCCACTTCCTTGGACTTCAAGTATCTCAAACCAGAGCAGGATTGTGTATATCTCAAGGCAAATATCTAAAAGACATGCTCAAAAAATATGGAATGGAGGACTGTGCACCCATGAGCACTCCCATGACCACAAACTGAAAACTGAGCAAAGATGATGACTCCCCTCTAGTAGATGCAACTCATTACAGGTCAATGATTGGAGCCCTTCTATACTTAACAGCTACACGACCAGACATAATGCAAGCAGTAGGAATGGTGGGAAGATTTCAATCGGCTCCCAAACAATCTCATTTATTAGCTGTAAAAAGAATTCTCAGATACCTGAAGGGAACTTCTGATTTCGGTCTTTGGTACCCAAGGAACTCAACACTGACTCTAACTACATACACTGATGCTGATTGGGCTGGAAATATAGATGATCGGAAAAGTACTAGTGGAAATGCATTCTTCCTAGGAGACTGTTTGGTATCCTGGCTCAGCAAAAAACAGTCATCCATATCATTATCCACAACCGAAGGCGAGTATATTGCTGCAGCAGACTGTTGCTCTCAGATACTTTGGATGAAGGAAGCACTAAAAGATGTCGACATATGTACAGATCAACCAATTACCGTTTATTGTGACAACACTAGTGCTATCAGTCTCAGCAAAAATCCAGTGATGCACTCAAGAACCAAACACATACCAATCAAGTATCATTTCTCCGTGAGCAAGTAGCTGAACAAAACATCGCTCTGGAATATATCAGTACTAAGGAGCAAATAGCTGATATTTTCACAAAACCTCTTCCTCGGGAAGCATTCGAACATCTGCGACAAAAGATGGGGGTTATTTCTTTATCATCACTCAAGTTCATTCATAAAGATGCAGCAGGACAGGGGGAGCAGCTTGACAGGGGGAGCTTGTAGCATTCCTTTGCCATTGATGTCAAAGGGGGAGAAGGCAGGAGAATATTGCCATCAATAACAAAGGGGGAGATTGTTGGACACAGATTGTCATTGATTTCAATATGGCAATATTCAAGAGGAGGAGACAGAGCATATCGGAGCCAAGAGGAGCAAATGGACCGAGAGGAGCAGATGGAGCAAGAGGAGCCAAGAGGAGCAATATATATAGAGCCATCAGTATATGCCAAAGAGAAGGTGCACACAGAGCCATCGGTGGAGCTGCAGGAGGAACCATATAGCAAGGAAGCATATCAGAGTCATCAGGAGCTATCGGAGGAGCAATGGATGCGTTTAAAAGCAAACAGAGGACGCAGAGAGCCATCAGAGCAAATAAGAGAAAACAAAGCCATCGGGAGGATTATAGTGTATATGGTATCAAAAGATAATTTTATATATATAGCAGGCGGAATACACCATTGCTGAAACTGTTGTTGAACACTGTTGAAACCCATGGAGAAAAGTTGCTGAAACACCAATTTCTCCGTTGCTCAAACACCGACACTTGTCAAAAATTTGCTGATACACCAGTGTCAGTGTTGCTGCAACACCAGTTTCAGCGTTGCTATAACACCAGTTTCGGCATTGCTGAAACACCAGTTTCGGCGTTGCTGAAACACCTCCGCGACGACATTATATTTCCGCGTTGATAAAACACCTCCGCGACGACATTATATTTTTGTGACACCATCAATCGAAGGTAATCATGAGGAAGATAAAGCGAATGGAGGAGGGAAGCCGGAAGGTCAAGCGAGTGTTGAGGAAGCCGAAGCTCAAGCGAGCGAGGAGGAAGCCAAAGAGCCATTGAGTAAGTGGAAATGAACGGACAAAGGCATGAGAATGTATAAAACAGTAAAAACAGGGAATTGTTGGGTGAGCTGCTATTGCTGTTGTTGCTGTTGCTGTTGTTGCTGTAGTTGTTTCTGTTGTTGCTATTGTTGCTGTAGCTGTTGTTGTTGTAGATGTTGTTGTTATTGCTTCTGTTGCTGTAGTTGTTGTTGCGATTGCTGCTGTTGCTGTAGCTGCTGAAAGTTGCTGAAATACGCTGTGAAGGCCGTTACAACTGCTGAAAGTTGCTGAAATACGTTGGAGGAAATAGAGGCCATATGAGGGTCCAACAGAATAGAAAGAGGGTGCAGCAAAACAGAAAGAGAGATGAAGGACCAACAAAACAGTAGGCAGTCAAAGGGGAGAAACAGCCAGCAGAGAAATAGTCATGCTGAAGCATTCATTGTGACAATGAGAACATAAGCTTGAACAGAAAATTGTTCTTTATATAGAGTTTAGTGCAACTAACAGAAGACTGACTAAAGCTGTGTGAAGACATTATCAGAGAGAAAAATGGCCATTGGAGACTATGTGTGGGCAATGTGCAAAGTTTTAAAGACTCATTCATAAGAAGACAGGTTGTCATTGATACTGTAGCTTGGAGACTATAGTGAAGCTGTAAATAGATAGAACTCGGCAGAGAAGAATTCTGAGAGCAGAAGGATTGGAATCCTTGGGGTTGGTGCCTCAAAAGTGAGAAGGATTGAAGTCCTTGGGCTGGTGGCTCAGAAGTAAGTAGGATTGGAGTCCTTGGGGTTGAAGCCTCAGAAGTAGGAAGGATTGAAGTCCTTGATAGTTTGTGCTCCTAAGTCCAAGATTGGTGTCTTGACAAAATAGATTTGGTGCTCTGGAGGTTGGAGACTCACCAAAGTCCAAGTTGGAGCTTGGCAACTGATTGCAACCATCTATATATTGTATTTATTTTACTACACAGTTTACATTAATAAAAGCATTTATTCTTGTTGTTCATCTTGGGTTCTGAATATAGATGTTTTAACTGGTAAAACAATAGTGAGAAAAAGAAATACTGATTCACCCCCCCCTCTCAGTATTTCCAACATTTCGGAATGGCTTCCTCAAATTAAAACTTGGAGTCATCGACCCTTGCTTTCAAAAAAGCCCTCAAAAGCCCATTCACATTTCAATATTCTTCCACACACTCTGCCTTATGGCATTTCCTTTGCAACATTAAGTGAAAATGCTAGTATAATATTGAATGAATAGAAGGAAAAGACAATGGGTAAATAATCAATTTACCTCTAAACTGTATTAGAACCTTGAAATATATAATTATTACTAATAATAATTATTTTATTGTTTTTCCATTTTAACATCAAATAAGAATAATGTAATATCTAATAAAGCAATAATTAACTTACCCCTGAAAGATATGAATTACATTAGCTCTATTAAATCCATATGCGTGTAGTGAAGGTGATCTGAGCTGGTGCCCCTTGCAACTATATATAATATTCTTATGTTCAAAATCTTACATTCTTGACTTGCTGTGGGACGAATTGGAGCCAGTGACTGGAGTCATTTCTCATTCCTTACTTTTTCAGAGCTGCGCATCGTTGCATCTTTATCAAACATGTCTGCAAAGAAATGTTGCTGCTGCGGTTTACTCTCATGCTTTCCATGCTTTTCTGATAAGAAATCCACCCTTTCTGCACAACCTGATTCATCTGAAATTGCCCCACCTCCTCGCACTGTGATTACCAATCCTTCTCCTGCAGCAACTCTTTCCTCTGCTCCTCCTCATCAATTATCTTCCTCTGCTCCTCCATCAGCGGCGGCTCCCTCTCAAGTCAATGCTTCTACAGTAATGCAGAATGACTCTCAACCTATTGCTCCATCAGATGCGGTGCCCTCCTCCTCTCGAGGTATTGTAACACCATCTGCCTTGATCCCCACGACTTCTCAAACCACTGCTTCTCCACCTACCCAGCCAGCATCCTCTTCGACCCCCTCCTCCTTGATCCCCGCGACTTCTCAAACCACTGCTTCTCCACCTACCCAGCCAGCATCCTCTTCGACCCCCTCCTCCTTGATCCCCGTGACTTTCAAACCACTGCTTCTCCACCTACCCAGCCACCATCCTCTTCGACCCCCTCCTCCTTGATCCCCATAACTTCTCAAACCACTGCTTCTCCACCTACCCAGCCACCATCCTCTTCGACCCCCTCCTCCTCCAGACTTCCAAAGGAGTCGGATTATGCTGAGACTATAATGGAAGCCGCTAAGGAACTTGATAAAGAAAATGTTGATGTCGATTTCAGTGACCTTATCAACTACATATCGCGGCTTTTCGATTTCATCGAGGTTCATCTCTATCTTGATTCTCTTTGTGTTTTATTTGAAACAGATGAAACTGAGAAGATTTTCATTAAGGTAAATCTTTGTGTATATATTAATGAAAAAAATAAAGAAAATTCTCAGTTTACGCACTCCTATTGGTTATCCACTAAATTTCAAAAACTATTAAGCACATGAATCATAGCAAAGACCAAAAGAAGAGTCCTTCGACACTCACCTAACAAGAGAGGAAATAGAATTCTATAGATTGATTGACATTGACAAAGTGTCTAGGAAGTGGGGGCTTCGACCTCAACTTTGTGAAATTCTTTCTGAATCTGGTCCTAATGGTATCTAGGATTGTGGGCTTAAATTTCAATTTTTATATTGTAATGATGCTATTTTATTTTCCGACATTTTTCAACATCAAATGGACATTTTATTCAAATGGGAAACCAGGAAACCATATACCCTCTGTGATTCATAGATCTCTGTGATCTGGAAATCCCCTAGACATGATTCTTGTTCGGAAGAAGCAAGTCATATTATGTAGATGGTTGGGTGACCATTCGAGGACACCCAGCTGATTTGCCTTTGGGCCTTCCCACCATTTGGAATCTCTCTCCAAATAGGGGGCTGCTATATCCGTAGGTAGAGAATTATAACCTAAAAGCCATACGGGAAGAAAGTGGGTACAGGGGAATCACAGGCATAATGAATCATGGCAAGTACAAACAATAGTCTTTAGACACTCGATTAAGAAGAGAGGAAATAGAATTTTATAGATCCACTGACAAAGTATTTAGGAAGTAGAGAGTCTGATCTTACGAGAGAGGAAATAGAATTTTATAGATCCACTGACAAAGTATTTAGGAAGTAGAGAGTCCGATCTTACGAGAGAGGAAATAGAATTTTATAGATTTATGAGTGTGTTTAGGAGGTAGAGTGTTAGGACCTGCGACAAGCAGGGCGGCTCCATTGTGCGAAGTGCGTGCAAAATATGAAACGAAATGAAGCTTGGATGGATTTATAAGGTGTTGGGTGAGTTGAGGGGGCGGTCCCATGAGTTGGGTGGGCCGACCATCCTCCGGGTGAGACAACACATTATGAACGAGTCGGTCGGGCCTTTGGTGTGGGTCGGTCGGGTAACACAACCCACCACCCGCCCATATATATTGTAGGGTGTTTGGAGGCACACGACCATCAATCATTCGATCAACACGAGTTCAAACAAGGACTTCTGAAGTGCGTGGATGAACCTGCACGACAGGTGCAACTCGGGTGTAAAATCGTTCAAAAAAGTCGTTTGAGAAGTCATTCGAGAAAGTCATTCAGATAGTTGTTCGGGAAAATCATTCGGGAAAGTCGTTCGGGCAGTCGTTTGGGAAAGTTGTTCGGACAGTAGTTCGGGAAAGTCGTTCGGATAGACGTTCAGGAAACTCGTTCGGACAGTTGTTTGGGAAACTCGTTCGGACAGTCGTTCGGGAAAGTCGTTGAAGAAGTCGTTCAAAGAAGTTGTTCAGGAAAGTCGTTCAGGAGGTCGTTTAGGCAAAACTCGGGCGAGGTCGTTCAGGCAGGACTCGGGTGAGGTCGTTCGGGCTACCCGGGCGAGGTCGTGTGGAAACCCGGTTGAGGTCGTTCGGGCGAACCAAGTGAAGTCGTGTGGTGACCCGAGTGAAGTCGTGTGGCAACTTGGGCAAAGTTGAACGGGTGAACGAGGTTGGGTGAACAGGTGGACGTGTAGACGGGTGGCTGGGTGAGGGCGTGCCATGCACGACGAAACGGTGGAAATGGTGAAGTGTTGAGATTGTGAACAGAGGTGTGACTCGTGCAGAGGCGCCCGTGTGTGGCGACTTGGTTACGACGAGGTGCGCCCAAGTTGGGCAAACAACACGATCATGCAACGAGGTGAACAAAGGGTTGGTGAGTCATGCGGCGACCATGCGGAGGCGCCGACGAGCTGGGCAACCGAGTTTGCCGAAGTTGAAAATTAGCTAAGTGTAAATTTGGGGTTTCCCAAGATTTAACTTGTACTTGTAAAAGAAGATTATATATATTGATTTGGGAGGAATCATATTGCAGGGAGTTGCCCATCCCTTTATACTGTTATGCATTTCTCTTGTATAATGTTGTTTCTGTGAATGTTATGGGCTTCACTGTAAAAAGGAAAACATTAATAATACTTGGTTGCGAAACACAAACTAAGTAGGATAAGTGGTTAGGTGTAGTCCACGAACATAAGTATTGGTGAAATGAAAGTGTTTGGTGGTGTTGCACCTCGCTATAAGCGGTTGAAAGACTACCGCAGGTGTAGGGGCATGACAGGTGGTATCAGAGTAGGCTGATGATTGGGTTGATGATGAAGTGCTGATCCCACTGCACTATCGTGACAGGTGGTATCAGAACTGGTGAACTAAATCAAGGAGTTGATTCTACGAAGACTGAAGGCTTGGAAGGAAGTTCAAGTTTTGCAGGTGACGGGTGGAATATCAGGGTGATTCAGGTGAATGGTGAAACAGGTTTAGCAGAGGTGAAGCTTAGTGCTTGGGCCAAGCTGAACGACAAGGCATGGTAGGTTTGGAAGAATGCGAAGGAAAGCTCTTGCTTACCTTATACAGGTTGAAGCGGATGAAAGAAGAGAATCCCCGGATTCAAGAAAAGCTTGAAGTCTTGGAAAATAATGTTGAAGACGAACTTCTTCAACTTGGTTGGACAATGGAGCAGGATGAAGATGCAAATTGTGCTAACAAGGAAGAGGAAGTCGTGATGGTTGAAGATGTTGCAGACGTGACAACGATGGCGGATGAACTTGAGATTGATCAAGTCAGACCAGGATTGTGTAGTTTGTAGACATGGATGAATGAGGATACTCATATGGAGGAGCCTCATGATGATGAAGTAAGTATTGATACTTGTGTTTCACTTGAGAATTTTGTAGATGGACCATATGCAGGGAAGGGCAAAATCAGTTTTCCAATGCTAGGGAGGATCTTACCATGGATGACTATGGTGAAGTCTTGTATGGAGAAGCAAGGATTGTTGACTGTTGCAGGACTTGTTGGGGTTGTTTGTGACCTTATGGTAGAAGGTACAAGGGCCCGTGACAAGGGAGGAACATGATGATCGTTGCGGAGGATTGGGTCATGTTTTAGCCAAATGGAGAATTGGCTAAGTGCCCGGCATGACTCATGGGCAGGTTGAAGGGCACACACTTGATGATACTTGGGTGGACTTCTCATGGACGAGACCAAGAAGGAAGTCTTAGTGGAAGCTTTAGTGGGGGAGCTATGATGGAAGGGACTCGTGATGATGATATGGTTGGGTGACCGAGTTCACTAGACCAAAGATTGCAGACTTGGATGAGGATGACCGATTGTTGTGATGGGTCTACTTGGTTGGACTACATGGGAAACTTAGTCATGGACATCAGGTTGGAGACATGGAGCATGGAAGTCTTATGCAGGGACATTATGCAGGAGCACTTGTAGAGGTGTCACTTATGGGCATCCAATGAGGAGTGCCAAGGCAGGGATGTTGCGCAGGTGGATTTGCTGGTGTGACATGGAGATTTTTTACTTATGAGCCGATGGAGAGGTTGTGCACTTATGTACAACAAGGCCATGGACTTGAATGGAGTTGTGAGCAGACTATAGAGCATTCCTACTACATGGAGAGCTGAGGAATCTTGCAGAGACCTTTGGGCCGAGACTTGTATGCTTGCTGAGATGTTGGTTGGAGATGACTCATGGAGCTCATGATGACATGAGGTTGTGACTTTTAGGGACTTCATATATGGTGGACTTGGAGGATTTGATGCATTGAGGAGCTGAGGTCAGAGACTTTGATGCAGGATGGGGTGCATACTTTCGAGTACATGTATGGGAATGGCTTGAAAGAGTGACTTGATGAGGAGGATCGATATGAGACACTTTGGAGTGATGGAGTTACAACGATGATGATGCCTTGGTAGCAACACTTGGGCATGGGTTGAGCCGAGACTTAACCACTTTTGACACATGGGAGCTGATTGATCTATGATCATGGGCAGCACATGGATAGATGAGATAGGTGTATACTTGTTTCTATGGCATAATTGAGGGATGGCACATTGCAGATATGATGGAGGTTGCTTCATGGACCTGAATGTGGCACATCGAGAGTTGGAGGTTGACGAGATGGTCTCTTCATATTGAGGAGACACACATATGGATGATGATGTTGGGGTAGATGTGGCTAATTTCATGCAGCACATTAGTACCAAACATCATGGACAACATGTTGAAGATGAGATGAGGGCTACTTCATGGACTTGGGCATGGCTTACACTTATATGGAGATGGATTCTTGATCGAGTTGATGATGTGACAAGATGTTCAAAGAAACAACTGATGGTGGCATGAGGATGTGCATTCTCATGTTTGAGCGTGACAGTTGAATTAGCTACCCAACTAGTTCAGACATGGGGCTGGCATGTACAGAGATGTGTTAGCATTGTGTTGGAGTATCATGACAACAGTTCACATGAGGATGACACATGATGAGGTCAACACGATATGTTGCAGGAAGCATGTAGCTTGAGATGGGGGGACCAACCTTCCACGATGGGGAGCAGCATGTGGAGATTGTGACAGGATGGTCGATGGTCATGGATTGAGATGATTTCCGATGTATGACATACCGATGGGGTGTATACCTTGGTATGGTGATCTTGGTGACAAATGGTTGCCGGGATGAGATATTGTTGAGGACAACAATGAATTTCAGTGGGGGTGGATGTTAGGACCTGCGGTCCGTGCAATGAGTAGGGCGACTCCACCGTGTGAAGTGCGTGAGAAATATGAAACAAAATGAAGCTTGGACGAGTTTATAAGGTGTTGGGTGAGTTGAGGGGGCGGTCCCATGAGTTGGGAGGGCCAAGCATCCTCCGGGCGAGACAACACATTATAAACGAGTCGACCGGGCGTTTGGTGTGGGTCGGCCGGGCAACACAACCCGCCACCCGCCCGTATATACTGGAGGGTGTTTGGAGGAAAACAACCATCAATCATTCGATCAAAACGAGTTCGAACAAGGAGTTCTGAAGTGCGTGGATGAGCCCACACCACGGGCGGAACTCGGGTGTAAAATCGTTCAGAAAAGGCGTTCGAGAAAGTTGTTCAAACAATCATTCGGGAAAGTCGTTCAGACAGTTGTTCGGGAAAGTCGTTTGGGCAGTCATTCGGGAAATTCGTTCGGACAGTCGTTCGGGAAAGTCGTTCGGACAGTCATTCGGGAAACTCGTTCGGACAGTCGTTCAAGAAGTCGTTCAGAGAAGTCATTCAGAGAAATCGTTCAGGGAAGTCGTTCAGGAGGTTGTTCAGGCAGAACTCGGGCTAGGTCGTTCAGGCAGGACTCGGGTGAGGTCGTTCGGGCGACCCGGGCGAGGTCGTGTGGTGACTAGGGTTAGGTCCTTCAAGCGAACCGGGTGAAGTCATGTGGCGACTTGGGAAGTTGAATGGGTGAACGAGGTTGGGTGAACGGGTGGATGTGCGGACGAGCGACCGGGTGAGGGCGCGCCGTGCACGATGAAACGATGCAAACGGTGAAGTGTTGAGATTGTGAACGAAGGTGTGACTCGTGCAGAGGCGCCCGTGTGTGGAAACTTGGTTATGACGAGGCGTGCCCAAGTTGGGAAAACAACACGATCGTGCAACAAGGTGAACAAAGGGTTCGTGAGTCGTGCGGTGACCATGGGGAGGTGCTGACGAGCTGGGCAACTGAGTTTGCTGAAGTTGAAAATTGGCTAAGTGTAAATTTGGGGTTTCCCAAGATTTAACTTGTACTTGTAAATGAAGATTATATATATTGATTCGGGCAGACTCATATTGCAGGGAGTTGCCCCTCCCTTTATACTGTTATGCATTTCTCTTGTATAATGTTGATTATGTGAATGTTATGGGCTTCACTGTATAAAGGAAAACATTAATAATACTTGGTTGCGAAACACAAACTAAGTAGGATAAGTGGTTAGGCGTAGTCCACGAACATAAGTATTGGTGAAAAGAAAGTGTTCGGTGGTGCCGCACCTTGCTATAAGCGGTTGAAAGACTATTGCAGGTGTAGGGGCGTGACATAGAGGGTCCTGAAAACAAAGTATTTAGGAAGTAGAGAGTCTAATCTTATGAGAGAGGATACAGAATTTTATAGATTTATGACAATGTTTAGGAGGTAGAGGTTCCTGAAATTTTACTTTTATAGTGCTTTTAAAATTCTATGTCACTCTCGTGATATTGTTAATGGAATTGTGGGTTTGAATTTTTTACAATAAATATTTAATTATTCAACATATTTAAGTTTAAATTTATTAAGTCTTTAGAGAGATTTTTCAATGCATTATTTTTTTTTTAGCAAAATTTATAAACACATCTTCTGTATGTTCACACAAATGCTCGTGCACGAATCTCAGATATAATATTCGTTGAAGGATAGACCATTGAATTCTGTTTTAGCGATTTAGCGAGGAGAGGGTGAGGGTAAATTTGGCCCTTGTGATATGATATTATGTAATTGATACAACTGCGCTACAGTTGAAAAAAATAGAAAGAATCTTGGGTATGCTAAAACTCTGGTAACCAAGAATCACCTAGTCTTTTCCGGGTTGAGGTCATTCTAAGTATCGATCACTCTCTTTTCATGTAGCCAGGGTTGCTTACTGAAATGGCACGTATTTAAGTTATTTTGGGGTTGATCAAGTTTGTTCTGGGTCAATTTTAATCAATTTTTTTCCAATTGGATAATAAATTTTGTTATTAGCATAACTACATTTACTATAGTTGGGAATATTTTCCACTATTTTATACACAATATATTTATAAAAATAATGTGAATACACTTATATTAACCTATTAATAAATATGATTGTCTCAATATTATATAATTCATACAACTACACTATACTAGAAAAAAATATGTTTTATTAGATATACTAAAAACTCTAATAACCTTGAATCACCTAATCCTAATCTTGAATATGCTACAACTCTGGTAACCCTGAATCACCTAGTCCGTAACGCGTTGAGGTCATTCTAAGCATTGATCACTCTCCTTTCATTTCACAAGGGGGGCTGCTTACTGAAATGACCTATACTCAAGGTTACCTTGGGGTTGATCAAACTTTCTTTGGACCAATCTAGTTCGCCGGTATTACTTCAACTCGTTAAGTGCTCTACATCTCCTCAGACGTTTGTTGGTTTGTTTTTATATTTTTCATTCTGGAAAATGGAGAGTTGGGTCTCGAAGACCTTGAAAGAAGATTATTATTCTTATTTTGATTAACTTGGCTTGTCATGGAGCCCAGTGTTCTAATATATATGGTCATCTAACTCATCCTAAATTCAGTGGGTTACATTATTTTTGTTGCCTGGAAAAACAAGAAAACTTTTATAGTGTCTTTTTGGTATTTCTTTTTTTTCTAAGATTTTGTTAGAATAATGTAGAAATAAAAGTGTTTAGTAATGTGGTAGGTTTGTTGAGTTGTTTTTTAGATTTATATGAGTTATAAGGTGTTGTTTTAGAAGTAATTTCTTTCTAATGTAATTGAATTGTTGCTGAGTCAAGAGTGTGTATCTTCCTTATTGTTATGTCCATCTAATCTAGTGACCCCATCATTATATAATGGCACACATATTTACAATGAGAAAGTGTAAGCAGGTTTAATCCTGAATTAATAAAAAAAAATTAGCTGTGTTAAACTCTTTGTTTTCTAATTGATTTGATCAGATGTCTTTAAATTCTTACTTGTTGCTGAAATATGATGCAACAAAGAAGAAAACACAGAGGGCATAATGATTAGCCTCTCCTTATAACAATACTGAACAGACTTAATGAAGGTGCAATAGACAAATATAACTACTGTTTGGTAGAGGGCACATGGATTGTCACATTGTGACAAGGATTGTCTCAGCATGAAAATAAATCATGTTTATTTTAGACATTGTAATATTTATATTTGGTTTTACGAATGTTGAGTTTATAATATTAGTCACTTGGGTTTAATATTATTCCCTTGGGTTTATTAATTCCCAAGGATTTATAATATCAAATTATTGGTTTCCTTCATTCTTCAACTTTTTAATATTAATATTCCTTGGGTTCATAATCCCTTGAGGTTTTAGTGTTAATCCCTTGGGTTTATTATTCCTTTGGGTTTATTATATCAATCCCTTATGTTCATTATTCCCCTGGGTTTATATTATTAGTTCATTTTGTTTAATAATATTGCCTTAGGTTCATAATACCTTGGGGTTTTAGTATTAATCCCTTGGGTTTATAATATCAATCACTTGAGTTTATTATTCCCGAGTCAAACATGGTTTATTATAATGTCGACCATGGTCCAACATGGAATTGTGATAGGAATTGTCTCAATATGTAAATCAATGATGGTCGATCATGTTTTTTTTAATGTTTATAATATTTTTCTTAGGGTTTATATACGTTGGGTTTATAATATTAGTCCATTGGATTTAATATTATTCCCTTGGCTTCATAATCCCTTGGGGTCTTAGTATTAATCACTTCATTTTATTATTCCTTTGGGTTTCTCATACTAATCCCTTGGTTTAATATTCCCTTAGGTTTATAATATCGATCATGGTAAACCATTGTCAATCATAGCCAACCATGCTTGAATGTCACATTGTGACAAGGATTGTCTCACCATGAAAATAAATAATAATCCCTTGGGTTTATTGTTCCTTTGGGTTTATTATATCAATCCCTTGGGTTTATTATTCCCTTGGGTTTATATTATTAGTCCCTTTTGTTTAATATTATTCCCTTTGGTACATAATCCCTTGGGGTTTTAGTATTAATCCCTTCAGTTTATAATATCAATCACTTGGGTTTATTATTCCTAAGTCAGACATGGTTTATTATGATGTCGACCATGGTCCAACATGGAATTATGATAAGAATTGTCTCAATATGAACATCGATGATGGTCGATCATGTTTATTTCAATGTTTATAATATTTGTCTTAGGGTTTATATACATTGGGTTTATAACATTAGTCCCTTCGATTTAATATTATTCCCTTGGGTTCATAATCCCTTGGGGTTTTAGTATTAATCCTTTGGGTTTACTATTCCCTTAGGTTTATAATATCAATCATGGTCAACCATTGTCAGTCATAGCCAACCATGGTAAACCATGTTTGAATGTTGCATTGTGACAAGGATTGTCTCACAATCAAAATAAACCATGTTTATTTTTGCATTTGTAGTATTTATATTTGGGTTTATCAATATTGGATTTATAATATTAGTCCCTTGGGCTTAATATTATTGCCTTGGGTTCATATTCCCTTGGGGTTTTAGTATTAATCCCTTGGGCTTAATATTATTCCCTTGGGTTCATAATCCCTGGGGGTTTTAGTATTAATGTAAATAAGGTGGGTTTACTATTCCCTTAGGTTTATAATATGCAAATCAATGATGGTCGATCATGTTTATTTTAATGTTTATAATATTTGTCTTGGGGTTTACATACATTGGGTTTATAATATTAGTCCCCTGGATTTAATATTATTCCCTTAGGTTCATAACCCCTTGGGGTTTTAGTACTAATCCCTTCGTTTTATTATTCCTTTCGGTTTCTCATATTAATCCCTTGGGTTTATTATTCCCTTAGGTTTATAATATCGATCATGGTAAACCATTGTAAATCATAGCCAAAGATGGTCAACCATTCTTCAATGTCACATTGTCACAATGATTTTCTAACCATGAAAATAAATGATGTTTATTTTAGTGTTTGTAATATTTATATTTGGGTTTATGAATGTTTGGTTTATAATACTAGTCCCTTGGGTTTAATATTATTCCCTTGGGTTCATAATCCCTTGGGGTTTTAGTATTAAACCCTTGGGTTTATTATTCATTTGGGTTTATAATATCAATCCCTTGGGTTTATTATTACCTCATGTTTATAATATCAATCGTGGTCAACCATAGTTGAATGTCACATTGTCACAAGGATTGTCTCACCATGAATAAATCATGTTTACTCTAGTCTTTCTAATATTTATATTTGGGTTTACAAATGTTGGGTTTATAATATTAGTCCCTTGGGCTTAATATTATTCCCTTGGGTTCATAATCCCTTGGGGTTTTAGTACCTCATGTTTATAATATCAATCATGGTCAACCATTGTCAATCATAGCCAACCATGGTCAAACATGTTTGAATGTTGCATTGTGACAAGGATTGTCTCACCATCAAAATAAAGTGTGTTTATTTTAGTGTTCGTAGTATTTATATTTGAGTTTATCAATATTGGATTCATAATATTAGTCACATGGATTTAATATTATTCCCTTCGGTTCATAATTCCTTGGGGTTTTAGTATTAATCCCTTAGTTTTATTATTCCTTTGGGTTTATAATATAAATCCCTTGGGTTTCTTATTCCTTTAGGTTTATAATATCAATCATGGTCAACCATGGTTGATTCTTGCATTGTGACAAGGATTGTCTCACCATCAAAATAAATCATGTCAATTTTAGTGTTTGTAGTATTTATATTTGGGTTTACCAAATTTGGGTTTATAATATTAGTCCCATGGTTGAATCTCACATTTTGACAAACATTGTCTGACCATGAAAATAAACCATGTTTATTTTAGTGTTTGTAATATTTATATTTGGGTTTACCATATTAGTCCCATGGTTGAATGTCCCATTTTGACAAATATTTTCTCACCATGAAAATAAATCATGTTTATTTTGGTCTTTGTAATATTTAGGTTTGGGTTTACGATTGTTGGGTCTATAGTATTAGGTCCTTGGGTTTAATATTATTCCATTGGGTTCATAAGCCCTTGGGTTTTTAGTGTTAACCCCTTGGGTTTATTGTTCATTGGGGTTTTAGTATTAATCCCTTTGGTTTAATATTATTCCACTAGGTTCATAATCCCTTGGGGTTTTACTATTGATCCCTTGGGTTTATTGTTCATTGGGGTTTTAGTATTAATCCCTTCCGTTTATTGTTCATTTTGGTTTATAATATCAATCCCTTGGGTTTATTAGTCCCTTTGGTTTATAATATCAATCATTGTAAACCATTGTCAATCATAGCGAAACATGGTCAGTAATGGTTGAATGTCGCATTGTGACAAGAATTGTCTCACCATCAAAATAAACCATGTTTATTTTAGTGTTTGTAGTATTTATATTTGGGTTTACCAATGTTGGGTTTATAATATTAGTCCCATGCTTGAATGTCACAATTTCACAAATATTGTCTCACCATGAGAATAAAAGATGTTTATTTTAGTGTTTGTAATATTTATATTTGGGTTTACGAATATTGGGTTTATAATATTAGTCCCTTGGGCTTAATATTTTTCCATTGGGTTCATATTCCCTTCGGGTTTTAGTATTACTCCCTTTGTTTTATTATTCATTTGGGTTTATAATATTAGTCCCATGGGTTTAATATTATTCCCTTCGATTCATAATCCTATGGGGTTTTCGTATTAATCACTTAGTTTTATTATTCTTTGGGGTTTATAATATCAATGCCTTGGCTTTATTATTCCCTTAGGTTTATAATATCGATCATGGTCAACCATTTTCAATCATAGACAACCATGGCCAACCATGGTTGAATGTCACATGGTGACAAGGATTCTCTCACCATGAAAATAAGCCATGTTTATTTTAATCTTTCTAATATTTATATTAGGGTTTACCAATGATTGGGTTTATAATGTTAGTCCCTTGGGGTTTTAGTATTAATCCCTTGGGTTTATTGTCCCTTTGGGTTTATAATATCAATCCCTTGGGTTTATTGTTCCATTAGGTTTATAATATCGATCATGGTCAACCATTGTCAATCATAGACACCATGGCCAACCGTGGTTGAATTTCACATTGTGACAAGGATTCTCTCACCATGAAAATAAACCATGTTTATTTTAGTCTTTCTAATACTTATATTAGGGATTACCAATGTTGGGTTTATAATATTAGTCCCTTGGGTTTAACATTATTTCCTTTGGTTCATAATCCCTTGGGGTTTTAGTATTAATCCTTTGGGTTTATTATTAACTTGGGTTTTTAATATCATTCATTGTCATCTTTATGTTTATTTTGTGTTTGTAATATCAATTCCTTGTGCTTCTTGATCCCTTAGGTTTTTAATATTAATCTGTTGGGTTCACTAATTCCTTAGGTTTAGAATATTAAGGAGTTGGGTTTATTAGTTCATTTGGTTTATAATATTAGTCCTTTTTGTTTAATATTATTCCTATTGGTTCATAATCCCTTGGATTTTAGTATTAAACCGTTAGGTAATAATAAACAAAAGGGACTAATATTATAAACCCAATGTATACAAATCCTAAGATAAATATTAAAAATACTAAAGCCTAATAATAATAATAGTTTATATTATTATAATAAATTTCATATAATAATCATAAATATATAAATATATAAGAATATAGTTGCTATTATTTGTATAGCTATTAATTATCATAAATAATTGGTCTTCATTGTTATTATTATAATATTGATTATATTATTATTAAAATAATAATTATATTTGTATATTATTAGAATAATATAATAATAATATAATATTATTATAATATTATAATCAGATATTATTATTGGAGCCTTTTACACTATCAGGAGCATTACATTCCTCCTTTATGTTAAAACCCCGAGACATCAACATTTATCGAAATACACTGGAATACGGGAAAAAACCCCGCTTTGAACCCATGGTCGGACTTCAAAAATAATACATTGGCACCTATAATTATCACTGGGTCTGCTCTCGGTCCATCGCAAGTCTGTTGTGCCACTTCTCTAACCCCCGATAAGCGATCGCCCCGATCTCCGATCGCTGATTGGTGCTTTATCGCTATCAGCGTATCAGTTTATTACATATCCACTGTCTCTACACTTGACCTCTGCGATTAGCGATCATCGATTAGATGGCGATCGTCAATCTGAATCTTGATCCAACAGTCCACACTTAATCGCGTGATCGCGATCGCACTGATTCAAAGGTCCATTCATTGCCACTTCAATGTGCCGATCCGATGAGTCTTATGGACCCAATAAGGGTATAGGTTCGCGTTGATAACATTTCAAGTCTAGATTTTGGATCCAACTGTGTTTTGCGTTAAATCTTAGTGTAAATTGGATTTACGCTTTAAATCCATCGTTTCTTTGCCATACTATTCTTTCACACAGAACACCCATATATAACGATTCATTCACTTAGTAGTGGATCGCCATCGATCCTTATAGTGATCGATAGTCGATCAAACCTACAACACTGGAATTTAACTCATTTATGAAATACACACTCAGGTTATCTATCTATATAATACACAAGCGTACAATTCAACGCTCAAACACACTTTTCTATTATATACAGAATAATCACATACTAAGGCATTTTAGCCTTATTTCCTTGGGTTCATAATCCCTTGGGGTTAATAATCCTAAATCTGTTTGATAATATTTATATAGTTATTAATAATCCTAAACACTGATAATAATTAACCCTATGTATACAAACCCTAAGATAAATATCAAAAATAATAAAGCCTAATTATAATAATAATAATAAGAGTTTATATTATTATAATAATATTGATATAATAATCATAAATATATAATTATATAAGAATATAGTTGCTATTACTCGTATAGTTATTAATTATCATAAACAATAAATAATTGGTCTTTATTGTTCTTATTATAATAATATATTACAATAATATTGATTATATTATTATTATAATAATAATTATATTTGTATATTATTATAATAATATAATAATAAGAGCCGAAGATGAACCCTACTTGCAGTGTTGCCGCCTCCTCGCCTTCAGCCGCCGTCTGGCCTCTGGACGGCCCTGTCAATGCAGGAGATGTGCGATTCAATCAAGGACTCCCGGTCTATTGCATCTCTGATACGCATGTTTTCCAACATATTCTGAAAGCACCCCTCCCCCTCATTTGTTTCGCCTTCGGCCCTGAAGCTGCCAGATCTTGGACCTCTGCTGCCGCATCTCGTGCCAGCCGCCTCCATCAGAATGCAGATGCTGTGGCTAAGGAAGAACGCGCAGAGTTTTCTCTCGTCTCTCCTCAGGCGGCAGCTCCCGGGAAGAAATACTCTGCTCTAGAAGGCTGCTCATTCATATCAGTGCCTTCTCTGTCCCCCCAGAATAGCCAATACTCTGTTCTAGATCTTCAGAATTTTTCAAGTTTCCTGGATCTGCCTGGACGGATCATCTGGAAGCCCTTCTGGGCAGAATGCATTGACAGATTCAATAATCTTTGGACCCTATCCTCTTCTCCTCATAACCCCTTAAGGGACGTTCAGGAGGAGAAGGCCCTTCAAAGCTTCAGCCTTCTCTCGTCTGGGATCTGCAAAGGAAATCAGAACGTTGATCTTTCTGCCAAGTTCCAGATCTAGATCAGGCTTATCTCTGGCAAAACTCTGCTACATTGGGTGAGCTCGTCGGATCTTGTGCAGGACCTCAAGCATGCTCTGGATCTCAAGTTGGGGATACCCTCTACAGCTCAACGACTTCTCCATGAAGGTAAACAACTTGAGGATCCTCTCCCCCTGTCTTTTTACAACATTAAAAGAAATGCATCCATTACTCTTACCCTTCGCTTGAGAGGGGGAGCTGTTGGACAGTCATCCTCAGCTAAGACGTTTTCATACAAAGACGTTGTCCATGCTCAAATGCCTAAGAAAACAACTCCACCAATTCAAGCACCCAAGCCTTTTCTGGTGGACAAACTGGAGGAAACCCCCTCCATTGAAATCATGCATCCAACACTGGATGAGCAAACCCAAATGTTTGAAGAACAAGCCATCATTTGCAGGTTCAATGGGCTGTGGCCACGCACAGCAGAACTCTACCAATGGATTCACTCTAAGTGGACCAACAATTTCAAGGTGTTGTTATGCTCAAAGGGCTTCTTCATTGTAGTGTTTTTTCTAGATGAGGACTACTAGAAAGCTTTAACAGCAGGTCCGTGGTTCTGGGGCTCAGCAGGTTTATTCCTCACCCCTTGGTTCCCAGATTTCGATCCCTCTACAGCAGTCATCACCAAGCTCCCCATCTGGGTCAGACTTCCCAATCTTCCAGCGCACCTATGGCATTTTGCAGTATTCTAAGGGATCAGAAATTCACTAGGCCGCTTGCTCGACACAGACGTATCAAGAGGGGAAAAAGGAATATATACCATTGCCAGAATCTGTGCAGAGATAGACATGAGCAAAGGTCTCCCTCACGAGATCAATATCAAAATTGGAGACTTCCATTGGACTCAGACCCTGGACTATGAGAACACAGCCTTTCGTTGCCGTAGCTGCCATCACAGAGGGCACCTTAAGGGCTCTTGTCCCAGGATGCCTGCCCAAAAGAAGAAAGTGAGTCCTAAGCAGAAATCCAAAAGCTGGAAGCCTCATGATCCTCCCCCCATGGACGACTTTGATTTCAGCTCGGATGAAGAGGAAGAGGTTGAGGAAGGAATGGAAGCAAAGCTGGCACAGGATCCGCCCTTGACCGATCCTGAGGATTCATCTGTCCCTCCAATCTCACAGAAAAGGAATCATGAATCCTCCACCTCGGATTCAGACAAGGAGCCCTCCCCGTCAGCTCAGCTTAGTGTGCAAATCATGCCGGTTCAGCAAAGTCCTCTTGACTGGGTCAAAGTTGGTAAAAAGAAAGGAAAAAAATGTCGTATAACTGATTCTACACATGTTGGGTAGAATCCTCTGTTCTGCTCTGGCTCATCTGTTCTTCTTGTTTCTTCGTGCTCAGCACAACTCTCTTCTCTTTTCCTTTTTAGGGGCCGAGGTGGATAGCCTATCCTTTGTGGCAACCTATGTTCCTGCCTCTCTTGGTTGTATCTTCTTATTGTACCATACTTCCTCTTAATAGAATTAGTTTTTACTCAGGAAAAAAAAATATAATAATAATATAATATTATTATAACATTATAATCAAATATTATTATTATTATTTTATATAATTTTATATTATTAGATTATTTAAATAATATATTGATAATCTAATATTATTATGAGCTATTCTTATTATTAATTAATATATATTAGGAGTTCATATAATTATTATAATATTAATATAATATTTATACAGTAATATATATAAATAAATAATCTCGCTGTTAATATTTATATAGTTATTAATAATCCTAAATACCCATAATAATTATAAATCTGGTTGATATAAACTTATCATCTTATATCAACTAAACTTATCATCTTATATCAGTCACATTGGAAAATGGGATTGTGTATGGTTGATATACAACTATCAATCATATTGGTAAATATGGTTGTGCTAATGTATTTACAATGAGCAAGTGTAAGCAAGTTTAATCCTGAATTAATAAAAAAATTCAGCTGTGTTAAATTCTGTGTTTTTTAATTAATTTGATCAAATGCCTTTAAATTCTTACTTGTTGCTAAAATATGATGCAACAAAGAAAAAAAGCATAGAGCGCATCGTGATTAGCATCCCCTTACAACAATACAAAACAGACTTAATGAAGGTGAAGTAGACAAATATACAGTAGAGGGCGCATGGATATTAGATCCAACGTGCCACTTTCAGTTAGATCCAACATATTTTAGTTCTCAATTTAACAAGTCGTAGTTTAATTCACTACTCTTCCTATGAATTTAACAAGTTGTAGTTTAGTTCACTTCTCTTGTTAAAGTTTGATGTTTTCAGAATTAAAGGGATAGGTCACTGATCCCAACGAGAGGGTGATGGTGAGGTGCATGTGTATCCTACTCTAGTCTAGGCACAGTTATCTAGAAGGTAAGAACATGCATGGTGTACAATGAAAGACAAGGTCTCTATTGTTAATCATTCACTTCAATAGAAAGTAGTGAATTAATTTTCTAAGTTTTCTTGTAGTAGATTTCATTTCAAAATTGATGAGAAAAGTACTCATTTGAGAGTCTCTTATTTAGTGTATGCTGCTATAGATTTTCAGTTTGATGCACTTTCGTTCTGGCTAAAACAGCTAAAAATCTCTATGAAAGCTCCCTAAGCAGTTTCTAAGATAACGGAAAACCACAGAGAATTTTCCAGATCGTCCTAAAAGTATCTCAACCAAGGTTTGCGAGACCTTAGCACTTTACTGACTAGGAAATGTGTCCTCTAACAGCCACAAATTACTTTTGGTATACGTGGATTATGATAATCTATGAGCATTAAGCTAACCTAACTTGTTAGTGAATGTAAACATCAAGTTGTTGCTGACATGAAGTTACTATTTGCACAATATTGGGGGAGTTGTCTGTATTTTCCGTGTATTAGGTGATTATCAGACAATTGAGAGAATGGTTCTGGGCCTTCCAATACTAAGGGGGGAATTCAAGGCCTCGCCTGTGGGTCGCTCCTTCAATTTTGTGTACGCAGCTCGTGAATGAAAGAACTGAAATTTCCCAACGCAGTTTTGTGTAACTTACACTATTATCATCGTCCTTATATGAGACTCTCTCTTATCATTGCCGTTGGAAACTCAATGTGGAACATGGCATGTTCCTGCATTAGTGGCTAAGGCTTAAAAATGTCTTTTGATGTTGGTCGTATGGTCATATTATATTATGGGTTCCACTTCTGGCTTGTTATTTGATTGCACAAGCGTCTAGACTCAAAGAATCTACAAGAACTGAAGCTTGAACAATGTACAAGAACTGAAGCTTAAAAAAAAATAAAAGTATCTGAAAGTTAAAGTAATCATCTCTTAAAACGGAAATTAAAAACACGCATGAAGAATAGAGTCATTAGATTCAGATTGAATGTATCTGAAGTAGTCCTGAACAATAAAAAAACTTAGCATTTCCATAATCATCAGTAGATTTTCCAATTTCACGTAATAAGTGATAAGTTAGGTCAATGATACCATAGACTATGTGTTGGGATCTGATAATTTAGTGGTCCCTGTGTGTTTAGTGACGTGTGGTTATTTGTTTTAGATTAGTTTACTAACACTTATAAATTTTTCTTTAATGGCAATCGTAACTCCAAATATGAAACTCACTTTAATTTAAATATCTCATTCATAAGTTTGTATGTAGGATTGCCTTCAATTTTATTAGTTGTAATCATCAGAGATCTGTTGTCTTCTTTGTTAGTGGAATCCAGTAATACATTTGGCATTCTCCCATCCTTGCAAACTTTAGGTTACCTAAAATGGACTTGTAATATTGTGTATCTTCTTTTAGAATGGCATGTAATAATCCACATCCTTAAAATTTGGTAGTAGGGAAAAAAATTCTAACATTTATTCATGGCAGAACACTGTTGTGGTTCTGTTTTGACATCGTTGCCAATGTCATTTGTTTATTTATCATGGCATGCTTTGGTCCAATGTCATTTGTTTATTTATCATGGCATGCTTTGGTCCAACTTTAGCTAATTTTGAAGACAATATTATAACAAAATGTTTAGAAATAGTTTAAATGAAAAACCCTATGTTTTGTAGGTAGATTTCAATTTTTTCCTTATCATTGGGTGTTAGAGTTGGTTTTTCCAATGCCTCCTTTTCCTATGAGCCAAATATAGTGAGTTGTAAGTTCATATAGGGACTTTCATATGTCGTAGTTCTCCTTACCTGACACTCGGTCTCTCCCATTGGTATATAATGAAGATCTTCTATGTACTTTTACATAAGTTTGTGAGTAATAGAATACTCTTACATGGTATGAGAGCATTGGTCTCGTATTCCCCAATATTCTCAGATTCGGGCAATTCTATTCCCCCTCTATGCATTTCAAGGGATGTTGGATTCTCACACTCACCTCGTGGGGAATCAATCACTCTAAAATCCACCTGCAAAAAATAATAATAATGAGTTAGAAGTTTACTAAAACTTACGGATTTTAGTATAAATGTAAACTCAACACTAGGAAGCTACCATTGATATGAAAGTTTACATTATTAAAAGAAAACCCATTTGGAAATAACTGAACGACGATTGAACACATTTCTTTTGGAAAATTCAACATCCCTATCTCTTTCAATGCAACCAACAGGAGGATTTTCCGATCTCTTAATCAATTAAAGCTCTAAGGGAAGATGCTAGCACACACAAGATTTACTCAATCAATTAAAGCTCCAAGGGAAGATGCTAGCACACACAAGAATGACTCATTAATAGTGCAATGACTGACATACATGTGTAAGAGATGTAGCACAATATGGTAGCTACATAAACTCTAAAAACAAGCTTTTCGATAGAGCGTTACAAGACAAGGCTCAGACATGTGGGCACGACGATAAGCGATGCCATTGAAAATGCCTACTACCTAAAATGTGTTGGATCCCTATAATACTAGTGATTACCCCATTACTATTGTAGTTGTATCCCTTATTAATATTGTTGTGCCCCTATTGTCCCCATATTGTTATTACTGTGCGCCATAGAATCCCTCTATTGTTATTTTTGTGGCTTTATATTATTATTGTTAGGTCGGTTGGGTTATATTGTACTCCTTAGACTCCTACATATAGAAAGGAGGTTTTTTCATTTGAATCATCCAAGAATTGTTCATTTATGTAATGTAAAGGAGGTTGCCCCCTCGAAGAGGCTGAATTCTAAGGTGTTGATCTATCTTTTCTATATTTTTGTGAAGAGGTTTCATAACATTTGGTATGAGAGCTTTGGACTCTAGGGTTTCGCTGCTCCAAATAGGTCATTGTGGCATTTTCTCTATAACTTTTTTTTTGCGACATTTCAGATGCTAAAAAAAAAACCATTTGAGAAGACATCGCGCTGAACCTCGGGTCCGGATTTCAGAGATTTGTGCTCTATGTTTGCGAAGTTATGATCTGAGGAAGTTGGTATTTTTGCAAACTCCTGAATTACATTCCAAACAGGTGACCTAGATAAAATCGTCATAAATTTCTCTCTGAGCGTCGGATTGAAATTTCATAAGAAGGTACAGAAAGAGGACAGACTGTAGTTTTTTGTATATATTTTTCAGAGCCAAAGGTTGAAACAGTGACTCGTGGCACATCATACAAGTTCGCTCTATTGAACTAGTCTATAATCAAGTCACTGTGGGAGATTTCGCATAACTCTTCCTTGCGGAATCCAATTTGGATCAGAATGGTGGCATTGGAAAGAGGACACAAAGGGCTACTGTAGGTCACAATTTCAGAACTGGATGATCGGAAAGTACAGAGATACATCAGAGGCAATATCGAGCTCCTACAAAGTGAAAAAAGGTGTGTAGATTTTTTTAAATTTTTTCTTAAGCTTAGTTTGAAAATTTATTTTGAAGGAACTCAAAGGGCATAATAGAGCATTATTATCGGTAACTGATTCCCCGAGGAAAGAAAATGCTAACACCTAGTAAGCAACCTGAAAGCTCTAGCATGACTCATGAAGAAGAGGAAGAAATGATACATGATATATCAAAATTACAAGACCAAGTGCAATAAATAGAACTCTCACAAAAGCTAACAGAAGCTAAGATAAATGGCGTGGAATCTAAGATAAAGGGTGTGGAAGCTAAGATGGATGATTTGAAGATAGATTTGAAGACAAATTTGAAGAGAGACATTGCAGATTTGAAGACAGACATGGAAGATTTGAAGACAGATTTGAAAAATTTTCTACAAGAAATACTTACTAATGGTGAAAAGGTAGTAAAGGAAACTCAGAATGTGAAAAAAAAATAATTTAATCATGATTTCATAAACTATAATGTGGGGTCGAAGACCCACCATATTCTAAAAATCGATATGAGAAAGTTTGATGGCAAGGATCCCACAACATGGATATTACAGATGGAGCAATTTTTCGATCTCAATAATGTGCAAAACACACAAAAGGTATGTATTGCAACTTTATATTTGGAACCAAATCAGTTTGTATGGTATAAATGGCTTTGCTCTCGTAAAAAAATTATCACTTGGGAAATTTTTACAAAAGAATTGACAACACATTATGAAGATATAAAAAGAAACACTTTTTTTAGCCAATTGATAAGTCTCAAACAAAAGGGTTCAATAATGGAGCACATTGAGGAGTTCCAAAAATTGAACATAAGGGTAAAAAATATTCTAGAGGAACGTAGGATTGATGTGTTCATAGGGACTTTAAATGATAATATCCAACATGATGTTAGCCTTTGGGAACCTCATTCATTAGAGAAGGCATTCAGTTTAGCAAGAAAAATAGAAAGCAAAACTATTGCAACTAGGAAGCATACCACACACAACTATAAATATGGAAGTGTTGTTGCCCCGAGTCTTCCACAACCTATAAGGTTGACACCACAACAATTGGAAGAAAAAGGAGCAAAAGGGCTTTGTTACAGTTGTGATCGCAAATACACTAAAGGTCATAAGTGTGGTGAGAAGAAATTATTCTACATATATTATGAAGAGGAAGAAGAAAAGGAGCAAGAAAGGTCAAAAGAAGATGATATATTCCAGGAACAAAGCCTAGATAAAGAAGAAATGAATCCGACCATATCTTGTAATGCATTGGCAAGAATTACCACTCCTCAAACAATCAAGATAGAAGGACAAATCAAGAAGAAAAAGGTAATAGTGTTGATTGATTCAAGAAGTACCCACAATTTTACTCATTGGAACGTAGCAAAAGAATTGAATTGCTTCTTATATCCAGCACCAGAAGTTCAAGTGATGGTTGCAAATGGAGGAAAAATAAATTTCTCTGGAAAGTGCCATAATATCAAGCTATCCATAGGAGAATATGTATTGACTAGCCCAATGCTTTCCATTCCAATGGGAGGTGCTAATGTTGTACTAGGAGTCCAATGGCTACAATCCTTGGGTATAATAACTTTTAATTTTTAAGAACTTTTCATGAAATTTTCTGTGGAAGGAAAGGAAGTGGAATTAAGGGGTATTGCAGGGAAACTCGGAAAGATAATCAGCTCTAATGGTATGACAAAGCTTCTAAAAATGGAACAAAGATGTGTAATTGCACAATTATGTTCGCTAGATGTTTCGACATTGGAACCATCTCTTTCTCCAGATCTCCAAAAAGTCTTGGATAATCATTCCAAGGTATTTGAGACTCCAAAAAGGTCTCCCACCTATTCGTGATCATGATCATGCTATTCATCTGATTCCAGGAAGTGTTCCTCCAAACATCAGGCCATACATATATCCCTATGCCCAAAAGAGTGAAATTGAACGTATGGTTGCAGAAATGCTAGAGGCTGGTATAATTCAACCGAGTCAAAGTTCTTTGTCTACTCCAGTGGTATTGGTTCACAAGAAGGATGGATCATGGCGCATGTGTCCAGATTATAGGGAGCTCAACAAGCTCACTATTAAAGATAAGTTTCCCATTCCTGTCATTGATGAATTATTGGATGAATTGCATAGATCAATTTACTTCACCAAGTTGGATCTTCGTTCAGGATATCATCAAATTAGAATGAAAACTGAAGACATTCTGAAAACAACATTTAGAACTCATGAGGGTCATTATGAATTTTTGGTCATGCCTTTGGGCCTTATTAATGCACCTTCAACATTTCAAGGTTTGATGAATTCCATTTTCAAACCATTCCTTAGAAAATTTTTGTTAGTATTTTTTGATGATATACTAATCTACAGCAAGTCTTGGAAGGATCATGTTGAACATGTTGAAGGCAGACCGTAGCAAAATTAAAGCCATTAAGGAATGGAAAATCCCCACATCCGTAAAGCATCTGCGAGGATTTATCTGTTTGACAGGGTATTATCACATGTTTGTTAAGAATTATGGGAGAATAACAGCACCACTAACAACATTATTGAAGAAAGATGCATTTTCATGGACTCCAGAAGCAACAAAGGCCTTCAAACATCTTAAAGAGGCAATGTGCCAAGCACTGGTCTTAGCTATACCGGACTTCACAAAAACCTTTATTGTGGAATGTGATGCTTCAGGAAATAGAATTGGTGTTGTTTTAATGCAAGATGAAAGGCCCATTGCTTTTGAAAGTCTTCTAATCAAGGGAAAGTTTTTACACAAAGCTATTTATCAGAAGGAAATGTTGGCAGTACTCCATGTACTTAAGAAATGGCGACGCTACCTAATGGGAAGACACTTCAATGTAAAAACGATTCATGATAGCCTTAAATACTTTTTAGAACAAAGATTATCCTCTAAAGAGCAAAAAAAGTGGGTCACAAAGAGGTTGGGATATGACTTTGAAATCATCTACAAAAAAGGGAAGCAAAATGTCGTGGTAGATGCACTCTCAAGAAAGGATGAGGATGTGGAAGCATTGTTGTGCACCATTTCTATTATCCAACCAGATTGGATAAATGAAGCAAGGGAGGAATGGAATAATGACGAAGAAGTTTGGTCACTTACTCAAAAGTTACAACAACATTCCAATACGTTTGATACATTTACTTGGAAAAATGATTCATTATGGTACAAAGATCGCTTATATCTCTATAAGAATTCCCAACTAAAACAAAATATTCTTATGGAATTGCACACTTCTCCCTTAGGATGGAACTCAGGATTTTTAAAAACTTACCACAGGCTTAAGAACGAATTTTTTTTGGATGGCCTTAAATCAGATATTCAAAAGTTTGTGGTGGAATGTTTGGTTTGCCAACAAAATAAAGTTGAAACAATTAAGGCACCGAGTCTATTACAACCTTTATCCATTCCAAGCCAATGTTGGGAGGAGGTTTCAATGGATTTTATCACAAGTTTACCCAAGTCTGAGGGAAAGAGTGTCATCATGGTGGTAGTTGATAGAATTACCAAGTATGCACACTTTTGTGCATTATCACATCCATTTAAAGCCAATACAGTTTCTACTGCATTTATGGAAACAATTCAAAAGCTACATGGAAACCCAAAGATTATTGTAAGTGACAGAGATCCCATTTTCACTGGAAATTTTTGGTCAGAATTATTTTCTTGCCTTGGTACTCAGTTAGCTCATAGCTCATCTTATCATCCTCAATCTGATGGGCAAACTGAGATAGTAAACAAATGTTTGGAAGGATATCTTCATTGCTTTGTATCTGATAAATAGACCAATGGGTCAAATGGTTGCCTCTAGCTGAATGGTGGTCTAACACTTCCTTCCATACAGCAACAAAAATGACCCCATTTATGGCACTTTATGGATATTAGCCACCATCCATCACATCATATTTAATAGAAAATTCTAAGGTTCAAGCAGTGGAACATCACATCGAACATCAAAAACAAGTCCTCCAACTCTTAAAGGATAACCTCTTGTTGGCACAGAATAGAATGAAACAACAGGCAGATCAACATCGCAGTGAAATAAGTTTTGATGTAGGTGATTGGGTATTCCTACGGCTACAACCATATAAGCAAATGTTCCTCAAGCAAGCTAAGAAGGATAATAAATTATCACCAAAGTATTATGGTTTGTACAAGTTGTTGCAAAAGATTGGTACTATGGCATACAAATTGGAGCTTCCTATAGCTTCTCGATTGCGCCCAGTTTTCCATGTTTCATGTTTAAAGAAGGTTATAGGTGATAAGCTCCCAGTTCAAACAATATTTCCAGAACTTGACGAGGAAGGAACAATTATATTGGAACCAGAAGCAGTCACAAAAACAAGAACTTGACAGCGACGATATCAATCAATTTCGGAGTATCTTGTCAAGGGAAGAACTTATCTGCTGAAGATTCCACATGGGAGGATGAGAATTTTATACAGAAGCATCCAGAACTACTCAAGCGTTGAGGACAACACTTTTTTGAAGGAGAGGGGCATGTTGGGTCCCTATAATACTAGTGATTACCCCATTACTATTGTAGTTGTATCCCTTATTAATATTTTTGTGCCCCTATTGTCCCCATATTGTTATTATTGTGCCCCATAGAATCCCTCTATTGTTATTTTTGCGGCTTTATATTATTATTGTTAGGTCAGCTGGGTTATATTGTACTCCTTAGACTCCTATATATAGAAAGGAGGTTTTTTCATTTGAATCATCCAAGAATTTTTCATTTATGTAATGTAAAGGAGGTTACCCCCTCAAAGAGGCTGAATTCTAAGGCGTTGATCTATCTTTTCTATCTTTTTTTGAGCTGGTTTCATAACAAAATGTTTTCAATATGAGCATAAATTCACACATGGTAAACACTAACAATTTCCCCAAGCACAAAGAAGACAGACATAAGATTGACTAAGTGCTGCACTGTCACAAGTTTCTTCCTATCTCAACCACATACTCTATTCAAAAGAAAAATAGTAGTAGTTGGCAACATTTATTTCCAGAAACAAAAATAGTAATATATCAAGCAAACAAAACAAACATAAACAAAAATAACAAGAAAAACAAACAAAGCAAAGCATAAGCAAAAGTAAAAGCAAACGCAAAGTGAGCAAGAAAACACACAAGAAAGCAAACAAACAAACATGCAAAGCAAGAAAGCAAACAAGCATGAAAACAAGCAAATTGAAAGAAAACACTACTCCTACTTCTAAGCTAACGGTGCATGGGCTTGATCACGTGAATTGATATTTTGAATGCAGCTACCAACGCATTGGTTGACCCATGTTGGTGAAGGCTTGATCTGCGAGCAACCCAGTTGTGCAAACCAACAAATGTGAAAGATACAACAATGAAAACAGATACACTCCAAGCTTACAAGCATCCATAGAACAGAAATGAGTGAAAACGCATGTCATGCACTCTGTGGACTTGCCATGGTGCTGTGCTACACTGTGTGCAGATGTTGAGTGTATGCATTCCCTTGACCGTGATATGTAAGTAAACATGAGAAAGGTAGACCACTTACATTGCGCAAGTGTGCTTGCTGTGTAAGATTCCTCCAATGCATGAGCAATGGGATCATGTAGTTCAAGTGGAACAAGTAAAATCTGAGTGTTAGATTTATCTTGAGTGCATAAACATGAGTGATGAGGAGCCTTGAGTGTTTGAACAATTTCCTGATCAGAAGTGAAACCAACCTCATGACAGCGAGGGCCTGACCTAACCATCAACTCAGGCTGAAGGGCCTCAACCCTCAAAATTCTATGGGTTTTTTACTTTGTTGAAAGTTGGATATTTGTAGACGAGTGGCCTGGGTGGATTAACAGCGACTGAATCAACATTGTGATTGGATGATGAGGTGAAGAGATCACGACAACCAAGATAAGAAAATTTAGTATGTTGGCTAGCATCCTCATGGTCTGATGAATCACACAGAGGGGTAGATGAGAATGAATGATGTTCACCCTCTGTGTTTCCGGAAAGATCAGATGAAAGATCAAGTGGATTTTCAATGAATTATTGGTGTTCTCTATTGTTGGATGATGGGTTGACATATGGTGTGTCTTGTGAAAGATCAACAATGGGTGCATCCATGGATGGAGATACACATGAAAAATTAGGGCCAGTAGGATCAACAAGGATGCCAGGAAAGAACGGAGGAGGTACAGACAGACAGGGATGGTCCCCTGTTGCCGGTGGATGTTCAAGCTCCCTGTCATGCTCTTCATGAATGCCTGCGCATGTTGGTTATGCAACACCAACTCCATCAATAGATCGATCCTCATTCAAAACAAGTGTAGAGTCCGGAATGGAAGAACACAAGATAGTGTCATCCAAAGGATGATCAGAATACGAAGACGGAGGTTGAGGTACAAAATACATGTGACGAGGTATGGGACTCACAACTAGCTTTGTGCGAAAATTGGAAGGAGCGATGTTGGGAGGTCGTGATGGTTCAAAAAATGTGTGTTCATGCTCTTTGGTATCACTCTGCAATGGTGGAGCTGTTTGATGAGGGGACTTGTGACAACGACTATGTACGTTTGTGATTTCACAACTCCATCACTGAGGAATGCTAAGCGGGGTTTTAACTTGAACTTCTTCTTGGGATGAGAAGATTTCTTAAGATAGTACTTGAGTCCATCCCAAAGATATAAAAATTTCATCTGGCTCTTCGGAGCTTGAAACTGCAAATTACTGAAGCACTAACAAAAATCCATAGGTGATTCATGCTGAGCCTTCCGTTGTTGCTGTAGTTTTTGGTCAAGATGTTCTGGATCAAAATGATAGAAGGTGTCTTCAATGAGATCACATAAGTGCTCAAGTGAGTCCACACTGTCAGCCGGTAGGCTACACAACCACTGATGTGGAGATTCGTGAAGTATGTATGCAAGCAACAAACTGACATGTTCGTCAGAACATCCATCTTCCTCACGAAGCATGGAAATAAAGTCATGTAAGAACTCAGGCCAGGCCACTTCGCCTTCACCATCATACGTGTAAGTGGACAAGTGATAGAAAAACTCCCTCCTAATGGTGACATCTTCAGGATTCGTCAAACATCGTGGAGGGAGAAGAGTACAAGACTCCATGATAGATATATAAAGGTTCAAAACAAGATGAGAAGACACGACTTGTCATCTGACCCTACTTCTAACGCTAGAAATGTTGACGGTGTGGGATTTGCCAACATTCATAAGATCACCCTGGTATGAAGTCCCAACTAGACCTCACACCGTTTGGTGTGGGAGTCCCATCCGGTACGATGGCCCGGTTGCCATTATCTTAAGGATTTACCTCAACTCTTGCTTGTCATCATAGGAGAGTGGTATTCTTTATCTTCAAGAAGTGAGGTTCACGTGCGTGGCAAGTGTAAGTGTCACTTATGTCAATGGTTCTTTCACTATTGAGGGAGGGTGAGAGTGAGTTCTAGGCTGATTGGAAGTAGTCCCAATGCTATTAGGAACACACAACAGGACATGACGTACACAACTTCCGGCAGAGTAGTCCACACAAATGAAGAAATCACAACACACAAGGGAAGATAACATGTATGACCCTCAGCAGATTAGTCCACACAAGTGCAATAGTTGTTTATGACAAATTTTATGTGAAAGGTCTATCTGATGTCCGAGAGAGTAGTCTACATGGGTGAGACAACGTTAACAACATATACAACACATTTCCATTAATAGCTTATGTATTACAACAAGTGAAATATTTCAAATGTAGAACACAGGTTAAGAAACATGCATCACAAGTGTTAAAGATTAGTCTTAAAACAGTTACAATACATGTGTGAAAACGTGCTGGCATGTTAGTAGGCTTCTGAATTAATCGAAAGTTCCAAGACACATCGTTACACCATACATCACTAACCTTGTGTGAGGAGTGTTGGAGCCACTGCTTACTCCTCAAAGAAAATATTATAGACTCTCTTGGCTATGTGGGAGGAGCTGAGGTGAAAAGTCCTTTGCATGTACAAATGAGGGGGTATTTATAGCCAAGGGTGAAACTGACCCTTCTGGCTATTCGACTACTCTCATGACTGTTTGACTTCCATGACTTTTCAACTTTACATGACTCTTTGTACAACAAGTGGGTCTCTTGGACTTCCACATTACATTACATTGTTTGACAACATGGACCATAGTAGAGATGTGGGTGACATGACCCATGACCTGACTCGACATGATAGTGCTTGTACATTCGTGCTACTGCTGGAGTGCATGTCAAGCTGTAGTGCAGTTGGGTGATGTATGTCTTCATGGTGTGCAACAGCTTCACCTTTGCATGGCAAGGTGCGCGGAGTCTTCGATGTTCATTGGTTCACTTGATGCTTCTTTGGCACATTTCTCCTTGATTGTATGTTGGAAGACTTGACAGGTTCGTTGTCACATGAAAGGTGCATGTTCGTCCCTAAGCACATCTTCTATGTTTTCTCGTCTTTCTATCCGCAAACACATCTTTGCATGATCATCCATTCGCGAGCACACCTCTTCGCATGTATCGTTAATTCGTCCATTGGTGGACATGTTCTTCTGCATGTGCTCCCTTTGTTCATCCTTTTTGTTGTTGTGCCATGTTTGTTAGTATACCTGTACATGCAGTCACTCATGACGAGACGACATCAAATCCAAAAACCTCTTAGTCTACCATGACACATGATCATTTGGAATGCAGGTCACTAGGAGAAGCAACATGATTGCGAGGTGAAATGATGGCTTCACGTACTGCTGATGAAAACTGTGCAAGAGACACTAGGTGATGAAGATGGGAAATCTGAGTCGACAGTGACTGTTTGTGAGGTCTAGCTCAGCTCGAAGGCAAAACTGTGCAAATTTTGGGAGGGACAATTCGGGCTGTAGGAAGGCAAGGAAGATAGAATCTGAACATTTTTTGGAATGAGCCGAAAGTCAAGGCTTGACAACAAAATTTGTACAATTTTCTGGAGGAATAGGCCGGGCTGCATGGAAGGTTAGCAGGTAGAAATTGCGCAGTTTTTGGGAGGAACTGGCTGGTAGGTTGGCAGCAGAAACTGCACAATTCTCAAGGGGAACTGACAGTCAACTGGCTGGGTCATTGGCCATAGAAACTGTGCAATTCCAAAGGAAAACTAGCCGTTAGCTAGTCGGGTCACTGGTAGCAGAAACTGTACAATTCCTATAGGGAACTAGCAGTTTGCAGCTAGGAGCTGCTGGCGAGAGAAACTGCACTGAGGCTGGGAGGCTGACCTGCTGATCATCTATGCACAATTTCTAAATTGAGCAAACTGTTGGGCAACAGAGGGCCTGTGCATGAAAACTGCACAATTTTTTGGATGAGTATCCAGTCGACTATCGAGAGGACTCGCTGGAAAAACTATGCAATTTTCTAAGGGAGAGAGGGACGAGCACTAGGTGTCTGTCCGGTCTATCTGTGCAATTTTCTCATACAGCAGAGTGGGCAAGGTCTATAGCTTCTGTGCAAATTTTGAAGGGAACGAGTCTCGGGGTGGCTGTCACTTCAAATCCTTCGATCGACCAGCTTGAAGGCTGATTGATATGCTTGTGGCCAGTGCAACTTGAAATGACTTGCTTGATGCTTCTGCACTGTTCTAGGTAACAGTTGATTGATTCGATGGCAGGGTGATGGTCCGGTTGTCAAAGGGGAGTCCAGTCGTCGAAACTTTAGCAAAATGACTAAGTGTGTGAATGAGTGAAAGATGCACATGTGATCTTGCAAACACACACCAACATTACTTGACAATGAGACGATCCAAACCATCCAAACACATGCTCAACATGAACGATCGACGGTGTGAGCAACAAGGGCAACACTTGTGATTGATCATTGATCGACCGTGACAACACTTGTGCAATGGTGAGTGTGACTCTGTGTGTGAGTGAAATAGGTAATTTCATAGTGAACACAACATGTACACATGGAGCAAAGACCTTGAGCATGACCAGAACATGGTCGCAAGCATGACTTGGATACCAACATGAAAAAAATTGGATGAAATTAACAAGCAAGGCGGATGCAAAGACTCACATGGGATCATTGGCTGAACTCGAGTGTGTGTAGTCATGAAGCGAAAATCTCAAGGGAGGCTCCAAAATTGGGTGCAGGCCAAAATTTTGGAGGGTGGTTGTAGCCGCTACAACATGTTCCCAAGGCACTGCACTGAACTGGTCCTGGCTGGGCTACAATTACTTCTTGGTAGCTCTCTTCAAACCGTTCCACTACATCCACCATGTTCCTAGAATCAGAGTACATGTTTTGGTCTTCTCTGCTTAGAGTTGGGGCTTGAAAATATCTTCTTGTCAACATTCTTGCCTGCTCCATTCCTGCTAAAATAGCTGATTGCACTCTTAAGTTTGGGGGATTAGGTTGGGGAACAATGTATTATTATGTATATCTTTGTGAATAGAAAGCATATTATGATTGATCATATATTGTCTATCATTTGTGAATGTTTGACAAAAACAATGAGCGGTGCATGCATTATAGTTTTCACACCTCTCTCATCAAGTGCCCACTACAATGTGCTACCACAAAGTACCTCACTAAATACTCGTGTCTCCATATTTGGTCATTTTTACTTTTTTTTTTTTCCCACAACTATTTTTACAGGTGGATCTTCTTTTCAAATTAAATCCTTTTTGTGTAATGTATTTTTTTTAGATAATTTTGTTTTTGCTTTCTTAAATCACCTTTAGATTTTTTTTAAATTTTAAATTTTTACAATATAATGTACAAATAAGTGTTCTAAGAATTTTAAAAATATTTATACATTTAATAATACAATTTAAACAATTATAATTTTTCTTATATATTAAAAATTATCTTTTAAATATGTAAAATTAACCATCTTACTTGAAAATTATATTATTAAATTAAAAAAACAAGATTATACCACTCCCCTTCTATCCAATTTTTTTCCTTTTATTCGCTGCTTGCCTGATGTGACTTCATTCAAAGTATAATAAACATGGTATATAATTCGAGTTTATTCGTTGTAAGTATTTAGATAATTATAATTTATGTTTTTTTTTGCTTTTCAAATATTTAATAGGATCATAAAAACTCTCTAAAGTGATTTTGTTGGGCTTCCCTTTGCTATATGGATGTTTAGAGATATAAGAAATACTTTAATTTTAATCAAATCGAAAAAAAAAATCAAAAATCTTATCCACGAGGATATTTGTAGAAATAAATTCACCCTAATCCTCAGGATTAAATTCACCCGATTAAATTCACCAAAAAGCTACAGAGATAACAGATTCATCCATGCCGCAGAGATGCTTTCAGCGCAAAATTCAATCTTTACCTAGGACCGCAGAGATTATATTAGAGCCACAGATTATATCACTAAAAACGAGCCACATAGATAATTAAAGTACAGTTGCACAGATGAAATTTCTTTTGAATAAAAGACGCAAAGATATCTAGAATACTAGTTGCATATATAAAATTTCTTTTGAATACGAGCCACAGAGATGGAATTTCTTTTAAAATTCTAGTCAACTTACTTTAGGTCAATGTTCGAACAACGAAAACAGTCGAAACAGAGTAGGATACTTGACCAAAAGCCAAGTATCCACAAGCTTATTTGGACAAGGGTACGTATCGTCTCCAAATTCAAGATGATTCCTTCTTCCCAATTAAATCATCATGGCATTGTCTATCGGGTAGTAAATTTTATAGAGGGTAAAAAATAGTTGGAATCTGTTTAATTTCTTCTCAAAATTTACTTGTAGGAGTGTTTGAATTTTTTTTGATAGTAGAAATGGATTTAACACTATTAAAAGGCTCTAGGGCACTCAAAATATTGAAATTTCACAGTTGTAATCTGGATTTCCCAAAATCTGCGAGATTTGATCAAAATCTTGCTATAATTTCCAAAATCTTGCTATAATTTCCAATGTTTTCCCGGCAAATTTGAAATCTCTTTAAACATATTACTATTTAAAAACTTGATGTGAGCTTAAATAACCTATATCAAGGCACAAAGACAATGGGCTTAAAATCTACTAAAAGCATATATATTTTTAATATGAAATGGTAAAGGTGGGCATTAATTACGATAATGTAATGTCATCTCTAACATATATGTATTCATTTTTTAAAATTTAGCCTATATCACTGTATAGAAATAATGGACTTAAAATCCAAGAAGTGCTACATAATAGCGAGTCCCTACTATTTTAGTTAAATATAGCTAATAAAAAATCTCGTTCTCCTTAACAATAATTGTTTAGGTGGAAGTAGAAAGTGGAAGAAGAAGGTTCTTTGAACATGGTTAATCCGTTTATAGGTTTTGTTTTGGACTTGGGACTAGAACAATCTCAAATCACATAGGATGCATTGTAGTGAGATTGAGGTGGAGACATTTGAATTGTAAGTGGGCATTGTAGCGAGATGGAGGACATTTGAATTGTAAGTGGGTCTGAGTTCAGAGTTGTGAAGAAACTTAGCAGGGTAGAAGAGCAAAGAGGGAGGGATATTAATTTTAATGTAGTAGCTAGTCTTTGCTGCTTAGTTTAAATATAGCTAAATTAAAGTAAAATTATTGAATTTAAGTTAGTGTTAAATTGAGTGAAAGTTCAACCCCTTTAAAAACTACCAGATAAGTGTTTTAGGTGGTTAAGTTTTTTCAAGATACACATGATGATGTAGTCGCATATTAGGTTCTTCTATATTAATAGAGGATATAACAATAACATTTGATACTATAAATTTATTTTTATTTAAAAATAAATGAATAATTGAATAAATATTCAAATAAATGATTCAACATATGATTAAATTCAAGTTAATTCTTGTTAATGATGACTATGTTAAACATAATAGCTATTCACTTCTTAATAGGTTTTGCAAACTTTTACAACCATGTTGAAAATTATTATAAAATACTTTGGTTTTTTAAAGATATTAAATTCATATTTCAAATTAAGAAGGTGATTGATATAACAATAACATTTAATACTATAAATTTATTTTTATTTAAAAATAAATGAATAATTGAATAAATATTCAAATAAATGATTCAACATATGATTAAATTCAAGTTAATTATTGTTAATGATGACTATGTTAAACATAATAGCTATTCACTTCTTAATAGGTTTTGCAAACTTTTACAACCATGTTGAAAATGACTATAAAATATTTTGGTTTTTTAAAGATATTAAATTCATATTTCAAATTAAGAAGGGGATTGAATAGGAACGTATTTAAACATTTAGTGCTCAATCCAAGTCACTATTGGCAGCATGGAGTTAGCATTGATGTCAACAATCAGTCAACCTGTGTTAACATTTATGTAATAGTTGTGGATGTGTGTGCACAAGGTTTGATTTATGTGTTTCAATGCTAAAGGTGATTGGTAGAATGTCTGAAGGTGGTTTGAACTAGTGGTTGCAGATCTGGGCATATGAATTTTCAGTTTTCCCCAGGTTTAGGTACAAACACATATCGAAATGGAGAAATTGGTGTTTGCATTGTTGAAAACTCAAATTTCCAGTGTAAAACCCATGGACATGTCATGTAAGATGCAAAAAGAAATCTACAAGCTTTCCAAATGAAGTTTCCCATGGTTTTGGAGTCATGTTGATTTGTTCTGAGTGTTATTGTGTTGGTATGCTCATGGTGTTTAATTAGTTTTTATTTGGTCTGCAAAACATCATGAACCATTTGATTTGGTCACCAAGGAAATGGAAAATGATTAAGAAGATTGATTTGGTTGATTTCGAGAATGGGGCAATAAGTTTAAATTGTCTTGGCTGTGGATCTAATTTTGTTGGTCACAGTGCATATTAGAGCCTAAAGTGTAACCCTCTGCATTGATGCAGTTAGAGTTGATGTATACTTCGTTGTATGTTAATGTACAACATCCTTCAAATAGAGAAAATCAAGCTAATAGTTCTAAGTTTGGAAGCTGAGCAATTAGCAAAGTTTGGAAGCTGAGCAATTAGCATGTCAATGAAGACACCTATAACAAAGAGTGATTATATGTATGTGTAAACTTGAAGATTTTTAACAATTTTGCAAGTGAAAATTATATGTGTTTTGGGTAGAGGATCAATTTACTAAACACATAAAAGATGGTTTTTATCTAAGTTTTGTAGAAAGTAAATAATATGTTAGTACCATAATAACATACATAAGACAACAAATGATGAAGGAGTTCACCCCTCCTAGGCTAAATCTCCTCGTCCAGCTTCCAATGTTGGGCCTTTTTCATTATTCTAAAAAATATGTGTTTACATCAATTTAAAGCGCTAAAACCACTAAAACAATGTTTCTAATGTCTCCAGAATAGTAAAAAAAGCCCCATTTTGGTTCTTTCTGCACCTCATTTGGCCAAAACCTGAGAAAATTATGCTTGTTTCCTCTTTTCTCTAATTTTCTGACTAGTCCCAAACCTGGCTTGAGCACCCCAAACATGGAAATGACGTGCAAACTTGGCCTACATTCTCACTCTGCGGGCAAAATTGTAGGACGAATGACTTTTCCATTAAGCCTCAAATTTCGAAAAGTTAGGCCACATGGGGGCCACGTGCTCAGGGGTTGGGTCAAACTACCTGCCCCCACCAGTAGGGCTCCCAACCGCTTCACAAGCAGTCATATCGCGCTCCATAAAACCCGAGGCTTAATGCTTAAATTCCGTGCTGAGGACTATGCTCTCCATTTGCTAGTGATGAGGTCATGTGGTGGCGATATGGCCCGGGGCTGGCCCCGCTGCAAGTGCCTAGTGCTAGCTCCTCTTGCTCTTCCATCGGTGGTCATATAAACTTTCATAAGGCCGAGGGCTAGCCCTCTTTTCATCTGTGCATGGTTATCAGCCATGAGTCCAACACGTTAATAGCCAGCAATAAGATAAGTATGTGTCTCCCTTATGATGTCGACTCTTTCACCCTGTGGAATGCATAGCTTGCCAAGATGATACAAAAGTTTATCATGCACATGGTAATCCAATTCCTCTACTTTTTTTTCCTTGACATAAAGTTGCATATACATCTTTAAAGTCTCCATCTAAAGCATATTGTTCAACATAGCTCTCATGCATGACAGAATTATTCTTAAGAATAATTGAAGCACTAACAATTGGTCTAGAAAGCATGTTAGAATCCTTGTTATAGATACATTTCTTATACCTTATCACCAAGTGGAATTATTGCAAGAAACCCATCCATTTGAAGTGCCTCGCTTGTTGTATCTTAGTTTGTGATTGCAAGTGTTGCAATGGTTGATGATCAGTGTGAATGATATTTTTCTTTCCCATCAAATAATATTTCCATATTTTCACACTTTTCACCAATGCATACAATTCCTTGTCATAAGTAGGATAGTTAACTACTGCACCATTAAAAGTTTCAAAATTGAAACATATGGGCTTACCATGTTGCATCAAGATCGCTCCCATGGATTAGTCACTTGCATCTGTTTGTATCTCAAATGGTTGTCTTAAATCAGGAAATGCAAGAACTCGAGTTGTACTGATTCTCTCCTTCAATTCATCAAAATAGTTTTGTTGCTTGCCTCCCCATCGAAAAACCTTAGTTACATTAGTGGGATTAGACCAATCAACAATGACATTGACCTTTGATGGATCTATCTTCAATTCACCCCCTACAGCAATATGTCCAAAATAAACTAATGATGTCTTTCCACTCTCACATTTAGACATCTTTAAAAACAATTTATCTTTCTTCATGACATTTAAAACTTTTTTCACATGCATGACATGCGCTTCATAAGGCTTGTTGAATATCAAGATATCATCTGAGTAGAAAATCACAAAATCATCACGAAAAGGTCTTAAAACATCATTCATAACCCGCATGAATGTTGTCGGAGAATTACAAAGCCCGAATGGCATAACCAACTATTCAGAAAAATCTTGTTTGTTTTGAAAGTTGTCTTCCATGTGTCTCCTTCAACAATGCTAATATGATGATGACCACTCCTTAAGTCCAACTTAGTGAAATCAACAACATTTTTCAATTGATCAAGCAAATCATCAATTTGAGGAAAAGGTTAACAATTCTTTACCATTATCTTGTTTAAGGCTTTGAAATCTACACACATGCGCCACGTACCATCTTTCATTGGTACTAACATAATTGGTGACCCACATGGTGATGTCCTTGGTTTGGTGACCCCTTTGTCAAGAAATCTTGTATTTTTCTTTTAATCTCTGCATTCTCCATAACTGACATCTTGTACTGCCAATATTTGTAAGAGGACAAGCTTGTTGAAATTGGATCTCATGTTGGATACTTCTTTTAGGAGGCAATCCTTTGGGCTCCTAAAACAGCTCATCATATATGTTAACAACCTCATACAAATCATATTTTAGCTTTTCATCTCATCCTTGGAAAGCTTCATTTTCAACATTCTCTTTGGGTTTGATAATTAAGAGTGCAAAGTTATTACTAGCATTGACTAGTACCTATTCATTTGTCTGGCATTTACAAGTGAAAAATTGAACTTCTTCTTATGTGCTCTAGCAATGTCCTCAATTCCATTTTTAAACAAGTGATATTTGTTCTCATAGTGATGAAAGATGGCTCTCCTATCATATAGATATGGGCTTACCAAAAAAATAACACAACTATCAAGTGGAATGACATCAAGTTCTACCTCATCTATAAAGTTTGTAGTGATGGCAAATATTAATCTACATGTTTTTGTCACATGCAATTTTGCATTGTTACATATCCAACCTAAAGGATATGGTTTAGTATGAGGAGTTGTTCCCAAATTCAATTTCTTGACAGTGTCTTCAGAAATGAGGTTTGCTTGTGAACCACTATCAAACAGTGTATCTATCTTGGTATGTTTTGAAATTACTCTAATGTGGAAAAGCTCTATTCTTTCCTTTTCATGTTGAGTTTCATTAAGGCTACTACTTGAAGAGCTAGTACTTGCAATAGAGTACTTACCTTTGAATCACATGGTTGTGATATTTGTTTCATCCCCAGAGTCAAATCTTAAATCATGTTGGGTAGTTGCAGTAGTCTTTTGTTTTCCTTTGTTGTTAAACCTTTTGGGTCTCATTTCAAGATGAAGTTTCCAACATCGGTCTTTATCATGGCCTTCTTTGGAACAATGTTTACATGTATTTTTTTCTCCCTCCTTTTTTACTAAAGCATTCTTCTTGCTTTTTCCTTTGAATTCCCCCTTTCCTTTGTCACCATTCTTAAATGGATTTTTGTTGCCCTCTTCAGGAACATTCTTCCCTCTTTCTTCTAAATGAGATGCATGTACACAAACTTCATTTAGTTTTGTAGTGTTAAACATGATAATTGTGTGTCTCAAATAACTATGCAATCCTCCAATGTATTTGAGAAAAGTATCTTGTGAGGACAAATATATACCCAAAATCAAAGCCATTTTTCTAAATTCTTGAGTATAAGATTTCACATTTTGCCCCTTAGCTTGTCTAAAGTTTTGCCAATCCATAATAGCTTTCTGCATGTATGCTAATGGATACAATTGTCTTCTTATTGTAAAACAAAATCATTCAAAGAGGATAAAACCTTGCCATGTTTCTTCATGTCCTCTTGAGTTTTGGATTCCCACCAAATTAGTGTTGCACCTTCCAATCTAAGAAAAGCAAGTTGAATCTTGGTTTGAATATCCTTAATTCTTTGTATCCTAGAATACACTTCAATCTAACGAATCCAATTATCCAGTCCCTTTTCATTTACATCTCCATTGTACATAGGAAATTCAAACCTAATATCAAGCTTAAAAAAAGGAGTGTTACCATGAATGTTTGGGGAAGTTGGAGGTGTTTTTGAAAGGGTAGTAGTAGTAGAAGAAGATGAGGCTGAAGTTGAAGGTGATGATGGAGGTGAAGGTGGTGGCTTGTCACCATTTCCTCCACTCCCTTTTGGAGGTTTGTCTCCTTTTCGTCCATGAGGTTTTGAGATTTTTCCTTGAAACCTTGAATTCCTCTCCTCATACAAAAGCTTCACCATCTAAGACATTTCAAGGAAATCCTTTTTGAAATTTCTTTCATTGTCAGACATTCTTTCAAGTTCTTCGTCATGTGCCATGAATATTGAAGCATGAGGTTTTTGTGTTTTCCTTCTCCACCAATTCTCCCTCTCCTCTTTGAGCTTCAACCTTGTAAGCATCAGAAAACACTCTCAAACAAGTCAAATATTCACAAAAACCTTGAGCTCTGATACCAAAATGATCTGTATGTGTAAACTTGAAGATTTTTAACAATTTTGCAAGTGAAAATTATGTGTTTTGGGTAGAGGATCAATTTACTAAACAAATAAAAAATGATTTTTATCTCAGTTTTGTAGAAAATAAAGAAGACATTAGTACCATAAGGACATACACAATACATCAAATGATGAAGGAGTTCACCCATCCCGAGTTAAATCTCTTGGTCCAACTTCCAATGTTGGGCCTCATTCATTATGTTCAAACATATTTGTTTACATAAAGTTACAGTGCTCCAAATGATAAAACAATGTCTTCAATGGTTCCAAAACAGTCAAAAACCCCCATTTTGGTTCTTTTTGCACCTCATTTGGCCAAAAACTGAGAAAGTTATGCTTATTTTCTCTTTTCTCCAATTTTCTCACTAGTGATCCTATAATTCCTCCCAAAACTAGCTAAAGCACCCCAAATGCGGAAACAACGTGCAAACCTAGCCTACATTCCTGCTTAGAGGGTGAATTGTAGGATGGATAACTCTGCCATCAAGCCCCTAATTCTAAAAATTACGTCCACATCGGGGCCACATGCCCAAGGACTTGGGATAATTACCCACCGACCAGGCCCCCAACTGCTTGACATGTGGTCATATCATGATCCATAAAATCCAGGGCTTAGGGCTTAAATTTGACACTGAAGACTACACTCTCCATATATTGGCGGTGAGGTCACCTGGTGGCTATATCACCTCAGGCTGGCCCTTGCTGCAAGCTCCTAGCTGTTAGCTCCTCCTTCTCTTCCGTCAGTGGTTGTATAGACATACATATGGCCTGAGGCTGGCTCTTTAGGATTGGCCCCATTTTCATTCGCTGACATTTCTCAGCCATGGGTCCAGTGCATTGTATGGAGGGAGGTTACCACAGGTTTGTGGCTAAGCCCTGGGCCATGGTCCCGCCCCTTGGTTCTCTTGGGCTCGATGACTAGGGTGGTGGCTTAGCCTCGACCCTACCCCCAAACATGCCAATGGTTAAAGTCTAAATACAATCGCTTAACTATATAGGTCAAGTACCATTATAGCAAATTTGGCGGAGACCTTTATTGGTCTATGCAAGGTCTGGTGTTCGATTCCTCAAGGGATGTTCGCCCTCCATACAAAATTTTGGTCGGCCATGAGGAGGCCACGTGGCAGCGACTAGTTGGCCCACGTGGCACTCACTCATTGGGCCACCACAACAAACATTCAACTAATGAAAATTAACCACACCTAAACCAATTAGCTGATGCCAAATTTCGACCAACCATTGGCCAATGAAGGACCCATTCATCCTACCAAGTCATGGCCCAGTTAGCATATGGATTGCTGACTGAGCATCCCTGCAAACCATTTTTCAAATTTTTTGTTGTTTACCAAATCGATCAGAACAAAATATCGGGAACATACGATGTCAGATTTGAGTGAAACGAGTTGCGTTGGATTCAGGTTTTCAAGTTATCTCCAATCATACAGGTTTTTAGCTATGTCGGACACTTTCAATTTTGAGCATTTTTTTTATCCCTTGGATTAGTGATGGCAATGTTGACTCAATTGTGCGTTTGACAGATTGTTGGTGTGAATTATCACTTGTGTATTGAGATTGGATGCATATGTATCATTTAGTGCAAATGTTAGTGTGATTACAGCTATTAAATATGTCTGAGAAAAGACCATTGTCAGCTTGAAGTAGTGTGATCCAATGAAACACTAATCTAATTGTTATGTGCAAGGGTGCAAGTGTTTGTATGGTTGAGTGAGTATGAGGAAAAAGTGTTCCAGATGACACTATTGTCTTGAGAGTATATTTTTATTGTCATGTGTATGTATCACTACTATTTTTGATGTAGTGAGATGTAAGTTTCTGCCAGGGTTTGACGATATTGATGAGAAAAGAGTGTAATTGAGCGTTCTTAGGTATTGAGTAGAGTTATTTTTGTTGCTCAGGTTGATAGTTAGATGCATTATTGAGTAGGGAGAGAGTGTGTTGGCATGTTGTTGATTGTATTTATGACTAGAGAGGTTTTGTATCTTTTTGTTGTTGTTATTGAGCAGAGAATGAGTAGAGGTGGATCAATGTGTAAAAATGTTTGAAACAAGGAACACAGATATTTAAAGGTTCTTGCATTTAGTGGAAAGTGGTGGCTTGCTAATTAGAGTGTAGTGGCTTCCTTCAAGTGGGTTTCTGAGAAAAACGTGGGAGTCAGTGCCTCCAACATATCAATGTTTGTAAAGTCACTCAAGAGTGGGTGCTTCCGTGCAAGTGGGTGCCTGCAACTTATTAGGGGTTGATTCCTCTAGCAGATGGGTGTTTGAAATAGTTCTGGAAGTGGATGATTCTATCATATCATGTCTTGTAGCAAGTGGGTTATTACAAATCACAAGTCAGTGCTTTCACATTGGTGGGTGCAAGTGAGAGATGTAAAAGAAGATTTTATAAGAAGAAGAAGAAGAACAAGACAAAGTGTACGGTGGTTTTTCTCACAGAATGGTTCCCACCTAATATCTGGGGTCTTTATGTGCTTAGATGGTTTATATGTTAATTTTATGGTTTACTTGTGCATGTTGGTCATATGATATGTTTGTATTTGGTATATATTGTGCTAGTAATCATTGTATGATTATCCAATTGTAAAGGAAAGGTAAAAAGTATTAATTGGTGATCCATTGGCACAAAACCTATTCAAACACCCCTCGTCCCCCCACCCCCACCCTCCCTTCTCAGTATTATCAAGCTCCAAACAATCACTACTATGTAATTGTTATCAAAAGCTTGAGGTTGGGATGGTGGAATCAACGAAAATTAATGATTCGTCAAAGCCCAAATACAATATGTAAAAGTTGAGATGATACAAAAATGAGAAAAAAACAAGAATAATAACCACAAGGATTAGTCTTTTAAAATGTTTCATTTTATGTTTTATTGACATGTAGGCTGCTTCTTATAATTTTACCACTAAAATATAATATCTAAGTTACTAGAAATCAAAATTGAAACCCATCATACAAAACCCATATTTTGAGTTGTGACTTGTGTAATAAATTTATATTCAATGCATTACAAAAATAATGGATGGAAAAACTGATCGTATTGTTGAATAATCAATGTCTAAGATTTTCAAAACTAAATATATATGCTTGGATCATCCCTGAAATCTACCTAAAACATCCTTGAAATCTGCACAAACATTCCTTGCAATTTGCCAAAAAACATCCCTAAAATATGCCCAAAACATCTTCGAGATGGCTATCAAGTTCCCAAGTCCCTCATGAAGTCCCAACAATTTGGGGATATTTTTTGAGGGTCTAAAAGTCCCTAAAATGTAGGGTACATGGGTTTTTATGGGAGGATGGCTCCTTCTGCAACATAGGCTAATATTTATAATATAAAATTAGATTTATTTTAATTTAAGTTTATTAAACATTAATATTTTTAAAATATTTATATTTTTTTTTTTAAGTTTAAAATATTGACATGAGATGCATTTATAGATAATAAATTAAAAAAATAATTGTATAATTAAAAAATTAACTTTATATATATATATATATATATATATATATATATATATATATATATATAGGAATCGACAATTATACTAGGCTTGCAAAGGTCTTGGGGATGACTAGTGGTGAGCTCTAGTATTGTAGCAATGATGCTGCAACTCCTGGGACTCCCTACTTTACTTTTATCAACCCGGTAGTTTGTAACAAACTTGGAAGCGATGGTGTTGTATGCACAAGTACTAGCTCTTACTACAAGCTGTCACTTGATCAGCTGGCACAAATTCGCCAGGAGCTCAAGCCAACTTCTATGAGTTCTTAGAAGAAGCTTTTAATTGTGATGGAAGAAAACTAACTCGAAAAAGGCTATTCTACTTGCAGAAAGAGGATGAAAACTGAAAGGAAACGCAAACCCTAGCAAACCCTAGTTTTACCCACTAACTCTACTTTTGAAAGAAAAAGTGATGAAACTACTGTAATGGATGCCATGGACTACTAACAAGGTAAAATACATGTACTTAAGTTACTTCTAAAGGAAATTGTTGAAGAACCATCTTTTTGTACTTTTGAGCAATTTTATGCAGAATTATTATGCTTGTGTTTTAACGATTTGTGACTGTGCGGAGGTTTGGGGACGAAGGGAGATGGAGTTGGCATTTTTATATGATGAGGAAGGTGTGGAGGGGTCCTAAGAAGTCCCTAGTACCCTTCTGGAGATTTCCATTGTGATCAAATTTTGAAAAATCACTCGCGTGAACTTCTACAGGAAGGCTACAAGGGATCTACAGGAAGTTCTACAGGAGGAGGTCGAAAGTGATTTTTGAAGGTTTGGAGGAGGGAAAATGGTGGGAACAAGGAAATGAAGGTTGGATGAGGGTGTTAAAGGGTCTAGGACTCTGTCAATGAAGATATAACATGAAGGAGATGGTTGGATTGGTTCAAAGGATAAGAAAGCAATTTTGCACAAGAATGTAGAAATTAGGGCAATTTGGGAAAGTATGGCGAATGAGTCGAGGAAATCTTGAGAGATGGACTAGTTCAGGTTGGGTGATGAAAGCATGATAAGCTGGAATAGTTTTCAAGTGATTTTCACACCTACTTCTGAAAACTGATTCAAGGAGAACTAAAAAAAACAAAGTTTTACTTATTTTAACCTATTTCTGACTTAAAAACCAGAAAAGCACTGGACAAAATTTTATGGACAGGAAGTTATGCAAGGAAGATATGGAAACTAAATGTGGAAAAATCTAAGCATGTAAATACAACTGATATCAACTTCTCCAACTTGAAATCACACACTAGCAATTGCATTGGAAAGCAAAAACAATGTTTTGGTGGCAGCAAGAGTACCTTAGTCTCAATTCATGGTCCCATGGAGGGAGAAAAGAGATCAAGGTCTGCTTGGTAGCCTTTTTGCGGATATTTTTTTTATTATTGCAACAAACTAACTAATCAACTTGAAGCAAGAACAACTATTCTAATCATCAAAAACAATTTAAGTAACAAAGCAAGATATAACCTCAACAACAGAAATTATTTCATGAATGCAGGAAAGGAACATATAAATACACAGAGGAGGTGTTGGGCACTTGGGTTTGGCCCAACCCCAAGAGCTACAGCCCCCTAAGAAATATCAGAGATGGTTCAAGGCTGGCTTCATTTTCATTGATCAAAAAATAATAATTACATCACAAAACTGTTTGCAAAAGGAGCTTGAAAATGAGCTGAATACAAGTGTTGTACTAAAGCTTGAAAATAGTCTATCAAATGGCTAACCTACTGAGGCCTAAGGCCTTCTTATTTATACAAGTGAGGACTCCCAACAGTCCTCCTAAACTTTAGGAACTCGGCTGCCAAAACTGCAGATAACAACAACTTCACTAGACCTGCTCGACTGCCCATTGAAATCATCATTTTTGGCTGTTGTACTCCGAGCTATTGATGGAGAACTTTAGGAAGGGGTTATTTAATGTAAGAGACACCCCTCTTATAACTATTTAGCCCTGTTTCTTTGATTTGACTGCCAATATGCTCATAAATGCCTAGTATTGGCCCAAAAAAGTCCAAAAATCTGCAATAAACACTCATTAGACTTCGTGGTAAAGTGACTATCCCCATTCACTCAATTGACATAAATAGATTAAAAAACATGCACAAAACTATGGAGAATGGTCGATTAAATGGAAACAATAGGCAAAATGAACCCATATAGTTACCAATTTCTGGGGCTCATCATCACCTCCCTACTGAATGGGTTTCTCATCCTCTGAGAACTAATCCAATTCTTCATCCTTGATAGATTTAACATCTTCCCTAACATCCCAAGCTTCTGAGGTGATGTCCTCTTCCTTGTCATGAAAACCTACCTTTCTGTCCACTTCCTCCCATTTCTTTTGTTCTTTTTCTTCCTTAACCCCTTCCAATAGTCCCAAGAGTAGTGGAGGATTGAACTTAAGGTCAATCCAGTTAGCTTTCAAGTTTTGCATTGATTATTTGTATAGGGGGCACTCTTACCAAAGCCTCCCTCATTCTGGTTGGGCAGTGATACTCCCTGATCTTCAAGCTATATGACAAGGTATTCCATCTCCTCATGCAAGCATGAAGGGAATCATCACCAAATAGTCTTTCCATATCTTCAAAATGGGCAATAGCTTGCACCTGCCTTTCAACATAATCCAGGAAGACTTTAGGGTTGCTTGCAAGGTGTTGATGAGCATATATGAGAGCTGAGGGGTCTTCCGGTTCTACCCTGATTAGCAGGGGCTCATTTAGTTCTTTTGGCATGATCTGTTGAACTTCTACTGCTCTTTTTTTCCTCATGGCTCATCCAAGAAGCCATAGGCATGAGCTATATGTCTCCCAGTGCCACATTCGGATCCCAAAATTTCATATCAGGAAGTGCCATATTGTGTAAGTAAAACTCCGCTAATTTGGCCTTATCCTTAGCTGAACTAGTAGCACACAGATGTATGCACTGACATAATTTTGGAAATGGATTGTGCCCCTTTCGGCCAATGTTTTGATTTGGAGCTGGAGCCATTGGTCTTTAAGATACAATGCATAAGATCTTGTCTACATTGCAAGGATTTTATTGCCCAGCTGGCCATGCAGGTCAGCTGGGCTTCTCTGTCCTGCAACTGCTACTTCAGCATCAACACTTTAGCTGTTGCCTGAGACTCCCTTTCTTGCTGCTGCTTTATCATCATTCCAACATCAAGCTGTGGCTCTTCCTTTTGCTGTTGTTCCTTTGCTGCTTCCTGATCTATTAGGGGACCTTATTGTAGTTGTCGTTCTTCAAAAATTTGTGATATGTTTCCCCTTTGAGTTTCCTGTTGTTGTAACTGCTTTTTCAGTGGTGCATTTTCTTCCTGTAGCTGGGCTCTTTTAATGCTCTCAGTGTGTCTCACCATTGCCAACTCTCTTCTTAGTTCTTTCAGCTGTTCTTCCATGCGGCCTGTATCTGTAACTCCCTTGGATCTAGCAATTTTCATCCAGGTGTGTGTTCTAATTCTTTCTTGTTCTAACTCAATAAAAAAGGGTATAGCGAATTTTTGTGGGATGATATTCCCACCATATAGCAAGTTGTAATATGAGCCCAAATTAGGCTGAGGGATTGGTTGAGGTATCTCTTCAGTATTTTCTTCCTCTTGTGACTGTTTTGTTGCCTCCTCTTCTAATTTTTCAATCTCCTTTAGCTTGGCCAACGTTTCCTGTAGAGATGTCTTAGCTTCTTGTAGAACTGTTTTGGTGTCCATAAGTCTGGTTCTTTCCTTCCAGGTGGAAGTTTTGGGACTTCCTCTCTCATAAGTGATATATATTTTGGAGGGGGATTCCTCCTTTTTCTCAGTAGGTGCATCCTCAATTATTATAGGCTCTTTTGATGGTGGCTGGGGCTTGCCCACCTTTATCCTGATGCTCCTTCTGGCCTTGAAATACATGGATGTTTCTCTTTTTATTTTTCCCTTTTGTTTTGCTGGAGTGCTCAATGCAGCCAGCACAGCTGCTGCTTCTTTTGCCAATGTTTCAGGGGATGTTTCTTCCTACTGTTGTTCCCCTTCATCTTCTACTGTTTTTGTTTCGGTCTCTGCTATCTCTGGTAATGTCTGCTCTTTTTCTTGTTGGGTCCCTGCCTTGCCTATGGCAGTCTTCTTTTGGCCTTTCTTGGGCTTTTTCTTTTCAGCCTTTGTCCTTTTTCTCTTCTTTGATTTTGAGGTTAGCTTCTTTTCTACCTTAGGCTCAGCAGTAGTTTTATCAGATTTCCCCTTTCCTTTCTACTTCTCCTCTATTTCCTGTTCTTCCTCTGTTTGAATGTGTTGTGTCTCCTTATGCATTTCTTCCTCAATTTCCTCTTTCTCTTCCTCCTCCTCACTACAAGATGGGCTGATATCCTTAGGCAAAGTTTTGATGTCATCTTAATTGGACATATTCCTGAAAATTTCCCAAGCTATGGGAATTGTATAGGTGTGTAAGGCATCTTCTACCAACAGTTTGATGAGCCCATCGTGGGCCAGCTGGTCTAGGACTCCTGCATTTAGTTTGGTACTACATTCAATTAAATATTGGAGGAGGAAATATGGGAGACTCAGTTTTCTAACTAGAGGTAGGTCCATTCCATACCTCAATTCATGTAATAACCTGAAGTGATAACCATAAATTATACTGAACCTTCCTTCATAAGTGATGTATTTCATTATTTGGTAGCTGACTTCACTCCATGGAGGAGGTAAGCTTGTCCTTCTGACCCCATTTTTATCATCTACAAGATCCTCCCCAGGTTGAAAAAATGTCTTCTTGGCAACTTGTCCCAATGCTCTTTCCTCGTTGGTCCAAGGGAGTGCAAGTGGAAGGCCTGTGATTTGACTGATAGAATCAGGTGTAAGTTCTAGGGACAGGCCTTTGAAACTGACTGTGGCATGTGTTTTCGAATGGGGTCTTAAGGCCATCAGAAATTCTTCAGTCACCTCATCATCATATCCATGTATTCCTTCAAAGAAAATCATCCAATTTGCCCTGGTGAAGAGGGCCACCACCTTAGGGTGCTCATGCAATTGGTTGGAGTTCAAAGGCTCCTTCCTCATAAAACCTCCTGGCATGGTGTTGAGTGGTTTTTGAAGTGATTAGGTGAGGAGGAAAACATCATTTTCAAAAATCAGAGACAGAGGGATAACTGAGTTCTGTTTTTTTCTCTCTAAACTGTAGGAGGAATTTCCGTGTGCTCCTTCTTCACAACATCAAATTGCAATATTTCCCTTGTTTCAAACCTCTCTTATCCTGAATTTCATTTTCAGCTTTTGGAAAGAAATTTTTTTTTGACAGAACAGAGGATAAATAACACAGGGTTTTTCTCAAAGAATAGACAGATATGAAAATTCTATTTTTTTCACATAGGTTGGTTTCTACGATTACAAGTGTTTTCTTTATAGTAGAATATGAGAAAGAAGAAGACAAACTTCGAATGCAGAGAAGAAAACAGAGAAATATGAAGAAATCAGGGAAAATATGGAAGCAGACTTTTGAACTTCACTCTCCTTTCCTTTAATCCAATGCTATGTTTTTAATCCACCACCTTATACAAATAAGTCATATGCAAAGAGGTTTACCGATCCTACCTCGTTTTAAGCTTGAATTTTGACAAAAATCCAGGGTTTTCCTTCTGCTAACTGTTCTCTACCTTTCCTGTAGAAATCTTCCTTTAGAAATTTTCCGACTCTTGTAGAATGTAGCAGGGCACCTGTAGAGCCCGATAGGTAGGAGGGTTTTGAAAAAACTAGCAGAAAACTGGCGGAGGATGACTGGTTCACTGCTCTGAAGGTGCTAGAAGAACACTGTAGTTGAGAGCTTTGTAACATGCAAATGAACCAAAAGGGTGGTGGAGGCTTGGAGTGCACTGTACTTAACTGTTGGCGTAATCTGCGGTGAGGAGATGAGGTTGCCGGATGGGTACGTTATCCCCATCTGGACCGTTGGTCCGACGCCAATGTCATTATGGTTCCTCATGCTACCTGACCGCCATCACCTCCCTTACTCTCGTTATCCACTGCCACCACTACCAGTTTCGAATGCCTTCTTCCCGAGTTGACATGCCGCACGTGTTGACTACGTATCTGATTAGCAGTTTGAATTTGGACGTGGCTCAACTGAATTCCATGCAGGTGTGTGAACTGAACAAGGGTGGCCAGTTAGCTGGCCACCGATTCCATATAATTGACCATTCCCACAGTTCATGCAGTTTTGAAATATTATTCATGCAATCGAGGAATAGGTTTAGGCACTTACCTGCTCAGTCGCTGTTGTGTTATGCATGTTTCAGATTTTGGCACTTCATTTCCTCGTTGTTGTTGCTGCTTGTGCTCTACATGCTCGGCCTTGGCTTGTTTTGATGATCTCTCATTCAAACATTTCTCCTTGCATGTTTCAAATGTCCTGCTGTGCTGATCCTGTCTCTGGAGTATGTGTTTCAAAGGGATCAGTTGCTACAGGAATCCTGTAGGATTTCCTATAGCTGCTTCTCCTTCTGAAATTTAAGCTAATATTTGAGTAGGGTCTCGACTGAAAAGAAATCACAGCTGGAAGATATCAGGTAGGAATGAGTAAAAATGTTGCTACCTTTATTTGTCATCATTTTTTCTCTTTTTTCTTTTTGTTTGCAGAATGAAAGAAACAGAATTGTTGTATGTGGTTGTGCAGGAACACAGAATAAAACGAGTGGAAATGTAGGTGTACAGGGATGGAATGGAAAAATAGGACGATGGATGGTGGCAAAGAGGTTCGCAAGGCTGCTAGACAAATTTCCAACCCTCGGGTTCTATTTTAAAATGGATTTTGGCCTTCCTGTAATTTCTACAGGATCCTCCTGTAGAAAACACAGAGTTTCCTGTAGGATGCGAAATTTCAGAACAAATGAGACCAAAACTTGGGAAAGGATAACAGTGATGGGGTGATGGACTGTGAAGGGTGCATGCAGCTTGGCCATGTCATTTCCTCTGGTGTGACCCTCCTGCAACCTGCAATGACCTTCCTGCAACCTGCAATTTATTCAAAAGAAGTTAGGTTTTTCTTCCTTTTTTATTTATTTATTTTTTTTTTCATTTATTTTTTCGTTTTTTTTTTTTTTTTGAGATAGCTGGGGTGCTTCCAGGAGGTTTTCACCCTCACTGTCTACCCTGGGCACCTCTAAGAAGTTTTCACCCAGGGATATTTTATTCCATTTTCTTTTTTTCCTTTGTTTTTTTCTGTTTTCTCCTTCTTCTTCTTTTTTCTTTTTTTTTGTTCAAGGTGTGGATGGAGTGGAGATAGGGACTTGCTCCACTACTAGCACTAATTTACCCAGAGTATCAATGAACTCCTTCTTGGAAAGGGGCTTCCTGTAGATCTTCAATTGATGTCCATTGACGAGCATGGGGATGGCTTCTTCATCAATGGTCCGGATAAGGACTGAACCAATGTCATTGCATTTTCTACTGTATATGGTCCTATCCATCTTGTCCTCAGCTTGCCCTTGAAATCTTTGTATCTCGAATCATACAGCAGCGCCTAATCTCCTGGTTGAAATTGTTTCTCTTCGATGTGCCAATCATGCCATATTTTCCTTTGAAGATGGACTACCTCTGAGTGGAGAAGGGCCTGCATTCTCTATTCATCTAATCCATTTAGCTGAAGCAATCTCTCCCTCTATGCATGGCTAAGATCTAGGTCTAGCTAAGCTGCCATCCTTAATGTGTTATATTCACATTCTATGGATAACAAAGCCTTCTTCCCATAGACCAGCTCATAGGGTGTGAAACCTGTGGTGGTTTTCCAAGTAGTGTTATAGGCCCAAGTGGCCTCAACCAATCGGTCTGCCCAATCTTTTTTGTTGCTGCTCACTACCGTAGTAAAAATCCCTTTCAAAGCTCTATTAGTGACTTCCACCTGTCCATTGGCTTGTGGATGATAAGGGGTGGAAGTTCTATGCTTAATCTTGTGGTGTGTGAGCAGGTCTGCAACAAATTGGAGGTAAACTAACTCCCTTGATCTGTAACTAACTCTCTTGGGTAGCCAAACTTGTAGAATATATTTTCCCTTAAAAACTCAACTACTTTTTCTTCGGTTGCTACTTTGATTGCCTTTGTTTCTGCTCACTTTGTCAGGTAGTCTATGCCCCACTTCTCAAATGGCTCAAACGTCACTTGAGGTTGCAGGGGCATCTCATCCCTTGGAGTCAATTTCCCCATCCTTTGACATTGGTCACATTGGCTGATGTATCTCCTGACATCTTGATGAAGAGTGGGCCAATAGTAAACTGCCTAAAAAATCTTGAAAGCAGTTCCCTTTGCTGCAAAGTGGCCCCCACAAGGTCCATCATGACAAGTTAAGAGGATGTCAAAGACTTCCTCTTCCCTGACACATCGCCTTAAAATCTGATCTGGGCCAAGTTTGAACAAGTTGCCCTCAATCCAAGTGAATGGGGCACTTTTCCTCACGATCTTGCTCTTCTCTTTTGAGGACAGGTGTGGCGGAAACTGTGCTAAAACCAAGTAATTTGCTATATCAGCAAACCATGGAGAGAGTACTGAAATAGCAAATAAGTGTTCATCTAGCATTTGATCATCCATCATTCCTTCTTCACCTGCAGGCAGATCTAGTCTGGACAGAAAGTCAGCAACAACATTTTCCTTACCTGGCTTATCAACAATAGTCAAATCAAATTGCTGCAATAAAAGTAACCATCTAATGATATGAGAATTTACATCTGGTTTATTCATCAAATACCTAATTGCAGCATGATCAGTGTGTATGATTGTTTTATAACTGGTGATGTAGTGTCTGAACTTGTTTAGGGAATGGACTACGACTATGAGCTCCTTTTCAGTTACAGTGTAGTTTAATTCTACCTTCGATAGGTTTTTACTGACAAAATATATGGCATAAGGCAGCTTCTCTTCAAATTGCCCTAAGGCTGCTCTTATTGCTTTGTTTGAGGCATGTGTGTGAATGTGGAAAGGTAGGGCCCAATTTGGACCTATCAAGATTGGGGCAGTTACCAGCTTACCTTTCAAGGCATCCAGAGCCTCTTGACAGTTGTTAGTCCATATAAACTCAACATCTTTCCCCAAAAGACCAAACAATGGAGAGGCTAGCTTGCTAAAATCCTTAATGAATCTTCTATAATACCCCTCTAAGCCTAGAAAACTCCGAACATCTTTTACCTTTTGAGGAGGTGGGACCCTCTGGATGATAGCAATCTTGTTGGGATCCACCTGTAATCCTTGCTGAGAAATTGTATGACCTAGCACGGTCCCTTCAGTCATCAGGAATTCACATTTTTCAGGACTGAGGGATAGGTTCATTTCAATACACTTGGCTAAAACTTTTCCCAGGTTAGTCAAAGCTCCTTGGAAGTTAGAACCATAAGGGGTAAAGTCATCCATATAGATCTCCACTGAATCATGAACCAGTTCAGAAAATATACTCAGTATTGCTCTCTGGAAAGTGGCGGGAGCATTGCACAATCCAAAAGGAAGGACCCGATATGCAAAAGTACCCCATGGACAAGTGAAAGTGGTCTTATCCTGGTCATCCGGACTGATTTGGATCTGGTTGTACCCTCTAAACCCATCTAAGAAGGAGAAGAACTTCTTCCCCACCAGGCCATCTAACACTTGATCTATGAAAGGAAAAGGGAAATAGTCCTTCTTGGTGGCCTTGTTCAGTTCCCAATAGTCTACACAGATTCTCCACTTCCTATTTTTCTTTGGCACTAGAACAAAAGGAGAAACCCATTCTATGTCAGAGATGGGGTAGATGAATCCTACATCCAGCAACTTTTGCAGTTCTTCTTTGACAATGTCCTTAAGGGCTGGATTCATCCTTCACTGAGGCTGCCTAACTGGTTTACAATCTTCCTTAATGTAAATGTGATGAGTACAGAAAGAAGGGTGGACTCCCTTCATCTCCTTATAACTCCAAGAAAAAGCATCCAAGTGATTATTCAATAAGCAACACAGTTCTTTCTCCTAAGAGGTGGACAGGTTTGAGTTGATCTTGAAAGTTTTTTCTGGGCCAAATTGCACGTTCTTCACTCGGTGGGAGGTCGAATCAACCACACAGAGATCAACTAAAAGATTAGCTTGGGTTTCTTCCACCAGCTCTTTTAAGGGTGACACACTGGGGGGTGGATTCTGGATCAAGTTCTCAATAAGATCATCCTTGGTTTGTGGACCCCCCATGGTAGTTTCTACTGTACATAATGGTGTGGAATAGAATTCATCCTCATCTTCCTCCTCCAACTAGAGGGGTAAATCATGTTCTAGTAGAAGTTGGGCAGGAGGATAGAGGACTAGCTGCTTGGACATATGCCCATTCTTGATTGTCATGTTCCGAGCTCGGTAGTTGATGTAGGCATCTGCAGTAGCCAACCAAGGTCTTCCTAGGATGAGAGGATACCCAGTGAGCTTTGCCTTTGGTTGGAGAACCAAGAAATCAATAGGGTACTCCCAGGAATCAATAGAGACCATGACATCTTCCACAATCCCCTCAAGGGTCACAATGGAGTGGTCGGCTAATTGTAGTACTGTTGAGGTCTTTCTTAGGGAACCCTGAAGGTTGAGCTTGAGCATAGTGCCCTTGTTCATCACATTAATGGTAGCCCCTAGATCAATCAAGGTATGGGGCATTATGGTGCCATTGATGTGGACATCGACTACTGGACTCCCAGGGTCTAGATATTTCGGACAACTTACCTGCCCCAACATCAGATCAGACAGTTTTCCTATGAAATTGATAGTTGAGGCATCTCTCTTTTGCCTGCCTGGGTGTTTGAAACACTTCTCCTTGATCATCTTGTTGTATATAGGCACATCCTTTATGTCTTGGACAAGGGGTATTTTTACACATAACTGTTTCAGTTCTCCCAGAAGTTCAGTTTCTTTTGGGGTCGGTTGTGTGGTTCCAGTTAGTCTCTCAGGAAAGGGTGGAATGGCTTTTGAATCACTTTCCTATTTCTATTCTTCATCCTCCTTAGGAGGAGGTTGGCTGTTTGGGAGGACATTCCCAAATCGTAAGTTGATCTCCTGAATCTCCATAGCTTAGGTAGGACATGTTGTTTCCCCCATATATACCTGCTGGGTCTGTCTCTTATTAGGGTTCGGTTTCGGTTGAGCAGGTATTTGGGGTTGTCTTGGAGGAGCAGGAGGTAATGGTTGTGGTTGAGTAGGTGGTGGAGGCAAAAGAGCGGGAGGAGAGTTGTATTGGGGCCTCCACCCCTGATGAGGTGCATTCCACTGAGGTTGTGGCTGAACGTGAGAATGAAACGAATGAGCAGTAGGTTGAGTATGGTATTGAGATGGATACACCCAAGGAGGGGGTGTGTATCATGAAGGATGAGTAGGGGGACCCCAATAAGGCATGGGAGCGGCTTGATTGGGGTTGTAATAAGTCTGGGATGTCCCTTGCATTCCTTGCTGGTAAGGTTTTGGTCCATGTGTCCTCCTTTGGTTCATGAAGTAGAATGGTTCAATGGCTCCTTCAGCCCCTTGGTACATAGCTTTAAATCGAGTAAGGATGAACATTGATTGGTAGGATGGTCTTCTTCATAGACAAAACACACTTCTACGGAGTGCAATGGACATTCGTTCCTAGGATGCTTTCTAGTGCATCTAGGGCAAAATATGGCCAAAGCCCTCTCAGCTTCCTCTTGCTGCTTTTGGATTCACAAGGTATCCATTTACATGGCAATAGTCTATCTCATCTTGCTTTTGAAATCTTCCATCTGATTTGCAAAATTTTTTTTAAGGAATGAACTAGATAAGGGGGTACTGTCTAAAAGTTGACTTCCCCTACCTCTTTTTGTAGCTGCCCTAGAATGGTTTCTAAACACAGTCTTTATGTCATCATAAGGTAGCTGGTAGATGTCTCCCCCAGCTAGCAAATGGAGGGTATCTAGAAGGTCTTCATGGACTCCTCTGAGCATAACCAACTTTAGAGATTCAGGGTCAAGTGTGCACCTGACCCTTTTATAACTGAGTTGAAACCTCTTTTCATAGTCTTCTAAAGATTCATCACTTCCCATGGTCATTCAAAAGATTTCTTCCTTTGTTTCCTTTGACCTACAGTAGTCCCGGTATTTGTTGTTAAAGGCTTGTTGCATCTGAGCCCAAGTTGTGATATTGTTTCCAGGTAACCCCATGAATCAGCGTAGTGCTGCATCCTTGAGGATAGAGGGAAATAGTTTCAACTTTTGCTCGTCTTCTGCATAGTCATAGGTTCGACAAAGGACAACAAACTCAAACAAGAAGGTATTAGGGTCTTCAGTAGTCAATCCATGGAAGTGAGGTAAGGCCGAGGGACTTATGTTTTTCATCTTTGTGTCCCCATTGGTCTCTCGGATGAGAAAGGTACCTTCTATTCTCTCCACATTTCCTCTATCGTTTCTAGTTTCGTCCATGGTCTCAGGAGGAATGTTTTCTTGCTCTTCTTCTATTATAGGATCTTCGTATATCTCTGGAGGTTCACCTATAGGTTCTTCTGGATCACTACCACCAAAGAAGAGAGAAGGGTGACTTAGTGATGTGTTGCAGGTGTTGGGTAGGAATTTTCCTGAATTGTCTCCGTTCCTATGAGGCATGAAAGAAAATCTCTTTTTTGAATTTTTGTGTTTCATTTTCTTCTTGTACCTGCAAAACTCAAATGGATTGAACAAAAAATTGCAGTTAACTAAAATAAACCTTGCTGAAATGAAAATTGCAGAATTGAAATGAAAGAAGGAGATATCTAATCTACTTTTGTTGAAATGAAATTGCGGAATTGAAATGAAAGCACGAAATGACTAATTTACGCTTGCTGAAATGAAATTGTAGAATTGAAATGAAAACAGGAAATGTCTAATCTACGCTTGCTGAAATGAAATTGCAGAATTGAAATGAAAGCAAGAAATGTCTAATCTGCATTTGCAGATATGAAATTGCAGAATTGAAATGAAACAACTACTCTACTCTTGCTGAAATAAACTACTTAGCAGAATGTTGTAGTAGAAAATAGAAGAAAAGAAATAATCACAAATACTCTGACGATTCCCCGGAAACGACGCCAAAAAGTTGGTGAGCTCCAGTATTGTAGCAATGATGCTGCAACTCCTGGGACTCACTACTTTACTTTTATCAACCCAGTAGTTCATAACAAACTTGGAAGCGACGGTGTTGTATGCACAAGTACTAGCTCTTACTGTAGGCTGTCACTTGATCAGGTGGCACAAGTTCACTAGGAGCTCAAGCCAACTTCTATGAGTTCTCAGAAGAAGCTATTAATTGTGATGGAAAAAAGCTAACTCGGAAGAGGTTATTCTACTTGCAGAAAGAGGATGAAAACTGAAAGGAAACACAAACCCTAGTTTTACCCATTAATCATACTTTTGCAAGAAAAAGCGATGAAACTATTGTAATGGATGCCATGGACTACTGACAAGGTAAAATGCATGTACTTAAGCTACTTCTGAAGGAAATTTTGGAAGAACCATCTTTTTGTACTTTTGAGCAATCTTATGTAGAATTTTTATGCTTGTGTTTTAACGATTTCTGACTGTGCAGAGGTTTGGTGGTGAAGGGAGATGGAGTTGGCTTTTGCAGATGATGAGGAAGGTGTGGAGGGGTCCTAAGAAGTCCCTAGTACCCTTTTGGAGATTTCCATTGCGATCAGATTTCGAAAAATCGGTCACATGAACTTCTACAGGAAGGCTACAGGGGATCTACACGAAGTTCTATAAGAGGAGGCCGAATGTGATTTTTGAAGGTTTGGAGGAGGGAAAATGGTGGGAACAAGGAAATGAAGGTTGGATGAGGGTGTTAAAGGGTCCAAGACTCTATCAATGAAGATCAAACATGAAAGAGATGGTTGGATTGGTTCAAAGGATAAGAAAGCAATTTTGCACAAGAATGTAGAAATTAGGGTAGTTTGGGAAAGTATGGTGAATGAGTGGAGGAAATCTTGAGAGATGGACTGGAGTAGGTTGGGTGATGAAAGGATGATAAGCTGGAATGGTTTTCAAGTGAGCTGCACACCTACTTCTGAAAACTGATTCAAGGAGAACTAAAAAAACAGAGTTTTACCTATTTTAACCTAATTCTGACCTAAAAACCAGAAAAGTGTTGAACAGAATTTTATGGACAGGAAGTTATGCAAGAAAGCTATGGAAACTAAACGAGGAAAAATCTAAGCATGTAAATACAACTGATATCAACTTCTCCAACTCGAAATCACACACTAGCAATTGCATTGGAAAGCAAAAACAATGTTTTGGTGGCAGCAAGAGTGCCTTGGTCTCAATTCATGGTCCCAAGGAGGGAGAAAGGAGATCAAGGTCTACTTGGTAGCCTTTTTGTGGATATTTTTCTATTATTGCAGCAAACTAACTAATCAACCTGAAGCAAGAACAACTATTCTAATCATCAAAAACAACCTAAGTAACAAAGCAAGATTTAACCTAAACAACAGAAATTATTTCATGAATGCAAGAAAAGAACATATAAATACACAGAGGAGGTGCTGAGCACTTGGGTTGGGCCCAACCCCAAGAGCTACAGCCCCCGAAGAAATATCAGAGCTGGTTCAAGGCTGGCTTCATCTTCATCGATCAAAAAATAATAATTACATCACAAAACTGTTTGCAAAAGGAGTTCGAAAATGACCTGAATACAAGTGCTGCACTAAAGTATGAAAATAGTCTATCAAATGGCTAACCTACTAAGGCCCGAGGCCTTCTTATTTATACAAGTGAGGACTCCCAACAGTCCTCCTAAACTTTAGGAACTCGGTTGCCAAAACTGCAGATAACAGCAACTTCACTAGACCTGCTCGGCTGCCCCTTGAAATCATCATTTTTTGTTGTTGTACTACGAGTTGTTGACAGAGAACTCGAGGAAGGGGTTATTTAATGCAGGGGACACCCCTCCTATAAGTCCTCAACCTTGTTTCTTCAAATTTGGCTACCAATCTGCTCATAAATGCCCGGTCTTGGTCCAAACATGTCCAAAAATCTGCAATAAACACTCATTAGACTTCGTGGTAAAGTGACTATCCCCATTCACTCAATTGACATAAGTATATTAAAAAACATGCACAAAACTATGGAGAATGGTGGATTAAATGAAAACAATAGGCAAAATGAGCCCATATAGTTACCCATTTCTGGGGCTCATCAACTAGCATGTCCCTGAATCCTAAAGTCCCAACAATTTTGAGATGTTTTGTAAGGATCTAAAAGTCCCGAGAGGGTACATGGTTTTTTTTGTTCTGGCAAGTTGGGTCCTTGTACAACATAGGCTAATATTTATAATATAAAATTAGATTTATTTTAATTTTAAGGTTATTTAACATTAATATATTAAAAATATCTATAAAATTAGCTTTATTTTAATTTTAATCTTATTAAACATTAATATATTAAGAATATTTATAAAGCCATTTTTTTAAGTTTAAAATATTGAGACGGATTGATTTATAGATAATAAATTAAAAAAACAATTGTATAATAATATATATATATATATATAGGAATGAGTGATTAGGTTGGTTTGTACTCATTTGATACATGTCAATTTTAATTGTTATCACTATAATCTCCATATGTTGAGGTATGCTCCTTCCACAAACATAGGTGAATCAAGAGAATTTGAACTTAAAACTTTTTTCTAAATAACACTTCATTTTCAATGTCATTACTGAACTACCTTTATAGACATGAAAAATATAAATATTAAATAAATAATTTTAAAATATTAAATTAAATATTATAATATTTATAATAATAATGATATTTTTACTTTATTTATTAATTTATGTAAGGAATAAATTTTTCCGTCTCTATAAAAATATTAAAACAGATTACTTAATCATTAAATTTCTTAATATAATAGATATCATTATTAAAAATTAAAAAATACAATTTATAAATAATAAAATGGTTAAAAATAAAAATAAAAAAATTAAATGTTTTAAGACATTTTCCAGTTTTCCACCCGTGCAATTGTAAAAGGTTAAAATTTGATATTTAGAAATCTATTATCCTAAAATAATTTGAGTGAAAATATTAGTGCTTCCTTTATAGTTTGATGAAAAGATCATATTTTAATAATAACTTTGTATTGAAGATTATTTTTACTTAATTATGTATTCTCTTCTCGAAGTACTTTGACATCTCCATTCACTATTAAAAGAATATGCTAGTAACATAGTAAAAATTATGAAACAAATCTTAAAAGCTAATATATTGCATTGTGGTTGGAATCGTTTAATAATTAGTAAATGAAGTATATTGTGGTTGGCATTGTTTAGTAGTGTAGTGAATGTTATGAGATATTTTTTGCAAATTTAAAATGGGATGAAATTTTAAAATATAATTTTATAGAAATAATGGCTATTTAAAAATTAAAGTTAATATTAATTTGAAATAATTTTAATTTAAACGTTAGTTTTCATTTCTTATTTGTTGAAAATACCATATTTTAATGGTAATTTTGTATTGGAGATTAGTTTTATTTAATTATGTGTTATTTTCTCTAATTACTTTAATATTTAGGTTAAATTTGATTTTTTCCCATACTTATTTTCTCAGCTAGTTAGAGTGAGTTGTAAGTTTATAGGAATTAATATTTTATCAGTTGCTATAGTATATTTCTATTATTATATAATAAAGATATTATAGATGTAATTAATACCATAAATAATTTATACTTTTACATGGTACCGTGTTGAATTTTTAGTTTTTATTTTTAATTGGGTTTCACAAAAAAAATTATTGTGATTTTGTTAGATATGTTGGTTTCGATATGAATAGGGATTTTGTTTTAATTGTGCATCAGATTATTTATATGGAACATTATTTTCCTCCGAGCTAATCATGTTATTTTACAACTTAATTTGAGTTACAATTACAACGTTTTACAATTTGATTATGCATTGTCGTAGATCTAAAGGCAATTTCACATTTTGAATCAATTATATAGTGTGATATGTTGGATACATCTTTGCTAAAGGGATAGAAGGACCTCGACTAAATTCATTGCTCACAGTACCTTAGTTTGCTAACAACTGCATAGTTGCAACGACCTTTAGTTTCTCGAGACACCCTTTGATGGTGGGTGTATCCACTTTTCCCCATCTAGTTGGTGGCCCACACTGATTTCCTACAAATAAATATTGTGGGTTTGTTCCTCTTTAAACAACACTATTAGAGTTTTTTAAAATCCCATGAGAAACAATTGAACCACATGCAACTTTGTGTGCACCCGCAAACTTGATAGCCCTTTAGTTCCTTGGCTTAATCCATGCCTAATTAACATGACCAATGGCTTGGAATCCACAGCTTAAACTCTGAAGACATTAAGGCTTATCGAGCATCTCCTATCACCTATTTTCATTATAAGGGAAAAATGTTTAAACCCCTGAAACCCAAAAACTTACCTCGCTTTGCTGCCTACGACCACTGCTGGGACTAGGTGCTTGTTAACATCTCGATGTCCAACCATTACAATCTCCTAAGAACAATTCATTGATCCCAAAAGTCTAAAACCAAGAACAAGCAACACTTAATGCAAAAGGATATGTTGGTTAGGCTTCTTAGTTGACATGTTGAACATCAAGTCTCGTGTCGATGCCACTTACTTTAATGTTTCAATGGCAAGAAGCGGTACAACAAGTGACATGAAACTTTCCACCACTCAACTTCATTTGTTGACAGGACTGCCTGCAGCCACTCCTGAACTCTTCAACACTTCTTGAGTCAGTGGTAGAGTGGCTACCGATATGTATCCTAAAATAAACTATTAATTTTTTCAGGCCTGCTAGTTGATAGATCTTGTTAACCGAAAATGTCAAATCTCGAGTCTCGCAGAATCTCAAACCTCTGCCTTCGTACTTCTCCCCAATGTCCCAATGTTTAGATAGACCACAGTCAATGGGGAATTATCTCTCTTGTTGGGCTCATATTATGACGGATCAACTTTCATGGTCTCAACTTGGCCCTGTAATCATTTTTCCACACTTAAACTTATGTTTTGATTGATTGATGGCGGATGGAACGCTCGACGGGGAAGTTGTCAACACCATTAATTGATGACACTTTGCCAAAACTCGGCTTTAGCATTTCCACACATTACAACGCCTTCAACTCTAATAAGGTTTAAAACCCTTACTTTTTATTACCTAAACCATACGTCGCAAGGCTGATATCAACCCATGTGTATTCCTTTTCTTTGAAAAAAATTTTGCACAAATTCTAAATTTGAGTCTGCACCATAACCGATTAGATGAATGATAAATAAAGAAAAAGGCCTTCTCATGAAATTGAGACTCTCACTTCAAAGCGATGCATCACTCATCTTCATAGTTAATTCTTCTTCAACGATTAGCATCAACCCATATTATTTCAGGCTCACATATATCAACACACACACACAAACACATATATATTAGTTCACACAGATTTTAATAGTCTAGCTTAGTTATACAATTAATTTTCCCTTATCTATACTTTTCGACCTTTTTGGGTCTTGTGGCCTCTCTCTCCTCTATCAGCACCATCCCCTCACTCTATTTCTCTAACATATGTCTCCATTAGCTAAAACAATATCCCATTACAAAATGGAGGCTTCTTAACTAGCAATCCTCTCCTTTGATTACATTTGTCTCTACTTCTAGAAGTTAATTCCACATGTTCCTAACAATCTAATTATATTTGTCCCTTAAGGAAACTTCAACACAACTTCCTAACTACACAAATTCTTCTAAATTAAATATTTAAAATTTAAATAAATTACTAAAAGGAACCAACTCCCTTGGTATAATTATGAAGACCATATAGGTCTAGTCACAAATTTGATTTCTAAGATACTATGCTTTTGCATTAGACTCCCAAGGTAAAAGTTTTTATGACCTCTTGGAAATGTATATTTGATCACTGAACCCTCCAAGATCACAAACTTGATTTTACTGCTCTCCTCTCACTTGGCCACTGTATTGTTTTGCTACTACTGCTTGATATCTTCATGAATTCCAAATTTTATGTTGTTTCCATTGTTTACATGCCTAAATTCTTTTCTACAACACTAATATCTTAAATTTTCCAGGTTTTCATACCATTTTTACTTACTTCTACTTCCTTTTTGTACTCACAAGTTGTATGACCATTACTATTATCCATCTGTCTACCATACATAGCCCATAAATAATGTCATTTCTTAATTCATTTCTTTGCATAAATTCATTAAAACTTGTGATCATATAATAATTATCATTTGGTTGTTCATCTTGAACTCTATATTTCATGCTAAGGTTAACCCTTGAATGGTCTTGAGCCTTGAATTTTCTAGCTATATAGATGTCAAATTCTAGTTGTCCTACTTGTTCTTTCATTCTTCGTCATCATGTCCTTTGTACCAAACTCTTACATGATCGTATTTTCCATTAATCTCTCCTTTCTAAAGATATTCTTCATCGTCCATAGTGTATTTCTTTTCTGTCGCAATACTATCTTTCAGAATTCATTCAATTAAAATCTAGAACTCTTTTTCAAGCTCATCCTTTTCCATGTCTTCACAAGAGAATATTGCAACCTATGTGTCATCCTTAAGATTATTTTCACATACCAAAATATGGTCATATCCATCCATACCAAGCTTATGTACTTCAATAATACTTTGATGTAGAGGAGTTATAAGATTCATTTGTCCTTCCTCATATACCTCTGTCAGAAAATTTGTGGATCACTGAGATGCCTTATCTAATCCTATTGTTTTTCTATGAAATCTTATCTGCTTCCAATTTTAAAGCCTATACTTCTCTCTACTTCTATATATGAAATAAATTTATCATAGGAAACAATTCAACCATTAACCTTCAGATTCTCCTTTACTATCATAACCATAATTTTTAACATCATTAAAACAATTATTACCAAAATCTATAGTCCTTTCTTTCGGTTTGCTTTAATTGTGTATTTTATTTCCTCCTTTGTACAATTATACTTTTAAGGTAATTGTCTCTTTGTACTCTACTGGTTAAAATTTAGCTTCACTAGGCCTCAACTTTTAAGATGTACACTGTTGAGTGAGCCTCCCCCACTACAAGCACAAACTCTTTGTACATGGATGTACGCCAATACCTTGAGCACGACACAATGCCCTCCCACTTTTTCGCATGACAGAAGAGGCCACTCAGACTTGAAGCATTGTATTATCAGTTGGTGCATTGGGTGTTGTTCAGAAAGCACTATAACTGTTAGGAAACCAGCTCACAAAAAGATAGAAAAGATAGATCATCGCCTTAGAATTCAGCATCTTTGAGGCACCAATCTCATTTACATTACACAAATGAACAATTCTTTGATGATACAAATGACTATACCACCCTTCTATATATAGGAGTCTAAGGGGTCACAATACAATCAAGCAGACCTAACAATAATAACATAAGGGCACAACATTAACAATAGTGGGTTTCTATGGGGCACACTAATAACAATATGGGGACAATAGGGGCACAATAATAACAATAAGGGATACAATGACAATAGTAATGGGGGAATCACTAGTATTATAGGGACCTAACGTGCCTCTCTCCTTCTGAAAAGAATTGTCCTCAATGCTTGAGTAGTTCTGGATGCTTTTGTATAAAATTCTCATCGTCCCCTGTGGAATCTTCAGCGGATAAGTTCTTCAACTTGATGAGATACTCTGAAATTGATCAATTTCGTAGCTGTCGAGTTCTTATTTCTGTGACTGCTTTCGGTTCCAATATGATTTTTCCTTCCTCGTCAAGTTCTGGTAATATTGTTTGAACTGGGAGCTTGTCACCTATAACTTATTTAAACATGAAACATGAAAAAATAGGTGCACTTGGGAAGCTGCAGGAAGCTCCAATTTGTATGCCATAGTATCAATCTTTTGCAACACCTTGTATGGACCATAATACTTTGGTGATAATTTATTATCCTTTGTAGCTTGCTTGAGGGACATTTTTTTATATGGTTGTAGTTGTAGGAATACCCAATCACCTACATCAAAACTTCTTTCGTTGCGATGTTGATCTGCCTGTTGTTTCATTCTATTCTGCGCCAATGTGAGGTTATCCTTTAAGAGTTGGAGAACTTGTTGTTGATGATCGATGTGATGTTCCACTGCTTGAACCTTAGAATTTTCTCTTAAATATGATGTGATGGATGGTGGATGATATCCATAAAGTGCCATAAATGGGGTAATTTTTGTTGCAGTATGGAAGGAAGTGTTATACTACCATTCAACCAAAGGCAACCATTTGACCCATTGTGTTTGTTTATCAAATACAAAGTAATGAAGATATCCTTCCAAACATTTTTTTACTATCTCATTTTTCCCATCAAATTGAGGATGATAAGATGAGCTATGAGATAACTGAGTACCGAGACAAGAAAATAATTCTGTCCAAAAATTTATAGTGAAAATGGGATCTTTGTCGCTTACAATAATCTTTAACTTTTGAATTGTTTCCATAAATGCAGTAGAAATTATATTGGATTTAAATGGATGTGATAATGCACAAAAGTGTGCATACATGGTAAGTCTGTCAACTACTACCATGATGACACTCTTTCCTTCACACTTGGGTAAACCTGTGATAAAATCCATTGAAACCTCCTCCCAACATTGGCTTGGAATGAATAAATGTTGTAATAGACATGAGGTCTTAATTGTTTCAACTTTATTTTGTTGGAAAAGAAAACATTCCGCAACAAACTTTTGAATATCTTATTTAAGGCCATCCCAAAAAAATTCCTTCTTAACCATGTGGTAAGTTTTTAAAAATCCTGAGTGCCCTCCTAAGGGAGAAGTGTGCAATTCCACAAGAATCTTTTGTTTGAGTTGGGAATTCTTACATAGGTATAAGCGATCTTTGTACTGTAACAAATCATTTTTCCAGCTAAATGTATCATATGTACTGGGATCTTGTTGTAACTTTTGAATGAGTGCCCACACTTCTTCGTCATTCTTCCATTCATCCCTTGCTTCGTTTATCCAATTTGGTTGGATAATAGAAATGGCGCACAACAATGCTTCCACATCCTCATCCTTTCTTGAGAGTGCATCTGCCACAACCTTTTGCTTCCCTTTTTTATAGATGATTTCAAAGTCATAACCCAACATCATTGTGACCCATTTTTGTTGCTCTTCAGAGGATAATATTTGTTCTAAAAAGTATTTAAGGCTATCATGATCCGTTTTTACCTTGAAGTGTCTTCCCATTAGGTAGGGTCGCCATTTCGTAAGTGCATGTAGTATTGCCAACATTTCCTTCTCATAAATAACTTTGTGTAAATACTTTACTTTGATTGGATGACTCTCGAAAGCAATGGGTCTTTCATCTTGGATTAAAACAACACCAATTCCATTTCCTAGAGCATCACATTCCACAATAAAGGCTTTTGTGAAGTATGGTGTAGCTAAGACCGGTGCTTGGCACATTGCCTCTTTAAGATGTTCGAAGGCCTTTGTTGCTTCTGGGTTTCATGAAAATGCATCTTTCTTCAATAATGTTGTTAGAGGTGTTATTATTCTCCCATAATTCTTAACAAACTTGCAATAATGCCCTGCCAACCCGAGAAATCCTCGCGGATGCTTTATGGATGTGGGGATTTTCCATTACTTAATGGCTTTAATTTTGCTAGGGTCTACCTTAACACCTTCATGAGATACAATATGACCCAAATATTCCACCTCTTGTACTCCAAAGAAACATTTGGAGCTTTTTCCATATAATTGTTTCTCCTTCAATAGTTTGAGCACCCTGTCAACATGTTCAACATGATCCTTCGAAGACTTGTTGTAGATTAGTATATCATCAAAAAATACTAACACAAATTTTCTAAGGGTGGGTTTGAAAATGGAATTCATCAAACCTTGAAATGTAGAAGGTGCATTGGTAAGGCCAAAAGTCAAGACAAAAAATTCATAATGATCGTCACGAGTTCTAAATGCTGTTTTCGGAATGTCTTCAGTCTTCATTCTGATTTGATGATATCCTGAATGAAGATCCAATTTGGTGAAGTAAATTGATCCACACAATTCATCCAATAATTCATCAATGACAAGAATGGGAAATTTATCTTTAATAGTGAGCTTGTTGAGCTCCCTATAATCCGAACACATGCACCATGATCCATCCTTCTTGTGCACCAATACTACTGGAGCAAAGAAAGAAATTTGACTAGGTTGAATTATACCAGCCTCTAGCATTTTTGCAACCATACATTCAATTTCACTCTTTTGGGCATAGGGACATCTGTATGGCCTGATGTTTGGAGGAACACTTCTTGGAATCAAATGAATCTCATGGTCATGATCACGAATAGGTGGGATGCCTTTGGGAGTCTCAAATACCTTGGAATGACAGTCCAAGACTTTTGGAGATCTGGAGAAATAGACGATTTCAATGTGGGAACCTCTAGCAAACATAATTGTGCAATTACGCCTCGTTGTTCCTTCTTTAGAAGCTTTGTCATATCGTTAGAGCTTATTATCTTTCCTGGTTTCCTTGTAAAACCCTTTAATTCAACTTCCTTTCCTTCCACACAAAATTTCATGAAAAGTTCTTGAAAATTAAAAGCTATTGTACCCAAGGATTGTAGCCATTGGACTCCTAATACAACATCAACACAACCCATTGGAATTGAAAGCATTGGGCTATTCAATACATATTCTCCCATGGATAGCTTGATATTATGGCACTTTCCAGAGCAATTTATGGTTCCTCCACTTGAAACATCACTTGACACTCTGATGCTGGATATAGGAAGCACTTTAATTCCTTGGCTATCTTACAATGAATAAAATTATGGATACTTCCCGAATCAATCAACACTATTACCTTTTTCTTCTTGATATGTCCTTCTATCTTGATAGTTTTAGGAGTGGTAATTCCAGCCAATGCATTACAAGATATGGTCGGATTCATTTCTTCTTTATATAGGGTTTGTTCCTGGACTATATCCTCTTCCTTTGACATTTCTTGTTCCTTTTCTTCCTCCTCTTCACAATGTATGTAGAATAATTTCTTCTCAACACACTTATGACCTTTAGTGTATTTTCTATCACAACTGTAACAAAGCCCTTTTGATCTTTTTTCTCCCAATTGTTGTGGTGTCAACCTTGTAGGTTGTGGAAAGTTAGGGGCAACAACACTTCCATCTTTATAGTTGTGAGTGGTAGGCTTCGTGGTTGCCATAATTTTTCTTTCCATTTTTCTTGCTAACCTGAATGCCTTCTCCAATGAATTAGGTTCCCAAAGGTGAACCTCATGTTGGATATTGTCCTTTAAAGTCCCTGTGAACACACCAATCCTATGCTCCTCTGGAATATCTTTTACCCTTATGTTCTATTTTTGGAAGTCCTAAATGTGTTCCATCAATGAACGCTTTTGTTTGGGATTTACCAATTGGCTAAAAAAGGTGTTTCTTTTTGTATCCTCATAACATGCTATCATTTCTTCCATAAGAATTGCCCAAGTGACAATTTGTTTACAGGGGAAAATCCATCAATACCATACAAACTGATTTGGTTCCAAATATAAAGTTGCAATACATACCTTTTGTGTGTTTTGCACATTATGGAGATCGAAAAATTCCTCCATCTATAGTATCCATGTTCCGGGATCCTTGCCATCAAACTTACTCATATTAATTTTTGGAACATGTTGGGTATTCAATCCAACATTAGAGTCTATGAAATCATGATTAACATTTCTTTTGTTCTCATCATAAGTTTCCTTTCCTACCCTTTCACCATTAGTAACCATTTCTTGTAGCAACTTATTCAAATTTATCTTCAATTCTTCCATCTTAGCATCCATTCCATTCATCTTGGCATCGATGCCATCCATATTAACTTGCATGCCATTCATATTAGGTTCCACACCATTCATCTTGGCTTCAACTAACTTTTGTGAGAGTGTAATTTGTTGTACTTGGTCTTGTAATTTTGATATATCATGTTGTATTTCTTCCTCTTCTTCATGAGTCATGTTGGAGCTTTCAGGTTTCTTACTAGGTGTTTCCATTTTCTTTATTTGGGGCATCAATTAATGCTAATAATTCTTCACTATTCCCTTTGAATTCCTTCAAACTAATTTTTCAAATTAATCTTATACAAAATTTTAAAAAAACTACACACCGTTTTGTCTCTTTGTAAGAGCTTGATATTGAATTTGTTGTATCTCTATAAATGCGGATCTCGAATATCTGAAATTGCATCATGCAATAGCCCTTTGAGTCCCCTTTCTAACCCCGCAAGTCTGATCAAGATTGGATTCTCCAAGGAAGAGTTACTCCAAATCTCCAACGATGACCTGATTATAGACTAGTTCAGTAGAACAAACATGTGTGAAGTGCCATGTGTCATTGTTTTGACCTTATGTTGTTGGGAAAAGTATCCATTCGGAATGCCCCTATCCCACTCTAAGGTGTGATAGTGCCTTAGCAACAAACAAGGAAAACTATTTTCGTATTCTTCTTTATGAAATGTAAATGGAGAAGAAGGATGTAACTAACCGGTGTCTTCCGCTAGTTTGTCGATCCAATCTCTCTCTCCTTTGTTCGTTTCCCACTGCCTGCTCCTTCACTGGTCCAGCTTCACCAAGTTCCTGCAAGATCACAAGAGAGGAAAACTACACAAAAGACATAGATTTACATTCATAACTAGTTTAGGATCAGATATAAACTAAATATGAAAATATAACAAAGCATCATTGATATACAAGCATATAGGAGAAACTCAAATAGTTTTATTGATATGATAAGAAAGTCCAAGAGGAGATACAACCAAGTGAGTCCCGATCCAGCATCTACCTCCCAGCAAAGGAATCTCTTCCTCTCCTCCAACAAAGCATAAATCACCCAATGCACTAATCTCAATATCAAACCAACAGCAATTCTCTGCAAAGTACAAAATTCCAGCCTCCTGGACCTCTGGGTGAGAGATCCATATATAGATGTAAGCAAAGAGGATGATTCAGCTTATGTTTTGACTTGTGGCTTCTCTCTGTCAGTTCTTGCTTCCACTTGGAGGTTGAGAGCCTCTTACTCATCACTGGTCGAATTCATTGAGGCAAGTGTCATTGAGGAAGATTCTGGAAGCTTCCAGTGTCTGTACACCTCGCAGAATGATACTGCCATTTGGCATTTCTCGCTCAGCGCACCCTGGTAGTGCATTTAGGTGTGTTGCAATGCACCTAGCTAGTGTATTAGGGTGCATTGCAACGCAGGCAGCTAGTAGAGCATCTGAATTGATCCTGAATTGACTGTTTCTGAGTGGTTTTTGGTGGAGAACTTCTGGGAGAAGCTGTCATTGGTTGACCTTGTTCCTTTAGGGGCAGGAACAACTCTTTTAGGGACTTTGGATCCCTTGGATTATGGACATTTCATGCTCAATGTTGTAAGGCACAAAAATGTCTATAATAGTTGCCCCCTAAAGTATGAGGCCGTTTATCGGGTGAAATGCATTATTAGGAGGATCCGAAGTTCTTTCAATGCTAGGAGGAGACCTGTAATAAGATACAATACAATACATTATTTTTCATACTTTTTTCATGATCTAGCTGAGGCAGGCATTCCCATGCTCAGCTTTATAAATTCATTTTTTTGTACATAGAACAGACAATCGTCTGATGGTAGACTGATGATTTTGATGAAATCATCATCCTTTTGGTAGGATGATTATCTGTGCTGCAATGATGTACATGTAAATTTCTTTATTTTTTCTGAATATATATCGTAGCCTGGATGGATGAAACTAGATCTGGGGTCTTCAATCTCGTCCAATCTTCATTCTAAGTACAAGTCGATCCATGTGAGAAATGTTCTGAAGTCGAACATGGAAAGACATCGCTTGATTACCAGTCAATGATGTAAACTGTTAACAAGCGCGAGAGGAATCACCTATAATGATAATGACCCTCAAGGTACTGCAGTACAATTCACGTGGTGTGAACAAAGGACTTGGCGTCAAACACCACGCAAAATCTTTCAGTCGAAGGTCATTGATGTATACCTGTCGCCAGAAGTGAGAAACTTGCCATTGAGGCATGCAAGCTTCAAAGTACTGAAGGGGGTGTTCCTAGATCAACTTCTTGGATAATGAGCTGATGTCGACAAGAAGCGATCCGTCAAAGGAGGGCCTTGATGTATCCCACATCAGTGACACGGAATTGAGCAAATGATTTTGATGGAGGTGAAAACGATCTGATGATATATGGTTCAAGGTGGCGGTCATGAAAAGATGAAGTATAATGTATGGTAGTGGATGGGACATGGGTGACTTCTCTGGATGACTTCTCTTGAACATATCGGCGACACTTATATGATGGATTGGTAGTATTTACCCCAAAGGTGGATGGTATGGCGAGACCATGGTGATGTGACCGGTGAATGAAACAACCCAACCCGACTCAGGCACGGAGTGGAAGTGTCATGTTCAAGAGTGACTTGCTACCAATAAAATTCCTTTGAGTTTCTTCCCAATTTTTCCCCAGTCATTGCTGACCAGTACCTCTTTATTTTTTTCAAGCTTGAGGAGGATAACATATGCTTGTTCTATAATTTGCCCTTCGGGCAAACCCATCGCTATGTTTTAACGAGCCTAGTGATAGTGAAACTCGTTCTCATCTAAAGACAAGTTTGTCTCTATTAATGTTTTTTAACGAGTTTAACGACAAATATAACTCGGTCCTTTTCATTTTTAGAGAGTTTGAAAAGGTACGTAAAGATAACTCCAAAGTTTCTTTTTCGTCATCTAATCCCTTAAGTCCGAAAAAGTATAAAACAATACAGAAGGGATGAATTTTCGATAGTTTTAACGAGCCGAACAAAACAAGCCCTCGATCGTTTTGTGCAATAATCCCTCAGGTCCAAAAATATTAAAATCTAGAGGAGGGATAGCACTTCTGGTTGCTTTAACGAGCTGGAAGGCCAAAACTCGGCAATCTTTTCATATTCTACGAGTCAGCTGAAAAGAGCTTAAAGAAGACTCGTCTTTTGAGGAACGAGTGATAAGATGGGTAGCAGCTGATTCCAAGCAAGGGTTGGAATTTTCCAAGCACGGCAGTGTCACAAGGATGGCTAGTGAAATCACTCTTCGCAGCTGTTCCTCAAAATGGGTAAACAATCAAATGGAGGTGAATGATCGGCCAATGGGAAAGTGGAGGTGATGGTGCAAACACGACCAAGGCTTTAATGGCTGATAATGTTACATTCACGGTGGTTATTTACCAGGTAGTTCATTTTTTAACGAGCTTAAACGCGGATTGAAACACTTGCTCGATCTTATGTTTATTTTTTAACGAGCATGAACTATGTGCTAAAACTGCTCGATCTTATGTTTATTTTTTAACGAGCATGAACTATGTGCTAAAAATGCTCGATAAATCCAGTCATATGATAATAATGTCTCATTGAAGATGCCAATTTTTATCGAGCTTTCACCTTATAAATCTTTGCCCCGGAATCCTTTCATTATACAAGTTCGGAAACGACTAATCCTACGAGTTTAAAGGGTTAGACCTACAGGTTTAAAGGGAGGACCTAAAAATTTAAAAAATAAATAGCCGCCCCTTGCTTGCACTCCAAAAGGTTTGCATGCCCCCAGGTATAAAGTACGATTTCAAGGTTACCCCTCAATTTGCAGATAAAACATTTGTTCTACCAGGAAAGGCCTACCTCTTTCAGGTTATCCAAAGATTGTCTCATTTGCGCAGCAAACAAAACACCTCTTCGGCGATGTCTACTGAGATAAACAAAGGTAAGCGGCGCCGACCCAGCTTACATAACTTTGACAAAAGAATCTTATTCTAGAATAACCCTCTTCCAGCATGGGCGGGGTACAGACTAGTCATATTCTCCCGCGGAAACCTACCTTATACCCAAAGTTTTCCTACCGAAGCAGACCAAGACGCATGCCCCCTGGGTTCCAGTCATATCCCTCCGAATTACTCGCGCTCATTGGGAGGACGGACCTTGGGTTGAGACATTTCTTGCATGAAGAGACCATTTAGGGATGGTATATGACTATTTGCGATGCGTGATCCGGGAAATGAAAGCTGGTCCACGAGCTTGACCATTCTTCCTTCGTGCGGAAAACACATTACTCTAAAGAGTGAGGAGACGATGGCTCCCATGCAATATATATAGTCTCGTCCAAGGAGTAGGTTATAATCCAAGGGTCCTTGAACGACCATCACGTTCATTTGAACGGTCTTCCCTTTCAATGTGATAGGCACATTGGGGAGGATCCCTAAAGGTTGACTGGTTCCTTTATCGAAGCCTGTCAGATTTCTCATCTCAGGCAAAAGCGATGGCGAACCAAGCGCTTTCCAAGCAATAGAGGAAAGGATACTCACAGATGCCCCTTCATCAATGATGGTGCCAGCCATGACCATTCTGTATACTTGGATGATAATTCTGAATGGTATGCTGGCTGGCAAGCGGAGTCTGCCTAGTTGGTTCCAGTCGAAGGATACAACTAGGTTGCTTGGTGGTGGGACCGAGTAGACGGTCGGGTATCGCTCTGCCGAACTTCTTTCCTGCAATAAAGGAATGGGTGGATTGCCCCCGTGTTCGTCGGAGTCTGTGTTGATGAAGAGAATTTGGATGGTGTCATCCTTATCCTCTTCAGTGACTGTATCATTCGAAGATAAAACCTCTGAAGGCAAGACCGGGTCAACTGCCGCCTCGATCTTTTGACTTTCGTCGGGTATGGATTCAGTAGGTTCATCTTCAATGACATGCGCTTGAGCTAACCACTTGAACGGGCCAGCTGGATTCTCAACTAACGAAGGACTTGGCAAGAGTTTTTTATATCCAGGAGGAAGTCGTAACGGTGAAACCGGACGATCTTCCAAGACTCTTTTAGCCTCGTCTAAGAAGGGACAACGGTGGAGGGCATGGTCGCCTTCGCACAATCTACAGGGAGGTCTAGCTCTCCCTTTTTGTCCTGGAACTTCACTTTCGCTAGTTGACGGTGTGCTTTCAACATGGCTATCAGAGGTTGACGACACCAGATTGTGCAAACGAGGAGACCAGTCCCTTAGTATCCGGGGGATGCAAGGACAATCTCTGTGAAAGTGGTCTCCTCTGCAAATGACACATGGAGATTTAGGCCTGGTCAGTGCTGTGTGTGGATTTTCATTAGACGACACTTGTTTTCCCTTATTTGCCTTTGGCTCCTTCTTCTTTTTCTCTTTCTTCTTCTTTTCCTTTTTCTCCTTAGGAACTTGGTTTTTAGCTTTACCAGTCCCGTCACGCGAAGAGGAAGGAAGAGAGGAAGAATTAGAGGAAGTAGAAGGTTGGTGGGAAATTCTGGACTCGTCTAACTGCTGATTCGACTGTTCAGGAATAGTGGTGTTCTGAATGACATTGGTTGAGAAGAGCCAGACCGGCAAGCCAATTGTCAGTCCTGGAAGCGACAATGTGGCCATATGGGGCGCACCAACATCTCCCCAAGAGGAGAAGGGACTAGGATTTCCTCCAAGGGGAATTCCTTGGTTGGTGGGCTCCATTTTCTCAACCTAAAGATCAACGCAGGAAAAAGGGTATGAATATTCCATTTAAAATAAATTTTAACGACGCTTAGACACAACTTGCTTTTTTAATTTTAAAGAGTCGAGAAAAACCAAAAGATGACTCTAGTCTCCTTCGATTTTTAATGAGCCTGAAGTGACAAGTGCTCAAATGGACCTTTTCCGTTAAGGAGTTTGAAAAGGAATGAAAGGGACTACTCTGGAGTTCTAGGTAGAGGGTGTGCCAAACCAATCGCAAAACCGCAGAATACTTTTTAGGGTATGGGCTGTCAATCTTCCCGAATGCTGTGTTCAGTGCATTGCGATCAGTAGGGCGGCTGACACGGCTTCCTATGGATAAAGGTTTTATGCCTATAGGGGTCTCCCAATATATACTCGACGGTATGTGGGAGCACAATCCGTACTGGCACTTATCGTCTCTCAGGAGGAATCACCCAACCATCAGTGAGGCGACCAGTGACAAGGTTTTACGACATCGGAACACGTCTCTAGCCTAGACCTCTATGTTGTGCGTTAAGTTACAAAGCGTTGTTAAGTTCATTCAATTTATTTTAGGTTGATCTTTCTTAGAAGTTTTCCTTTTTGGATCACCACGAGATGTAGATACAATTCCTAAATGCAGTCTAAAGATGATAAGCAAGCTTTTATCTCTTTTCAACAATGCAAATCCTAGCTACAAGGGGAAAAGAAAGACACAATCTTTTCTCAAAGAGCATAGAGCACACTGTAGATGCACTTTTCCTAAATCAATCCACACAAACTGTCAAAATGCAAATGCACATATGCATGTATTTGTTTTCACTTTCTTAATATTGATGCCTAAAAAGAAAGCTATTGTACAAATTTGAATTCGATTTCAAGTGAAAAATACAAACAAGCTTCTTTCGAAATCAAAAAGACGATTACAACACTTATGATTTTGAAGTAAACACTTGTTTCGACACTAGAAATTCACAAATTCAAACCAAAAGACAAAAGTAAAAGCGCAATCAACTGTGAACAGCAAACAAACTCACTCTTAAGATCAAAACGACACTTACGACTGGTCTAGATCTAAGGGCGACAGTATGACTAGTTTACTTTTGTGATGGGAAACTGAAAATGATGTAACAAATACACAAAAACAAATACAGTTTCTTTATACAACTGAGGTGGAATTAAGGCAGAGAAAAGGGGTTTTCAGATAGGTACACACACTGATAACAGGCTGCAAAAATCAGAGAGAAAACTGAGCAAAAGGAAGCAGAGAACCACAGCTGCACAGGGCAAAGGCTGATCAACGCACCTGTTGTACAAAGAAACTGAATTGCAGCGCAGGTAGCCCTCTCGGGACCTGCATTGAAATGCAGAACCTCTTCACAGAGCCTGCGTTGAAGCAGAAACGAGAATTGTCTCTGGGTTCTGGGTCACGGTTTGTAGTTTAATCTACGGTTTTTGGCCGGATAAAAGCTATCAATTAGGTACAATTAGAGGGATGATTTAAAGGAGGACTAAGATCTATCACAAAGGGATGTTAGAGCACTTGTGTATCAGTTGTTCAGATCATAAACAGGCCCAGCGAATAGACTAGAGTAGTAGATCTCTACTTTGCATTTGAAAATGGCAAATGCAGTTCGATTCGGCACTCCTGAGTTTATGAGATGAACAACAATAGAAACACAAATAAACTAACAAGATACGTTCCCCAGTGGAGTCGCCAATTTGTTGTTGGGAAAAGTATCCATTCGGAATGCCCCTATCCCACTCTAAGGTGTGATAGTGCCTTAGCAACAAACAAGGAAAACTATTTTCATATTCTTCTTTATGAAATGTAAATGGAGAAGAAGGATGTAACTAACCAGTGTCTTCTGCTAGTTTGTCGATCCAATCGCTCTCTCCTTTGTTCGCTTCCCACTGCCTTCTCCTTCACTGGTCCAGCTTCACCAAGTTCCTGCAAGATCACAAGAGAGGAAAACTACACAAAAGACATAGATTTACATTCATAACTAGTTTAGGATCAGATATAAACTAAATATGCAAATATAACAAAGCATCATTGATATACAAGCATATAGGAGAAACTCAAATAGTTTTATTGATATGATAAGAAAGTCCAAGAGGAGATACAACCAAGTGAGTCCCGATCCAGCATCTACCTCCCAGCAAAGGAATCCCTTCCTCTCCTCCAACAAAGCATAAATCACCCAATGCACTAATCTCAATCTCAAGCCAACAACAATTCTCTACAAAGTACAAAATTCCAGCCTCCTGGACCTCTGGGTGAGAGATCCATATATAGATGTAAGCAGAGAGGATGAGTCAGCTTATGTTTTGACTTGTGGCTTCTCTCTGTCAGTTCTTGCTTCCACTTGGAGGCTGAGAGCCTCTTACTCATCACTGGTCGAATTCATTGAGGCAAGTGTCATTGAGGAATATTCTGGAAGCTTCCAGTGTCTGTACACCTTGCGGAATGATACTGCCATTTGGCATTTCTCGCTCAGCGCACCCTGGTAATGCATTTAGGTGCATTGCAACGCACCTAGCTAGTGTACTGGGGTGCATTGCAATGCAGGCAGCTAGTAGAGCATCTGAATTGATCCTGAATTGACTGCTTCTGAGTGGTTTTTGGTGGAGAACTTCTGGGAGAAGTTGTCATTGGTTGACCTTGTTCCTTTAGGGGCAGGAACAACTCTTTTAGGGACTTTGGATCCCTTGGATTATGGACATTTCATGCTCAATGCTGTAAGGCACAAAAATGTCTATAAAACCTTAGTACCTGAAACTAATATACAGAAAACTACAGGTCATCCTCTTTCTTAAAATTCTTATGAAATTTCAATCTGATGCTCAAAACAAAAGTTATGATAATTTTCCCCAGGTCACTTGTTTGGAATGTAATTCGGGAGTCTGCAAAAACCCTAACTTCCTCAGATCATATTTATGAAAATATAGCGAGAAAAGCTCTAAAATTCTGACCCAAAGTTCAAACGATTTTGGCTCAAATGATTTTTTTTTTTTAGCTTTTGAAACTTCGCAAAAAAAAAGTTATAGCAAAAATGCCACGATGACCTGTTTGGAGTAGCGAAACCCTAGGATCCAAAGCTCTGATACCAAACGTTAGGAAACTAGCTCACAAAAATATAGAAAAGATAGATCAACACCTTATAATTCATGCTCTTCACCTCCTTTACATTACACAAATGAACAATTCTTTGATGATACAAATGACTAAACCTCCCTTCTATATATAGGATTCTAAGGGGTCACAATATAATCAAGCCGACCTAATAGTAATAACATAAGGGCACAACAATAGCAATAGTGGGTTTCTATGGGGAACACTAATAACAATATGGGGACAATAGGGGCACAATAATAACAATAAGGGATACAATGACAATAGTAATGGGGGAATCACTAGTATTATAGGGACCTAACAATAACATAGTACTGCTTAGGTGTTTGGAAGCACATGATTCAGAGAAGGTATTGTGTGATCTCCATGACCAACCATGGAGGGGACACTTTGCAGGAAACACCACAGTGAATAAGGTTATGAAGACCATATTTTGCCGACCTACATTATTTAAGGTGCTCATTCTTACACCCACAAGTGTCTGGTCTGTCAAAGGTGTGCTAACAGGAACAAGAAGTTAGCCACCCCACTACATCCCATTGCAACGGAAGAACCTTTTCAACATTGGGTCTTGGCCATTATTGGGGTAATTTTCCCACATTCATCAAAGAAACACTGCTACATCCTAACTACCACAGATTACTTCATGCAATGGATGGAAGCAATTATGCTCAAACAGGTGAATGATCATGAAGTCATAAGATTTCTACAGCACAACATCATTTCCAGGTTTGACATTCCTACTTCACTTTTTTTTTACAATGAAACATACTTCTCATCACTAAAATCTATGATTTTGCATTGGAAAATGGTATCATATTGAAACATTCAGTCAAATATTATCCGCAGGGGAATGGTATTATTGAATCCATGAATAAGAACCTAATCTGCATTATAAAAAAGACAATATTCTTTAAGCATTGAAACTGACACTCTAGTATGGTAAATGCCTTATGGGATGATCGAGTCACACTGAAACCTTCCATGAACACCTCCGCTTCCTTCCTGGTGTACAGAAAAAAAGCCATCCTCCCTCCCAACATCTACTTGCATGCTCTCCAACTCTCACAAGAATCCCAAGGCAAGCCATGTCTATTAGTTCAATGTAGGATGGATACCCTTCATAAGCTATAGGAAGAAAGGTTGAAAGAAAAAGAAAAAATTTCACTTCACTAGAATCATATCAAGAGGTGGTTTGATAAGAAGTCTGCAGGGAAAAACAACTTCAGTGTGGGTGACTTAGTCTTAAAGTGGGATAAAGCCCACAAGGAAAAAGGAAAACACACTAAGTTTCAGTCCCTGTGGATTGGGCCATTCACGGTGCACGAAAAGCTTGGCCAACACACATATCGTCTTCAATCACTTGACGAGAAGATTGAATCTCTCCTTGTCAATGGCCAAGACTTGAAACAATATTTTCAATGAAAATATGGGGTTGTGCCCTACATCATGTACATAGTCTTTTCTTTTGTTGTTTTTCATTTGTTGTTTGAGTTTTGTTTTGGTTTTCATTATGTGAATAAGTTTTGTGCATGAATATGTTGTGGCTTCGAAATATGTGTGCAACCAAACTGTAAAAAGTCTTGTGACACTTCAGCATTTGGCTAGCCTTCTGTCTGTCTTCCTTGTTTTGGTTACATATTTTGAATGATGAAGTTCAGACAGAAAATATGATCCATACATTAGGAGAGTTTTGGTCCAACCATAAACCCATGCCTAGTCCAGAAACCTCATGCCTATACTCAGTTTTTATGTTTTGGTGTCTTCAAGCTTATCCAACTAGTATAAACGAAGAAGGGAAAAATATAAACGAGCAAACCTAAATCATGGGTCTACATAAGCTTCTCTGAAGGAACAACCGCTTATGCTCTCAATTAGTCGGGATCCCTCTTCTGCCCCAAAATAAATAAGTAACAATGCACAATTCTATTTAAATAAATAAATAAAGGAAAAAGAAGAGAAAGGCGTGCTACACAAAGAGGTGAAGCAAGAAACTCCATCAGGGCACCGTCCAGGCTTGCTGGCAGTATAGAAATGTTTATTTTCCTGTGCGACTTCGTCGAGGTACTATCTAGGCCTACTAGTAGCGGAGAAACACCAAAGATGAAAAATTATACTCTGAAAATCTTAAGTTCTTGAGCTACACTACCCTTCTCAAGTCGAAACATTGTGATTATGTTGAATCTTATGTTGTGTTCAACCGAGAAGTTATAAATGAGACCATGTCTATTCGTGGGGTAATTGGGAAGGCCAAAATAATTTGCATGATGAATCAATACTCCTTGAAGAACCAAGGCCCTGCATAGAAGAAGTTAACCAAGACAAAGAAGCTAGAGTCCAACTAGTGTGTCTCCAAGTGTTGTTGCTGCTACAACACCCTCCAAAATTCTAGCTTATAGTCGATTTCATACCCTTGCTTGGTCTTTTACATTGTTGTTGCAAACACTAGAGCTCTTTTCATGAGCTTTCTTGTAGTCCTTTGGTTCATTTTGCACGTTGGGTTAACTGTCTTCTTTTGGCATGTTTGGATGTCATACAATGTTTGCAAGCCTATTTTGGAGGTTTCGAAGGTATGTCTTTGTGTATATAAGTTTTGCTAACCATGTAAACATTTGTCACATCTATACACAAAGTCTTGAATATTGTCACACAAGTGTCATCATGGTCGTCCTAAATCCTATCTTAAGTGTCACAATTGTCGTGAGCCAATCACATGAAGGGAAATGGTTGTTCATCTATTTGGATGATCTATGTTGTCATGTCATCAAAGTATGAAAAGTGTGTGATCATAGTCAAGGCTCATCACAGTTCATCACCTATCCCACACTTAGCTATTTTCGAAAAATCTTCCCGACTGAGCAACTTAGCTTCACCGAGCCCCAAATGACTGTGCATTTCACAGTCTCAGCCCTCTAAGTTGTGATATTGTTACGTGGAACTATGCAATGCGCAATAGTATCCCGGCCTACCTTGAACTATGTACTTAGCATCTTCAACCCTCAATATATTCCCTTGGCTACTAAAACCTACTCAATGCGCATAAGCCCAACCTCCATTGACATATAAAATTGTGCAGTTGGCTTTCCTAGCATCCATTCCCTTAGCTAGACCCCAGTGTCTCCAAAACCTATTCAGTCTTGTCCTTCAAGCCTCCATGAGCTATGAAATATGTAGTCTCAAAGCTCAAGATCTCCCCCTGACCATTGGAAATATGCAATGTGCAGTCACTGCACCCCTCTCCCCAGCCTGTCACTTGTTATGGGCTTAATTGATGGATCAGAATGCATCATCTTAGATTAGGGGATTTTCATATTTATGTCATCTTGTCATGAGTGAATAGTAGGAACATATACACTATCATGTCATGGAAAGATGGTGGAGAAGGAGAAGAAGGAGGGAAGCATGCCTAAATACTCTCCTGTAGCTGAAATCACAAGTGGATCAATCGAGAGAAAGCGAAGGGACGCAAGTTTGCAACCACCATCTAAGACTAAATATCATTGAAGATTCCGCATCTCCAAGCCATGCGGAGGTGAAGAGAAATCATATCCAAGAATATATCCATCACTTAGCAGCAACAATGACATGACATTGCCATGTCATCAAGCAATCCATGTCAATAGTGTCATGTCATGTCATGTCATGATTGGTCACTTGCCACATCACTATTGCGGACCATGTATATTGTATTCAAATGTATTGTAAAGTGGAAGTCCAAAGGACACACATGAAATGTAAAGAGTCATGTAAGTTGAAAAGTCATAGGAAGTCAAATAGTCATGAGGGTAGTCAAAGATTCACCCTTGGTTATATATACTCCCTCATTGTATGAGAAAAAGAATTTTCACATTGGCTCCTCGTGCAAGGAATTAAAGAGATCAACTAGTTATTTGAGTATCAAGGAGTCGATCTAATGTCCCATTATTGGTGATAGTGATGTAAATTGTTAACATGTGTCTTGGAAATTTTACTTCATAACAGAAGCCTTCAAGACCAGGACGTTCTTCATGCATGGACTATGAATGTTTATAAGACTATTCTAGAGATGTTTTCATTTCATGTTTGCTTTCACATGCGCTAAGATAGTTGAACTATTTTGGTCATTTTAATACTTATCTTATTGAGAATGTGTTGTAATGGGTTTTATCGTTGTCCCATCCTTATGGAATATTTCACGGGATATCAAACATACCTTTCTCTATTTGCTGGTTGTAACAATTGTCACATCCGTTGTGGACTATTCTTCTAGGTGTTAGACGATATTTTTTGGTTTATGTGTGTTTCTTCTTGTGTGGTACTATTACTTGTCACTTAGAAGCTCACTTTTCTCCCCTCTCCGTAGTAGAATAACCTCAACACATTTGCAACTAAACACTCACTAGGCACACCTCCCTTGCTTTTTGAAGACACCATTGCATCCCTCTCTCGTGATGACAACTATAGCCAAGGAAAATATTTAAGGATTTGGAAACCAACCCTTTATACCCGATGGGACTTCTACACCAAACAGTGTGAGGTCTAATTAGGACTTCATACCATGGAGATCCCATGAATGTTGGTGGGTGAAACACTATAAACATTACACTAAAATAAATGCACGCTGTTAATCTAATTACTTTGAAATTACTGTAAATCATAGATATAGTTATATAAAATTAGAAATAAACATCCACACTAAAATCAATGCATCTAGTGCAAGGAATAAAATAGTATTAGAAATCAACATCTACATTTAAATCAATGCATCTATTTTAGTGAAATACCAAAATTTCATGGCTTTCTAAATCCAACTTCTTTTACCTTTTGTAAAATCCTTACTTCCTCTTCCTCTATGGTTAATATTGTTCAATACTATATAATATTATATTATATATGTATTTGCCTTTGTGTGTCTCTTTCATCTTCCCTCTCTCTATTTCTCCATATCTGTGTCTATCTCACTCCCTCTCTCTGTCTCTCTCTTCTTCCCTCTCTTCCCCCCTTCCATCCGTATTTTTTCCTCCCTCATTCTTTCCTTTGTATCTCTATCTCACTCCCCAAAACACATACATTGTCTCTCTCCATATCTATCTATCTCTCCTTCCCTCCCTGTCTTTGTCTCTCTGTTCTTCCCTCTCCCCTCACCATATATATTTCTATTTCCCTTCGTCTCTCCTCCTTTGTCTCTCTCTCTCTCACTACCCAAACATGCACACTCTCTCTTCATATGTTTTTATCTCTCTCTCTCTCTCTCTCTCCACCTTTCTCTCTCTATGTCTTTTTTCTTCCCTCTCTCTCTCCACCTTTCTCTCTCTATGCCTTTTTTCTTCCCGCTCTCTCTCCACCTTTCTCTCTCTATGTCTTTTTTCTTCCCTCTCTCTCTCCACCTTTCTCTCTCTATGTCTTTTTTCTTCCCTCTCTCTCTCCACCTCTCTCTCTCTATGTCTTTTTTCTTCCCTCTCTCTCTCCACCTTTCTCTCTCTGTCTTTTTTCTTCCCTCTCTCTCTCACCCTCCAACTCCATCTCTCTCTCCCTCCCTCTCTTCAAATCTCTCTAAAGTCCTCTCTCTTCCTTTATCTCCCACCTCCTTCTGTATATCCCCCCCATCACTCTTTCTCTCTTTCTCTCTCCTCCCTCCAACTTTGTCACTATCTCCCTCCATCTCTCCTTCTCTCTCTTCTTCTTGTCTCCCTTTCTTCTCTCCTTCTTTCTCTCTTCACTCCTCTTCCCTCTCCCGCACTCTCTCCCCATCCCTCCCTTGCCACTCTCTCACTCTCTCTCTCTCTCTCTCTCTCTCTCTCTCTCTCTCTCTCAGTGCCCTCAAACTCTGTCACTATCTCCCTCCCTCTCTCCTTCTCTCCCCCCTCTCTCCCTCTCCACCTCTCTCCTTCTCTCTCTCTTTCAGTCTCTCTCCTCCATTCATCCATATGTTCGATAATTGTCACTTTGTGTAATCAATAATATATGTGAAGTCAATATAATAATACTTATAATGGATATGATTATTATTATAATATATTGGAATGATAATAAAAAATATTATTTATTATTATACCAATAATAACATATAAGGAAATAACACGTAGAAATTATTGTGTAGATATGAAACTGCTCATGTAATTTACTAAAACACAAGACTCAAATCTATTCTACTATTCTGTGGAATTTAATTCACGATCGAGAAAATAAATCATAAACATTCAAGAAAATTTATCACACATACACAGAGATTTATCTAGGGGAAAGAAGTTTCTCAAAACCCCTTCCTATATGTATTGCATTAATCAAAGAATAGAGACCAATACATATGCTTGCTCAAGCTTGAACACAACCTGCAATTGTATAGTCTATCCCTATGCTTGACTGGTTGACTCTTGCCAACACTTAGCCAATTTTAAATCCCTCCAAGATCCTATTTCCTTGCGTTGTTTCTTGAGTAATTATGCCCCTATTAATTAGGAAATTCCTCAATTGGAATTGCGCAATTCCTTTAGGCTCATCCTCTAACTTCATGCACCACCTATACACTTTTGAATAGTCTACAGCTAATAGTACACTACCTTGGAATCTCAATATCAACTGTGTAAATCAAATTCTCTACATGCATCAATTATTTTTGGTTGATTAAATTTTAACTGGTTGATCACTGAAGTGGTTGAAATTACACTTCCACAACTTGACCTTCCACTAGTTCCTCCAATAGTTAGAGCTAGTTTAACTGGCTATAACTCAATTTAATTGAAATAGATTGCTACAAATTAGTAATTAATCATATTGAACTAAACTAAAGCTTCCCCAAGTAAAATTAACTAAGTTAACTGAGTGATAAGTTGCATGTCACCTCAATTAACTACCTCCAATATTTCTGCTGAAATAGAAATTTGTTTTTTCTTTAGTTTGACCAAGGCAAGGTCAAACTGAGATTTTCTTGCTAAAATTTCAACACCTTCTCTGTGCAAGAAAGGGGTTATCAGTTACCTCGATCTTGCCTCTATGGAACTCAAAAATTCCTCTTGACAAAGCCTTTGTCAAAATTTTTGCATCGTGTTTCTCTGTTGGAATGTATTCCATCAACGTAATCCACCTTTGCACACAATCCCATAGATGGTGATATAGATATCTATATGCTTGCATCGACCATGAAATACATGATTTTTAGATAACTTAATGCAACTTTGGTTATCACAATAGATCACAGTTGGATCCATCATCTGATCAAACAGTCTCATAAGAATATTTCCATCTAGCTCGCCTCACACGTTGCTTGACTAGTAGCCATGTACTCTACTTCTACTTAGCCGAGTGCCACAGATCGTTGTTTCCTACTGTACCAAGAAATAGTTGCAGACCCAACCCTAAAAATTACTCTTGATGTACTCTTCTGGTATGATGGAATCCCCTCCTAATCTTTGTCTATGAAGTGTTGAAGCTTCAATTCCTCTGTCTGTTTGTACCATAGTCCAAACTTAGTGCCCTTGAGGTGATGAAAAGAGATCTTGGGGTATTGCCAAAATCCCCTTTCATATATAAATTTCGAACCTTGACCTGTGGGTTATGGCCCACTAAGTCCCGTCGAAATCGTTTTAGGCTTTTAAGCCTTTTAAATTTACAACGTGGATCTATATTAAATATCGACCATCCATATACAAATACTTGGGAAACTATATAAAATTTCGCTCTAACTCACATATACAGATCTCAAATATAGTACAATCGTTTCTATAAATATCGGCGATCACACTCCATACAACTCCGATTCAAAGCAAAACTCCATTGCTCCAATCCAATCCACTTGCCACAGCTCTGATGTGAACAATCGGCGATCAAAGATCACAATTTCAATGTGTTTCCACCTTTGGACTGATCCTCTGATCTGTATACTCAAACCTGTAAACAAACAGTTCGACCTCTATATATATTCAATCAAGTAAGGTGCATAATTCAATTCTCAATTACGAATCTAACAAACGCATCAATCCTCACGAACAGCTAAACGATGATTTAGATCGCCATCGATCTTTTAAGTGATCGATGTCGATAAAAAAACTCACAATACGGGATTTAACTTATTTATAAAATACACACACGCGTACACAACACTTGAACACGCTTTTATATATTATACAGAACAGTACAAGCTAAGGCTTTCCAGCCTTAGAAACAAGCTCACTCTTGGCTACATCTCACTCAATTTTTCTTTACAAACGTCAATCTATCCCTTTCTATCACATTACATTTATATAAGAAGCGTTAGATAGGAAGGATCGATCAGATCCTATCCTTATTTTTCTCCAATGAAATCTCTCCAAAATGCGTGCATGGCTGTTAACAATATCAAGTCTATCGAGACATATCCGCTTTAAATCCACTTTAAATCTATTTTAAAATAGATTTCCCTTATTTTCTCCTTCGATTCAGCTCCTCTGATTCACGTACTCTTTTCCCTTCTTTGGATTCTTCTTTGATTAAGGGGGGGGTTAGATGCTCCTGCATCAAACTCCCGAGGTAAAAAAAAAAAAAATTGACCTCCTAGTCATATACTTCTCCTGATCCTTAGCAATTCTACCCACTGTATTTCTTCAGTGGAATTGCCTTCATGATCTTCTGTGAGCTGCAACCAACCTCTGCAGTAACAGTCTCCTCTGTTACACGATACCTCACCAAGCCCTCCTCACTCGGTATTTTGGCATCCTTCTGGTTCTCCTCTCTAGAACCAATTGAGCACACCTTGCTCTAGGTTGCTACAAATCTTCTCACCTTCCGCTGCCGCCATCTGCACAATGGTAAGACCATAAACTCTCCAGCTTTAACACAACTGTACCTCTTTCCCCTTCTACTTGCATTCCTCTTCCTTCTCGCAGGAAATCCTTTCCTTGCTCTGATACCACTTTGATGAAAAGAGATCTTGGGGTATTGCAAAAATCCCCTTTCATATATAAATTTCGAACCTTGACCTGTGGGTTATGGCCCACTAAGTCCCATCAGAAGCGTTTTAGGCTTTTAATCCTTTTAATTTTACAACGTGCATCTATATTAAATATCTACCATCCATATACAAATACTTGGGAAACTATATAAAATTCCGCTCTAACTCACATATACAGATCTCAAATATAATACAGTCGTTTCTATAAATATCGGCGATCACACTCCATACAACTCTGATTCAAAGCAAAACTCCATTGCTCCAATCCGATCCACTTGCCACAGCTCCGATGCGAACAATCGGCGATCAGAGATTGCAATTTCAATGTGATTCCACCTTTGGACTGATCCTCTGATCTGTATACTCAAACCTGTAAACAGACAATTCGACCTCTATATATATTCAATCAGGTAAGGCACATAATTCAATTCTCAATTACAAATCTAACAAACGCATCAATCCTCATGAACAACTGAACGATGATTTAGATCGCCATCGATCTTTTAAGTGATAGATGTCGATCAACAAACTCACAATACGGGATTTAACTTATTTAAAAAATACAAACAGGCGTACACAACACTTGAACACGCTTTTATATATTATACAAAACAGTACAAGCTAAGGCTTTCCAGCCTTAGAAACAAGCTCACTCTCGGTTACATCTCACTCAGTTTTTCTTTACAAACGTCAATCTATCCCTTTCTATCACATTACATTTATATAAGAAGCGTTAGATAGGAAGGATCGATCAGATCCTCTCCTTATTTTTCTCCAATGAAAGCTCTCCAAAATGCGTGCATGGCTGTTAACAATATCAAGTCTATCGAGACATATCTGCTTTAAATCCACTTTAAATCTGTTTTAAAACAGATTTCCCTTATTTTCTCCTTTGATTCAGCTCCTCTGATCCACGTACTCTTTGCCCTTCTTTGGATTCTTCTTTGATTAAGGGGGGGTTAGATGCTCCTGCATCAGACTCCCGAGGTAAAAACAAAAATTTGACCTCCTGGTCATATACTTCTCCTGATCCTTAGCAATTCTACCCACTGTATTTCTTCAGTGGAATTGCCTTCATGATCTTCTGTGAGTTGCAACCAACCTCCGCAGTGGTCTTTTGGCATCCTTCTGGTTCTCTTCTCTAGAAAAAATTGAGCACACCTTGCTCTAGGTTGCTGCAAATATTCTCACCTTCCGCTGCCGCCATCTGCACAACGGTAAGACCATAAACTCTCCAGCTTTAACATAGTTGTACCTCTTTCCCCTTCTACTTGCATTCCTCTTCCTTCTCGCAGGAAATCCTTTCCCTGCTCTGATACCACTTTGATGAAAAGAGATCTTGGGGTATTGCCAAAATCCCCTTTCATATATAAATTTCGAACCTTGACCTGTGGGTTATGGCCCACTAAGTCCCGTCGGAAGCGTTTTAGGCTTTTAAGCCTTTTAATTTTACAACGTGGATCTATATTAAATATCGACCATCCATATACAAATACATGGGAAACTATATAAAATTCCGCTCTAACTCACATATACAAATCTCAAATATAATACAATCATTTCTATAAATATCGGCGATCACACTCCATACAACTCTGATTCAAGCAAAACTCCATTGCTCCAATCCGATCCACTTGCCACAACTCCGATGCGAACAATTGGCGATCGGAGATCGCAATTTCAATGTGATTCCACCTTTGGACTGATCCTCTGATCTGTATACTCAAACCAGTAAACAAACAGTTCGACCTCTAAATATATTCAATCAGGTAAGGCACATAATTCAATTCTCAATTACAAATCTAACAAACGCATCAATCCTCATGAACAGCTGAACGATGATTTAGATTGCCATCGATCTTTTAAGTGATCGATGTTGATCAACAAACTCACAATACGGGATTTAACTTATTTATAAAATACACACAGGCGTACACAACACTTGAACACGCTTTTATATATTATACAGAATAGTACAAGCTAAGGCTTTCCAGCCTAGAAACAAGCTCACTCTCGGCTACATCTCACTCAGTTTTTCTTTACAAACATCAATCTATCCCTTTCTATCACATTACATTTATATAAGAAGTGTTAGATAGGAAGGATTGATCAGATCCCTCCTTATTTTTCTCCAACAAAAGCTCTCCAAAATGCGTGCATGGTTGTTAACAATATCATGTCTATCGAGACATATCTGCTTTAAATCCACTTTAAATCTATTTTAAAACAGATTTCCCTTATTTTCTCCTTCGATTTAACGCCTCTGATCCACGTACTCTTTGCCCTTCTTTGGATTCTTCTTTGATTAAGGGGGGGTTAGATGCTCTTGCATCATGAGGTATTGCAAAACATGCTTAGCTACCTTATAATATAATTTTCTTGGCCTAACCATAGCTTTACTAATCTATTTTACTGCATAACACATATCTATTTTTGTGTTCACAAGATACATTAGTGAACCCACAAATTGTCGATAAATGGTAGCTTCCACTTCCTCACCTAAAGTAGCATCCTCCTTCCTCCAACTGCCTGCTAGAGGAGTCCCCATGGGTTTACTACTCTCCATGCGGAACTTCTTAAATATCTCATTATCATAATTAAGATGACAATAATTCCCCATCTCCTTGCCATACTTCCAAACCGAGAAGGCAGTGCATGAGTCCCATTCATTTCAATTTCTCTTGCAAGGTACTCCTTGCAAGATTTGATCAACTTCTCTTCACTGGTTAAAATCAAACCATCAAAATATAAGACAATAATCAATAATTTACCTTCCACCACAATATGATAAATGTTTGGATCTGTTTCACTTTTGGTGGATCCCAACTTGGTGCGATAGTCATCGATCCTAGTTTACCAAGCACGAGGTACTTGCTTGAGTCTATACAATGCTCGCTTGAGTCAGCACACATGTGCATCTCGATCCAAGGCCTCAAAAACTTTTGGTTGCTCAATGTAAACCTCCTCCTCAATAACTCCATTGTGGAATGTTGTATTTACATCCATCTGGTGGATCATCCATCCCATCTATGCAACCAGTGCTAGAATTGATCTAATGGATGAGTACCTTGCTACTGGAGAAAAGGTCTCATCATAGTCAATTTTCTCAACTTGACAGAGTCCTTTGGCCACAAATTTGGACTTGTAATTCTCTATGCTTCCATCTACTGCATGATTACCTTGAAGATCCATCTCGAACCCACCATTGATCTATATTTTTGTCTTGGGACCACTTCCCAAACATTTTTCTTTATAATGGAATTATATTCCTCTACCATTGCATCAACCCATATAGGTTTCTCTATTGCTTCCTCGAAATAAGATGACTTATTATCTATAAGATCAGTTATTAGAGCCATTTAGCTAATGTATTGATCTGGTGACCTCCTCTACCTACGCTGTGAAGTGGGTGCTCCCACATTCTCTCTAACATACAGCAATAATCTGTCAGCTTCCCTAGTTGTTTTCCTTCCTTCTCTGGATGATTCTACTTGAGTGGGTGTTTCCACTCCCTTCTCCCACAATTCTGGCCTCTCCACAACTTCTTGAGGTTCTTCCTTTGGAGCCAAAAGCTCTTGATCTTAATGCAACTGAAGCTCCCTATTAAGAGAACATCTCGTTACTTTCTCCTCATCAAACTTCACATCCCTTCACACAAATGTCATTCTAAGGGATGAAAAGTACACATGGTATTTGTGAGGACTGTTTGTGTAACCCACAAATACCCCCAACTCTATTGTCAGCTCTAACTTCTTCCTTGATTCTTTGGAGACATGGCAGTAAACTGAGGCTCCAAAATCCTGAAGTGTGACACATACAGATTTCTCCCAGAGAAAGCTTCCTTTGGTGTACTTATGCCAATAATCTGATGAGGCTCCTATTCTACAAATAGACTATTGTGTTCCATGCTTCAACCCACAAGTATAGAGGCAAGCCTTTGTCATGCAACATCACCCTTGCTGCTCCCACAATGCTTCAGTTCTTCCTCTAAGTCACTCCATTTTGTTGTGAGTTGTGGGATGTTGTCAACTCCTATCGAATGCCTTGTTTTGCATAGAATTTTTAAACTCATTTGACACGTACACATCTCCATTATCGGTCCTGATATCCTTCACCTTTTTACCAGTTTCTTTCTCAACTAGTGCCTTGAATTCAACGAACTTGGAGAATGTCTCATCTTTCTTCTACATGAAGAATATCTAGCACTTCCATGCCAAATCATCTACAAAGATAACATAATACATGTTCTTGGCAGTGGAGGCTATCGATAAAGGTTCACAGACATCATAGTGGAACCTTTCAAGGACTCCACGTGCTTCGTTGTCCCGATCATGGAATAAGGCTTTTGTGTGCTTCCCTAAGGTACACCCTTTGCATGTACACTGATGCTCTAATGCTCCGATGGGGAGGCATGTGGTAATATGAGGCATAATATTCAGGGTGCCATGATGATAATGGTTGTCATTTATGTCATAGTTCACTCACATCTCGATTCTGCACCTTCTTCACCTTTGTGCTTAATGCAGCACAATCTTCCACATATAGATTGCACTAGTTCTTCACATGAAACCCGACCTGATTCACTTGTCCCATGGCTATGTGTCTCACAAATGCTTTCCCTTTGCTGAAGATCGTAACCACAGTCTTCCAACACTGTAATAGAGACAAGATTATTCTTTAGACCTGGAACAAACATCATATCCTTAAGTGTAAGAGGGGAGTCTGACTCCCTATAAAAGGTGACTGTACCAATCCCAATCATGTTGTACCTTCCATCATCTCCCATATCGATTTGCATCTAGAGATATTTCTCCTCCAAGTCACTGAAAAATTCTTTATTCCCTGTCATGTGGAATGAGGCACTCAAATTGAGGTACCACACACTCCCCATAATTTTGCTTGCCATGCATGAAATGAGAGTGAAGTCAATATCGAATTGTGAAGCTAAAGCTTCACCTGCTGCCCCTCTTGAGGTCTTGTTTCTTGCCTTCTTATGTGGACACTTTCTGGTATATTTCCCAAGTTCATGACAGTGAAAGCACTTGATTCTTTTTGAACAAGTATTTCTTCTTGCCCCCTTGATTAGATTTTGCTTTGGATTGAGATTTATTCCCTTTTCCCTTCTTTTCCTTTCCATCCAAGGCACAATTTTCTTCATCCTCGCCTAGGGTCCCGTCTCTGGTATTCCACCTTATTTCCTCCTTTACCAACTCAGACCATAAGAATTCCCAATTTGGTAGCTTCTCCCTCCCATTCAGAGGATTTTGGTTTATGTGCTAGCTCTCGAGAAGGCTTAGAAGGGCTAGGCTTACCAGATCATATTCTACAATAGTAACACAAACGCTACCAAGTTCATCAAGACATTGTGTAAACCTGCTCAAGTACTGCGAAACTGTGTCATTATTCTACATCTTGATATTTTGAAGTTTTCTTTGAGTGCGAGTTTCATGTGGTCGTTGCTACTCTAGAACAGATTTGTCAGTTCTTGCCACATTGCAAAAGAAGTCTCTTTCCCATGGATATTTGAGACAATGTGGTCTCATACTCCCTCCAATATAATTCTCCTTTCCTTGGCTACACACTTCTTCCATTCTACTAGATTCTGAGCATTAGTTGATCATGGTTTTATGATGTCATTATCAACAAATCCCTTCAATCCATTGTATTCTAGCACTTCTTCCATGTGGTCCTTCCAAGCAACATAATTTGAGTTTCACTTAAGGGCATACTCGAGTCTTAGTCCACAGAAAGTCATCCTTATAGCTCTAAAGAATTGATCCTGGAAATTTGATCCTCCTACAATAACAACTTCGAAATCTCTTCTCTATTGTGATTCCTTCTTTGATACCAAGGAGAAGTTATTGTGTAGATATGAAACTTTTCATGTAATTTACTAAAACACAAGACTCAAGTCTACTCTATTGTTCTGTATAATTTATTTCATGATCGAGAACATAAATTATAAACATGAAAGAATATTTATCACACATACATAGAGATTTATTTAGGGGAAAGAAACTCCTCAAAACTGCTTCCTATCTATGTTGCATTAATCAAAGAATAAAGATGAATACATATGCTTACTCAAGCTTGCAACTGTATAGTCTATCCCTCTGTTTGATTGACTAACTCTAGCCAAAACTTAGCGAATTTTAATGCCCTCGAAGCTCCTATTTCCTTGTGTTGTTCATTGAGGAATTATGCCCCTATTACTTAGGAAATTCCTCAATTGGAATTGTACAATTCCTCTAGGCTCATCCTCTGACTGCATGCACCACTTGTACACTTCGAAATAGTTTACAACTAATAGTACATTGCCTTGGAATCTCCATCTCAACTGGGTAACTCGAATTATCTTCATGCATCAATTATTTTGGGTTGATTGATTAGTTAAGTGGTTGATCATTGTAGTGGTTGAAGTTACACTTCCACAACTTGACCTTCCGCTAGTTCCTCCAACAATTAGAACTAATTTAACTGACCATAACTCAATTTAACTCAAATAGATTGCTACAAATTTGTAATCAATCATACTTAACTGAAGTGAAGTTTCACTAACTCTAATTAACTAAGTTATCTGAGTGACAAGTGCCATGTCACATCAGTTAACTACCTCTAAGATTTATGCTGAAATGGAAATTCAAATTTTCTCTAGTTTGACCAAGACAATGTCAAACGGATACTTTCTTGCTGCATTTTCAACATAACATGTTAAAGAAAAATAGTATGTTAACTTTACTTTATGGACACACCAATTTTGATAGCTCTATCCCTTACATTTTAAATTTTGTATTTAACATATTACATTACATTACATTTTACATTTACATATTCGATTTTATTTGAATATTAATTAAAATATATGAAGATCACATTTATTTTATTATTTTTTCTTCTTCCTAATATTAAAAAAAATTGACATATATACTTCCTTATATTACGCATACACATCTCTCCATACTAAGTTGTAAAATACTTCTCACCACAATAATTCAATAGAAGAAAATTGCTACCATCTATTAATAATTAAATAAATTTTAGAATCACAATTCCAAAATAAACATAAACACACTTATGTACATAATTATATAACAAATTATTTATTTTCTTTAACCACACTTATGTACATAATTATATAACTAGCACAACCACATTAATAACACAAACTAATTGCTCTATATCGTGATCTCTTTTCTATTAAGTCTCTCTTTCTCCCATAGTTTCTTTCAAATCCATTTCTATTTGTATTTCATACAACCCTTGGACCATACCATTCATTTTATATTTACGATGATATAAAAACACAATCCATAATGAAGATGGCACTATCATTCATTTTCGATTAAGTTAGTTATCCGAAGGCTTCCTATCTCAACCTCAAAAGTTAGTTATCCGAAGGCTTCCTATTTCAATGAAGCATGGTTGACGTTTTACATCAATGGCGAAGATTTAATGTCCTACGAATATGCGTCATCTTAGAACTTATCTACAGCTCAACGGTGACAATTCTGTCTTCATGGAATGACACATGCACCAACTATAACTTTGAGACAATTGGTTGTCATAAGACTTGAACTTGAATTTACGCACGTACTTCACAAGTAGGTCGATGGACTGATGTGCCACGTCATCTCCGATATGATTTAATGCACCTGGAGGTAAGCTCTCCACGCTTCCACAATTCGATATGTCGCCTTCCAATGTACCTATATTTATGCCGAAGGCCTTTTCTTTATGGACTTTCATGTCCAAACACTATTCGCTATAGCGAATGAGTGAGCTTTAATTTCGTCATTCACTCCAATGATATTTGACCAAGTGGTTCATCCCTATTTGATCACGTGGTTCATCCCCTGAAGCACAACCACACCGTCGCCACTCTTCCATTTCGAAATGTCCCCTGAAGCACAACCACACCGTCGCCACTCTTCCATTTCGAAATGTTCGTCGGGATATCGCCGTTGAAGTTGTTGTTCGGTATATTGAGGAGCTCAAGTACTACGATACGGAAACACTGCATCTGGAGATGAGCCATGCGAGCCTGATCAACGAAACCCATTTCAACGTCTGTCCATCGGGTGTTTCACGGGCACGAAACGTCCGGTTCATCAACATTAAGAACAATAATCAGTAATAGTTTAGCATATCAGAACAGTCCATCAGCCTGACAAGATTTGATTCACTAATTTCACACTCAATGAATTCCTCCTCTTCATCTTCTTCTTGTTGGATCAAAGCAAGTAGATCTAATTCCTCTAGCATGTTGGTATTCCATTCCTTGCAAAATTGTACTTTCTCAATCACCAAGTTCTCCAACTTTAACTTACCAAAGGCTACTCCACATGCGACCCTCCACAGAGTGCGCTGTGATAAGCCTGTAAACACGTACAAGTCGTGGTTTTGCAATCTTGTGGCATTGATTCATAGCTTGCATATCCATTTCAGGATTCCAATCACTATCATAGATAATACAAGTGTCTGCAGCAGTAAGATTGATTCCAAGATCACCAACGCGTGTGCTTAGCAAAAACATACAAAATTTGCTATCTAGGTCATTGAAATCCCTTATATTATTTTTCCTATCTTCCAACTTAACACTTCCGTCAATGCGACAAACCTGATATCCTCTCTCTCACTTAGATAGCTAGTGTTCCAGCAAGTTGAGAACCATAGTCCATTAAGAAAATATCAACATCTTGTGTTTCTGAGATTTCAAATTCGTTAATAGCCTGTCTAGCAAACCAAATTTACCACACTACTTAACCAACTACTCCACCGGTGGATATTCGAATGATTGATCAAACCGTGACTCCAAAAGATCAGGGTGGTTGCAATTCTTTCGCAGTTGAATCATGCCTCATCCCATTGCTTTGTTTCCTATCTAGATCAAACCAAGATTCAAACTCTTCACGTGATGTGAATATTTGAGGCAAAATGAAATTCAACAAGGACCAAAGTTTAGCCAAATTATTTTGTAGGGGCGCTCCAGTCAAAAGCAACTTATTTTCAGCAGGTAAGGTTTTCAATTCCCTCAGCAATTTTCAATTGGAGCTTTTTAATCGGTGTACCTCATCAACAACTATATATTTCCAGTCATAGCAAGCCAAAGATTTTCTATCATTCAAAACCTCATATGAAGTGACAATAACAGGGAATGTTGGATCCACTGTGTGAGGCATGTGGATTTTCCTGAGCTCTTGTCACTCAATTTTGGAGTCGTGATAGATTATAGCATTCATGCTGGGAACAAACCTATTTATTTCCTTCACCGAATTCGAGAGAGTTGAAAGAGGAGAAACTATTAAAAAGGGCCAATGCATGCCCATCCCCTTGCGATGAGCAAGGAGACCAATAGTTTGCACTGTCTTTCCTAGAGCCATTTGATCTACCAGAATTCCTTTTTTTCCACAGAGAAATCAACCACTTTACACCCTTAATTTAATACAACTTTAACCGTCCCTCGATCAATAGGGGAACAAGTTCCATCTGTTCTTTCCAGTTCCTCTCCTCCTCTGTTAAATTATCAGAAGCTTGAACTGGGTTGCCTCCTATGCAATTCTTAGTCATACCATTGATAGCATTTTTTAACTTTTTTTGTCTGATAAAAGTCTGCATTATTAGTCACCATCTTACGCTTTCGACCCCTACCACTTTTCTTCACCGCACTTGATTTTGCATTGCCATTCTCGCTTGGAATAAATGTGATGTCGTCCATCTTCTCAAGCAGAAACTCTAAATAAAGTTGAGTCTGGCTAAGAATCTCATCCAATTTGTTAAATAACACATGATCCATCTGTGAACTCCCATTGCTCAGTTGCTTTTCCATTTCCTTCTTTTCTCGCTCAACTCGTTCTTCTTCTAGGCGTTTCTCCTCCATGGCCATATCCTCTGAAACTTCCAATGCTTCACCATGAACTGATAAATCATTATCCTCTGCATCAACAACTGGCACTTCACTTCTAGACATTCCCTCATCTTCTAAAACATATATAGGTGAATGTGCATCTCCTTTAAGACTTGTGGTTGAATCCTTCTCCATTTTTAAAATCATTCCTCAATACCAATCCGACAATGGTCCAATCGCTCGATGGAGTGTTAAGCTCTTCACCAGGATTCTGCTCCTGTGTTCAATCACATGCATATTGCATGAGTTTGAAAGATATGAAGCTGGGTACCAAGTCCAAGTGAAATTTGCACCCCTCGGACTTGGCACCTGAAATACACCTGCGCAAGGCACGCTAAAACGACAAGTTGCCTGAATATGGATGTGCTTCCGGAGACGCGTTGAGAAAATCGAGAACATATCTTAAGTTAATGTTTGAATTTGTTTTAATGGTTGACTCAATCCACTTCCTCTTTCAATTTTTTAAAATTTTCGTTTTTGTTTTTTTGTATTTTCGTGGATACAAAATAAATGAAAACGGTCAAGTCAAAATAAATGGAGAGATGAGAATATCCATGGCCGCTACACTGTACCCTTCTTCATATCCTTCCCAGGACAAACTAGATCCCCCTAAGTGTAGGGGTTGCGAAAACCTTCCCAAATGGAATTGTTTCAACCAATTTCAGGGCACCTAATAAACACCTACAATCCAACCAATTTTCACGTGTGACAGAACCCTACAATATCCCCCAAAACAACCAATCGAGTGGGCCAAACTTAAGATGCACCAAACTTAAGATGCTCTGACGCTTGCACATGAGGGATCAATCCTTACACCTCTGCTTGTTTTCTGCATAATATCTTTGAGTTTATGCTTTATTTCTTCCTCACTCTCCACACAAAGAATAGGGACAACGAAGTTGAGACAAAATGAGTTAGAGGGACTATGGAGGAGAGGGAAAAAAACAATTCTGAGATGAAATAGAAGACAACCACAAACACGAATAATAGAAAATAAAATACTTAGTTTTTCAAATTTTTTTTGTTCCTTTGCATTTCTAGGTGCAATGGCTAGTTAAATACATTTTTTATTTTTGCAATCCTTAGAGAAGTTGTGAAATAAAAAATAAGTGTCGGTCTTTTAACCATTTCTTTAGTGTTAGAGGTATCTTAAGAATATCGTAGGCCAGACCATTTTTTTAGTTGTAATTTTTATTATATTATGAAGTGAGAATAATTATTATTTTTTATCACCCAATAAAAATAAAATTTTTGATATATATATATATATAAAATTAATGAATCCATAAAAATATTATATTAAATAATAATGAATTTGTATTTTAAATAAATAATTAAATTATAATGAATTTATAAAAATAATATATTAAAATTATTTTCTAAGAAATAATTAATTTATAAAAATTTAAAATATAATTTTAAGTTTTAATAAAAAACCATAATTTATTTCTCAATTATCCCTATTTATATTCATTTTATAATTTAAATATTTATAATATAGAATTAAAAAAATATATTTATTTCTTTATTCCACAATTAACTTGAAATAATTATTTAATATTATATATTTGAATTTATTTCACAATTTTAATTTACTAGTTACTAGAAGTTCTTCAAGTGTATTATTTGTAAATGAATGAGTATTTTCAATGTTGATGTTATGACTAAGATTAGAATTTTTTATTAGTGGAATCTTTTCATGTGAATTAACAAGTCAATATTTTGATTAATTATTTTAAAATTTGACTTCAGGTTTTTAATTTTCTTAAGGATAAATAATAAATATATATAAAAAAATAAAAAATTTGAATATATAATTTTATTATAAATATTAATATAATTATTATAATATAAAATTAAAAAAATGGTCAACCATGGTCCAAGGTCATATTGTGACAAAGATTTTCTCAATACGAAAATTAATCATGGTCCAACGTCGCAATATGATAAAGATTTTCTCGATATAAAAATCAATCATGCTAAACCATGATCAACCACGGTCTAATGTCGATTTGTGACAAAGATTGTTTCAAGTCCAATGTCGTAATGCGGAAAAGATTGTATCGATAGGAAACTCAATAATGCTCACCCATGATCAACCATGGTCCAACATCGCTTTGTAACAAAAAATTTCTCATTATGAAAATGAACCATGGTCAACCATGTTTATTTTAGGGTTTATACACCTTGCGCTTATAATATTAATCCCTTGGGTTTATAATATCTTTGAGTTTTAGAATTAATCCCTTGGATTTACAATCATTGATTTTCATATGAGACAACCATTGTCCAATGTCGCAATGTGACAAAGATTGTCTCGATATGAAAATCAATCATGCTCAACCATGACCAACCACAGTTCAATGTCGCTTTGTAACAAAGATTGTCAATGTGACAAAAATTGTCTTGATATGAAAATCAATCATGCTTAACCATGATCAATGACAGTCCAACATCGTTTTGTGACAAAGATTGTCTCAATATGAAAATGAACCATGGTCAACCACGGTCAACCATGTTTACTTTAGGGTTTATAATATTTATCTTAGGGTTTATATATCTTGCGTTTATAATATTAATCCCTTGGGTTTATAATATTATTCCCTAAGGTTTTACCATTGGGTTTTAGAATTAATCCCTTAGGTTTATTATTCCCTTGGATTTATAAGATAATTCCCTTGAGTTTATTAATATAAGGGTTCATATTCTTAGGGTATAATATTATTCGTAGGGTTTATAATATTAATCCCAGGGTTTAATATAAATCCCTTGGGTTTACAATCATGTTCATCCATGGTCAATGATGCTCCGACGTTGCATTATGACTAATATCGTCTCAGTATAAAAATAAATGATGGTAAACCATGGTCAACCATAGTCACATTGTGACAGAGATTGTCTCTTGGTCCAATGTCACACTGTCACAACCATGGTCATCCATGGTCAACCATGGTCCAACGTCGCATTGTGACAATATTACCTCAATATGGAGATCAGGCATGGTGATTGTCAACCATTAACCAATGTCGCATTGTGACAAAGGTTGTCATGAGAGTCAATCATGGTCAACCATAGTCCAACGTCACATTTTGACAAAGATTGTGTTAATATGAAAATCAATCATGGTGAACCATGTTTATTTTACGATTTATAATATTTATCTTAGGGTTTATATAACTTGGGTTTATAAAATTTATCCCTTGGGTTTAATATTATTCCCTTGGGTTCATAATCCCTTGGTTTTATTATTCCCTTGGATTTATAATATTTATCTTAGGGTTTATATATCTTGTGTTTATAATATTAATCCCTTGGGTTTCATATTATTTCCTTGGGTTTATGATACCTTGGGGTTTAAGAATTAATCTTTTGGGTTTATAATATCAACCCCTTGGGCTTATCAATCTCAGGTTTCATATTCCTAGGGTATAATATTATTCATTAGGTTTATAATTAATCCTAAGGTTTAATATAAATCCTTTGAGTTTATAATCATGGTCAACCATGCACAACCATGGTCCATGCCACATTGTGACAAAAATTGTCTCAATATGAAAACCAAGAATGGTGAAATGTCACACTATGACAAAGATTGTCTCAATATGAAAATAAACCATGGTAAGACATGGTCAACCATGTCTATTTTAGGGTTTGATAGTATTTATCTTAGGATTTATAATATTAATCTCAGGGGTTTATCCTTTGGGTTTAATATTACTCCCTTGAATTTATAATCCTTTAGATTTATGATATTAATAATCACTTACATTTATAATATATTTTTTTCAAATCAGTAGAAATTCATTATATTACTAAATAAACACATAGTACAAAATTAATATAAATATAAAAATTATTTAATATTCATTATTTATTATTAATATATAATTAAATTATTAGTTATTAACTATTTTTAATAACACTATTATTGTTTGTATTATTATTTAGTTTAAATTTAAATTATTTAATAACCACATTAGATCTCAATTTCACAACCTTTGTTACAATACCGACCTTTCTAGCCTTTTACAATGCCAAAATTATAGTGAACTCGGGAGGCTTCTCTCCAAGCTTTTTGAGCATCGGAATAAAATCTTAAATCAAAATAAATAATTTGACTTTTTAGGTCCGATAGATCATTATTTGGTCTCAGTGGACGTTAACGACCATCATCATCATCATCATCATTAATATTTAAATTATTGTTATCGTTATTTAAATTATTTATTATTATTTAATTACTAAATATTTTTAATAACAATATTATTGTTTGTATTATTATTTAATATTAATATTTAAATTATTATTATCATTATTTATTATTTAATTAAATAAACATTTTTAATAGCAATATTATTATTTGTATTATGATTTAATTAAATTATTTCATATTATTTAATTATGTAATAATAATATATAAATTATTATTATCATGTTAGATCTTTTGTTTTTGTGATCCATAATGTAGTAAGTATGTTTTATTAATCTCATTAGTATTTTTTAGTCGATGTTTCGAATTAGTGAATGTGGTTCATCCTCAGAACGTTTCGAACCTTTGTCTTAAGGATGACCATATTAGCTGATTCGAAATGTCGACCAAATAATATTGGCGTGATTAATCCGAAAGACATGCTTACTTTATTATTATCATTATCTAAATTATTTATTATTATTTAATTATTTACTAAAAATATTAATTAAATATTTCTATCATTTGTAATAAATAATAATATTTTTATTGTAATATTTATTTTTTAATATTATATATTTATAGTTTGTGTAGTAGATACAAATAAAGCATTCGGTTTGTATCAAGTATTTAATTACTTAAATATAGTTATACTAATTTTTAATTGAAATTAATAATCCACTATGTAAATGAGTTGTCTTGAACTTTAATTTTCTTTTATAAATAATCATACCCAAACATATATATATATATATATATATATATATAATCCATCTAAAACATTATGTTATTTTTAATAATATAAAATTCAACAAATTGACAATCCACGTAAAACGCTTCAAAGTATATACTAGCAATTGCTCCAAAAAGTGCAAAGAGTGGCCGATAGGTTTTTTAAATTGGAAAAATTGTATGAAATTTGGAAAAATGGTATGAGGGACGCATTTGTAGATATGTATGCCATATGCCATATATATTGACAAATTTAAATTTTATATAGATATTGTAAGAGATGATATATATATATATATATATATATCACTAATTTGATATACTTCTAACAAACTACTAAAACAAGTGAATAATTGTTGTTGCAAACCACTCTTTAAATTCAATTAAAATGACTAGATTATAAAATATATAGTCTAAATTATATTATTAATTAATATATTTTTTCTCTAAAAATCATTCAAAATTTATTTACAGTGTATTTTAAATTACATATGAATGATAAATGGTGTTAATTTAATTTCATATATAATCCAAATTAAAATACAGAATAATGACATTTCGTAATGAAGGTTAAGCCTTGGATGAATAAAGGCCATAAAAAGGCTTTTCAAAAGGAAATTTTGTGTACATGTCCTCAAATGAAAACACAAAGATTATCTTAAACTGTGGCTTACAATAAAACAAAAATCCAAATGGCAACAATAGAGTTTGTCAAAAACTGATAATTACTTAGAAAATTTGAAAACTAATCCCTTGAATAGTTTGCAAAAGGAATATCCAACCAATCCACAAAATTGAACAAGACTGGTAAATTCGTAACAAAACTTTTCCAGTAGTGCTTAGTCTAAAGAGCACACAAATTCAGCCCAAAAAATAATGGAAATTTTGGCAAGATTATGACAAAGTCCAACAATTTTTTTTTTGAAAATATGGGTTACAACTGTCAAACTTTAGGGTTTTGGGTCCCCCAAGGGTTCTTGATGGTGTTGAATCCATTTGCACCATTCAAACACTCCAACATTCCATTTTTTTTTTATTAGAAATTTTTCGTCCAGGCAAATTTGCGACGTTGCAAATGTTTCATTTCATTGTGATAAAGATTAAAAGCAATGTTTTGATGATGATGAGAAGAGCCAATTAATTTGTGCCCAATTCTAGTATTTCTAGATTGGAGCGAATAATTTCACATTCAAGTTGGTGTTTCCATGTATGCAAAGCCTAGAATGAAATTACGACATAATAGAATGTGAGGAATTGAGAATAGTTTATGCAATCCAAACATTTTGGCACTATATCTTAGCTAACCTCTAAGTATTTATGTAAGCCATTAAGCTCTTTTATATTTAACTAATAAATCAGTACTACATCAAAGGATCTATAGATAACTACTACTACCAGAATAATTTATTGTAGATTTAAACTATATTTAACTAAAAAATATTATTTATTAGCAATTTTAATATATCTATTGCTTCAGAAACCATTATAAAGAAACAATGATATAAATGTTTAGAAAAATTAAGAAACTAAAAGGAGCTAAACTAATATGTAGGCATTATTCTTTATGAAATAAAAAATTATCGTGCCCCAGATAAGGCTCTCAACTTCACCATCCCTGATAATTATAAGTGTTGATGTCATAAGTTCTTGTTTCTTGAATTTCAATAGGTGATGAATGCACCACCCTAAACATGCATATAGATCAATCAACTAATTCACTGAAAGAGTTGTCTTCTAAGAAATCCTCAGTGCCCATGTTCATATTGGTCAACCAATTCACATTCGTTCAATCGAGGATGGGTTGATAAGGTTTGCATGGTTAGTCAAAATTACATTTTTAATAATACAAGTCTCATCTTGAGAATTGATAGAAGATTTCAAGGTTGCCTTACAATTCAAAATTCTGGCTACACCTAGATGAAGTGATCACATCGATGCTTGTTTATCCTACAAATTAAGATTGATAACTTCCAAAGCAAAGCTGAGACATCTAAACAATTGGCTTCTCTATCATTGGAGAACAAAGAAGGGAAATCCAATGCTTAGTGCTTAGACATCCCCATCAAATTACATGATACCTCAGATTGATTTGGAATAAATTTCTAATGACAAGACAAATGTGAATTTGCCTTGAATCTATACTCATGTATGCATGATTTGAATCCACACTTAGTAGGTAATCTATCTAGTGCATCATGCATGTCTCTTGCGAGTCCACCCACCACTTTTCCAAAGGAGAATGTTACTCTGACTCCTATGCCTTTAACATTTTGTGGCAAGACATTACATAACTGTAACACCATAGCGATCAAAATATTATGCCAGTGAATTTTGAAATAGCTCTAACTAAGCTTTGAAGCAATAGTACAAAACTTAAAAAGTCGAAACCACATTATTTCCAACTTGCTCCTAGTCTCTATTGGGATCAAAGACAACCTTGTCAAATCCTTTTGTTCTTGTCTTTTAAAACGTGTATATTGATCATTTTGGGAGACGCGAGCCAACATCTGAATTGATGCTATTTAATAAACTTTTTATGTAGCTCCACAGAATTCCATAGGAGAGGAAGTCAAGAACAAGACGTGACTTCAGGAGTGTGCTCGATTTCAGCAAGAATATGTTAAGGAAAAGAAGCATATGCATTAATTGACCTCTAAGAAGTTTTTCCAGCATTGGTCTCAAAATATTAATTAAGGCCATGAAAATACTTTGAAGCTTTCAATAAATGCTAGCTAAATGACAGTCAATACCCTACAAGATTTGTGTAGAAAATTGATTCAAAATTTCAAGTATTCATTTCATAGATCCATGGGAAAAATAAAATAAAAGAATTCGAGACAAGCTACCGTTGCCTGCATACTCTTATTATAAGAAAGAAGATAAATTTTGAATGCTAAGAATCACATATTAATCTCTTACTAAACAAGAATGAGCTTAGCATTTGAGAGAACCCTACAAAGGCTACAAATACTAATAAATTTCTTCCTTGGTTGGTGGCGCATGCAAGGTATGAAATTTCACCCTATCTTGGTTGTCGTTTTCACTTATAAAATAGAATCAAGCAATTCAAATTTCTCTTAAAAGGTGAAACTAAGACCAGATGGAACAATGGAATGGAAAAATGTTGGTATTTTGGGTTTTCATAACAACTGCAATGACAAGTCTAGCTTCTACTCATCTGATGGGAAAACCAATCTAGGCTCAGACAGACGGAAATCTCCTTTTCGAGCCCTTTTCCAAGAACATGTTCCTCGGCAATCAAACATTTCAGAGACATCAGCAGGAAAGCAACTTCCAACATTGAATTGATTTTCAAAAAAAGGGAAAACCCATCCATCTAGTCATGTTCCTCCCCCTCCTTGAAGAGTTGTAGAGTGAGCTCTTATACGGAGAGACCTATTCAGAATGCTTGAAATTGGAGTAAAATTAGAGGACGGAACAGGTGGTGAGGGTGATAGGCTACAAAACCTCTGTTGAATGTTCATATGAGATTTCTGAGCTCTTCTCGTAGCAATTCTCTCCTTGTGAGTATTATGGTGTCCTCCCAATGCCTGAGAACTGTACAACTTCCTAGAACAAAATAAGCATGAGTAAATGTGAGCTTCCGAAGATCCCCACTGCACAGAGCCTGTGCTTTCACCAATTGTTTTCGAGACCTTCCCCAGACCTCTCAAAGTAGATTCTGCAATTGCCAAATAAAATTTTGTCTTGCACTCTAAAACTATTGCCATGCAAACAAAATAGGAAATCCCTCTCCAAGTATTTTTATTTATGATAAACCCCTAGACCTAGGGATGCCATTTGTAATATTTCTCTTGTAATATATGTAATGTTGTTCTTGTTTACAAAATAACATAAAGGTATAGAAGAATAGACCTTTGTGAAAATAAATCAAATCCATTTTAAAATTTAAATAAAAATGTAGGGCTATCTACCGTGATATTGCAAGTCTTTTGAGATAGAGAAGCCCCACAACAATTGCACAAGATGGATATGGGCAAGCCACACGGTCATGCTTGAATAGCAGAGATGAACTAAACTGTCTGATGCACCATAGATTCTTCTGCGTTCTGTTCAAATTTCAGGACAAAATACTGAGGGCACTCAAGCTTTACTGCCGGAAAAGCTGGAACTTCTGAAAAAGCTGGAACTACCTGAAAAGCTGGAAAATCCGAAACTACTGGAAACGACAGAACTGCCGGAACAGTTGGAGCATCTGCCTCCGAAGGAGGGCATCATGCAAGGGATAGCTAACTAACATTGGGACAATTGTGTGGTACTTAGCAGCAAATACACGAAGCATGCAATGTTACAACTAGCATGCAAGGGATAGCTAGCATGCAACAACAAGCATGCTAAGGACAACAAGCAAGCTAGGGACAACAAGCAAGAAAGGTGCAGGCAACACATAGGTCAGGATGGTAACATGGTGCAACAATGGCACATAATGTAGTACAGTGATAGGTACAGTCATGATTAATGAAGCATGATGGAATGCAACATAGCAGTCACTGAGTGTAGATTGACGATGAGTACAACATTGGGTGTAGATCCGTGATAAGAGCAGCTCAATGATCCGTGATCCGTGATAAGAGCAGCTCAATGATAAAGCAATAATCTATCAACTTCCCTAGTTGTTCTCCTTCCTTCTCTCGATGATTCTACTTGAGTGGGTGTTTCCACTCTCTTCTCCTAAAATTTTGGCCTCTCCACAACTTCTTGAGGTTCTTCCTTTAAAGCCAAAAGCTCCTCAGCTTAATGCAACTGAAGCTCCCTATTAAGAGAACATCTCATTACTTTCTCCTCATCAAACTTGACATCCCTTCACACAAATGTCATTTTGAGGGATGAAAATTACACATGGTATTTGTGAGGAGGACTATCTGTGTAACCCACAAATACCCCCAACTTTATTGTCGACTCTAACTTCTTCCTTGATTCTTTGGAGACATGGCAATAAACTGAGGCTCCAAAATCCTGAAGTGTGACACATACAAATTTCTCCCCGAGAAAGCTTCCTTTGGTGTACTTATGCAAATAATCTGATGAGGACTCCTATTCTACAAATAGACCATTGCGTTGCATGCTTCAACCCACAAGTATAGAGGCAAGCCTTTGTCATGCAACATCACCCTTGCTGCTCCCACAATGCTTCAGTTCTTCCTCTAAGTCACCCCATTTTGTTGTGGGTTGTGGGATGTTGTCAATTCCTATCGAATGCCTTCTTTTGCATAGAATTTTTAAACTCATTTGACACGTACACACCTCCATTATCGCTCCTGATATCCTTCACCTTTTTACCAGTTTCTTTCTCAAGTAGTGCCTTGAATTCAACGAACTTGGAGAATGTCTCATCTTTCTTCTACATGAAGAATATCTAGCACTTCCATGCCAAATCATCTACAAAGATAACATAATACTTGTTCTTGGCAGTGGAGGTTATCGATAAAGGTTCACAACCATCATAGTGGAACCTTTCAAGGGCTGCATGTGCTTCGTTGTCTTGATCATGGAATAAGGCTTTTGTGTACTTCCCCAAGGTACACCCTTTGCATGTATATTGATGCTCTAATGCTCCTATGGGGAGGCATGTCGTAATATGATGCATAATATTCAGGGTGCCATGATGATAATGGTTGTATTTTATGTCATAGTTCACCCACATCTCGATTCTGCACCTTCTCCACCTTTGTGCTTAATGCAACACAATATTCCACATATAGATTGTACAAGTTGTTCACATGAAACCTGATCTGCTTCACTTGTCCCATGGCTATGTGTCTCATGAATTCTTTCCCTTTTCTAAAGATCACATCGTAACCATGGTCTTCCAACACTGTAATAGAGACGAGATTCTTCTTTAGACCTGGAACAAACATCATATCCTTAAGTGTAAGAGGGGAGTTTGACTCCCTATGAAAGGTGACTGTACCAATCCCAATCACGTTGTGCCTTCCATCATCTCCCATATCGATTTGCATCTAGAGATATTTCTTCTCCAAGTCATTGAAAAATTCTTTATTCCCTAACATGTGGAATGAGGCACTCAAATTGAAGTACGACACACTCCCCATAATTGTGCTTGCCATGCATGAAATGAGAGTGAAGTCAATATCGAACTGTGAAGCTAAAGCTTCACCTGCTACCCCTCTTGAGGTCTTCTTGCTTGCCTTCTTATGTGGACACTTTTTGGTATGTTTCCCAAGTTCATGATAGTGAAAGCACTTGATTTTGAACAAGTATTTCTTCTTGCCCCCTTGATTAGATTTTGTTTTGGATTGAGATTTATTCCCTTTTCCCTTCTTTTCCTTTCTATCCAAGGCACAATTTTCTTCATCCTCACCTAGGGGTCCCGTCTCTGGTATTCCACCTTTACCAAATCAGACCATAAGCGTTCCCAATTTGGTAGCTTCTCCCTCCCATTCACAGAATTTCGATTTATGTGATAGCTCTCGGGAAGGCTTAGAAGGGCTAGGCTTACCAGATCATCTTCTACAATAGTAACACAAATGCTACCAAGTTCATCAAGATATTGTGTGAACTTGCTTAGGTACTGCGAAACTATGTCGTTCTTCTGCATCTTGATATTTTGAAGTTTTCTTTGAGTGACAGTTTCATGTGGTCATTGCTACTCTAGAACAGGTTTGTCAGTTCTTGCCACATTGCATAAGGAGTCTCTTTCCCATGGAGATTTGAGACAATGTGGTCTCATACTCCCTCCAATGTAATTCTCCTTTCCTTGTCTACACACTTCTTCCATTCTGCTAGATTCTGAGCATTAGTTGATCATGGTTTTACGATATCATTATCAACAAATTCCTTCAATCCATTGTATTCTAGCACTTCTTCCATGTGGTCCTTCCAAGCAACATAATTTGAGCTTCCCTTAAGGGAATACTCAAGTCTTAGTCCAGAGAAAGTCATCCTTCTAGCTCTAAAGAATGATCCTAGAAATTTGATCCTCCTACAATACCAACTTCGAAATCTCTTCTCTATTGTGATTCCTTCTTTGATACCAAGGAGAAGTTATTGTGTAGATATGAAACTTTTCATGTAATTTACTAAAACACAAGATTCAAGTCTACTCTATTGTTCTGTAAAATTTATTTCATGATCGAGAACATAAATTATAAACATGAAAGAATATTTATCATACATACATAGAGATTTATTTAGGGGAAAGAAACTCCTCAAAACCACTTCCTATCTATGTTGCATTAATCAAAGAATAGAGATGAATACATATGCCTACTCAAGCCTGTAGCTGTATAGTCTATCCCTTTGTTTGATTGACTAACTCTAGCCAAAACTTATCGAATTTTAATGCCCTCCAAGCTCCTATTTCCTTGTGTTGTTCATTGAAGAATTATGCCCCTATTGATTAGGAAATTCCTCAATTGGAATTGTACAATTCGTTTAGGCTCATCCTCTGACTGCATGCACCACTTGTACACTTCAAAATAGTTTACAACTAATAGTACATTACCTTTGAATCTCCATCTCAACTGGGTAACTTGAATTATCTTCATGCATCAATTATTTTGGGATGATTGATTAGTTAAGTGGTTGATCATTGTAGTGGTTGAAGTTACACTTCCACAACTTGACCTTCCACTAGTTCCTCCAACAATTAGGACTAATTTAACTGACCATAACTCAATTTCACTCAAATAGATTGCTACAAATTAGTAATCAATCATACTTAACTGAAGTGAAGTTTCCCTAACTCTAATTAACTAAGTTAACTGAGTGCCATGTCACCTCAGTTAACTACCTCTAAGATTTCTGCTGAAATGGAAATTCAAATTTTCTCTAGTTTGACCATGATACTTTCTTGCCGCATTTTCAACATAACATGTTAAAGAAAAATAGTATATTAACTTTACATTATGGACACACCAATTTTGGTAGCTCTATCCCTTACATTTTAAATTTTGTATTTAACATGTTACATTACATTACATTTTACATTTATATATTCGATTTTATTTGAATATTAATTAAAATATATGAAGATCACATTTATTTTATTATTTTTTTTTCTTCCTAATATTAAAAAAATATTGACATATATACTTCTTTATATTACGCATACACATCTCTCCATACAAAGTTGTAAAGTACTTCTCACCACAATAATTCAATAGAAAAAAATTGCTACCATCTATTCATAATTAAATTAAATCTTAAAATCACAATTCTAAAATAAACACAAACACTTATGTACATAATTATATAACAATTTATTTATTTACACTTATGTACATTGTTATATAACTAACACAAGCAAATTAATAACACAAACTAACTTCTCTATATCATACCCTCTTTTCTATTAAGTCTCTCTTTCTCCAATAGTTTCTTTCAAATCCATTTCTATTTGTATTTCATACAACCCTTGGACCATACCATTCATTTTATGTTTATGATGATATAAAAACACAATTCATAATCAAGATGGCTCTATCATTCATTTTCGATTAAGTTAGTTATCCGAAAGCTTCATATTTCAACCTCAAAAGTTAGTTATCAGAAGGCTTCCTATTTCAACCTCAAGTGAATGAAGCATGGTTGACGTTTTACATCAATGGCGAAGATTTAATGTCCTACGAATATGCGTCATCTTCGAACTTATCTACAGCTCAACGGTGACAATTCTGTCTTCATGGCGAACTAATCCATAACGAAGATCGACAGGTGGCTCGACATGGAATGACACATGCACCAACTATAACTTTGAGACAATTGGTTGTCATAAGACTTGAACTTGAATTTACGCACGTACTTCACAAGTAGGTCGATGGACTGATGTGCCACGTCATCTCCGATATGATTTAATGAACCTGGAGGTAACCTCTCGACAATTCAATATGTCGCCTTCCAATGTACCTATATTTATGCCGAAGGCCTTTTCTTTATGGACTTTCGTGTCCAAACACTGTTCGCTATAGCGAATCAGTGAGCTTTAATTTCGTCATTCAATCCAATGATATTGACCAAGTGGTTCATCCCTATTTGATCACGTGGTTCATCCCTTCAAGCACAACCACACCGTCGCCACTCTTCCATGTCGAAATGTTCGTTGGGATATCGCCGTTAAAGTTGTTGTTCGGTATATTGAAGAGCTCAAGTACCGCGATAGGGAAACACTGCATCTGAAGATGAGCCATGCGAGCCTGATCAACGAAACCCATTTCAACGTCTGTCCATCGGGTGTTTCACGGGCACGAAACGTCCGGTTCATCAACATTAAGAACAATAATCAGTAATCGTTTAGCATATCAGAACAGTCCATCAGCCTGACAAGATTTGATTCACTAATTTCACACTCAATGAGTTCCTCCTCTTCATCTCCTTCTTGTTGGATCAAAGCAAGTAGATCTAATTCCTCTAGCATGTTGGTATTCCATTCCTTGCAAAATTGTACTTTCTCAATCACCAAGTTCTCCAACTTTAACTTACCAAAGGCTACTTTAAGCATGCGACCCTCCACAGAGTGCGCTGTGATAAGCCTGTAAACATGTACAAGTCGTGGTTTTGCAATCTTGTGGCATTGATTCATAGCTTGCATATCCATTTCAGGATTCCAATCACTATCATAGATAATACAAGTGTCTGCAGCAGTAAGATTGATTCCAAGATCACCAACACGAGTGCTTAGCAAAAAGATACAAAAATTTGCTATCTAGGTCATTGAAATCCCTTATTTTATTTTTCCTATCTTCCAACTTAACACTTCCGTCAATGCGACAAACCTCATATCCTCTCTCTCACTTAGATAGCTAGTGTTCCAGCAAGTTAAGAACCATAGTCCATTAAGAAAATATCAACATCTTGTGTTTCTGAGATTTTCAAATTCGTTAATAACAGGGAATGTTGGATCCACTGTGTGAGCCATGTGGATTTTCCTCAGCTCTTGTCACTCAATTTTGGAGTCGTGATAGATTATAGCATTCATGCTTGGAACAAACCTATTTATTTCATTCACCCAATTCGAGAGAGTTGAAAGAGGAGAAACTATTAAAAAGGGCCGATGCATGCCCATCCCCTTGAGATGAGCAAGGAGACCAATAGTTTGCACTGTCTTTCCTAGACCCATTTGATCTACCAGAATTCCATTTTTTCCACAGAGAAATCAACCACTTTACACCCTTAATTTGATAGGACTTTAACCTTCCCTCGATCAATAGAGGAACAAGTTCCATCTGTTCTTTCCAGTTCCTCTCCTCCTCTGTTAAATTATCAGAAGCTTGAACTGGGGTGCCTCCTATGCAATTCTTAGTCATAGCATTGATAGCATTTTTTAACTTTTTTTGTCTGATAAAAGTCTGCATTATTAGTCACCATCTTACACTTTCGACCCCTACCACTTTTCTTCATCGCACTTGATTTTGCATTGCCATTATCGCTTGGAATAGATGTGATGTCGTCCATCTTCTCAAGCAGAAACTCTAAATAAAGTTGAGTCTGGCTAAGAATATCGTCCAATTTGTTAAATGACACATGATCCATCTGTGAACTCCCATTGCTCAGTTGCTTTTCCATTTCCTTCTTTTCTCGCTCAACTCATTCTTCTTCTAGGCGTTTCTCCTCCATGGCCATATCCTCTGAAACTTCCAATGCTTCACCATGAACTGATAAATCATTATCCTTTGCGTCAACAACTGGTACTTCACTTCCAGACAATCCCTCATGTTCTAAAACATATATAGGTGAATGCGCATCTCCTTTTAAGACTTGTGGTTGAATCCTTCTGCACTTTTACAATCATTCCTCAATACCAATCCGACAATGGTCCAATCGCTCGATGGAGTGTTAAGATCTTCACCAGGATTCTGATCCTGTGTTCAATCACATGCATATTGCGTGAGTTTGAAAGATATGAAGCCAAGTCCAAGTGAAATTTGCACCCCTCTGACTTGGCACCTGAAATACACCTGCATAAGGCACGCTAAAACGACAAGTTGCCCGAATATGGATGTGCTTCAGGAGACGCGTTGAGAAAATCGAGAGCATATCTTAAGTTAATGTTTGAATTTGTTTTAATGGTTGACTCAATCCCCTTCTTCTTTCAATTTTTTTTAATTTTTTTGTTTTTGTATTTTTTGGATACAAAATAAATGAAAACGTGAAATCAAAATAAATAAAGAGATGAGAATATCCATGGCGGCTACACTGTACCCTTCTTCATATCTTTTTTAGGACAAACTAGATCCCCAGATCTCCTAAGTGTAGGGTTGCAAAAACCCTCCCAGATGGAATTGTTTCAACCAATTTCAGGGCACCTAATAAACACCTACCATCCAACCAATTTTCACGTGTGACAGAAACCTACAATATCCCCCAAAACAACCAATCGAGTGGGCCAAACTTAAGATGCACCAAACTTAAGATGATGCTCTGACGCTTGCACGTGAGGGATAAATCCTTACACCCCTGCTTGTTTTCTGCATAATTTCTTTGTTTTCTGCATAATATTTTTGAGTTTATGCTTTATTTCTTCCTCACTCCCAGAAAGATAGGGACAACGAAGTTGACACAAAGAAAGATAGGGACAACGAAGTTGAGACAAAATGATAGGGACAACGAAGTTGAGACAAAATGAGCTAGAGAGACAATGGAGGAGAGGAAAAAAAACAATTTTGAGATGAAATAGAAGCCAGTCACAAACACGAATAATAGAAAACACAATACTTAGTTTTTTGTGTGTTCCTTTGCCCTTCTAGGTGCAATTGTTAGTTAAATACATTTTTTATTTCTGTAATCCTTAGAGAACTTGTGAAATAAAAAATAAGTGCGTGATTCGGTATTTTAACCATTTCTTTAGTGTTAGAGGTATCTTAAGAATATCTGTGGCCAGATCATTTTTTTAGCTGTAATTTTTATTATATTATGAAGTGAGAATAATTAATTTTTTTTATCACGCAATAAAAATTAAAATTTTGAGTTTGATATATATATAGAAAATGAATCTATAAAAATATTATATTAAATAATAATGAATTTGTATTTTAAATAAAGAATTAAATTATAATTAATTTATAAAAATTTAAAATATAATTTTAAGTTTTAATAAGAAACAATAATTTATTTCTCAGTTATCTATATTTATATTCATTTTATAATTTAAATATTTATAATATAGAATTAAAAAAATATATTTATTTATTTATTCCACAATTAACTTGAAATAATTATTTAATATTATATTTTTGAATTTATTTCACAATTTTAATTTACTAGTTACTAGAAGTTTTTGAAGTGTATTATTTGTAAATGAATGAGTATTTTCAATGTTGATGTTATGACTAAGATTATATTTTTTATTAGTGGAATCTTTTCATGTGAATTAACAAGTTAATATTTTGATTAATTATTTTAAAATTTAATTTCAGGTTTTTAATTTTCTTAGGGATAAATAATAAATATATATAAAAAATAAAGATTTTGAATATATAATTTTATTATAAATATTAATATAATTATTATAATATAAAATTAAAAAAATGGTCAACCATGGTCCAAGGTCATATTGTGATAAAGATTTTCTCAATATGAAAATCAATCATGGTCCAACGTCGCAATATGATAAAGACTTTCTCGATATAAAAATCAATCATGCTAAACCATGATCAACCACGGTCCAATGTCGATTTGTGACAAAGATTGTTTCAAGTCCAATGTCGTAATGTGGAAAAGATTGTCTCGATATGAAAATCAATAATGCTCAACCATGATCAACCATGGTCCAACATCGCTTTGTGACAAAAATTTTCTCATTATGAAAATGAACCATGGTCAACCATGTTTATTTTAGGGTTTATATACCTTGCGTTTATAATATTAATCTCTTGGATTATAATATCTTTGAGTTTTAGAATTAATCCCTTGGATTTACAATCATTGATTTTCATATGAGACGACCATTGTCCAACGTCGCAATGTGACAAAGATTGTCTCGATATGAAAATCAATCATGCTCAACCATGACCAACCAAAGTCCAATGTCACTTTGTAACAAAGATTGTCAATATGACAAAAATTGTCTTGATATGAAAATCAATCATGCTTAACCATGATCAATGACAGTCCAACATCGTTTTGTGACAAAGATTGTCTCAATATGAAAATGAACCATGGTCAACCACGGACAACCATGTTTACTTTAGGGTTTATAATATTTATCTTAGGGTTTATATATCTTGTGTTTATAATATTAATCCCTTGGGTTTATAATATTATTCCCTAAGGTTTATATTACCATTGGGTTTTAGAATTAATCCCTTAGGTTTATTATTCCCTTGGATTTATAAGATAAATCCCTTGAGTTTATTAATATAAGGGTTCATATTCTTATGGTATAATATTATTCGTAGGGTTTATAATATTAATCCGAGGGTTTAATATAAATTCCTTGGGTTTAAAATCATGTTCATCCATGGTCAATGATGCTCCAATGTTGCATTGTGACTAATATCGTCTCAGTATGAAAATAAATGATGGTAAACCATGGTCAACCATAGTCACATTGTGACATAGATTGTCTCTTGGTCCAATGTCACACTGTCACAACCATGGTTATCCATGGTCAAGCATGGTCCAACGTCACATTGTGACAATATTATCTCAATATGGAGATCAAGCATGCTGATTGTCAACCATTAACCAATGTCGCATTGTGACAAAGGTTGTCATGAGAGTCAATCATGGTCAACCATAGTCCAACGTCACATTTTGACAAAGATTGTGTTAATATGAAAATCAATCATGGTCAGCCATGTTTATTTTAGGATTTATAATATTTATCTTAGACTTTCTATAACTTGGGTTTATAAAATTTATCCCTTGGGTTTAATATTATTCCCTTTGGTTCATAATACCTTGGTTTTATTATTCCCTTGGATTTATAATATTTATCTTAGGGTTTATATATCTTGTGTTTATAATATTAATCCCTTGGGTTTCATATTATTTCCTTGGGTTTATGATACCTTGGGGTTTAAGAATTAATATTTTGGGTTTATAATATCAACCCCTTGGGCTTATCAATCTCAGGTTTCATATTCCTAGGGTGTAATATTATTCATTAGGTTTATAATTAATCCTAAGGTTTAATATAAATCCTTTGAGTTTATAATCATGGTCAACCATGCACAACCATGGTCCATGCCACATTGTGACAAAAATTGTCTCAATATGAAAACCAACAATGGTGAAATGTCACACTATGACAAAGATTGTCTCAATATGAAAATAAACCATGGTAATACATGGTCAACCATGTCTATTTTAGGGTTTGATAGTATTTATCTTAGGATTTATAATATTAATCTCACGAGTTTATCCCTTGGGTTTAGTATTACTCCCTTGAATTTATAATCCTTTAAATTTATGATATTAATAATCACTTACATTTATAATATATTTTTTTCAAATCATAGAAATTCATTATATTACTAAATAAACACCTAGTACAAAATTAATATAAATATAAAAATGATTTAATATTCATTATTTATTATTAATATATAATTAAATTATTAGTTATTAATTATTTTTAATAACACTATTAGTGTTTGTATTATTATTTAATTAAAATTTTAATTTTTTAGTATTAATATTTAAATTATTGTTATCGTTATTTAAATTATTTATTATTATTTAATTACTAAATATTTTTAATAACAATATTATTGTTTGTATTATTATTTAATATTAATATTTTAATTATTATTATCATTATTTATTATTTAATTAAATAAACATTTTTAATAATAATATTATTATTTGTATTATGATTTAATTAAATTATTTCATATTATTTAATTATGTAATAATAATATATAAATTATTATTATTATGTTAGATCTTTTGTTTTTGTGATCCATAATGTAATAAGTATGTTTTATTAATCACATCAGTATTATTTAGTCGATGTTTCGAACTAGTGAATGTGGTTCATTTTGAGGACGTTTCGAACCTTTGTCTTAAGGATCAACCACATTAGTTGATTCGCAATGTCGACCAAATAATACTAGCATGATTAATCCGAAAAACATGCTTACTTTATTATTATCATTATTATCATTATTTATTATTATTTAATTATTTACTAAAAATATTAATTAATTATTTCTATCATTTATAATAAATAATAATATTTTTATTGTAATAGTAATTTTTTTAATATTATATATTTATAGTTTGTGTAGTAGATACAAATAAAGCATTCGGTTTGTATCAAGTATTTAATTAATTAAATATAGTTATACTAATTTTTAATTGAAATTAATAATCCACTATGTAAATGAGTTTTCTTGAACTTTAATTTCTTTTATAAATAATCATACCCAAACATATATATATAGATAATCCATCTAAAACATTATGTTATTTTTAATAATATAAAATTCAAAAAAATGACAATCTACGTAAAACGCTTCAAACTATACACTAGCAATTGCTGCAAAAGGTGCAAAGAGTGGCCGATAGGTTTTTTAAATTGGAAAATTTTTATGAAAATTGGAAAAATGGTATGAGTAACACATTTGTAGATATGTATGCCATATGCCATATGTATTGACAAATTTAAATTTTATATAGATATTGTAAGAAATGATATATATATATATATATATATATATATATATATATATATATATATATATATATATATATTCTAAAACTAAAAACACTAATTTGATATACTTCTAACAAAATACTAAAACAAGAGAATAACGGTGGTTGCAAATCACTCTTTAAATTCAATTAAAATGACTGGATTATAAAATCTATAGTCTAAATTATATTATTAATTAATATAATTTTTCTCTAAAAATCATTCAAAATTTATTACAGTGTATTTTAAATTACATATGAATGATAAATGGTGTTAATTTAATTTCATATATAATCCAAATTAAAATACAGAATAATGAAATTTCGTAATGAAGGTTAAGCCTTGGATGAATAAAGGCCATAAAAAGGCTTTTCAAAAGGAAATTTTGTGTACATTTCCTCAAATGAAAACACAAAGATTATCTTAAACTGTGGCATACAAGAAAACGAAAATGCAAATGGCAACAATAGAGTTTGTCAAAAACTGATAATTACCTGGAAAAGTTGAAAACTAATCCCTTGAATAGTTTGCAAAAGGAATATCCAACCAATCCACAAAATTGAACAAGATTGGTAAATTCGTAACAAAATTTTTCCAGTAGTGCTTAGTCTAAAGAGCCCACAAATAGCCCAAAAAATAATGGAAATTTTGGCAATATTATGACAAAGTCCAACAGAAAATAATGGGAATATGGGTTACAGCTGTCAAACTTTAGGGTTTTGGGTTCCCCAAGGGTTCTTGATGGTGTTGAATCCATTTGCACCATTAAAACTCCAACATTCCATTTTTTTTATTAGAATTTTTTCGTCCAGGCAAATTTGCGACGTTGCAAATATTTCATTTCATTGTGATAAAGATTAAAAGCAATGTTTTGATGATGATGAGAAGAGCCAATTAATTTGTGCTCAGTTCTAGTATTTCTAGATTGGAGTGAATAATTTCACATTCAAGTTGGTGTTTCCATGTATGCAAAGCCTAGGATGAAATTACAACATAATAGAATGTGAGGAATTGAAATAGTTTATGCAATCCAAACATTTTGGCACTATATATTAGCTAACCTCTAAGTATTTATGTAAGCCATTAAACTCTTTTATATTTAACTGATAAATTAGTACTACACCAAAGGATCTATAGATAACTACTACTACCAAAATAATTTATTGTAGATTTAAACTATATTTAACTAAAAAAATTTATTTATTAGCAATTTTAATATATCTATTGCTTTAGAAACCATTATAAAGAAACAATGATATAAATGTTTAGGAAAATTAAGAAACTAAAAGGAGCTAAACTAATATGTAGGCATTATTCTTTATGAAATAAAAAATTATCGTGCCCTAGATAAGGCTCTCAACTTCACCATCCCTGATAATTATAAGTGTTGATGTCATAAGTTCTTGTTTCTTGAATTTCAATAGGTGATGAATGCACCACCCTAAACATGCATATAGATCAATCAACTAATTCACTGAAAGACTTGTCTTCTAAGAAATCCTCAGTGCCCATATTCATATTGGTCAACCAATTCACATTCGTTCAATCCAGGATGGGTTGATAAGGTTTGCACGATTAGTCAAAATTACATTTTTAATAATACAAGTCTCATCTTGAGAATTGACAGAATATTTCAAGGTTGCCTTCAAACCAAATAGCTGACGTGTTTTAATTGACAATTCAAAATTCTGGCTACACCTAGATGAAGTGATCACATCGATGCTTGTTTATCCTACAAATTAAGCTTGATAACTTCCAAAGCAAAGCTGAGACATCTAAACAGTTGGCTTCTCTATCATTGGAGAACAAAGAAGGCAAATCCAATGCTTGGTGCTTAGACATCCCCATCAGATTACATGATACCTCAGATTGATTTGGAATAAATTTCTAATGACAAGACAAATGTGGATTTGCCTTGAATCTATAATCATGTATGCATGATTTGAATCCACACTTAGTAGGTAATCTATCTAGTGCATCATGCATGTCTCTTGCGAGTCCACCCACCACTTTTCCAAAGGAGAATGTTACTCTGACTCCTATGTCTTTAACATTTTGTGGCAAGACATTACATAACTGTAACACCATAGCGATCAAAATATTATGCCAGGGAATTTTGCAATAGCTCTAACTAAACTTTGGAGCAATGGTACAAAACTTAAAAAGTCGAAAACACATTATTGCCAACTTGCTCCCAGTCTCTATTGGGATCAAAGACAACCCTGTCAAATCCTTTTGTTCTTGTCTTTCAAATGGTGTATATTGATCATTTTGGGAGATGCGAGCCAACCATCTAAATTGATGCTCTTTGATAAACTTTTTATGTAGCTCCACAAAATTCCATAGGAGAGGAAGTCAAGAACAAGACGTGACTTCAGGAGTGTGCTCGATTTCAACAAGCATATGTTAAGGAAAAGAAGCATATGCATTCATTGGCCTCTAAGAAGTTTTTCTAGCATTGGTGTCAAAAGACTAATTAAGGCCATGAAAATACTTTGAAGCTTTCAATAAATGCTAGCTAAATGACAGTCAATACCCTACAAGATTTATGTAGATAATTGATTCAAAATTTCAAATCTTCATTTCATAGATCCATGGGAAAAATCAAATAAAAGCATTCGAGACAAGCATCACAAGCTACCATTGCCTGCATACTCTTATTATAAGCAAGAAGATAAATTTGGAATGCTAAGCAGCACATATTATTCTCTTACTAAACAAGAATGAGCTTAGCATTTGAGAGAACCCTACAAAGGCTACAAAGACTAATAAATTTCTTCCTTGGTTGGTGGCGCATGCAAGGTATGAAATTTCACCCTATCCTGGTTGTCGTTTTCACTTAGAAAATAGAATCAAGCAATTCAAATTTCTCTTAAAAGGTGAAACTAAGACCAGATGGAACAATGGAATGGAAAAATGTTGGTATTTTGGGTTTTCACAACAACTGCAATGACAAGTCTAGCTTCTACTCATCTGATGGGAAAACCAATCTAGGCTCAGACAGAAGGAAATCTCCTTTTCGAGCCCTTTTCCAAGAACATGTTCCTCGGAAATCAAACATTTAAGAGACATTAGCAGGAAAACAACTTCCAACATTGAATTGATTTTCAAAAAAAGGGCAAACCCATCAATCTATTCATGTTCCTCCCCCTCCTTGAAGAATTGTAGAGTGAACTCTTATATGGAGAGTCCTATTCAAAATTCTTGAAATTGGAGTAAAATTAGAGGACGGCATAGGTAATGAGGGTGTTAGGCTACAAAAACTCTGTTGAATGTTCATATGAGATTTCTGAGCTCTTCTCGCATCAATTCTCTCCTTGTGAGTATTATGGTGTCCTCCTAATGCCTGAGAACTGCACAACTTCCGAGAACAAAATAAGCATGAGTAAATGTGAGCTTCCGAAGAACCCCGCTGCACAGAGGTTGTGCTTTCACCAATTGTTTTCAAGACCTTCCCCTGACCTCTCAAAATAGACTCCACGATTTGTTGTGGGGAAAAATGCCTATGCAGGACGATCCTATCCACCTAAGGTGTGACAGTGCCTTAGCAACAAACAGAGACAACTATTCTAGTATTCTTCCTTTATGAATTAAGAATGAAGAGAGATGGATGGACTCACCGGTGTCTTCCGTTTGTCCCTCGATTCGGTTTCTCTTCTCTTTGGGAGTTCCCAGCTACTTGCCTTCTCGCTCGCCCAGCTTCAAGAGGTTTCTGCAAGATCACAAGAAGAGAACACTACAAAGACATGGATTCATATTCATAAATAGTTCTGGATTAGAAATAAACTAAACATACTAATGCAATCATACATCAAAGATACATCAGCATATAGGAGAAAACAAGATAGCTTTATTGATGAATAACAAGGTTCAGGAAGAGATACAACCCAGAGGGCTCCAATCCAGCATCTCCTTCGCAGCAAATGAAATTCCTATCTTCACCCCCTTCAAAGCATTAAGCACCCAATGATTCAAATCTCAAACTAGCAGCAATTCCTTGCAATCACAATATTCTAGCCTCCAGATCTCATGGAGGAGAGATCCATATATAGATGTTTGGAGAGAGGATGAGTCAGCTTGAGATCTGACTAGTGTCCTCTCCCTCTGTCAGTTCTTGATTCCACATGGAGGTTCTTGCTTTCACTTGGAGACTAAGAGCCTCTTACTCATCAATAGTCGAATTCACTGAGGCAAGTGTAATTGAGGAAGATTCTGGAAGCTTCCAGTGCTTGGACACCTTGCTAAATGACATTTCCATTTGGCATCTCTCGCTCAACGCACCTGGGTAGTGCTTCTACCTGCGTTGCAGTGCAGGTAGCCAGTGTTGGCTTTGCATTTCAACGCAGACAGCTAGTAAAGCTCTTGACATGATCCTGAATTGACTTGTTTTTGAGCAGTTTCTGGTGGAGAACTTCTGTGAATTGCTGTGGTTTGCTAGCCTTGTTCCTCTAGGGGTAGGAACAACATGTTTAGGGACTTTGGATCCCTTAGATTATGGACATTTCATGCTCAATGTTGTAAGGCACAAAAATGTCTATAACAGTTGCCCCCTAAAGTATGAGGCCGTTTATCGGGTGAAATGCTTTGTCAGGGGGATCCGAAGTTCATTCATTGCTGGGAGGAGACCTGTAATACAATACAATACAATACATTATTTTTCATACTGCTTTCATGATCTAGCTGAGGCGGGCATTCCCGTGCTTAGCTTTATAAATTCATTTTTTTGTAGATAGAGCAGACAATCGTGTGATGGTAGACTGATGACTTTGATGAAATCATCATCCTTTTTTGTAGGATGATTATCTACTGCAATGCTGTACATGTCAATGTCTTTATTTCCTGAATATATATCGCAGCCCGGATGGATGAAACTAGATCCGGGGTCTTCAATCTCGTCCGATCTTCACTCGATGTACAAGTCGATCCATGTGAGAATTTTCTGAAGTCGAACACGGAAAGACATCGCTTGATTACCAGTCAATGATGTAAACTGTTAACAAGCGCGAGAGGAATCACCGATAAGGATGATGATCCTCAAGGTACTGCAGTACAATTCACGTGGTGTGAATAAAGGACTTGGCGTCGAACACCACGCAAAATCTTTCGGTCGAAGGTAATTGATGTATACCTGTTGCCGGAAGTGAGAAACTTGCCATTGAGGCATGCAAGCTTCAAAGTACTGAAGGGGTTGTTCCTAGATCAACTTCTTGGATAATGAGCTGATGTCGACAAGAAGTGATCCATCAAAGGAGGGCCTTAATGAATCCCACATCAGTGACACGGAACGGAGCTAATGATTTTGATGGAGGTGAAAACGATCTGTGACATATGATTCAGGGTGGCGGTCATGAAAGGATGAAGGATAATGTACGGTAGTGGATGGGACACGGTTGACTTTTCTGAACGACTTCTCTTGAACATATGGCAACACTGATGCGATGGATTGGTAGCATTACCCCAAATATGGATGGTATGGCGAGACCATGGTGATGTGACCAGTGAATGAAACAACCCAACCCGATTGTGGTACGGAGGAAAAGTGTCATGTTCAAGAGAGACTTGCTACCATCAAAGTTTTCTTGTTTCTCCCAATTTTTCCCCAGTCATTGCTGACCAGTACCTCTTTATTTTTGTCAAGCTTGAGGAGGATAACATATGCTTGTTCTATAACCTGCCCTTCGGGCAAGCCCATCGCTATGTTTTAACGAGCCTAGCGATAGTGAAACTCGTTCTCGTCTAAAGACAAGCTTGGTGCTATTTAATGATTTTAACGAGTCTAACGACAAAGATAACTCGGTCCTTTTCATTTTTAGAGAGTCTAAAAAGGTACATAAAGATAACTCCGAAGTTCCTTTTTCGTCATCTAATCCCTTAAGTCCGAAAAAGTATAAAACAATACAGAAGGGATGAATTTTCGATAGTTTTAACGAGCCGAACTAAACAAGCGCTCGATCTTTTTGTGCAATAATCCCTCAGGTCCAAAAAGATTAAAATCTAGAGGAGGGATAGCTCTTCCGGTCGTTTAACGAGCTGGTAGGCCAAAAACTCGGCAATCTTTCCATATTTTACGAGTCAATTGAAAAGAGCTTAAAGAAGACTCGTCTTTTGAGGAACGAGTGATAAACAAGGCAGCAGCAAATTCTAGGTACGGCTTGGAATGTTCCAATCACGGCAGTGTCACAAGGATGGCTTAGTGAAATCACTCTTCGCAGCTGTTCCTCAAAATGGGTAAACAATCAAATGGAGGTGAATGATCGGCCAATAGAAAAGTGGAGGTGACGGTGCAAACACGACCAAGGCTTTAATGGCTGATAATGTACTTTCGCAGTGGTTATTTACCAGATAGTTCATTTTTTAACGAGCTTAAACACAGGTTGAAACATTTGCTCGATCTTATGTTTATTTTTTTAACGAGCATGAACTATGCGCTAAAACTGCTCGGATCTTACGTCTATTTTTTAACGAGCATGAACTGTGTGCTAAAACTGCTCGATTACCCAGTCATATGATAAGAATGTCTCCTGTAAGATTCCATTTTTTATGGAGCTTGTGCCTTACCAAAGCTATGCCCCGAATCCTTTCTTCATGCAAGTTCGGAAACGGCTAATCCTACGAGTTTAAAGGGTTAGACCTACAGGTTTAAAGGGAGGACCTAAAAATTTAAAAAATAAATAGTCGTTCCTTGCTTGCATTCCAAAAGGTTTGCATGCCCCCAGGCATAAAGTGCGATTTCAAGGTTACCCCTCAATTTGTAGGTAAAACATTTGTTTTACCGGGAAAGGCCTACCTCTTTCAGGTTACCCAAAGATTGTTCTGTTGCAAACAGAACACTTCTTTGGCGATGTCTACCGAGATAAACAAAGGTAAGCGGCGCCGACACGCCAACTCACATAACTTTGACAAAAGAATCTTATTCTAGAACAACCCCTCTTCCAAGACGGACGGGGTACGGACTAGTCATATTCTCCCGCGGAAACCTACTCTATACCCAAAGTTTTCTCTGCCCGAAGCAGACCAGGATGCATGCCCCCTGGGTTCCAGTTACATCTTTCTGAATCACTCGCACTCATCGGGAAGAAGGACTGGGGGTGGAGACATTTCTTGAGTGAATAGACCATTTAGGGTCGGTATATGACTATTTGCGATGCGTGATCCCGGAAATGAAAGTTGGTCTACGAGCTTGACCATTCTTCCTTCGTGTGGAAAACACATTACTCTAAAGAGTGAGGAGACGATGGCTCCCATGCAATATATATAGTCTCGTCCAAGGAGTAGGTTATAATCCAAGGGTCCTTGAACGACCATGACGTTCATTTGAACTGTCTTCTTCCTCAATGTTATGGGCACATTGGGGAGAATCCCTAAAGGTCGACTGGTTCCTTTATCGAAGCCTGATAGATTTCTCATCTCAGGCAAAAGCGCTGGTGAACCAAGCGCTTTCCAAGCAATAGAGGAAAGGATACTCACAGATGCCCCCTCATCAATGATGGTGCCAGCCATAACCATTCTGTATATTTGGACGATAATTCTGAATGGTATGCTTGCTGGCAAACGGGGTCTGCCTAGTTGGTTCCAGTCGAAGGACACAACCAGGTTGCTTGGTGGTGGGACCGAGTAGACGGCCGGATATCGCTCTGACGAACTTCCTTCCTGCGATAAAGGAATGGGAGGGTTGCCCCCTTGTTCGTCGGAGTCTGTGTTGATGAAAAGAATCTGGATGGTGTCATCCTTCTTCTCTTCAGTGATGGAATCATTCGAAGATGAATCCTCTGAAGGCAATACCGGGTCAACTGTCGTTTCAACCTTTTGACTTTCGTCAGGTATGGATTCAGTAGGTTCATTTTCAATGACTGACGCTTCAGCTGACCACTTGAGAGGGCCAGCTGGTTTCTCAACTAACGAAGGACTTGGCACGAGTTTTTTGTATCCAGGAGGAAATCGTAACGGTGAAACCGGACGATCTTCAAAAACTATTTTCGACTCGTCTAAGAAGGGACAACGGTGGATGGCGTGATCACCTTCACACAGTCTGCAGGGAGATTTAGCTCTCCCTCTTTGTCCTGGAACTTCACTTTCGCTAGTTGACGGTATGCATTCAACATGGCTATCAGAGGTTGATGCTACCGGATTGTGCAATCGAGGGGACCAGTCCCTTAGTATCCGGGGAATACAGGGACAATCTCGATGGAAGTGGTCTCCTCTACATATGACACATGGCGATTTAGGCCCGGTCAGTGCTGTGTGTGGATTTTTTCTAGATGACTCATGTTTGCCCCCAGGCGCTTTTGGCTCCTTCTTCTTCTTCTCTTTCTTCTTCTTCTCCTTCTTCTCCTTCAGAACCTGGTTTTTAGCTTTACCAATTCCCTCAAGCGAAGAGGAAGGAGGAGAGGAAGAGTTAGAAGAGGTAGAAGGCTGGTGGGTAACTTTAGACTCATCTAGCTGTCGATTCGACTGTTCAGGAATAGTGGTGTTCTGAACTACATTGGTTGAGAAGAGCCAGACCGGCAGGCCAATTGTCAGTCCTGGAAGCGACAATGTGGCCATATGGGGCGCACCAACATCTCCCCAAGAGGAGAAGGGACTAGGATTTCCACCAAGGGGAACTCCTTGGTTGGTGTGCTCCATTTTCTCAACCGAAAGATCAACGCAGGAAAAGGGGGTGATTTTGTTCCGTTTAAAATAAATTTTAACGACGCTTTAGACACAACTTGCTTTTTCAATTTTAAAGAGTCGAGAAAAAGCTAAAGATGACTCTAGTCTCCTTCGATGTTTTAACGAGCCCGAAGTGACAAATGCTCGGATGGACTTTTTCCGTTATAGAGTCTGAAAAAGGCCAAAAGAAACTGCTCTGGAGTTCTAGGTAGAGGGTGTGCCAAACGTTTCGCAAAACCGTAGAATACTTTTTAAGGTACGGGCGGTCAATCTTCCCGAATGCTGTGTTCAGTGCATTGCGATCAGTAGGGCGGCCAACACGGCTTCCTATGGATAAAGGTTTTATTCCTATAGGGGTCTACCAATATATACGCGACGGTACATGGGAGCATAATCCGTACTGATACTTATCGCTTCACCGTGGAGGAATCACCCAACCACTCAACAGTAAGATACCAGGTTATACGACGCCGGAACACGTCTCTAGCCTAGACCTCTATGTTGTGCGTTATGTTACAAAGCGTTGTTAAGTTCATTCAATTTATTTTAGGTTGATCTTTTTTAGAAGTTTGCCTTTTTGGATCACCACGAGATGTATGGTACAACTCCTAAATGCAGTCTAAAGATGATAAGCAAGCTTTATATATCTTTTCAACAAATGAAAATCCTAGCAACAAAGGGAAAAGAAAGACACCATCTTTTCTCAAAGAGCAATCAGCACACTCTAATGCACTTTTCCTAAATCAAACATGCAAACTATCAAGATGCAAATGCACAATGCAGGTGTTTGTTTTCCGCTTTCTTAGTATTGATGCCTACAAAGAAAGCTTTTTGTACAAATTTGAATTTGGTTTTAAATGACAAATACAAACAAGATTACTTTTTCGAAATCAGAGAGGGTAGAAGAGATTACAACACTTAACGATTTCCGAAATGAATACTTGTTTCGACACTTAAAAGAGACAAACTCAAACCAAAAGCAAAAGTGAATGTATAATCAACTGCAAACAACCAATGAACTCTCTCCTAGGATCACAATCGACAAATCTGAATCAAGGGCTACAGGATGACTATTTCGCTCTTGCAAAGGAAAACTGTAAATGACGCCACAAACACATAAAAACACTCACAGTATTTTTGTACAAAAGGAGGCGGAATTTAAGCAAAGAAAAGGAGTTATCAGACTGGTACCTATGCTAGTTACATGCTGCAAAAATCGGAGATCAAAACAAGGCAAAACAGATCAGAGAACCCCAGCTGCACAAGGTCTAACTGGATCAACGCACCCTCAACACAGGGGTTTTGACATTCAGCGCAGGTATCCCTCACGGGAACTGTGTTGAAATGCAGAATCCCTTCACAGGGTCTGCGCTGAAGGAGAAACGAGAGTTTCTCACTGGGTTCTGGGTCACAGATTGCTGATTAATCTATTGTTTCAGGCCAAATAAAAGCAATAAGCAAGGTGCAGTCAAAGGGATGCTTTGAGGGAGTACTAAGATCTATCACAAAGGATCATCAAATCATTTGTGAGTCCATTGTTCAGATCATAGACAAATCCAGTGATTGGATCAAAGCAGCAACTGTCTACTTTGCATCTGAGAATAGCAGATGCAGTTCGATTGTTGCTGTTGAGTCTATGAAACAAACAATGATAGAGACACAAATAAAATGACTAAATAGATCTCCCCAGTGGAGTCGCCAATTTGTTGTGGGGAAAAATGCCTATGCAGGATGATCCTATCCACCTAAGGTGTGACAGTGCCTTAGCAACAAACAGAGACAGCTATTCTAGTATTCTTCCTTTATGAATTAAGAATGAAGAGAGATGGATGGACTCACCAATGTCTTCCGTTTGTCCCTCGATCCGGTTTCTCTTCTCTTTGGGAGTTCCCAGCTACTTGCCTTCTCGCTCGCCCAGCTTCAAGAGGTTTCTGCAAGATCACAAGAAGAGAACACTACAAAGACATGGATTCATATTCATAAATAGTTCTAGATTAGAAATAAACTAAACATACTAATGCAATCATACATCAAAGATACATCAACATATAGGAGAAAACAAGATAGCTTTATTGATGAATAACAAGGTTCAGGAAGAGATACAACCCAGAGGGCTCCAATCCAGCATCTCCTTCCCAGCAAATGAAATTCCTATCTTCACCCCCTTCAAAGCATTAAGCACCCAATGATTCAAATCTCAAACTAGCAGCAATTCTTTGCAATCACAAAATTCCAGCCTCTAGATCTCATGGAGGAGAGATCCATATATAGATGTTTGGAGAGAGGATGAGTCAGCTTGAGATCTGACTAGTGTCCTCTCCCTCTGTCAGTTCTTGATTCCACTTGGAGGTTCTTGCTTCCACTTGGAGACTAAGAGCCTCTTACTCATCAATAGTCGAATTCACTGAGGCAAGTGTCATTGAGGAAGATTCTGGAAGCTTCCAGTGCTTGGACACCTTGCTAAATGACATTGCCATTTGGCATCTCTCGCTCAACGCACCTGGGTAGTGCTTCTACCTGCGTTGCAGTGCAGGTAGCCAGTGTTGGCTTTGCATTTCAGCGCAGACAGCTAGTAGAGCTCTTGACATGATCCTGAATTGACTTGTTTTTGAGCAGTTTCTGGTGGAGAACTTCTGTGAATTGCTGTGGTTTGTTAGCCTTGTTCCTCTAGGGGTAGGAACAACATGTTTAGGGACTTTGGATCCCTTAGATTATGGACATTTCATGCTCAATGCTGTAAGGCACAAAAATGTCTATAACTCGATTGCCAAACAAAATTTTTTCTTGCACTCTAAAACTATTGCCATGCAAACAAAATAGGAAATCCCTCTCCAAGTATTTTTATTTATGCTAAACCCCTAGACCTAGGGATGCCATTTGTAATATTGCTCTAATAATATATGTAATGTTGTTCTTGTTTACAAAATAGCATAGAGGTATAGAAGAATAGACCTTTGTGAAAATAAATCAAATCCATTTTCAAATTTAAATAAAAATGTAGGGTTATCTACCGTGATATTGCAAGTCTTTTGAGATAGAGAAGCCCCACAGCAATTGCACAAGATGGATATGGGCAAGCCACACGGTCATGCTTGAATAACAGAGATGAACTAAACTATCTAATGAACCATAGATTCTTCTACGTTCTGTTCAAATTTCGGGACAAAATACTGAGGGCACTCAAGCTTTACTGCTAGAAAAGTAGGAATTGACAGAAAGATGGAACTGTTAGAAAATCTGGAACTGCCAGAGAAGCCGAAAAAGCTGGAACTGCCGAAAAAGCTAGAACTACGTGAAAAGCTGGAAAAGCCGAAACTGCTGGAAAAGATAGAACTGCTGGAACTGTTGGAGCATCTGTCTCCGAAGGAGGGCATCATGCAAGGGATAGCTAACTACATTGGGACAGTTGTATGGTACTTAGCAGCAAATACACAAAGCATGCAATGTTACAACTAGCATGCAAGGGACAGCTAGCATGCAACAACAAGCATGCTAAGGACAACAAGCAAGCTAGGGACACGTTGAAGCCCCAAAAATCGGGTCGACAACAAGGGGGATACCCGCCGGTCTGGACCTTGGTTGGTAGCTCCTTATCCGTTTGGTATAGCGGGTCCGACTGGGGATAATGGGACCAGTTTCCCAATCTAAGGGTGTGTGTGTGTGCAGAGTTGGATGATGTTGATCTAAGAGTTTTAATCTAAGGTACTTTAATCTAATTCTATGCTATTGTAATCTAATGAAAACAACACATATAATCTATGCTAACCCGGGATGTATTTCTTCTATTATGCGATCTAAATAGATTTCAAATAATAACTGGTAATAAATATCATTCAGCTATCATAAGAATGGAAATCAGTTAAGATGAACCACTTTGCATAAAAAGTTAGGCAAAACAGTTGTGAACAACATATCGCATAATAAGTTATTCATATATCAAACATAAATAAATGGCTCCATCGTACAAAAGTGCCAAATGGTAACTCAAAAATTCATGCATAATATATAAACAACTAAAAACTATATATCACTTTAAGAATATAAGTAGAAATGGTCAAGAGATAAAAGTACCATTTATGACTGGTCCTACTCATAAGCTTCAAGCAACAATGATTTATCTCTCCTTGTTCTAATATCTACCAAGAGTACAGAAGTGCAACATCAGTAGCAGATATCAAATGCAAACATTAATAAACCTTGATCCATTCATTCATCAAAACCTCCTCTGAGGGTGCAAAAGTGCATGTTCTGAGGACAAGCTTTTGACAAATTTCTAGACCCTTCCCTAAATGCATGAGAAGGGTTTAAATACTGCTAACTAAATAACTTAATTACATAAATTTAGGATACGGTTTAAATGACCGCCCTTTATCTATGAAAACTTATTTCTAAAAATTGAATCTAATTCCTAACTATTTCTGCATTTGCTCCTTAATGTTGCGAGCATGCAACATTCGCTTGGGAAGAGTCAGCTGGTTGTTTTCTGCTTTTTCTTGAGTTACGCAAATAGAAATGGTAAGCGCTGGCACCACTTTTTAGTAAACTAGAAGATGTTTTTGGGAATCATCCTCTGGCTGGGTGAATTTACTGCATATATACTTGGTAACAACCCAAATTTCTCTCAAATTGCTTCTGCTTTTGCTATCTCGGTTCCCGGACTTGTGGATGACTAAGCAAGTTAGGGACTTTGCTTTCTGAACAATTTTCTTAGCGATGCGCGATTAGCGCTAGGCGCTAATCGCACATCGAAAACTGCCTCCGTTCTTTGATCCGGGCCTTTCTGGTGCGTTTTCTGCCTTTAGCGCTTTTTCCTTTGCTGGGCATAAGCTTCAAAATTTTGTAAACATGCTGCTTTTGTGAGCTTTTGACCTTGAGTGTCAAATCGCCTATTGATATCAACATCTGTTCAGTAATACTCTGAAATCTGCGTTTCTGTTGCATGCGGTATCCATTTATTAGGACATCTCTTCTCTATTCTCCGAGCATTGACGCTTTTCCTTTTTCCTTAGATGTTTCCTACACATTGCTTCATGTTGTTTCCTATTTTTTATTCCTGCAGTTCACACAAAGGAAAAGAGTAATGATAATAAATTTTGACACGAAATCTCTAAGCTCTACGAATGTATAAAATCATGACACCCGTAGTGAACTGACTCTTCGAAAAACACAAAGTTGTCCTTCATGAATACTTTGGCGTACATTCATTAATTTTCTTTAAGGCCCGCGCCCAATTTTTGGTTTAGGGACAACTTTTCTTGAATTCTGAGCCGAGGAAAATTTGCGATGGGTGATTTCTACGACTCGCATCACAGCATCGCTGATCGCATTATCAAGATGTGTCATCGCAGAGTTTCCTGATCAGTTTAGCGCAGAATCGCGTTATCGCGTTGTCGCAAGATCGCAACATCGCGTTTATCGCAAGATCGCAGATCGTTGCAATTTGTTAAGTTATTGTGTGTTGTTCATGCGATGTTGCGATATGCGATGTCGCATATCGGCCATCGGAGATTTCTTAAGATCTTTCATTTATGGGCGCTTCTTAGTGTATGCGATGCGATGAATTTTGCGTCGCTCCTTCGAAATTTTTTTTTATTGTGCTCATAAAGAAATGTTTTACTCTTTTCCGTGCGGTGTATTTTTAAGGAGTATAATACAAAACTTTTTTATAAATTTTTTTGAATTTTTTACTAAGGGTCCCCACTAGTTTAGTGTTATTGCTAATACTAAAGAAGGAGGGGGGTTGTTGTGGCCACAACAATGGCGATTCACTTGGAAGAACCAGTTATCTCTGCTTTTCTATTGAATTTTTTTTTTTTTTTTTTTAACTTCCAAAACAGAAAAATTTTCATAAATCTAAACTTTGTTATGGACAGATAGAGTACATTATGCCTTATTCTATCAATGATATTTTGTTTCAACCTCTTTCTATTCTAATTGTTTGCTTCCTCAGGCTTGTCCTTGTATTTATATCAGCCATTACTTGGTCTTGTAAAGATAAAATAAAGTCTTCTTTGTGTGCTAGCTTTAAAATATGCTCGTTTGTCATAGGTAGAGCCTCTGCTGCCAGCAGGCGTCCATAGCCTCGATAGGGTTACCTGTTACCTAGCAATGATCCTTTATCTTGCTTAAGGTTATCTAAAACCTTCAAAGAAAAATCCACATTGACACTTTTTCCTTTTTTATTCTTAAAGAACAATGTCTTGGTTTGGTAGCCAAATTATGACACAGTCATTCACTTGATTTACACTTTTGCTGAACAAGCTGGCTCGTGATGAGACCCCTTGTCTTTTGATTTCAACAATCTTGAGTCATTGCCCTATTTTGATGGACAGTGTTTGGCAAAGTCAGCAAAGTTATAATATCTGTGATCATGATAAGCCAGCTCGTGATGAGACCTCTTATTCTTTGAGATATAGTGTTTCTTGGATTGTCCCTCTGAATGCTGCGATTTTCTTTAACAGGGAGGAAATCATTGTTTTCCTTAAGAAAGCTCTGGATGACAATAATAGAGTTTGAAAACAGCAATTTTACAGAGAATCTTTATTTTGTTATTGATACCTTTCATTGTGCTGATATAAAACAATTTCTTCGCTAAAGGTTGCTTTCATCAAATTTTTTGAAGTTGAAACTAGTATCATATCTAGGCTAAATTTTTTAACTGTATCTGTCAATAATAAAGATCAGATTTTCAAAAATTTTCTATTTATACAAGTGAAAAGCTCAAAATCTGAAAGAGAATTGGTGTCTTTTCGTGAATACCGGTAGTAACCATTTACAACTGGTTTTATTATTGAAAAGAAAAGAAAAATAAAACTATTCTACAAAATAGAAGAATAATCTTCTATGGAAAACATATTTTAAGGATTTGTCCATTAACAGGCAAAGAATCCCTTCTACCTTCTAAATCCTGTAAGACAAACGTTGATGGACCTATGACTTCAACAATATGAAAAGGACCAAGCCACATCTTTTGAAATTTTGTATGTTTGCCCTTTTCTTCATGAGCTTTATCCCATTTTAAAACTAAATCTCCCATCTGAAAATTTTTTCTGGTCATTATGTTTGAATCAAAAGAGGATTTTATTAGCGCTTGATGATGAGCATGGGTTTTCTTAGCTTGTTCTGGTTGCTCTTCTAATTTAATTATTTCCATTTGTCTTAGTTGCGTGGAGGAAGTAGGTACTTCATCAATGTATTGTATTAAAGACAAAGAGGGAATGACTAAGTGAGTTGGAAGAACCACTTATTTCCCATAAACTAAATTAAAGGGGGAAGTGCCGATCGAAGCTTTTTTCGTTATTCTATCTGCCCATAACGCATTTACCAAAGCGTTATGCCAATTCTTTTGGTTCTGGTCAACTGTTCTTTTAATAATCCTGATTAGGTTTTTATTTGTTGACTCAGCTAACCCATTACCTTGCAGATAGTAATTGGCCGAATATTTTAGTTTGAACCCTATTTTAAGTGCAAACTCAGTCATTGAATTTCCAGAAAAGTATGATGCATTATCAAACATTAAAGCCATTGGCAATCCAAACCTAGTGATTATAAATTGATCTATGAATTCGATAATATTTTCAGAATTAGCCGTCTTGAGAGGAACTGCTTCTACCCATTTAGTAAAATAATTTGTTGTCATGAGGATGTATCTATGTTGCTTAGAAGAGTGAGGAACGATCTCACCTATTATGTCCAAGCCCCACTGACTGAATGGTTGCTCAATGTTTACCGGTTGTAGTGGCAGGGACAACTTCTTTTGTCTTCCAGTAGTAGTTTGGCAGACTTGACATTTCCTCACGTAACTGTGTGAATCTTTGAACAGCGTAGGCCAGTAATATCTTGCACGTAAAATTTTACGTGCAGTAGCATCTCCAACATAGTGTCCGCCTACTGGTCCATTGTGGAGTTCCTGCAAAACTTTTTGAGCTTCAGGTTTAGACATCTAAGAAAAATAGAATCATAATTCTTTCTAAAAAGAATATCATTTATGAGCTGATATTGTTTAGCTTTCAATCTCAGAGCTATTTTCTTAGTGTGATCCAGGTGTGATGGAGCATACCCGTTCTTAAGATAATAAATGATATCAGCATACAATGATTCTGCATCGTTTAGGCTTACTTCATACATTTGTATCTATTCATATGAAATTTCAGAGATTTGCGATGCTCCAGCCAACATTTTGTAGAAGCCTTGACCTCTTACAATGTTTGCTGGTTTGATCTCAAGGTCGTATTCCTGTAAAGTAGTGATCCAATTTGCTCTTTTCTCGCCCATATCCTTCTGTACTAGAAGATTTCTTACCGCTGGAAACGGTACTATGATCTTAGTATGGGTTTTAAGTAAGAAAGGTCTGAAATATTTGACCGCTTTGAAAACAGCATAGGCCTGTTTTTCCATGTCTGAATAATTGAGTTCAGCACCTTGTAAATCTGAGCTAAAAACGCAATTGGAGTTTCCGCTTTTTCTTGATTTTCTTGAGTTAGAATCGTAGCATAGGATTTCTCTAAGGCAAATGTGTATAAAACAAAAGATTCTGAAAAATTCAGGGTTGCTAAAGATGGAGCATTAATAATAGCTTGTTTGATCAGGTTGAATGCTTCATGTTCATCTTGACCCCATTTGAAATTTGAATTCTTTTTAATCATGGTTTGCAAAGGAGACATAATTCGTGAAAAATCTGGGACAAATCTCTTTAAAAATTGATTTGACCAAGGAAAGATTGCATGGATTTTTTATTATGAGGTAGAGATATTTCAAAGATTTCTTTGATTCTGTCAGGATCAATGTGAATACCGGATTTTGACACTATGAATCCTAGAAGTTTTCCTTCACTTAATGCGAAAAAGATTTCTTTGGGTTAAGTGAAATCCCATACCTTAAACATCGTTGAAAGATTTGTTTTAAATCTTTGAGATGGTCGCTTCGCTTCTTGGAGTACACTGTTATATCATCCAAATAAATTACTATAGATTTATTGACTAAACCCTTAAATGCGATGTCCATGGCTCTTTGAAATGTAGCGCCGGCATTAATCAAACCAAATGGCATCTTCCGATATGCATATGTGCCCCATTTAGTTCTGAATGTGGTTTTCAACTGATCATCGGGATGCACCAATACTTGATTATATCCTAAAAATCTGTCCAAGAAAGACATCAGTTCTGAACCTGCTACTGCCTGTAATATCTGTTCCATAGGTCGAAGAGGAAAATTGTCTTTTTGGCAGGCTTTGTTAAGATTCCGAAAATTGATACAGATTCTAATATCTCCGTTTTTCTTTCTAACGGGTACCATATTGGAGACCCATTTGGAATGTCTGACGGGGAAAGTTATTCTGGCTTTTAATAACTTATTTAGCTCAGTTTTTATCTAATTTTCTAAATTGGGGTGGATCTTTCTCAGTTTCTGTTGGACAGGTTTTTCATTGTCAATCATAGGAATAGTATGCTGAATGATAGAAGTGTCGTACGTCTTCAGCTCATCGTAATTCTAGGCAAAAAAAAATTTAGATTGTCTCAAAAGACGAATATACGCTAGTTTTTCTTCAGGGACTAGGCCGATGCCTAGATTAACGTTTTGTGGTTTATCATCGGTTCCTAGGTTTACTAATTCATAGTTTAGAATTGGACTGTAGAGCTTTGAATTGGTAGACCTTTTAAACCGATTTTTCAAATCATATAAGTCTTCTAACTTAACCACTGATTTAGGTATAGCATTATCAATGCTATTTTGTTGTATCTGTCGATCATGATGGTCTTCATCAATTATCTAATTGGAGTAGGGTCCTTCAGAAGTGAGGAAATTTACAATATCAGGATTGTCATTGAATACTCTCCAATTTGTAATGTTGTCAGGGATGGACGGTCTAAAGATTAATTCTATTGAGAATCTATCTGGACTAAAATCTTCGGAGGGAATAAGCCTAGAGGCTACGTTAGCCAAAAGGTCTGCGCTTGCGTTTTGGAGTCTCGGGATTGAAGAGATATTAAATGCTATGAAATGCTCAGTCAGATCTTGTACTAAAGATTGATAGTGTTTTAAATGACCTGATAGGCAATGTATAGTGTTATGTACTTGTTTGACGATAATCTCAGAGTCTCTGAAGACTTGAAGATACTTGACGTTTAACCCGATTGCTTTGTATAGGCCTTGCACCAAGGCCTCATATTCTGCTGTATTGTTTGTGCAATTGAATTCGAGTCTGCACGTAAGCATGGTCTTGTTTCCTTCTGGACTAATCAAAACGCATCCTTCTCCTGCTCCTTCGTTAGATTTAGAGCCATCGAAATATAATTTCCAAAACAAAGATGTATTTACAGGTTTATCTACAAAATTAACACACTTTGAACTATCAGTTTGGGAAAAAATTTCGACTTGGGACAAAACTGAATTTTCTAAGTAGGGTGATGTGTGAACATTGAAATTACCGCGAAAAGAATCTACCGAGTAATTGCCTATGATACTGCTGTTATATGATATTGCTTCATTTTCTCCCTCTAATTCCGTTACTATGTACTTCTGGTGTAACTCTCGTTCAACCTTTATTTGATTCGGTTTACCGTTGTAGGGTAACCACATGTGCGACCAGTCGGTTGCAAAGTATCCATGGAGTTTCTCGGACCAATTCCTGCTAAGAATTAAGCCATAGAATTCTGGGATATCAGCCACTAGAATGTCAATAACTTGACATACCTTCGAGTTAGATGACAATCTTATGGTTACTTGATTAATTTCACCAATCACTTCGACTTGAGATTGATCAAGCTGAACTATGCGTACTGCGGATTTTTGTGGTTGAACATTTAACTTAGCACATATTGATCTGGGTGAACTATTCGATGAAGCACTGGAATCTACCAAACAATTGTGCACATTTTTATTGAAAATTTCATAAGTGAGAAGAAACGGGGGAGTGTGAGATCTTGATCTTCCTCCAATCAAGGCGATATCATTTGGATCAATCTTATTGATCGCGTTAGTTGGAGGTCTTCCCATGTTGTGGGAAGCTTGAGAGAGTACAACGATAGGAAAAGGTACAATAGGCACGACATGTAATTCTTTCATCATTATCTTCTGTTGATGCTTCAATTTGCTCAATTCATAAAGGGTAATATTAGCCCTAGTCTTTTTCATGTCATCAATAATATTGTACTCCATTTCATCCGATACTATCAGTGTTTTTGATGGAGTTGTTTGATCTGCATGGACTGGGCTAGATTGAGTCGCTTTAGTGGTTGTTTTATTTGTTGCGACTTTATCTTTTATTGTAGGGCTTGCGCTCTTCTGCTTAGGGGTAGCTTGGGGAGGATCAAGCTGATTTCTGCTTCGTGTGCTAACTGGAAATACTTCTTGATCTTCTTCTTGTGGGAGGATGAAATCCCACATTCCTTGTAATTCCACAACTTCTTCGTCATCGGTTTTCCCTTCAGTGGCACTTTCTTCTTCTTCCTCTTCCTCAGTTTCAGCATTGGAGATGGCATTGGGTGGTTTTGCATCCGTTGAAGGACCTCTTTTAAAAGCTCTGTAGGGCTTTTTTGAAGAAGTTTCTGCTACTTGTTTTTTTATGTCCACCATCTCATTAGACATGGTTTTTAATACTTTCTGCAATCCTTCCAAATCGAAAGGGTCTTTTGTTTGTTTCTTCTTGGAGTCTTCTTTGAAGGTGACCTTTTTAGACTTGCGTTCCTCTATCGCGGATCTCTTTTCTAGGGCTATTACGCGTTTCTCTACTGCTATCGCCTCTGTCATGTTTTCAACTAAGGTTGTTTTATTTGCTCTATCCACGAAAATTGCTATGTTTGATGGCAAAGTAGTAATATACCATTCACATCGTACTTCTTCGCTGGGTTGGGAAGCAGTGGGAATTTTGTCGAGAATTTTATTGAACCGTAAATCGAAATCTTTGATAGGTTCTTTAGCTTGGGCCTTAGGATTGGATAGGTCATTGATTAATGTTGCCGTTGATCTGTCATCACCAAACTTGATAAGGAATTGATTCTGGAAGATATCCCAACTTGTGATAGACCCTGAGGGTAATGAAAAATACCATGACCCGGCTGTCCCTTGCAGTGTATAGGAAAAAATCCGAACAACAGCATCTTCGTTAGTAACTTCGTTGAGATTGATAGAAAGCATGAAATTGTTTATGTGTTCTTCTGCTAGCATGCCTGCTTCTAGATTGAATTTGGGCAGCCATTTCTCAAGATGGGTCGGTATTTGACTCAAGGGCGCGGGCATTAAAACTACCCCACGGTTGTTCCATGGAGTCTGGGCCATCGTTGAGCTGCTAGTAGAGAAAAGTGCAGAATATGATCTCCATGGTTGGGAAGATGAGGATACTATGATCGTAGAGGATTGAAGAGGGGTTGTGGGAGTTCTGGTAGACGGATGGATGATGGTTTGGAATGGAGGTGTGGGTGGTTGACTTCGCGGTGAGGTAGTTGAAATGGGTGATGTAGACGAAAGCGTCTCACTGTCAGACTCTTATGGTGATTTCCTCCCTCTTTTCCTGGTGGGAAGAGGCAACTCAGTTGGCTGGATGCCAAATTTTTCACTCTTTAACCTGGTTAGGGGATGAACAGGATTGTACTGCGAAGTCACACTGCTTTAAGATTTATCAGACCTCTGAGGAGAAATGGAAAATTCCTGAAGTTTGTGAATCAGAGATTCAACTCCAGGAGGTTTAATGGTAGATTGGTCTGAAATATCAGGGTGTGTAGTAGCGATTGATACTCGAGTGACTTCTGAATCTGGATTTAAATATACTGGAGAAGTCGGGGGAGATGATGAGGGCGATTTACTCTCAGAATGGTATTTAGATTTTGATTTAGGTGCCATTCATAGTTCAGGCCCTCCTTCTAGCGCCAAATATGTTGAACACCCGAAAATCAGGTCGACAACAAGGGGGATACCTGCCCGGTCCAGACCTTGGTTGGCAGCTCCTTATCCGTTTGGTATAGCGGGTCCGACTGGGGATAATGGGACCAGTTTACCAATCTAAGGGTGTGTGTGTGTGCAGAGTTGGATGATGCTGATCTAAGAGTTTTAATCTAAGCTACTTTAATCTAATTCTATGCTATTGTAATCTAATGAAAACAACACATCTAATCTATGCTAACCCGGGATGTATTTCTTCTATTATGCGATCTAAATAGATTTCAAATAATAACTGGTAATAAAGGTCATTCAACTATCATAAGAATGGAAATCAATTAAGATGAACCACTTTGCATAAAAAGTTAGGCAAAAAAGTTGTGAACAACATATCGCATAATAATTTATTCATATATCAAACATAAATAAATGGCTCCACCATACAAAAGTGCTAAATGGTAACTCAAACATTCATGCAATAACATATAAACAACTAAAAACTATATATCACTTTAAGAATATAAGCAGAAATGGTCAAGAGATAAAAGTACCATTTATGACTGGTCCTACTCATAAGCTTCAAGCAACAATGATTTATCTCTCCTTGTTCTAATATCTACCAAGAGTACAGAAGTGCAACATCAGTAGCAGATATCAAATGAAAACATTAATAAACCTTGATCCATTCATTCATCAAAACCTCCTCTGAGGGTGCAAAAGTGCATGTTTTGAGGACAAGTTTTTAACAAATTTCTGGACCCTTCTCTAAATGCATGAGAAGGGTTTAAATAATGCTAACTAAATAACTTAATTACATAAATTTAGGATACGGTTTAAATGACCGCCCTTTATCTAAGCAAACTTATTTCTAAAACTTGAATCTAATTCCAAACTATTTTTGCATTTGCTCCTTAATGTTGCGAGCATGCAACATTCACCTGGGAAGAGTTGGCTGGTTGTTTTCTGCTTTTGCTTGAGTTACGCAAATAGAAAAGGCAAGCGCTGGCACTACTTTTTAGTAAACTAGAAGATGTTTTTGGGAATCATCCTCTGGCTGGGTGAATTTACTGCGTATATACTTGGTAACAACCCAAATTTCTCTCAAATTGCTTCTGCTTTTGCTATCTCGGTTCCCGGACTTGTGGATGACTAAGCAAGTTAGGGACTTTACTTTCTGAACAATTTTCTTAGCGATGCATGATTAGCGCTAAGCGCTAATCGTGCATTGAAAACTGCCTCCGTTCTTTGATCTGTGCCTTCCTGGTGCATTTTTCGCCTTTAGCGCTTTTTCCTTTACTGGGCATAAGCTTCAGAATTTTGTAAACATGCTGCTTTCGTGAGCTTTTGACCTTGAGTGTCGAATCGCCTATTGATATCAACATCTATTTAGTAATACTCTTAAATCTGCGTTTCTGTTGCATGCGGTATCCGTTTATGAGGACATCTCTTCTCTGTTCTCCGAGCATTGATGCTTTCCCTTTTTCCTTAGATGTTTCCTGCACATTGCTTCATGTTGTTTCCTGTTTTTTATTCCTGCAGTTCACGCAAAGGAAAAGAGTAATGATAATAAATTTTGACACGAAAGCTCTAAGCTCTACGAATGTATAAAATCATGACACCTGTAGTGAACTGACTCTTCAAAAAACACAAAACTGTCCTTCATGAATACTTTGGCGTACAATCATTAATTTTCTTTAAGGCGCGCACCCAATTTTTGGTTTAGGGACAACTTTTCTTGAATGCTGAGCCGAGGAAAATTTGCGATGGGTGATTTCTGCGACTCGCATCGCTGATCGCATTATCAAGATGTGTCATCGTAGAGTTTCCTGATCAGTTTAGCGCAGAATCATGTTATCGCGTTGTCGCAAGATCACAACATCGCGTTTATTGCAAGATCGCAGATCGCAGATCGTTGCAATTTGTTAAGTTATTGTGTGTTGTTTATGCGATGTGGCGATATGCAATGTCACATATCGGCCATCAGAGATTTCTTAAGATCTTTCATTTATGGGCGCTTCTTAGTGTATGCGATGCGATGAATTTCGCGTCGCTCCTTCGTAATTTTTTTTATTGTGCTCATAAAGAAATGTTTTACTCTTCTCCGTGCGGTGTATTTTTAAGGAGTATAATACAATTTTTTTTTATAATTTTTTTTATAATTTTTTACTAAGGGTCCCCACTTGTTTATTGTTATTGCTAATACTAAAGAAGGAGGGGGGTTGTTGGTGGCCACAACAAGACAACAAGCAAGCAAGGTGCAGCCAACACATAGGTCGGGATGGCAACATAGTGAAGCAATGGCACATAATGTAGTACAGTGATAGGTACAGTCATGATTAATGAAGCATGATGGAATGCAACATAGCCGTCATTGAGTGTAGATTGACGATGAGTAAAACATTGGGTGCAGATCCGTGATAAGAGCAGCTCAATGATTTCAACAACACATAACAGGAGCAACAACATGAAGTTCATAGCATGGTCATTAAGGTCTAGCATTGTGATGATAAGTATAGCATGATGCAGCACAGTGAGGTGCAGCAAGTGGACAAGATGTAGCACTGCGATGGGTGAAGGAGTCACCTTGGAGAATCAGTTGAAGCAACATGTCTTCAACTGATCTCATGTAGATATAGAAAGTCAAAATGTTTACTTCTATTGTAAATGTACTATCTCTCTTTTTCTCTGCTAAACTATTGAAGAACATAGAAGCAGAATTTAACAAGGGTTTCCCCACATTGGGGTTTGTCCCTGGCTAGCGCCACATCTTGTGTCCTCTTGTCTTGGCTTGTCTTCTGCAATTTATATTTATCTTCTATCTGGAGTTTACTTTAATGTTGATGTGATTGCTAATCTGGAAAGGATATTAAGCTAACTATGAAAATTAAAATAAATTGCTCTAGCATAGAACATACCTAAAATTAACATGGTATCAAAGCTGAGGTGAAGACAATGCCCAAACAAGAGTGAAAGAGCAATCACCAAAGACAGTTGGGAAAGGACAAAAGGATCAGTGTATTCCTCATCCCTCTTCAAATTCACTGAGGGTGAATTCGAAGCAGAGAATATTATCAGAATGGCATAGCGGAAGTTTTTGATGGCCTACCTAAAGATCACTTCATTGGGAATTTTAGATCTAAGGATGGAAGGAAAGGTGGATGCCTTGGTTGCAATAAGTTCGGCCATTATGCGAAGGAGTGTCCGAATGGAAAAGACACATCTCTTGATGAAGATAACAATCATTCCAGGGACATCTTCAATGATCAAAGGAATGACAGGTAATGTAGGTCATCAAGGAAATGGTCAACTCTTCAAACAAAGCAAGGAATCCCAGGTATGAAGAATAAAATGTTGTTTCTTATAAGATAAAGAAGAGTTATATTGTATTGGCCTTCTCCTTCAGATTCTTTGGGAATATAGCTTATTGATTGTAGTGCTTCAAGGCACTTCATCGGATAGATGGGTGCACTCTCTAATTTGGTAGAGATGGAAACAATCATGGGATTATACTTGGAGCTGATGCCACCTATCCTGGAAAGGGTGTAGGGAATGTTATCCCTCAATTGAATGAGGGTAAATCAATTCATTTACATAATCTCTTTTATGTACTTGATCACAAGAAGAACCTGGTGTCCATTTCAGCAATGGAAGTCAAAGGTTTCATGGTGGCACTCATCAATGGAAAGGTACGTGTTTGAAAATAGAATTTTCAAAGATGTTTTTGAGTTCAGGGTTGTATCAAGTTGCAGGAAGTCCACTGGGGACCATGTCCATTAACACATAGCACTGAAGGTTTGTGAGTCAGATGGTGACAGGGATGCCTGAATTCAAAAAGAGCATGAAAGTACATGTCTGAGATGTACCAAAGGAAAATCTTACAAGGGGACCATTCCCCTCATGTAGCAGGTCCACAGATTTGGAACAACTAGAGGAGTTTGAGATTCACGATTGGGAATCTCATGTATACAGGTGGAAGAAAGCATTTTATGGCTTGAAGAAAAACTCGTCGGGCATGGTATGAGAGGATTGATATCTGTCAGATGAAGCTGAGATTCACTAGGAATGAAACTGATCCAAACCATTACCCGAAGGTTGTTGATGCTAGACCTCTCATACCGGCACCTTATGAGGATGACCTATTTCTGACAAGTGCATACCTTCTCATTTGCAGAAGTAAGAGGGAGTTGGATTCCGAATGTGGAATGATAAACTACAAGCCTGTGACTACCTTGAGGATATTAACTATCAGAAGTTATATGGTAGTGATGTTAGACCAGATTTGGGAAAAGCCTATGAGTTTCATAAACTCATTCACGTTTATGTTCTTGGTGAACTTTCGTCTGGACATATGTTTTGCAGTTAGCATGGTGAGCTCATATTTGGTTGAGCCTCACTGGATTGGTGCCAAGAATCTTCTGAGATATCTTTGGGGCACAATCTCTCATGGATTGAGATACACTATTGGAAATACGAAACTGCATGATTATTTGAATGCTGAGTGGGCAGGCAATGTGGAGGATCACTAGAGCACTTCTCAATGCTGGTTCTCTTTGGATTCTGTTTCGACATCATGGATGAGCAGGAAGCAGAATTCGGTTTCTATAAGCACTATTGAGAGCAAATACATAGCTACGAGTATGATCACATGTGGAGTTGCATGGTTGCAGAAGCTCTTAAGTGAGCTATTTGTACACATGATCAATGCCACTGTGATTCTCTGTGACAACTAGACATGGGATTCGATTGTTGAGGAATCTCGTATTCGATGATTGCTCCAACAGATAGACATTAGATATTGCCTTATCTGGGATATGGTAAGTCGATGAGCGAGGAGGCTCCATCACATTGAGACTGATGTATAGGTTGCAGAAAGTTTTTGTCAAAGCCCCAGGGAAAGGTCAAATCTGTAACTTTCTCGAACGACTTGGATTCATTGAGAGACCTTATAAGGGTCTTGCTTGTTGCATGCGTTGAGCTCTGGGAGCTCTGAGGGGCTTGGGGTACTTACTTGAGCAACATACGACCACAAGGCGACTCACTCTCCCCTGGTGGTGTGCTATGGAACAAGATGATTCATTCTGTGTGGTGACTATGGAATAGGATGAATCGTTCTCCTGTGGACCAGGATGATTTGTTCTCTGTGGTGACTATGGAACAGGATGATTCGTTCTCTTGTGGGCCAGGATGATTCGTTCTCTATGGAGACTATGGAACAAGATGATTCGTTCTCCTGTGGGCCAGGATGATTCGTTCTCCATGGTGACTGTGGAACAGGATGATTCATTCTCCTATGGGACAAGATGATTCGTTCTCCATGGCGAATGTGGAACATGGTGATTCATTCTCTTGTGGGCCAGAATGATTCATTCTCCGTGGAGACTGTGGAATAGGATGATTCGTTCTCCATGGTGACTATGGAACACGATGATTCATTCTTCGTGGTGACTGTGCAACATGATGATTCCTTCTCCTGTGGGCCATGATGATTTGTTCTCCATGGTGACTATTGAGCATGATGATTCATTCTCCTGTGGGCCAAGATGATTCATTCTCCTGTGGATAGGATGATTCGTTCTCCTATCGAGGCATCCTACCCATGCAGTCTGGGACTCATGGGAAGTACCTCTCATCTGATCAATGAGCAGGGAAATGAGGACATGGACAATAGTAGTAATATAGATGGACGCATCATTGTATCTACCATACTCCCTATGCTAGGATGACCTCCATTGATCTGGGATCAGTATGAGTGGTTTGAGACACTCTCTTATGATATTGATCTGGGATCAATGCAACTGATCTGGGATCAGTATGAGTGGTTTGAGACACTCTCTTGTGATATTGATCTAGGATCAATGAAACTAATCTGGGATCAGTATGAGTGGTTTGAGGCACTTGTGATATTGATCTGGGATCAATAAAACTGACTTCGAGTCAGTAAGAGTGATGTGACACACTCTCTTCAAATGAAACTGACTTCGGGTAAGTAGAGAATGGTATGAGACATTCTCGATCAATTCTTCTTCTTCATGGTTCAACACAGTAGAGTAGAGTAGAGCAGAGCAATGTAGAGCAGAGCAGAGTATAGCAAAGCGGAGTAGAGCAAAGCAGAGCTCAGCAGATCATAGTAGAGCAGAGCAGTGCAAGGCACTGATGGTAGAGATAGTACAGTCGAGCATATGGATCAGCAGATGGAGTTCTCCCTAGTTGACAAGGAGTGTTAAAATTGGAAACTAGGGCCAAACTCCATGTGGGTCATTTTATTTATGGCAGCTGTTACTTTTCTTGGATCCCTCTCATCGAGAGGTGTAGGATTGATCTAAAGATCATCCGATTCTGATAAGTATTTATGAAGATATGAATCTATTTTGATTATGGACAAATTTGGAGTAGCATGATCCGGATGATCATGGAAGCAAACCTTGAAGATGAAATAAAAAAGAAGCTAATTCCATCCTGTGAGGTTATTCCGAGAATCTATGGATTATCAAAAATTCATAAGGAAGGGGTCCCTCTTAGACCAATAGTTAACACCATTGGTTCCCCTACCTATGAATTAGCTAAGTATGTAGCTAAGATCCTAAAACCTTTAGTTGGTAACACTGACTCCTTTATAAAATACTAATGATTTTGTAAAACTTATTAGGAATGAAAGGGTGGAAAAGGATGATACTCTAGTAATTTTTGACGTGGTTTCTTTGTTTACAAAGATCCCTCTAGATGAAGCTGTTCATGTTATAAAGATAGCCACTGATCCCGAAACAGCAAAACTTGCAGAATTTGTTTATGGTCCATTTTTTCAGCTTTCAAGATCACTATTATGAACAGTGGATAATCCGAATCATGCTACTCCAAAAAACTACCACAACATCTTGAAATCTAATATGGACAAATTGTCAAGTTGGCCAACAACTTATGTAGGCTCAGAAGCCCAACAGTCATGTTTATTCAACCTCTACATTTTAGTATAAATAGAAGAGGACTTGAAGTCATTTGTCACACACACACTCACTCTTGTGTTCTCACTTCATCCTATTTTGGGTTTGATGAAGATGAGAGCTAGAGGGAGTGCCCTAGGGTATACACTGCCCTAGATAACATGCCCTAGATATAAATGCAGTCATGGGAGAATAAGCTCTACGTTGCTCAGAAATCCAGAAAAGCCAGAAAAGCTAGAACTGCAAGAAAAGCCGGAACTTTTGGAAAAGTCAGAAAAGTCGGAACCGCCAGAAAAGTCGGAACTACGGGAAAAGCTGAAACTGCTAGAAAAGCCAGAAAAGTCGGAAAAGCCAGAACTGCTAGAAAATTCGGAACTTCCAGAACTGCTAGAAAAGTTGAAACTACCGGAATTGCCGGAAAAAACCGGAGAAGCCGAAAAAGTTGGGAAAGTCGGAACTGTCGAAAAAGCCGGAACTTTGGAAAAGCTGGAACTGCCGGAAAAGTCAGAACTGCTGGAAAAGCTAGAACTACTAGAAGTTAGAATTTCCGGAAAAGCCAGAACTACTAGAAAGTCGAAACTGTCGGAAAAGCCGGAACTTCCGGAAATGTCGGAACTGCCGGAAAAGCCAGAAAAGCCAGAAAAGCCAGAATTGCCAAAAAAGCCAGAACTACCTAAAAATCCAGAACTGTAGGAAAAACCAAAACTATCAGAAAAGCTGGAACTGCTCGAACTACCGGAATATCTAGAGCATCTGTCTCTGAAGGAGGGCAGCATGCAAAGGATAAGTAACTGACATTGGGACAATTGTATGGTACTTATCAGCAATCGTGTTATTTATAATATCAACCATACATAAATTTGTACATATTCGAAAAAATCATTTGCCTCAGCCAACAAATAATGAAAGATACATAGCCCACTTCAGATCAACCATATCCCATGTAGCTTCTTCAGGTCCAAAGTGCTTCCACTACACTTCAACTTGATCGATGGCTTTGTTCCGGAGCATGAGCTATTTTTTCTGCAATATGCGCTGATGCTTCAACTAGAATTCTCCCTTTGGACCCACTTGCAATAAATAACAATCAATAACATGATCAACATTCTTCACATATATTTTAAGAAATGAATCATGGAAAACATCATGGAATTTCACTATGGGAGGTAGTGCAAGTCTATATGTCATAGGTCCAATCCTCTCAAGGATCTTGAAAGGGCTGCAATACCAAGGGTCCAACTTAGCACATAACCTAGTCATAAAGGAGATCTTCTTGGGCTAGATGTGTAAATACACATGCTCCCCAAACTGAAACTCCTTAAAAGCCCTATGTTTGTCTACATAAATTTTATACCTGTCTTGTGCTACCTTTAGATTATTCTTTATAACTTGCATTTCCTATTCCATTTCTATCAACATGTGTGGTCCAATAAGTACCCTGTTCACAAGATCACTCCAGCTTATGGGATTATTACAACTCTACCCATAAAGTGCCTCTAACAAACTCATCCTCAGTGGCTCTCGATAACCATTGTTGTAAGAAAATTCAACCAGTGTTAGATACTCTTCCCACTTCTTCTGCTAGTGCATTACATACATCCTCAACATATGCTATAGTATCATGTTGACCCTCTATGTTTTTTCATCTATCCACATGTCATAAGTTGCGCTGAAGGCCAATTATGTACCCAAACCTGCAAACAACTCCTTCCAAAACATAGAAGTGAGCTTTGTAGAAATTTTGAATAATATGACACATATTCAACAGAGATTATCCTGATCATACAATTTAAGCGGAACATGTATAATACATAATCTCCTCTACGTTGATCATCAAATTACAGAAGCAGAAACATCCACAAGCACACATAGAAGCATCAATCAAACTCATAAACACAGTATGTATCCCGGGGAAAGCATCTCGCTAAAAACCCCACACTATCTGTATATTATATTGATTGAATCATGTAACATTACAAAGCATAATACTTCTCACAAGTATCTCCACCTGTTACACACAATACAGCACAGATTTGATCTCCAAATCTCCCCCGCTGCTTGTCTGCCTCCACTGCTCAATACCTGCTCGAGAACTGATGAGAATAGCCTCCCAAACTCAATTTTACACTGCAAAATAGTCACCCACACTATGTTGGACGTGAGCAACAGCTATAATATCATGAAGATACGTGAGCAAACTCATTGGCATACTCAATCCTTTGATTGTGCAAATCATCATGCACAGCTATAGTCACAACTGATAGCAATCTAATCCTCTAACACCTGTCCCTGCTGAACTGAACATGCACTGACATGCAACTGAGTTAACTGATGTATTCTATAGTTGCATTATGAGTTAATAACTTGTGAATTAATTAATAACTAATTCACCCAACTCATCTTTAGTCTATTGATCAGTTAGACTAAATACAACCAGTTTAACAAAGCTAAACTGAACACAACTCCATCAACTGTACCTCCAGTCCACTAAACTCAACTCACTTGAGTTCTAACTGAAGTCATGCATGCAACAACTCAACTGACTCATAAGAAAAATGAATTTCCTTCTGACAGCTGCATGTGCCACTTCCGTAGCTCAAACTGAAGTGCTCCAAGAGAATAAGATTAAGTTTATAGTCCAAATATTATTGTGAGATAATAATATTTGACTTTTCTATTTTTGACTTTGATCACTCACACTGTGATCACTCACACTGTAATCACTCACACTGTGATCACTCACACTTTCATCAAAAATAGAAGTCCATCTATTTTTCCCAACTTGATCAATCATCCATAGACATGATCCATATGTCTAAAAATAGACATAGTCTAAAAATAGACTTGTGCCAAAAATAGCCTGCGGGCCCACTTAGTGAAGGCAACTCTTTTCACTAAGCTCCATCATCTTGTTGCACTCTCAACAAGCATTTCTTGTTGCACACTTTTCAACACTCCCTCTCAACAAGAAAGGCTTCCTCTCAAACCCGATCCTGTAACTCTGGAATGTTCTCCATGCAACACATTTGGCCGATCCACTTGCTCTGTCATCAAAGTCTCTGACTGCTATTGCCTCTGTCAACTGAAACTCTGCATCTCTGTGCTCTTCAGTATCTGACTGCTCTAGCCTCTGTCACTTTGATCTCTGACTACATCCGTGCTGCTGCTGGTTCTATCTCCCAGCATTGCATCCGCACTGCACCTCCCAACTGACCTCCCTGTTGGGATAGAAACATCCTCTGATGCTGAAGCTCTACCTGCTGCTGACAAGTGCTCCCTCTCTGACATCTGCGCTACTGCAACATCTCCATGCATCTCGCACCATTGCACACCTCTCTGTGCCACCTAACACTGTGCAAAACACTTGTGCCTCTCGCATTGCTACAGCCTGCTAGCTATGCGCTGTCCTGGGATTCCCTGCACTGTCGCTCTCTCTGCCGCTCCATCCGCATCTGTCTCTACCCAATCAGTTAGTTCCTGCTACTACACATCGGGGCTCCCGTAGCAAGGTCTCATCCAAGAGGTTGGGTACCTCAAGGATCTTGCCCCTCCTCCTTGGGACAATCAATCCACATCACCCCACCTCCTACCTGGAGGTATGGATGCATGCGATCCCTCAGCCCACCTGGCTTGAAGTTTCCCCCTATTGGAGCTCTCTGGATGAGTAGATGTCTCTACTCGATCTCCTCTCAGCTTCCCTTGTTGTGGCTGCTCCACAACCTCCTGAAGCTGCTGCACCAATCGTGGCTCCTCCACAATCGTCTGAGACTTCTTCTGGCTCTGCATGTTGAGAGGTGATATACGCTCCCTCTCAACCACCAAGTCTCCATCAGTTGCCTCGCTGCTCAAGGCTTTGCATGCATCTTGAACCTCAAGAGCATACAGGTTCCTGACCCGTGAACCAATCTCATGACAACAAAAGCATCTCACCTTCGACTTGTCAACCTTCTTCCCATCATTGGAAGAACAAGATTCGAAAAGAGAAACTTTCTCCTTCCTCTTCTTCGCCTTACTCGCTAAGGCACAGTTCTCCTCATCCTGCATGGATGAAGAACTGTCTCTGGTGCTCCTTCTAATCTCCTCCTGCATCAAATCCGACCATGGTCGTTCCCAATTTTGCAGTTTCTCCCTTCCATTCACCGAGTCCTGGTAGCGATGCCAACTCTTAGGAAGGTCAAGGAGTCCCAGACTCACCATCCCCATCATCCCTCAGTCACCCCCACACTTCCCAGCTCATCCCTGCATTGGGTGAACTTCATGAGATACTGGGGCATACTGTCTCCATTCTCACACTGAATGTTTCTAAGTTTATCTCTTGCTTTGGAATAAACGAATTCCACCAGCTCAAAACTCAACCGCTTCTGATCTAGAATTCGTGAGTACAAAATATTTCTTGTACAGAGATCGACTGGATGGGCATTCACCGGATATCTCACCTTCCAAAAGAAGGATGAATCCAGAGGCTACCTGGCCCGATCACAGACTCTGCCTGAAGAAATAAAATGTAAACACTTTCTGAATAATAGATCCGATGATCAATTCTCGCTTGACATCCTGTAAAAATCTCTTCTACAAATCAAGCAGCTCCGATACCATGTAGAAATTTTTCTACAAATCATCTAGCTCCGATACCATGTAGAAATTTTGAATAATATGACACATATTCAACAGAGATTATCCTGATCATACAATTTAAGCGGAACATGTATAATACATAATCTCCTCTACGTTGATCATCAAATTACAGAAGCAGAAACATCCACAGGCACACATAGAAGCATCAATCAAACTCATAAACATAGTATGTATCCCGGGGAAAGCATCTCGCTAAAAACCCCACACTATCTGTATATTATATTGATTGAATCATGTAACATTACAAAGCATAATACTTCTCACAAGTATCTCCACCTGTTACACACAATACAGCACAGATTTGATCTCCAAATCTCCCCCGCTGCTTGTCTGCCTCCACTGCTCAATACCTGCTCGAGAACTGATGAGAATAGCTTCCCAAACTCGATTTTACACTGCAAAATAGTCACCCACACTATGTTGGACGTGAGAAACAGCTATAATATCATGAAGATACGTGATCAAACTCATTGGCATACTCAATCCTTTGATTGTGCAAATCATCATGCACAACTATAGTCACAACTGATAGCAATCTAATCCTCTAACACCTGTCCCTACTGAACTGAACATGCACTGACATGCAACTGAGTTAACTGATGTATTCTATAGTTGCATTATGAGTTAATAACTTGTGAATTAATTAATAACTAATTCACCCAACTCATCTTTAGTCTATTGATCAGTTAGACTAAATACAACCAGTTTAACAAAGCTAAACTGAACACAACTCCATCAACTATACCTCCAGTCCACTAAACTCAACTCACTTGAGTTCTAACTGAAGTCATGCATGCAACAACTCAACTGACTCATAAGAAAAACGAATTTCCTTCTGACAGCTGCATGTGCCACTTCCGTAGCTCAAACTGAAGTGCTCCAAGAGAATAAGATTAAGTTTATAGTCCAAATATTATTGTGAGATAATAATATTTGACTTTTCTATTTTTGACTTTGATCACTCACACTGTGATCACTCACACTGTAATCACTCACACTGTGATCACTCACACTTTCATCAAAAATAGAAGTCCATCTATTTTTCCCAACTTGATCAATCATCCATAGACATGATCCATATGTCTAAAAATAGACATAGTCTAAAAATAGACTTGCGCCAAAAATAGCCTGCGGGCCCACTTAGTGAAGGCGACTCTTTTCACTAAGCTCCATCATCTTGTTGCACTCTCAACAAGCATTTCTTGTTGCACACTTTTCAACAAGCTTAGCATCTCTATCCTACACAATCTTCTTCAGAACACCGTGCAACTCGACTATCTCCCTGATGAGGACCTATGCCACATGACTAGCCGAATAAGTAAACTTCACTGGAATGAAGTGAGATACCTTTCTCAACCTGTCAACCAGAACCATGATGGAATGGTATTTCTTCAATGTCCTTAGAAAACTTGTTATGAAATCTATGGAAATCACCTCCCATTTCCACTCCAGAATCGGAATAGGTTGTAACAAACTAGCTGGGTGTTTCATCTTCTGACAGTCCAAGCATCTAGCAACAAACTCTACCACTTCCTTCTTCAAAGTCAGCCAATAGTATAACTTCTTCATCGTTGTCAGTATATTCTGATATCATGGGTGACCTAAATATGGATTAACATGAAACTACCTCAAGATAAACTTTTTGAGCTCATTGTCATCTGGCACATAGATATCGTCCCTAAATTTGATCATGACATCTGTTGTAAGATGATAGTCCACATCATGATCACCTGTACCCTATTGTAACCTGTGCCTAAGATGTTAATACTTGTCATCCTATTGTCCTTCCTGTAAGATCCAATCATGTAAATCTATCCCATAAGAGCTCGCAACCACAATATGATTTACCTGCACTATCATTTCCTTTAATGTATCTGATCTCAAATTCAAACTCACTAAGGGTACCCAAGCATCTAGCTTTCCTAGAATTCAGATTCGGTTGGTCAAACAAGTACCTCAAACCATTGTGATCGTTCATTAGCACAAACCTCTTCCTAAGAAGATAGTGACTCCATATCTTCAATGCATGAATTATCGTTGCTAACTCAAGGTCATGCGTCACATAGTTTTTCTCATGCTCATTTAGTTTACATGACTCATAACACACCACCTATCCCTCCTGCATAAGGACTCCACCACGTCCTCTCTTGAAATCATATGTGCACATCTCAAACTCTTTATCCGGGTTTGCAATCTTGAGAACTAAAGCCTTTGTCAACAACTATTTCAACTACTCAAAACTTGTTGCACATTCCTCAGTCCATTCAAATTTATTCCATTTCCTCTGTAATGATGTAATAGGATACAAAATCTGTGAAAATTTACTGATGAACCTCCTATAGTAACCTGCTAACCCCATGAATGATCTGACTTCAACCACATTCTTAGGAGCTTCCCACTCCATGATATCCATTATCTTTTTTGGGTCCACTGCTATGCCACTCTTAGAAACAACATGTCCCAAGTAATGTACCTTTGTACGAAAGAAGCTACATGTACTAAGCTTGGCATAAAACTAATGCTCTCTTAGAAATTTCAACATTGATGCTAGGTGTTTGACATGCTCTTCCTCATTCTTAAAATATATCAATATATCATCAATTAACACAATAGCAAACTTGTCCAGATAAAGACGCAACACATTATTCATAAATCACATGAAATTAGATGGAGCATTAGTTAGACTAAAAAGAATTACAAAAAAATCATAATTCCTTACCTGGTCTGGAGAGAAGTCTTGTAGATGTCTTCTTCTTTAATGTGTACTTGATGATATCCTGACCTCAATTCAATCTTTGAGAACACTGTTGCTCCCTTCAACTGGCTAAACAAGTCATTGATCCTTGGTAATGGATACTTGTACTTGATGTTCACCTTTTTAGATGCCTGTAGTCAATGCACAATCTAAGAGTACCAACCTACTTCTTCATGGACAACACTGGTGCACCCAAGGCGATACATTTGGTCTAATGTATCCCTTGTCAAGAATTTCCTTCAGCGACAACTTCAATTCCACTAACTTTGGAGTGCTCATCCTGTATGGTGCCTTTGATGTTGGTGTCGCTCTTGGTACCAACTCAATAGAAAATTCCACTTCCTTGTGAGGAGGTGTTAAAATTGGAAACCAGGGAAAAACTTCATGTGGGTCATATTATTCATGGCTGATAATATTTTTACTAGATTCCTCTCGTCGAGAGGTGTAGGACTGATATAAAGATCATCCGATTCCGATAAGTATTCATGGAGATATGAATTTATTTTGATTATGGGATTATTATCAAGCCGACCTACAACTCATGTAGGCTCAGAAGCCCAACAGTCGCATCTATTCAACCACCAACGTTGTGTATAAATATAAGTGGACTTTTCCTCATTTGGACTCACTCATCTCATCACATCTCTCTCTCTCTCTACTGCGCAGATATGAGTCTCTTCTCTACTGCGCTGAAATGGGTCTCTCTCTCTCTCACATGTGAAGCCGGAAGCTGTTGAATTTGAAGCTTCAACTGCAGAAGTAAAGATTGACTTGCGTGGCCTAGAAGATCTCCTCTTTGGAACTACACTGTAGGTTCATCTGAACCTCCTTTGAAAGCCGCAACTTTTTGTGGTGGAATGAAGTCAATCCGACGAACGGTTTGCAAGATATCGACTGCCCTAGTTTGAAGTCGGAAACTGATGAAACTGAAGCTGCAACTGCAGAAGTAAAGATTGACTTGCGTGGCCTAGAAGATCTCCTCATCTGAACTGCGTTGTAGGTTCATCCGAACCTCCTCTGGAAGCCAAAACTTTTGGTGGTGGAATGAAGTCAATCCGACTGTCAGTTTGTGAGATATGGTCTGCCCTAGTTTGATAATGAAGCCGCTAATGCTGATGCTACTGATCTAGGGTTTGCTACTGCTGATATGAATCAGATTTATTGTACTATTTCTCTCTGCTGAATTATTGAAGATAAAAGAAGATTTGAACAAAGGGTTTCCCCACACATTGTGGGGTTTGCCCCTGGCTAGCCGCCACATCTTGTGTCTCTTGTCTTGGCTTGTTTTATGTCGATCGTTTAATTTTCTATCTGCACTTTACTTTATGTACATGTGATTGCTAATCGGTGGAATATAATAAGAAAAACAAGTAAACTGTTATAAGCATAGAACATACCATAACTTAACAGGAGGAAACTTTGAAACATCTACTGACAATAGATCCTGAAACTGCTGCAATACAGGTTACCTCTTGAAGATTTTTGCTTCATCAACATATTTACCCTTGTCACTAGAAATAAGGACTGCAAATAGTACATACCCCTTTATGGGGCTGCACTTTACTTGCATAGATGTAATCACCCTAACTAATGTAGGATTTTGCTTTCCCTACAATATTCTCTTTTCTCCATTAACATACAGGCACTTAATAGCCTTGTCATAGAAATATACTTTAGATATATAATTATAAAAAAAGACTGGAAAATGAAGAGAAAAAATTGAGGTTGTTTAATTAATATCTTAAAAAAGAAAACCTACCCTACTAAGTGTTTTCAATATTATCAAATTATTAAATTTAAATGAGAATATTAGTGAAGCACTTGTTTCTTTTCTCAAAGTAGTGTAGATAAAATAATAATAATAATAAAATCAAAGTTAGTAAAATAAATCACTAATATTATTACTATGAGCAATAAATAGTTTTTTTTTTTTTTTCCAAATACAATGCAATAAAATGAAATGGAACAAATGAATTGATAAAGAAAAAGGCGGACTTAGGCGTTACTATAATTTTGCATCAAAATCCATTTAAAAACATTCGAGTGCTCGACTACAACTTTATATATATATATATATATATATATATATATATATATATATATATATATATATATATATATATATATATATATATATATATATATATATATATATATGTTGAATTCTAAACAAATTTATCTAAATTTTACCAGAAAATATAGTCAATCTACCTTTACAAATAGAAGCAATGGAATTTATCTAAATTGTACTAGAAAACATAGTCAATCCACCTTTACAAATAGAAGGAATGGAAAGAATCGTACCCACTTTGTCTCCACCAACAAATTCTTTATATAAATAATTATATTTTTTTATTCCATGCACAAACTTAGTATCTCTAATAATGTTTTGTAACCAGCGTAGATCCATCTAACTCCGTATCTATCATGTGCCGAGAGGGATCAAATCCCTCGAGGTGAAAACCTTATTTTTGGAGTGTAGAATTTGAGGAAAGGTTTGCACCTCCAGGGATTCGATCCCTCTCGGCGCATGATAGATCCAAAGTTAGATGGATCTATGTTGGTTCCAACTCAGGGAAGAAATGTCATATTTTTAGATTATCATTATTATGTATTTGAGATAAATATCGTACTTTGAAATTTACATTATGTTTTCTTTGCTTGACATGACCATATAATTATGTTCTTTAAATTAGTCTATGTTTTTGGCCTTGAATGGTTTGTACATCTATGTTTGGATGTTTTGAGCGATTTGTTTGTGTCTGTGTTTGGATTCTTTGAGTGGTTTATGTGTTTATGTGTTTGGATTTGGATGGTAATGTTTGTGAATGTTACAATTTTTGTGTTATATTTCTATATGTGTATGTAATTGTCTATTAGTAATTAGTTGGTGATTAATAAGGAAGACAATGTTGTCAATAACTTGTAAGAGGATTTATATTGAACATATATTTCATTTAATTTTAGGTATCATAGTTTTTGACAACTAATTAATTCTTAATAGTGTCCCTCCATGTATTACTAAATATATCTTGAAGAGTATTTTTAATTTTAAATTTGCTGATTTAAATCAATATGTTGAGATGATACATATTGTTAATAACTTTAATTATGAAAAATGATGAAATAAAAATTTTGAATGCGAAGTAATAATGTAATAGTGTTGAATGGAAAAAAAAATGAATAGTAAGAATGTAGTCAGTTACAAATAGTCTTCATTGTGATCAATCTCAACTATTTTCTTCTACTATTTATATTGTCACCCCTATTAGTTTTGCCATATTTTCATATTGATTATATGAAAAGTGCATTTGAAATAATAAACCATTCAAATCTTTAACTCGAGCTATTGTAGTAAACATCTTAGCTTTTTTCTCTTGTTCTCCAATATTAATAGGTTGAATTACTATAAAACAAAAATTAATGCATATTGTCAATAATTGTTTTGTGCTTACACCAAAATCAATCACATTGTTAATCCAATCACTTTAAAATTAATGTACCATGATACACCAGTTACATCAAATCACCATCAAATAAAAAATCAACATCTACACTGAAATCAATGCATCTTATGCAAGCAATCAAATATGATTAGAATAAATATCTACACTGATATCAATGCATCTAATGCAAGCAATCAAATAGGATTAGAAATCAAAACCTACACGGAAATCAATGCATCTAGTGAAAGCAATCAAATATAATAAAAAATCAACATCTACACTGAAATCAATACATCTAGTGCAAGCAATCAAATATAATTAGAAATCAACATCTATACTTAAATCAATGCATCTAGTGCAAGAAATCAAATAGAATTAGAAAACATGTACACTGAAAATAAATACATCTAGTGAAAACAATCAAATAGGATTAGAAATCACATTTACACTGAAATCAATGCATCTAGTGCAAGTAATCAAATAGGATTAGAAATCAAATTTACACTGAAATCAATGCATCTAGTGCAAGTAATCAAATAGAATTAGAAAACATCTACACTAAAATCAATTCATGTAGTGCAAACAATAAAGTAGGATTAGGAATCAGATTTACATTGAAATTAGTGCATCTAGTGCAAGCAATCAAATAGGATTAGAAATCACATTTACATTGAAATCAATGCATATAGTGCAAGAAATCGAACATCATTAGAAATCAAAATCTACATTGAAATCAATGAATCTAGCGCAAACAGTCAAATAGGATTATAAATCACCATCTACAATGAAATCAAAGCATCTAGTGCCAACAATCAAATAGGATTATAAATAACCATCTACACTGAAATCAATGCATCTAGTGCAATCAAATAGATTTCGAAAATATCTACACTGAGAACAATGCATCTAGGGAAAGAAATTAAATAGGATTAAAAATCAACATCTACACAGAAACCAATGCATCTAGTGCAAGAAATCTAATATCATTAATACTCAACATCTACACTCAAATAAATGCATCTAGTGCAAGAAATCTAACACTAATATAAATCACCATGTATTTTAAGATCAATGCATCTAGTGTAAGAAATATTCTTCCCGCTTTCCCCCCTCAATATATATCTATATCTACCATCATCTCTCCTTCTTTGTATCTCTATCTCACCCCCAAACATACACACAGACTCTCCATCTCTCCCTTGTCACTCCCTCTCTCTCTCAACCTTCTCTCCCTCTCTGTCTCATCTCCTCTCTCTTTAAATTCCTCCCCTCCCCTCTAATTTAGTTTATATCCTTTAGTGCAAGCAATCATATGGTATTAGAAATCACCATCTACACTGAAATCAATGCATCTAGTGAAAGAAATATTCTTCCCATCTCCCCCCAATCTATATCTATATCTCCTTAAATCTCTCCTTATCTTTCTCTCTATCTCACCCCCCAAACACAAATTCTCTCTCTCTCTCCACATTATCCATCTCTCCCTCTCTCTATTTCTCTATTCTTCCTTCTCTTAACCTTCCATCTTTATCTCTATCTCCCTTTATATCTGTTTTTTCTTTCTATATCACCCCCAAAACATACACATTATTTCTCCATATATATCTCTCTCCCTCCCTCTTCCTCTCCCTCACTCTCTCTCTTTCCCTTCTCTCCCTCTCTCCCCCTTTCTATCTCTCTACCCTCCTTCTCGCATCTCTCTCTCTCTATATATCCCTTATTACTCTCTCTCACTCTCTCCACCTTTCTCTCTATGTGTCTTTATTCTTACCTTATTCTCTCTCCCTTCCTCTCTAATTCCCTCTCTCACGTCCTATCTCCCTTCCTTCCTCTCTCTCCCTTTCTCTCCTACCTCCCTCTATCTCTCCCCCTCAACTCTCTCTCTCTCTCTCTCTCTCTCTCTCTCTCTCTCTCTCTCTCTCTTTTCCCTCAAACTCTATCACTATCTCCCTCCCTCTCTCCTTCTCTCCCCCACTTCTCTCCATATATCCTTCTTTGTCTCTCTATCTCACCCCCAAGCATAAACATTCTCTCTCCATTTCTTCCTTGTCACTCCTTCCCTCTCTCTCTCTCCACTTTTCTCTCTCTATGTCTTTCTTCTTCCCTCCCTTTCCATCCTTCAAACTCCATCTCTCTATCCCTCCCTCTCTCCTCCTTTCTCTCACTCCCTCCATTTTTCCACCTCTATCACTCTATGTCTTTGTTCTTCCCTTACATATATATCTAGAGTTAATATATATGATTATAATATAAAAAAAAATTATATTAAACATAATATTTTATTAATTATTTTTTATTAAATTGAATAATATTAATATTATAATATATTAATATTAATATTGGATTTAATAATAATATTGTTGGGAGTTTTAATTAATGATTAAATATCTTACTATTAATTGTCAACCAGGACTCGTAAGCATGAGTTGTACTGCATTTTTGGTTCAAGATTCAAATGTAGAGTATATGATTTTCCTCTGATCGTTAAGTACAAAATGACTAATTAAGCGCTTATCTTATTCCTAGAAAACGTAAGCAAGCTAAAAGGATCCTACTTAACTCAATCCACTCTGTGTTTATTCTAATTCTATGATAGATTTAATGAAACTAAAAGCTTAAATGGGATTCATTTTAACTGCAAATCTCGAATGAGAATTCAAACTTCTAACTATTGGAAGAAATCAAACTCCTATTTTACTTGTAACAAAACACGATAAAGAGACTAGTCTATATTTCTAAAATCAAATCCTATTATGCTACCTTCAATTCATTTGAATCAAAATGCTCTCAAATAAAACACCTTCTAAACTATACTTTAAATAACTACAGAACTAATGCTACAAGAGTGGAATCTAAACAAAAGTTTCTAAGTCTCGTGTTTATCAAATCCTCAATTATTAGATTAGAGACCTAGTCTATGATTATATTCAATAACTCAAAGCAATGTAAACGATTAAATCACACTAAAAACATAAGTCACTCAGTTCAATGTTCGAAATCAACCTATATTCTTCATTAAAGAAAATGGAAATAAATCCTCAATCAATTATATGAGAATGAAACTAAATTATCCTATGATAATTTAACTGCTTCAATCAACGCTATGTAAAGAAATTCTTTTATGATAAATCAAACTATGAAAATGTTGAAAAGAAATCGAACAACATGACAGTGGAGATGGAAAATGTAATTCCTATTTGTGACTAATCGAGATTCATTTTAAAACAAACTCAATGCACACCATCAATCAAACCCCTTGTTATACACAGAGCAATCCACACGATTTATTTCTTATCATAAACCTCGTTACAAAGATTAATACATCAATTTGAGCACACAGAGATCATGTTCAGTGATTCCAAAATGCATTTGATTAACTTATCACAGGTATTCCGATCACGATATAAATGAATGTTCTTTCATATGACAAAACAAAGCATGGTTAATATGAAATACGACTCCACATTTATGAAGAACAGAGCATAACCCTGTGTCACGGATCTATGCACAGTCTCTGTGAAATATAAGGATCTACACACTCAAAATTCCTAATCCAGGTGTCTAGAAATGAATGTAAGGTTATCACACTTAAAATCCCTCCAAAGCTAATGAAATTCCTTACTCATTTGTACAAAAAACTTCAACAAGCTCAAACCAGAACTGAATAATAACAACTATAATGAATCAACACACAATGGTACTCCTATAGACTAACAATGAAGCCTATTCCTAGATGATAGTGGGGCCTGCCACACCTGGGTAAGCTTAGACTACTTGTAGGAAAAGAAAGCTTAAAACATTTAAATCAAAAAGTCACAGTAAACCAACAATCGAAATGATTCAATCTCAACACATAGCCATAACAGAGTCTTCGATTATGAATAATAATGTCTTGAACAATGCTTGATAGCTCAATAGTTTTTCAATAACAATCTTCTCTCTAACTCTTAACTTATTACAATTCTAGCCTTTATAGGCATCGATTCACATTGAGAGCAACAATAAACCATACATGGTAAGTTCAACGAATTGACTAAATTAAACTTTGAGATTCAATCGCTGGAACAACCTTGTCCTTCTTAGCACAACAGATCCTAACAAATCCCAATATTGGCATAGACCTATTTCAATGAGGATGTAGAAGATCTTCATCGTTGAAAACAACGAACTCGACTCGATCATAATCTCCAACTGTAGTATCTAAGCCTCTAGAAACACAAAGTCCACTAAACCTCCATGGTGTTGAGTACAGATCTTGAATTGGGTTGTTAAGTATAGAAATAAAAAAACAAGGCCTTCGACAAGCACTCCCTCCATCGTGACCTATTCATGCTACTGCAATTCTTCACACTTATCCATAGTGATTAGTTAGATCATTAGGAATAACTTAAAATCACTCAAATCTAACCAAAAATAGTAAAATAACACTAATGAAATGATTTTACCTCATGTCAGGGTCTTGGCAGGTTTAGGACAGTGATAGTGATGGAAAGGTAGGTGTAGGAGTACTTTCTTTGTCAAAAAATTGCAAAAATAGAGGTGGAAAATGGTAAAATTGGGGACAAAACAAGGCACCAACATCCCCCCATTCCAATTTGGATGCATGTCCTCATGAATCTGCTACAGTTTGCCAAAAAGGAGAGTGGGAAAAATAAGAGGAACCTCGGTCAAAGACTAGCAGTCTTGACCAAAACTTCGATCCCATGTTTAACCGATGTAGAACATTTCTTGAACTGAAGGGCCAATCCTTGTGCACTCAACTTTTTAGTGGGCCTAAACCTTGATGCTTTCCAATGCAACAATTGTTTGTTCTTCCTTTTCAGCTCGTCATTATGGGCATATAGTCTCAGATTAGAATCCCTAACCTGGTGATTGACCTCTCTTACATAATGAAATAGGATCTTATATTTATTAGCTTGTTCTCGGAGTTTAACAATTTTCTTTTGCAGTTTGACAAGTTGAATCTTCAGGTTCTCTTCTTCATCAAAAGTTGGAGACTTGGTAGGTGTTGTCGATTGCTGAGATGCCCTACTTTTATGTGCTTTACCAATGCTTACTTTTGGTGAAGAAATATGCTAGATTTCCTTAGTATCACTCCTACTCAATGATAGCCGAACGGGGGATAATGTTTCTAAGTCATGTGCAATATCCATAGGGATATCTACTTCAGATGTGGGCATGGGAACTTTTTTAAAATACAAATCTAACTTCTTTATATCAGAATCAGGGGATGAGAAAATATGGACATGATCGAAACTATAGGCTCTTCAATGACCCTAAGCAAAGGTCTCTGCTGTAGGAATCGAGGGTTAATTGATAGGGAAAATAGCTCTTCTACATTTTTTCTTTGGTTTGGTGCACTCATGGGTTTCAAAAGGCTCTGATTGGGGTTCCTGTGCTCTATCTTCCTCCATATCACTCCACTTAGGTCAATCCAACTTGGATCTATTTATTTTTTGTTTGTATTTCGTGCCCACTTGGTTCTTTTTCAGAAATCACATTTCCTCCAACTTCTGAAGAATGACGTGATGCTTGGGGAGTTTCATGTGTAGGAATGGGAGAATAGGTAGGAGAGGCAATTGTTTCTTGGGAGTTAGGCACAAGAGGTTCATATTTTTGTCTCCATAATCCACCCACTAATCGTTGTCGCCCTTTTACACGAGTCTCTTCCCCAGGGAATTTCCCTACTAAGAAATCCTCCCACGATATCTGTCTCTTTCGAAGCTCAACAACTATTAAAATTTTGATGAGGCTATGATGATACAATGTTTTTTTAGGCTTCCTACTAAGATATTGTACACCTCTGGCCATTTTATGTAAGCTTAACCTCAAGAAATGCAGGATATTTATCTATTTGTCCTCAGTGAAATAAGTCAATAAGCGAATGTGATAAAGGAAAATGACCACATACCTTCCTTCACATATAAGGAAGCATTGCAATGACGTGAGTAGTGGGTGTCACTATTCTTCTATTCAGCTCCGTAATACCCCCTTCACCCAACTAAGAGTTCTGTAAGCCAGCTTCAAAAACATAGCGCAATTCGGGATATTCAACTACCCACCCTTGAAGAATGGTTCGCCCTCCACGGGTAGTCCTATGGCTTTTCTCAACGATTCCTCGGTAACTTTGAAACTCAAATCCCCAACCTTAACATGTTCCCCATCAAAACTTTGAGAAAACAATAAAGCGACCTCATCATTATAGCCCTAGAATTTCTGTAGGAATATTGTCCATCCTTTCTCCTGCATAATTCCTCTGCACTAGTGGTATTCAGGACTTCGCATGAACTGGCCAAATGTGGGCTCATGGAGATGAACTCCCATATCGATTGGCACCTTATTTCAATTACAATTTCACCCTCGCCAAATTCTCTGTTGCTTCTCCATTGCCCAATAATTTTGTAGTCTTGGTGTAAGTCATTCCCCATACTTCAAAACTTGGCCAAATGATAGCATAGAGTCAATCATTACAATTAATAGGAAGCATGAGACTTGAGGTGCAATGATAAACATGACCCTCATGCAACTGATGTGGAACGATATCATTAAGGCCAAATGAGAGTTAACACAAACAATCATGATTACTCAAAGATATCATGAGGTGATGGTGAGGAGAGGACACAAGAGTGTATAATTATGCAGGGTGGAAGGAATATAGGAAATGTAGGATTAGGGAATGGAAGGGTTATAGGAGTATAGGATAGGATTATGAGCATCATTTAAAATGAGGGATAGTTTAGAGGTGCATTCTCATATAGTGTACATTTTAACTATTAATGATCAAATTCGAGCAAATTTGAGTACATACCTGAGCCACTTATAATGATATAGGATAATGATTTGTGAAGATCACCCAACTTTGATGTAGCGACCAAGTACTGAATAAAAATAATGCTGATAGGGATGGTGCTGAAGCTGCAATTGTGCTCTACGACCATTGTTCTGGAAATGAATTTTAATGATAGAACCTTTAATTTCTACAAGGTTAAGTACAGAAGTGGAGTACAAAACCTGTAAATCTTCTTCACATAGTGCCATACAAATCATTAAGTTGTGGAGATAACCATCTCTGGCTGATGGTAGAAATGAATATTGGTTGTGAAGCAATCCTCATACAAATGAAACATAATACCAATCATGCTCCGAACATGTTGTTTCCAGAATACATCTGTAATAGTAGACTTACAATTTTTACATAGTATAGTACAAAAACTTCTAGATACAGAGTGTAGAATACAAAATTTAGACATCCTTTTACTCAATGCCATGTAATGTACTGGTTATTTCTCTTCAGAAGATAAATAAAACCTGTTTATCATCCCATGGATTTTTAACCAGGCCTGGGATGATGACTGCCTGAGGCATTTCTTATTTAGAGAGCTTGAAATGACCAGAAAGAAAGCTCTAGGGGGGTTTCTTTTCCGTAAGTATTCTACTGAGCCCAAAAAAGAATAATTCTATGCCCAACAGATTCCTAACTACTGCTACTCTATTATTTTAACGAGCCTAGAGTAGCCATTGCTCGAGGTTTTCATATTTAGAGAGTCTGAACCACCCAAAGGAGACTCCAAGGGGCTTCTTTTCCTTAAAAATTTCCTCAAGACCGACAAATAATAAATATGTACTTAAGGAATCCCTAGGCTACCGTTGTCCCATGTCATTTTACAAGCTTGAATCAATTACTACTCGAGAGTTTCAATTTTTGAGAGTCCAAAAAAAACCAAAGAAGACTCCAAAAGGCTCATTTTGGATATTAATTTATCAAGTTTGGTTAAAGGAATAAACCTACCCAAGGCGGATTTCTCCTTTATTCTACATGGGCTGTGGGGAGAAACGCCTAAATATATATAAAAATGACAACCCCATGACTATTATATATATATATATATATATATATACATATATATATATACATATATATATATATATATATATATATGTATATATATACATATATATATGTATATAGATACATATATATATATATATACATATATATATGTATGTATGTATATATATATATATGTATATGTATATGTATATATATATATATATGTATATATAGATATATATATATTTATATGTATATATATATATATATATATATGTATGTATATATATATATATATATATACAAAAATAAAAGAAATTAACCAGATGAACCAGCAAGAGGTTCATCATTTTCATGAACCAGCTCCATCTCTGGATCTCTTCTTATCTCATGCAAAAATTTTGTTGGGAGAGTGGTTGGTGATAAATCTTGAGACGGTGGCCATTGACTACAAGGAGGTCTCACTCCCATTAATAGTTTTAATGCGAACTGAACCATTCTCAAACACCTCATCCACCTCATAGGGAGCTAACCACAAAGTGGAGAATTTTCCTTTAATGTGTTTAAACTTACTGTCATAAAGCAAGGCCCAATCTTTGGGACAAAAAATATTCTTCTTAATAAACTTATCGTGTCAATGAGCTCTCTGATATTGCACCAATATAGTTTGATGAAATGCATCTTTTGTAATTTCATCTAGCTCATTCAACTACATTAGCCTTTCTTCTTGAGCTTCATTCAGATTTATCCCAAGTTGAGCGGTTGTTTGAAATGTTTTCACTTGGAACCTAATGGGCAGCAACACCTATTTACCATAAACTAACTCATACGAAGTGTGCCCTTTCACATTCCTCCAAGTGATGTGGTAAGCCCATAATGCCTACAATAATTTGTCAATCCAATCTCTGTGATGCAAAATGAATGGTCTTGGTTAAGATGGATTCTAATAATTTATTTGTGGACTCCACCTGCTCATTTTCTTTTGTGTGGTAAGGAGTAGATTTCCGATGTTCAATTTGGTAATTTTCAGTGAGATCCTTGACCAGTTTTAATGTAAATTGTGTGCCCTGGTCGGTGGCAATCTCCCATGGTACCCCAAATCTAGTGAAGATATCTTCGAAAATAAATTCCACTACTGCTTTCTCGGTTTCAACATACAAAGATTTGGCTTCCACCCACTTTGTAACATAGTCGGTCCAAACTAAAATATACTTCTTCTTCTTTGACATAGGGGAGATAGGTCCCACAAAATCTAATGCCCATTTCTCAAATGGCTCAATGGATATTTGTGTTTGAATGTGCATCTCATCCAAAGAAACTGGCCTCCCCATCCTCTGACAAGTGTCACAACTGGATACAAATTATTTAGCATCCTTGAAAAGCAAGGCCAACAATACCCAGTACGAAGGACTTTGTATGTGGTCCTTTTGTCAACACATCAAATATCTCATTTTCTCACACACATCTCCTCATGATCAAGTTGGGTCCCGTGTAGAACAAGTCCCCATTGATCCAGGAGTAGTTGGAACTTCGTTGTATGATGTTATGTATCTCCCTGGTAGACAGATTCTGAGGCAATTTCCCTAATACCAGGTAGTTGGTAGCATTGGAAAACTAGGTAGTAATGGTAGATATAGAAAACAATTCCTCATCCGGAAAATCATCTAGTACTGAATCTTGTACATTTTCCTACATGACACTCATTCGAGACAAGAAGTTAGCTGCCAAATTATCTCGCCTAGGCCTATCAATCATAGTTATAATAAATTATTATAGAAGTAGCAACCATCTAGTGATCCTACCATTAGTGATAGGTTTTTTCATCAAGAATCTAATGGAAGAATGATCGGTATGGATGAAAGTCTCATAACCAGTTATGTAATGTATAAATTTTCTAATGGCATGAACAACTGCTAACAATTCCTTTTCAGTAACGGTATAATTTAGTTCAACAGGGGAAAGATTCTTGCTAACAAAATAAATATCATAAGGTGAGTGATCTTCCCTTTGTCCTAAAATTGATCCAGGTGCGGTATTGGAAGCATCGGTGAAAATGTGAAATGGCAAGGACGAATTTGGTCCCCTCAATATTAGAGCGGCGGACAACCTATCTTTTAATACCTAAAAAGCATGTTGACAATCATCATTCCAACAAAGTCAACATCCTTAGTTAATAATTTAGATAAATATGCTGCAATTATTGTAAAATTCTCAATAAATCGATGATAGTAACCTGCATGTCCTAGGAAACTTCTTACCTCTTTTGTGAACTAGGAATGGAAATATGCGAGATTACCTCAATCTTTGTTGGCTCAACTTTAATTCCTTCAAATGAAACATGATGGCCCAAAACTATCCCATTAGTTTGCATCATTTTTCATTTATTACTGCTAAGGGATATGTTGGCTTCTTGACATCAAATCAATACATTTTCAAGATTTTCCAGAGCTAGTGAAGTCGTCCATATAAACTTCTACACAGTCATGGATCAAATCAGAAAAGATGGCTAGGATAGCTCGCTGAAAGGTAGCTGGGGTGACATAAAGACCAAAAGGGAGGACTTGATGGGCATATGTACCACAAAGTCAAGTTAAAGTGGTCTTCTCTTGGTCTTCCTCAGCTATTTGAATTTGATTATACCCACTGTAACCGTCTAGAAAAGAAATATACTTCTTACCAGAGAGTGTGTTGAGTACCTGATCAATAAATGGCAGCAGAAAGTAATCTCGTAGAGTAGCTTTTTTTATCTCCTTGTAATCCACACATATGTGCCTCTTACCATTCTTCTTCGGAAGCACCATGAATAGTGACACCATCTGCCATCTGAAATAGGATAGATAAAATATACAACCAATAACTTCTGCAATTCCTCTTTTACAATTTCTTTCCAGGCTGGGTTCATTTGTCTCTATGGCTACCAAATCGGTCTCATTTCCTCATTGGTATAAATGTATTGGATGCACGTATCTTGGTGTATGTCCCTCAAGTCCAAATAGTCCCAGGTGAAAGCTCTGGATTGCTCTTCAGCCATGCTCAATAATTGTTTTCTCTGTTCTTCCTTTAGTTCATTACCAATGTACAAAACTTTCCCTTCGTTGATTTCAACTGGTTCAATAGTGAGCTCATTGATGTCCTCTATTGATATGAAGGAGGAAAATATAGTTGAATGAGAAGCTTCCTGAAACTCATTACTAAAAAAATGCAGATAACCAGTAAAAGAAATAGGATAACCAATATAAGAACGGTCATATAAAAATTGTTGCAAAATATAATCTTCTGATTATTCCTAGAATCCTCTAGATTTATCTAATGATAACAAAGCAAACATACAATCCCCATCTCCGTAAGGACTCTCTAACCATAATGGTACTTCAGCAGTAGTTTGTGCAGGGGGGAAAGTTGACAATGTTTGATTATATAATCCATTGAAAATGACCATTTCTCCACTTCAACAACCTATCACAACATCTGCAGTGGCTAACCAAGGGTGTCCTAATACTATAGGGTGTCCTGGTTTTTTAGGAGAAATTACAATGAAATCGATGGGATATTGCCAGGAAGCAATGGTGACCACTATGTCTTCTAAGGTTCCCATGGGTTTGATAATGGATTTATCTGCCAATTCTAACATAATAGGTGTAAGTTTAATCCCTTGCAATTGTAAAGATGTCACGGTTTCGAAAGTCATGGCATCAATTTCTACTCCTAAATCTACAAGGGTGTTTGGTAGAAGTACTCCATTTATTTCAATAGTCACTATGGGATTCCCTGGGTCACTATATTTTAATGGTAAATCTGAGATGATCCTGGACATTTCACTCATGAACTTTACATTTTTATTCTTGTGTCATTTCCTTCCTAGTTTCTTAATACATAGGTCTTTAATGATTTTAGTGTAGATAGGAATGTCTCTAATGGCTTGTAGTAGTGGAATTTTAATACAAACATTCCTTAATTCTGATTCTAAATCATATTCAATTGGAATTTCCTCTTTCTTAACAAGTAATCTTTCGGGGTAAGGAGGTTCATTCAGTTCTTCTTTTTGTTTTTGTTTTTCTTGTTGGATGTGATTTTTAGTTTGTTCTTGAGGGATCTCTTCCTCAATAATGAAAGTTGATTTTCATTTATTCACTGTTTTCCCAGATCGCAGTTGAATCTCATTTTTTGGGATAGCAGTGATCATATAGGTAGGAAAAGGTTGTGCTTCTATGTTTTGTACAGGTTGAGGTTGTTTATTATGGTTGGGGTTAGTTATGGGTTGTGCAAGCAACAAAGTAGGACAAGGCGTGTTTAATGATGGTGGTGTCTGCGCAGGTGATGGGTTAGATGGTGCAGGTAAAAGCTGATGGAAAGTAGTAATATGCAGTGAGGTTTGTTGATAATGATTCGGGTTTTACCCCTGCTGATAAGGTTGAATGTTCGAATTGTAGGACATACTAGGCATGTTTGAGTATGGAGGATAGGATTGGCTTTGGGGTTGGAAAGTGTTTCCATAAGGATTTCCCCTCCAATACTAATTCTAAGGAGTGTTTTGAGATTGAGGATAAAACAAGGAGGATAAGATGGTTGGAAATTCCAAGGCTGGTTCTGACCATAGGTTTGAGAGATAGGATCTTGAAACATATTTTGATTTGGGCTTCTCCAAGACGGTTTCTTGCTTGTTTGTGAGGAATCATTTGTTTCAGCACTACCCTTATAGATAGCCTTTAAACCAGGAAGAGATGGACACTTCTCGGTTGTGTGTTCTAAAGCACAAATCCCACAAACCTCAAGAACATTAATGGGACACTCTCTCTCAGCATGCTTGTTTTTGCATTTAGGACAAAATATTACCATGACAACCTTATCATATTCTTGTTTATTTTTAAGTTTTATTGTGCCAAGTTGGTTACCAATAGTATTTAGGATATTTGTTTTGAATTTTTCCAACATATTTTCTAATTCCACCCTAGTGACAACATTAGGCACAGACTTCTGATTTCTTGACACATAATCTCGGGAGTTCTCACGGAGCATTTTGCCTACTTTAGCTTGAATTCATGAATAAGTGCGATATAATTCATCCACTTCAGCAAAAGGCTTTTTTTAAATATCCCCACGACTTAGAAGATTTAAGCTTTCGACACATTCATCCCTTAGTCCCTTTAAAAATATATTCCTAATAGTTTTCTCATCTAGATGTGCCCCTCGAATTTATGGAAATTATAAAACAAAGTTTCAAGATATTCTTCTAGGGTCTCGTCTTCTAATTTTTGCATTCTCTGAATATAATTCACATCCCTAATTTTGCAGAATTCTTGGTATTTCTTAAGAAAGACGAACTTCATATCATCCCAGAAATAAATGGTGTGTTTACCTAGGCTCATAAACCACCTAAGGGCTACATCTTTTAGGGTGGCTAGGAATAGCTTAAGCTTATGAGCATCCTCATAATAGTTATAACTCCTACATAGAATGTCAAATTCAAATAAGAAGGAATCTGGGTCTTCGGAACACTTACCGTAGAAGAGCAGAATAGATGCCATTGGTATGTTTTTCATAGTGATATTCCTAGTTACATCTAGAATAGGAAAGCCAGAATTGGTTTCTTCTACCTCTTCTTCCTCTGGTCCTCCCCTTGGTCCTTTATGGTTTCCTCCGAATATGTTGTGATGTGAGACTTCTCCTTCCCCCTGATGTTCCTCATTGTTCCATCCTAATATGTTACAATGTTGACCTTCTCCTTCTCCCAAACGTTCTCCATTGTTTCTGTTCTCACCTTCCTAGTTGGCCATGTCTGCTATAGGTTTTGAAAGAGAATGCTAATGATTAACTGATCAACAAGAGGTACTGAAGGGTGGTCCTTGATATTAGTTGATTCTAGATCTTCGAATGCAATTCCTTTCGTACTTCCAAAAATGATATGTTAAACTGTTTCCTCATCTTGATTTAGGATCTCCCTTTCCAAGGCCACTTTGCTATCAACACCTCCTTCTTCTTGCTTTGTTCCTACATACCAGTTAGTAGGACTAGTAATTGGTGTGTTTGCTAGGCCAAAAGTTGTAGGAAATTTTGAACTAACAATAAATCTACCTTGACTATCCCTAGGTCTACTCCTACTTCTACACATAAAGAAAAGGAAATAAAATTTCAAAGATAAGTGAAGACGATCAGAATTTGGAGAAACCCCACAATAGTGGATGCATGGTTCTTCACTCACGTCTTCCCGTACTTTCCCCACCCTCTGACTACCTACAATATCTTTGAAACTCTGTAATAATAATTCTTACTTGAACCAAATACAACTCTAGGGCAACGACGCCAAAATGTTGGTAGTTTTAATTATTGATTAAATCTCTTACTATTAATTGTCAACCAAGACTCGTAAGCATGACTTGTAATGCATTTTTGGTTCAAGATTTAATGTAGAGTATATGATTTTCCTCTGATCGTTAAGTACATAATGACTAATTAAGCACTTATCTTATTCCTAGAAAATGTAAGCAAGCTAAAAGGATCCTACTTAACTCAATCCACTCTGTGTTTATTGTAATTCTCTGATAGATTAAATGAAACTGAAATCTTAAATGGCATTCATTTTAACTGCAAATCTTGAATGAGAATTCAAACTTCTAACTATTGGAAGAAATCAAACTCCAATTTTATATGTAATAAAACACGATAAAGAGACTGGTTTATATTTCTAAAAGCAAATCCTATTTTGCTACCTTCAATTTATTTGAATCAAATTGCTCTAAAATAAAATGCCTTGTAAACTATACTTTAAATAACTATAGAACTAATGCTACAGGAGTGGAATCTCAACAAAAGATTCTAAGTCTGGTGTTTATCAAATCCTGAGTTATTAGAATGGAGACCTGGTCTATGATTATATTCAATAACTCAAAGCATTGTAAACGATTAAATCACACTGAAACATAAGTCACTCAGTTCAATGTTCGAAATAAACTATATTATTCATTAAAGAAAATAGAAATCAATACTCAATCGATTATACGTGAATGAAACTAAATCATCCTATGATAATTTAACTACTTCAATCAATGCTACGTAAAGAAATGCTTTTATGATAAATCACACTATGAAAATGTCAAAAAGAAATCAAACAACACAACAGTGGAAATGGACAATGTAATTCCTATTTGTGGCTAATCGAGATTCATTTGAAAACAAACTCAACACACACCATCAATCAAACCCCCTATTCCACATAGAGAAATCCACACAATTTATTGATTATCATAAAACCCATTATAGAGATGAATACATCGATTTGATCACACAAAGATCGCGTTTAGTGATTCCAAAACACATTTTATTAACTTATCACAGGTATTTCGATCACGATATAAATGAATGTGCTTTCATATGATAGAACAGAGCATGGTTAATATGAAATACGACTCCACGTTTATGAAGAACAGAGCATAACCATGTGTCATGGATCTACGCATAATTTCTTTGACATATGAGGGTCTACATGCTTAGAATTCCTAATCGAGGTGTCTAGAAATGAATGCAAGGTTATCACACTTAAAATCACTCCAAAGCTAATGAAATTCCTCATGCATTTGTACAAGAAACTTCAACAAGCTCAAACCAGAACTGAATAAGAACGACTATAATGAATCAACACACACTGGTACTCCTACATACTAAGAATGAATCCTATTCCCAGATGATGGTGGGCCTTACCACACCTATGTAAGCTTAGACTACTTGCAAGAAATGAAAGCTTCAAACATTTAAATCAAAAGCTCATAGTAAACCAACAATCGAAATGATTCAATCTCAATGCATAGCCATAAGAGAGTCTTTGATTATGAATAATAATGTCCTTAACAATGCTTGATAGCTCAATAGTTTTTCAATAACAATCTTCTCTCTAAATATTAACTTATTACAATTCTGGCCTTTATAGGCATTGATTTGTGTTCAAAGCAAAAATAAACCATACATTGTAAGTTCAATGAATTGACTAAATTAAACTTTGAGATCTGATCGTTGGAATGACGTTTTCCTTCTTAGAACAACATATTCTAACAAATCCCAATATTGGCATAGACTTGTTTCAATGAGGATGTAGAAGATCTTCATCATGGAAAAAAATGAACTCGTCTCGATCATAATCTCTAGTTGTAGTATCCAAGCCTCTAGAAGCACGAAGTCTACTAAACCTCCATGGTGTTGAGTACAGATCTTGAATTGGGTTGTTAAGTACAGAAATAGAAAAACAAGGCTATCGACAAGCACTCCCTCCATCGTGACCTGTCCATGTTGCTGCAATTCTTCACACTTATCCATAGTGATTAGTTAAATCAGTAGGAGTAACTTAAAATCACTCAAATATAATAAAAACCAACAAAATGACATTAATTAAATGTTTTTACCTCATCATAGTGATAGTGATGGAACGGTAGATGTGGGAGTACTTTCTTTGACAAAAAATTGGCAAAAATAGAGGTGGAAAATGGTAAAATTGGGGATAGAACAAGGCACTGTTGAAGCCCCGAAAATCGGGTCGACAACAAGGGGGATAACCACCTGGTCCGGACCTTGGTTGGCCGCTCCTTATCCGTTTGGTATAGCGGGTCTGACTGGGGATAATGGGACCAGTTTCCCAATCTATGGGTGCGTGTGTGTGTAGAGTTGGATGATGCTGATCTAAGAGTACTTAAAGCTAATTTAATTCAAACTTCTAAACTAACTCTATGCTATTGTAATCTAATGAGAAACAACACATCTAATCTACGCTAACCCGGGGTGTATTTCTTCTATTATGCGATCTAAAGAGCTTTCAAACAATAACTAGTAATAAAGATCATTCAGCTATCATAAGAATAGAAATCAATTAAGATAAACCACTTTGCATAAGAAGTGTGGCAAAACAGTTGTGAACAACATATCACATAATAAGTTATTCATATATCAGACATGAATAAATGGCTCCACCGTACAGAAGTGCCAAATGGTAACTCATACATTCATGCAATAACATATAAACAACTGAAAACTGTATATCACTTTAAGAATATAAGCAGAAATGGCCAAGAGATAAAAGTACCATTTATGACTAATTCTACTCATAAGCTTCAAGCAAAAACGATTTATCTCTACTTGTTCTAACATCTACTAAGAGTACAAAAGTGCAACATCAGTAGCAGATGTCAAATGAAAACATTAATAAATCTCGATCCATCCATTCATCAAAACCTCCTCTGAGGGTGCAGAAGTGCATGTTCCGAGGACAAGTTTTTGACAAATTTCTGGACCCTTCTCTAAATGCATGAGAAGGGTTAAAATACTACTTCCTAATTCTAATAATAGTGTTTTTACAAAATTTAGGATGTGGTTTTCAAATGACCGTTCTTTTTCTAATCTAATTTTAAAGAAAAAACAACATTCTAAAATAAGGCTACTTCTGAACTTGGTCTTTAAAGCTGCAAGTGTTCATCATGGGCTTGAGGAGAGTCGGTTGGCTGACTTCTATGCTGAGCTGGGCTGCGAAAACAGCATCTATGAGAGCTGGCACTACTTTTTCGGCCGTGTTTATGATGCATTTCACAGTCATCCATTGACTATGCGGCTTGACCATGTATGCCCAGTAACACTCCCAATTTAACCTGTTTAATGCTTGGATTGCTTTTCCCTTTTGCTGTGCCTTCTGTTTCCATTCTGCTTTCAGTCGTAGCTTATTTGGTAGGTATCCCGGGGTGGTCTCTGCTAGGTTTGGGTTCTCTGCCACAAATTTCTTAACGAATTATGCATTGTAAGTCGCCTGCGGTTTAGGAGGATGATACATAAGCTTTAGATCTTGCGCAACGAATGATCTGATGAGCCCATGTCCTTGTACCTTGAATTGTCTATTTTTCATCTCTGCATTGTCAAGTATCCACTTGATCATATCCGTATATGGTAGAATTTTGGGCCTTGCTGCTATCCGGTGAAGAAATGAACATGCTAGCTCCTCTAAGGACGCCTCGGAAGAGCGTTGTGAGCCCGCGATAACATCAACCTTCATTATTATGGGATTCTCTTCTTCGAGCAGTTTGTACATGCTTTCCCATGTCGATATCCCTGCATCTCTGTTACAGGCTGTGTCTGTATACAAAGACGCCATCTCCTTCGTCTTTTCCTTCGCCTCAGAGCTTTGAGCTTTATTTTTCTTTCCCATTTCTTCCTGCATTTAGCTTTAAATCGTCTTTAGTTCTTCGTTCCTGCAGGTTACGAGTGAAATGGAAATGATTGATCAAGAAAGGTGATGGGAGAGTTTTAAATGCAACAGATATATAAAATATGCCACCTTACGTGAAGTAATTCTTTACAAAAGCACGCGTCTTCATTTCATTTAATAACTGACAACTAATTCATTTACTATCATTAAAAGCGCATGATCTTGAGTCAGATTATGGTAAGTGGCTTTTCTTTGAATGGCGTGCCTGAAGGATTCGTGATGAAGTGATTTATGATTTGCTTATGTAACATCGTAGATCGCGCCATCGCAAATCGCACCATCGCAGATCGCGAGAATATAATATCGCAGCGATCGCAACATCGCAGGTCACAGAAGTTTGATGTTTGCCAAATCTTGCCAGCTCATTTCTGCGATATGCGATCTTGCGATCGGCGTTATCGCAGATCGATAAATCTTGAAGTTTTTTCCTTATGAGTATTACTTTATTGCGATGCGATGTTATGCTTAACGCGAGGATCTTGCGCATATTGATATTATAGAGAAATGGAGGTATTTCCTATCTTTTTTGCAATGCGGTTTTAAAGATATTTCCCTTATCGTAGACTTAGGTTAAAAATATTCAAAAGACCTTTCTAAGCTTACAATGGTAACCTTATTTTGAAGAAAGGAAACTGTTGCTTTTTTCTTTAAAATTTAACTAAGGGTCCCCATTCATTTAGTATTTTGGACAACACTTAAATGAACAAGGGGGGGGTGTTGCTGGCCACAACAATTGGCGATTCACTTGGGAGAACCAGTTATCTCTGATCTTCTATTGACGTTTTTCAAACTTCCGAAACAAAAAATTTTCTCAGAAAACTTAAACTTTATTATAAAAAGATAAAGCATATTATACTTCAAACTGTCAATGATATTTTGTTTCAACCTCTTTCTATTTTAATTACTTGTATCCTCAGCTTGTCCTTGCATTTACATCAGCCATTACTTGGTCTTGTAAAAATTAAAATAAAGTCTTCCCTATGTAGCAGCCTTTTAAATATGCTCCTTTGTCGCAGGTAGAGCCTCTGCTGCCAGCAGGCGTCCATAGCCTCGACAGGGTTACCTATTACCCAGTAATGATCCTTTATCCTGCTTAAGGCTATTTACAACTTTTCAGAGAAAAACCCATTTTGACACTTTTTTCCTTTTTTTTATTCTCTAAAGAACAATGTCTTGGTTTGGTGGCCAAATTATGACACAGTCATTCACTTGATTTACACTTTTGCTGAACAAGCTGGCTCGTGATGAGACCCCTTGTCTTTTGATTGCAACAATCTTGAGTCGTTGCCCTGTTTTGGTGGACAGTATTGGAAAAGTTAGCAAGTTATAATATCTGTGATCATGATAAGCCGGCTCGTGATGAGACCTCTTATTCTTTGAGATATAGTGTTTTCTCGGATTGTTCCTCTGAATGCTGTGATTTCCTTTAGCAGGGAGCAAGTCAATTTTTTCCTTAAGAAAGTTCTGGATGACAATAATAGAGTTTTTTGGAAATGGCTGTTTCTACAGGGAATCCTTATTTTGTTATTGATGCCTTTCATTGTACTGACATAAAACAATTTCTTCACTAGGATTGCTTTCTTCAAATTTCTTGGAGTTGAAACTAGTATCATATCTGGGTTAAAGTTCTATTGATAATAAAGATCAAGTTTCTAAAAGATTTGCTATTTATAGAAGCAGAAGTTCAAAATCTTGATAGAGAAAAGGTGTCTTTAGTAAATGTCAAATGTTGTTAACCATAGCAAATTTTATTATGGAGAAAATTATTTAACGAAATGAGAGGTAGACATTCCCTAGGATTATGTACAGAATAGGGATAATCTCTTCTCTTATTTTACCTACCAACTATTAAAAGTAAACCTAATAACCTAGCTAAATTACTCCTACTCCTATTCTAACTATATACAGAAAATTAACTAGGTGAAATGATATTTCCAGTGGAACCATATTTTCATTTTTTATTCCTACACGTATGTAACTTTCAAACATCAGCGTTAAGAACAAAACTTTTCTTGGACTGTTAATGTTGGATGTGGAATAAGAATGTGTAACCTCAGTTGGAATTCTGTCTGATATTTCTTTCTCATGAAAACTTCTTTCCAACTGGATACCTATTGGATCATAAAAATCAGGATGAATTTCTGTTATGGATTGATGATCTCGTAATAGGAAAGATGACAAGCCAGGTTGCGAATATGATTTTTTAGTTTTAATGGTCTGTAACCTACTGTGCGTTAAAGTCAAGCTTTTAGCGATTTCTTGTAAAAGGAAAGTTTCGATATATAAATCACTAAATAAATCAATGCAGAATAGATGGAAATTCCTGGAAAGATATTTATCAATTGGCGCGAATTGTCGACAAGTTTCGAAAGGTACTTTCCTTCGTTGATGATGTTTTGGATGCCAAAGAAGTTTTTTAAGGAAGTCTGATATTGATTGATTTTGGAATTGAGAAAGTTCTATACTTCCTAGACAAAATTTAGCTTTCCAAAATGGTAGCACGCCTTTCAAATTTTCTTTGATAAGGTGCTCAACATACCATAGTAATCTATCAAAAGTCTGAAAATTTAAAACACAATCCGATTTTGTACAAAATGAGTGCAAGTGAGAAAGAAAGAAATGATTATCTGTACAAATAGTGTTACAGCACAACTGGGATTGACTTGGAATATCTTGTTTTTCACAAGAACTGGCCAAAATTATGGGATCCGAGCAATTTCGAATTCCGTCTTGTGAATCAGAAGACAAGTTATGATTGTGAACAGGCATGGGGGTTCCTCATGATATGAATCATAGATCGGGGTATTGTCTTGGATAGTAAAATCATGCAAATGGTCTTTTACTTTGAAATGAGGATTGACTGATATGATTCATGAATTAGAATATCTCTCATTATCTGAGCTTTGTTGAGTTACTTGAGATAAATCAACAACATCATCGTTTTCAAAGTAGCTATCATAAATGATTTTACAGGTTTCCCTAGATTTCTCTTTTTGGTCATATATTTTCAGACAAGGAAGGTCAAGTGGTTCTTGTTTGAAAATGATCAAAGGATGTTCTATAGTTGTCTTTTTATCTTGAAAACCTAATGATGACTCATTTGAATAATGCTCTGTACTTTTTTAGATATTTTTAACATTGAGAGGGGAAAAATTATCATCACTAAAAACATCAGGATAAAGAGAAAAATGCGATTCTGGAACAATGCATTTGAGAATATCATCATGAAAAAATCTTTGTTCATCAGATTCATCATAGACATCGGCCTTTAGATCATACCTTTGTGTACTGATACTTTTTGAAAGAGAAATAGTTTGCTGTTCTAACCTTGGCATCTGCATCTGTTGATTTGCAACGATATTATCTGACCTTGTATCAAAGTCATCTCCTAGTTCCAAGGCAGGCTTTCCTCTAGCATCTTCGCTTTTGTCTTCTTGCATTAGAGCATGCATGTATCCTAGGCTTTGGGAACTTTCTTCATCATGGGTGATTTGTATATTCAAATTGGAATTCTCATTCACATTAGAAGAAATTGAGACAAAGCTTGGACTAATTTCTGCTTGATCAGACATAGGAGGTAGGGAATGCTCAGCATAACCTGAAGATTCTTCATCCATGAGTTCACTTTCAAGATCATACTTTAGAGAATTAAGATGAAATCGCATATTAAAATCCCTAACAGATTCATCTTGTTTCCGTAGATAATCAATTCCATCATATACCTGGTCATAGTCATAACAATCAAATTCAAAAATGAAAATCTTGACGAATTGGTCCCAGCTGTGAATTGATGCAACTGGGAGGTTTCTGCACCATTTTCTAGCTTCCGATGTGAATGTAAGAGTAAAAATTCTTCATAAAATGCCTTCATCGATTTTTTGAACATCACAACTTGAAACTCTTTGAATAAATTGAAGAGCATGATTAAAAGCAGAAGAATTATTCTTACCATTGACTTTTACCTAAGACAAGAGTCTTACCACTTCAGGTGGAGTGTTGGAAGAGGTAGGAACATGGATGCAACTCCAAATGGGAAGTTTGTGAGCAACCATCCTGATTCAAATGTTACAATTGAAAATCATTCCAACAGACACTATGTTCAGGCCTTCCTTCTAGCGCCAAATATGTTGAAGCCCCGAAAATCGGGTCGATAACAAGGGGGATACCCACCCGGTCCGGACCTTGGTTGGCAGCTCCTTATCCGTTTGGTATAGCGGGTCCGACTGGGGATAATGGGACCAGTTTCCCAATCTAAGGGTGTGTGTGTGTGTAGAGTTGGATGACGCTGATCTAAGAGTACTTAAAGCTAATTTAATTCAAACTTCTAAACTAACTCTACGCTATTGTAATCTAATGAGAAACAACACACCTAATCTACGCTAACCCAGGGTGTATTTCTTCTATTATGCGATCTAAAGAGATTTCAAACAATAACTGGTAATAAAGATCATTCAGCTATCATAAGAATAGAAATCAATTAAGATAAACCACTTTGCATAAGAAGTTAGGCAAAACAGTTGTGAAAAGCATATCGCATAATAAGTTATTCATATATTAGACATAAATAAATGGCTCCACCGTACAGAAGTGCCAAATGGTAACTCATACATTCATGCAATAACATATAAACAACTGAAAACTGTATATCACTTTAAGAATATAAGCAGAAATGGCCAAGAGATAAAAGTACCATTTATGACTAATTCTACTCATAAGCTTCAAGCAAAAACGATTTATCTCTACTTGTTCTAACATCTACTAAGAGTACAAAAGTGCAACATCAGTAGCAGACATCAAATGCAAACATTAATAAATCTCGATCCATCCATTCATCAAAACCTCCTCTGAGGGTGCAGAAGTGCATGTTCCGAGGACAAGTTTTTGACAAATTTCTGGACCCTTCTCTAAATGCATGAGAAGGGTTAAAATACTACTTCCTAATTCTAATAATAGTGTTTTTACAAAATTTAGGATGCGGTTTTCAAATGACCGTCCTTTTTCTAATATAATTTTAAAGAAAAAACAACATTCTAAAACAAGGCTACTTCTGAACTTGGTCTTTAAAGCTGCAAGTGTTCATCATGGGCTTGAGGTGAGTCGGCTGGCTGACTTCTGCGCTCAGCTGGGCTGCGAAAACAACATCTATGAGAGCTGGCACTACTTTTTTGGCCGCGTTTATGACGCATTTCACAGTCATCCATTGACTATGCGGCTTGACCAAGTATGCCCAGTAACACTCCCAATTTAACCTGTTTAATGCTTGGATCGCTTTTCCCTTTTGATGTGCCTTCTGTTTCCATTCTGCTTCTAGTCGTAGCTTATTTGGTAGGTATCCCGGGGTGGTCTCTGCTAGGTTTGGGTTCTCTGCCACAAATTGCTTAACGAATTGTGCATTGTAAGTCGCCTGCGGTTCAGGAAGATGATACATAAGCTTTAGATCTTGCGCAGTGAATGATCCGATGAGCCCATGTCCTTGAACCTTGAATTGTCTGTTGTTCATCTTTGCATTGTCAAGTATCCACTTGATCATATCCATATATGGTAGAATTTTGGGCCTTGCTGCTATCCGGTGAAGAAATGAACATGCTAGCTCCTCTAAGGACGCCTCGGAAGAGCGTTGTGAGCCCGCGACAGTAGCAACCTTCATTATTCTGGGATTCTCTTCTTCGAGCAGTCTGTACATGCTTTCCCATGTCGATATCCCCGCATCTTTGTTACAGGCTGTGTCTGTATACAAAGGCGCCATCTCCTTCATCTTTTCCTTCGCCTCAGAGCTTTGAGCTTTATTTTTCTTTCCCATTTCTTCCTACGTTTGGCTTTGAATCATCTTTAGTTCTTCGTTCCTGTAGGTTACGAGTGAAATGGAAATTACTGATCAAGAAAGGTGATGGGAGAGTTTTAAATGCAACAGATATATCAAATATGCCACCTTACGTGAAGTAATTCTTTACAAAAGCACGCATCTTCATTTCATTTAATAACTGACAACTAATTCATTTACTATCATTAAAAGCGCATGATCTTGAGTCAGATTATGGTAAGTGGCTTTTCTTTGAATGGCGTGCCCGAAGGATTCGTGATGAAGTGATTTATGATTTGCTTACGTAACATCGCAGATCGCGCCATCGCAAATCGCACCATCGCAGATCGCGAGAATATAATATCGCAGCGATCGCAACATCGCAGGTCGCAGAAGTTTGATGTTTGCCAAATCTTGCCAGCTCATTTCTGCGATATGCGATCTTGCGATCGGTGTTATCGCAGATCGGTAAATCTTGAAGTTTTTTCCTTATGAGTATTACTTTATTGCGATGCGATGTTATGCTTAACACGAGGGTCTTGCGCATACTGATATTATAGAGAAATGGAGGCATTTCCTATCTTTTTTGCAACGCGGTTTTAAAGATATTTCCCTTATCGTAGACTTAGGTTAAAAATATTCAAAAGACCTTTCTAAGCTTACGATGGTAACCTTATTTTGAAGAAAGGAAACTCTTGCTTTTTTCTTTAAAATTTAACTAAGGGTCCCCATTCATTTAGTATTTTGGACAACACTTAAATGAACAAGGGGGGGGGGTGTTGCTAGCCACAACAGGCACCAACAAATATTAATATGAGTATTAATATTTCAATATTAATATTAGATTTAACGATGTTTTTCACATGCAATTATAACAAAATTTATAATAAAACTACATCAAATGAATATTTTAGAATATTACAACTTTGACGTAGAAATATTTATATGTATAGAGATTTTAATATATCCATAGGATATGGTTTTCCTTTTAAATATTCATTTTACAAATCATTAATTAAAATAAATATTAAAATATTTTAGAGCAAGATTTTGGATCCTTTGTGTTGAATTAACTTTTTTACTTTCATTTAAGAAGTGGTAATATTTATGTGTATAGATATTTTAATATATCCATAGGATATGGTTTTCCTTTTAAATAATCAATTTACAAATAATTAATTAAAAGAAATATTAAAAGATTTTAGAGTAAGATTTTGGATTCTTTGTGTTGAATTAACTTTTTTACTTTGATTTAAGAAATGGTAGTGGCTTTAGTAAAGAGTAAATATGTTTACAATTTTAGGTAATTTTGAATTTTTATGTGGTAAATATTTTCATTGAAGATAAATTTATGATCCATTCAAATTCAATGTATATGATAAAATATCTATTGCACACATGAGATAATTGTATTGTAAATTTTTTTATCTAAATACATGAGATAATTGTATTATAGTTTGTTTTTTTTTATCTATATGGTTATTTTCATTTTTGTTTGGGGCCAACATTAGTTTCTTTTATTTTCATTATTATTATTTATTGGAGAGATGAACATAAAAAATATTTAGATTTCTAGTTTTTTATTTTTATGTTGGCCGACATTAGCTAAAATTTAACTTTAAGCACGGTCATACTAGGTTGTATAATGCACCTCTCGACACAAAATAGGTTTAATTATTATTATTTTTATCTATATATGTTTTCTGATTATATTTTTTATTCTATACACAAACTTTTACTAAAAAATACGACATGTAAGCAATAGAAACTTTCTATGCAGTGAAGAAAACTAATATCTGCAACCTTAAACATGAATAAGATTTTAGTGGAACATATAAAATTGTTACACCCAGGAAAAACACAAAGCTGGATGTAAAATGAAAGGAATTTATAGATTATTATTTTTGAAGGTGATTTCAAACCTTTAAAGCTCCATGAAAATGAGTTAATGTGGATCTCAACATGTAGAAACTAACTATTTTGTAACCTTTTAAAAAATGTTATGGTAAGTAAAATGGAGACATTACAAGTTAGTAGTTTTTATATCTGCATTCGAATATAGATCTACTACTCTCACTACCATCATTTATAACTAATTGAATTAGAAAGGAGAGATTGCTAAATTATGAGAACAATCACCCTTTCATGATACATGGTGGATCAGGACCATTGAATGTCCTAGAGTGTCCATTTTAAAGGAATTTGTGAACTCACACAATAATCTTTGCTTGACTATTATTTTATTGATTCCTGAACAATTTTGATGGTGAATGCAATGACCTCTACAATTAACTCTATCTTACAGCCAAAGTATTTTAGGTTTATTAATTCGACTCTCTTTTATATAGAGGGTTAAATGATTGAGTAGTTTAAATAACTTTTCAATCTAGACCTATAAAAAAATGGCACATCCTCTACTATTTATATAGAGCTTTACTCTTAGTCTATACTATTACAATAAGAAAAAATTATAATAGTTTATCTGGATAAAAAAATAGAATAAAAAGTAAAATTTTAATAATCATATTCATATTTTTATGTTGGATAGTTTCCTCGTTTGAACATTTAAAGAACGCAAAAGTGGGTGAGTTGTTAGCAAATTAAAACATAGAAGGTCGAATAACTCTGTATGGCAAATCAATAGGGAAGAATTGACTAACTTATCTCTCCATTGTAGTGGTTTTTTAAGTAGTGATGGAATGGTTTTCATATACACCCCAAATCATTATAAACCCATGATTCCACATTTCATTAAGTGTGACATTCATTTTACTGAAAAAAAAAATAAATTCCAACATTTTGGGTTAATAGAAAAATAGAATAGAGTGGAATATTCCATGAGAAGAAAAAAATCCAAATAATTGGTATTCCTATAAAAATAGGGTGAAATATATCTTGATACTTTCCATTACCATAAAAATAGAGCAAATGGGAGAATGTAGTTTTAATTTTGCAAGGAGAAATAATTTTTTCAACTCTCCCCATCACATTCTCATGGGCTAATGGTTTACAACTATTTCATTTTAAATAAATATTTGGAGATGCATATTTAAACCCCTATTTGTAAAAAAATCGCCAAACCAAAATAAATAACCCCCTAACTTCACCCATGGGTGAAATTTTGCCCCTAAAATTTTCTATGAATATCATATATTTGGAGCATTTTTATCAAAGTAAAATAATGTTTTGATCGGTAATATTAGTTGGGAGATTGGGTCTGGAAATAATGTGAAGATTGGACTTGATCCCATTAGGGGTTTTGATGGTTACCATACTATGCTTTTCATTCTTGTCAGACGCATACATAATTTTAGATATTATTTCATTAATCAGTTATAGGTTCCTCAGGTCTCTAGTTCTAATTATCATACATGGATCAACTCTAGAGGCTTAGGTTTATATGGTGAATTCATGGTATTTGGGATAGCTATATTGATAGTATTAAACTGGCTAGTATTACCTTGAATGGAGGGTAAGATAACTATGTTTGGGATGGAAAATTGGTACAGGGACAAGTTATTGTTGCTGCAACATATAGATATATCACTAGTGCTTAAGATTAATATGGGATTTGGGGCTGATAAGGTAAAATTTACAAATGGAATATGCCACATCGGATTAAATTCTTTGGGTGGTTGACTTGACATAATAAAATATTAACTTGGGATAATTTGTGTAGGCATGGGTTCATTGGTCCAGGGATATGTTCTTTTTTCCAACTTGGACTTGAGGACATGACCCACCTTTTCCTAAATTGTCCATTTGTGGTTTCTATATGGATTGGGGTGCTCGAGATCTTAAACATACCTGTGGATTGTAAATCCTCTTCTGTTTAAGCGTGTTTAATGGACTGGTGGAGGGACTATAAGGATTATTGCACACTTCCAATCTATATTTTCTAGGGTATTTGGTGATGTAGGAATGCCATTATTTTAAACAATTCTCCACAAAACATTAAGTGTAGATGTTTGAAGATATGTGCATATTTCAATGAAATTGGGTCTGTGGTTTATATAGGTACATTGAGACACATATTGACCAAAAAATATTTTGGTGTAGATTCCTAGTTGGTTTTTTTGATGGGGTGGCTTGTAATTACATGTGTGGTAGTGGGGTTGTCATTGTCATTAAACTTGGTCACTATTTCCATTATAGCTAGAACAATGGAAGGGGGGCCAACACTAGAGTGGAGCTCACTACTCTATGGGGTATGTTATTTTGGGTTTTTTGGCTTGCCATTGAGTCCTTGGAGGTATTTGGTGATTCAAATGTTGTGATTGATTGGGTTATGTGGCTATTATCTATGGACCCATCTACACTCATAAATTGGTTGAAAAGAATTAAGTTATTGATTAAATTTTTTAGTAAGGTGTCCTTCTCCCACATATATAGATAACAAAATGGCATTACAGATGCATTATCAAGGGAGGGACACATATTTCTCCATGGGGAGATTATATATATTTCTTACTTTGATGACAAACTACAAGGGAGGGGGAATATCAACTACACATAATTTTTATATTTTCTCTTGATGATAAACATCTATGTGGCCAAATTGTAGTATATTATCATAAATGTTTATGATATAGTGCATTTTATTTGCTTATATATATATATCTTTATATGTTTATATTAGTCAACATACATACATGTGTATGTGATATCATTAGCTTTCTAGAAATGGTGTAAATTTGGAAAAAAAAAAGTCATATGTAAACAATTGGTTATTAATATAAACTTGGCCTATTGGTTTAAAAAAAAAAAACCTCCCCCTTTGACGTCAATGAGAAAGATTTTTATTTGTAAAGAAAATCAACAAAGAACTACAAACTCCAATGTTTGCACAAAATCAACAAGGAACCACATACTCCAATGTTTGCAAAATAAGATAGTATCAACCTTGGGTGAATATTAAACACCGGACATACTTTGAATGTGATAAATTGTATACACATAAATAAGTGAATATGTACCAACAATATCATCATGAGTGTATTGAGAGACCAAATTAGTTCTAAACATACGTGTTAATAGTGCCAAGGTTGTGATCATGCTCAAAGGCATAGTCTACATGATGAAATTCCCAAAAACCAATGTGGGGATAGCAATCATGAGATCAAACTTGTTCTCCTCTATGAAATCCCACACATATCTCTTTGCTAATGTATTGTATACAAAGTACATCTTCAATAGTGGACGATGTGGCATTTTCTTGACTTGTCTATGGAAAATTTCTTCACAACTATTCATGTAGGTAAATATGTGTTCACATACACATGTAGGCAAATATGCGGTCACATAGGCCCTATTCACATATGCAAATATGTTTGTTATGCAACCAGCTCACAAAATAGAAAAAATTATAGATCAACAACTTCAAAATCAACCTCTTCAAGGGGGAAACCTCCTTTACATTACAATTGAACAATTATTGGATGATACAAATGACAAGGCCTCCTTTCTATATATAAGAGTCTAAGGGGTCACAGTATAATCAGAGCCGACATAACAATAATAATGTAAGGGAACAATAATAACAATAGTGGGCTTCTATGGGGCAAACTAATAATAATATGGGGACAACATGGGCACACAATAACAATAACGGGCTACAATGACAATAATAATAAGGTAATATAGTAGTATTATAGGGACATAACATGCCCCTCTCCTTCAAAAAAGTGTTGTCCTCAACACTTGAGTGGTTCTAGATGCTTCTGTATAAAATTATCATCCTCCCATGTGGAATCTTCAACGGGTAAGTTCTTCCACTTGATGAGATACTCTGAAATTGATCGATCTCGTAGCTGTCGAGTTATTCTTTCAGTGACTGCTTCAGGTTCCAATATGATTTTTCCTTCCTCATCAATTTCTAGTAATATTGTTTGAAATGGAAGCTTGTCACCTATAACCTTCTTTAAGCATGAAATGTGGAAAACTAGGTGCACTTAGGAAGATGCAAGCAGTTCCAATTTGTATTCCATAGTACCAATCTTTTGCGACACCTTGTATGGACCATAATACTTTGGTAATATTTTATTATCATTCTTTGATTGCTTGAGGGACATTTGTTTGTATTGTTGTAGTCGTAGAAATACCTAGTCACCTACATAAAAAATTCTTTCGCTGCGATGTTGATCTACTTGTTGTTTCATTCTATTTTATGCCAAACTTAGGTTATCCTTTAAGAGTTGGAAAACTTTTTGTTGTTGCTTGATGTGATCTTCCATTGCTTGAACCTTATAATTTTCTCTTAAATATGATGTGATGAACGATGGAAGATATCCATAAAGTTCCATAAATGGGTCATTTTTGTTGCAGTATGGAAGGAAGTGTTATACCACCATTCCATCAGAGGAAACCATTTGACCTGTTGCGTTTGTTTATCAGATACAAAGAAAAGAAGATATCCTTCCAAACATGTGTTCACTATCTCAGTTTTCCCATCAGATTAAGGATGATAATATGAGCTATGAGCTAATTGAGTATCGAGACAAGAAAATAATTCTGCCCAAAAATTTATAGTGAAAATAAGATCTCTATCGCTTACAATAATCTTTTGGTTTTCATGTAGCTTTTGAATTTTTTCCATAAATGTAGTAGCAAATGTATTGGCTTTAAATGGACGAGATAATGCACAAAAGTGTGCATACTTGATAAGTCTATCAACTACCACCATGATGACAATATTTCCTTCCGACTTGGGTAAACCTATGATAAAATCCATTGAAACCTCCTCCCAAATTTGACTTGGAATGGATAAATGTTGTAATAGACCTGGGGTGTTAATTGTCTCAACTTTATTTTGTTGGAAAATCAAACATTCCCCCACAAACTTTTGAATATCAGATTTAAGGCGATCCCAAAAAAAAACCTTCTTAACCTTGTGGTAAGTTTTTAAAAATCCTGAATGCCAACCTAGAGGGCAGTTGTGCAATTCTAGAATAATCTTTTGTTTGAGTAGGGAATTTTTACAGAGATAAAAGCATCTTTGTATCATAGTGAATCATTTTTCTAGCTAAATGTATCATATGTACTGGGATCTTGCTAAAAATTTTGAATGAGTTCCCGCACTTCTTCATCATTCTTCCATTTGTCCCTTACTTCTTTTATCCAGTCTGGTTGTATGATAGAAATGGCATAAGCCAATGCTTCCACATCCTCATCCTTTCTTGAGAGTGCATCTGTAAAAACATTTTTCTTCCCTTTTTTGTAGATGATATCAAAGTCATAACCCAACATATTTGTGACCCATTTTTGTTGCTCTTCTGAGGATAATATTTTCTCTAAAAAGTACTTAAGACTATCATGATCCATTTTTACCTTGAAGTGTCTTCCCATTAGGTAAGGTCACCATAAGTATTGCCAACATTTCCTTCTCATCAATAGCATTGTGTAAATACTTTCCTTTGATTGGACAACTTTCAAAAGAAATGGGTCTTTCTTCTTGCATTAAAACAACACCAATTCCATTTCCCGAGGCATCACATTCCACAATAAAGCTTTTTGTGAATTCTGGCATAGCTAAGACTGGTCTTGGCACATTCCCTCTTTAAGATGTTCAAAGGCTTTCGTTGCTTTTGGAGTCCAAGAAAATGCATCTTTCTTCAGTAATATTGTTAAAGGTGTTGCTATTCTCCCATAATTCTTAATAAACTTGTGATAATACCTTGTCAACCCGAGAAATCCTTGAATATGCTTTATGGATGTGGGGATTTTACATTCCTTATTGGATTCAATTTTTCTAGGTTCTACCTTAACACCTTCATGAGATAAAATATGACCCAAATATTCCACCTCTTGTACTCTAAAGAAACATTTGGAGGTTTTTGCATATAATTGTTTCTCCTCCAATACTTTGAGCACTATATCAACATATTGAACATGATCCTTCCAAGACATGTTTTTGATTAGTATATCATAAAAAAATACTAACACAAATGTTCTAAGGAAGGGTTTGAAAATGGAATTCATCAAACCTTGAAATGTAGAAGGTGCATTGCTAAGTCCAAAAGGCATGAAAAAAAATTCATAATGACCCTCATGAGTTATAAATGTTGTTTTCAAAATGTCTCAAGTCTTCATTATGATTTGATGATATCTTGAACGAAGGTCCAACTTGGTGAAGTAAATTGCTCCATGCAATTCATCCAACAATTCATGAATGACAGGAATCAGAAATTTATCTTTATTAGTGAGCTTGTTGAGCTCCATATAATCCGGACACATGTGCCATGATCCATCCTTCTTGTGCACCAATACTACTAGAGCAGAGAAAGAACTTTAACTAGGTTGAATTATACCAGCCTCTAGAATTTATACAACCATACATTCAATTTCACTATTTTGGGCATATGGATATCTATAAGGCCTGAAGTTTGGAGGAACAATTCCTCGAATCAAATGAATAGCATGATCATGATCATGAATGGGTGGGAGGCCTTTGGGAGTCTCAAATACCTGGGAATGATTGTCCAAGAATTTTTGGAAAATATGGAGAAATAGATGATTTCGATGTGGGAACCTCTAGCAAACATAATTGTGTAATTATGCCACGTTGTTCTCTCTTTAGAAGATTTGTCATGCTGTTAGAGCTAATTATCTTTCCCAGTTTCCTTGTGATACCCCTTAAGTCAACTTCTTTTCCTTTTGAAAAAATTCAAGAATTTTTTTTGAAAATTAAAAATTATCATACCCAAAGATTGTAGCCATTAGACTCCTAGCACAACATCAACACCACCCATTCGAATGGAAATCATTGGACTATTCAACACATATTCTCCCATGGATAACTTGATATTATGGCACTTTCCAGAGCAATTTATGGTTCTTTGATTTCCAACCATCACTTGACACTCTAGTGTTGGATATAGGAAGCAAATAAATTACAAAAATGAACAATTACCTACTTTAAATTACAAAAAATGAACAATTCTTGGATGAAACAAATGATAAAACCTCCTTTCTATAACTAGGAGTCTAAGGGGTCACAATATAATCAAATCTGACATAAAAATAATAATGTAAGGTCACAATAGTAACAATAGTGGGCTTCGGGCACAATAATAACAAGATGGGGATGACATGGGCGCACAATAACAATAAGGGGCTACAATGAAAAATAATAAGGGAATACACTAGTATTATAGGGACCCAACAATGATTGTTTAGGCATTGATCATGCATAGGAAACTCATTCACCATTAATAAGTAAAAAACCATAATTTAAAAAATATTTGTTCATGTTCTTATCTAATGGATACGCTTTGAATGGGGGAATGCCATGAAATTTGTTGGAAATAATGTTAATACTGGGGGGGGATTGAATCAATATTAAGGATAATTTAAACTTTTATGCCAATCTATCTTTACTCATTCAAACTTAGCATCCACTATATAAGAGAAACCATTAACAAACCATAACAACAACCATATGTATCAACACAAGCACACACATCATGAAAAACATACATATGAAAAAAAGGTTTAATGTGGAAACCCTTCCAGGAGAAAAACCACGAAAGCTTGTTTTTATAATTGATGTAAAAATAAGAGCACCTACTCTATTACATCAATATGTTTGTGATCCACCACTCACAGGAAGCATGAACTCACTGTTTTTTCTTTCTAGCACCCACTAACAGGAAGCACTAACTCCCTCCTTTTATAGACACCTAATCAACTTATCAGAAGCACCATGTGAAGCACCAACTTCATGGATTTGTTGCAAGGAAAAATTTGCAGCTCCTTGGATTTATGCAAGCACCAAATTTCAAGAGGCACCAACCCCCAAGCTTTCTTTAGACACCCATTAGAGATGGAAGCCCCAACTTCTTGTATGCAAGATCCAACCCAAACTCAATAAGAAACTAATACTATTCACTGTAATTGGCATCCACTCTTCCTAATTCCAACTATGTTCTCTTTAACAACCTTTCTTCTACTCAACCCACAAAACATTATGTCCTTTTCTCACTCTACAAAAAGTACCTATTCAGCTCAACAACATTCACTCATCTTAGCCTTCAAAAATATCTCTCCACTCTACAACATCATACTTCTACTCTTGGTCCTCTTCTATTCAACAAGTTATCTCAACCTCACACAACAAAAAAGGCCCACTCAACCACTTTTCTATGCAACATAGGCATGCAAAACCTTTTTCTGTAGCCTGGCCACACTTGGCCTCTCCTGAGCAGTGCACACACACCCAAAGCTATCCACATAGCTCTCTGAACAATACTGCATTCCCTCTCCATTTCTCAATGGCAATCCAAAGTTTTGTTTCACTAAAACACAATGGTCGATGTTATCTATGTCAGCCATCACTATGCCTTCCACACTATTAAAGTGTACCTCTGCATGGTTTCTCCATCCTATTGCTGCATCTCATTTCTTGAATTCTACTACTATAACATCAAATAAAAAAATGGGCTTCATTCACTCACCAACTACAGTTGTAGTACAATTAATGCAAGGAATGTTTGCTTGCGTGTCTTTCAACCTACTGAGACATAAATCTCAATTGCACTATAGACTCAAGGAGTTATGTTATGCAACCATCTCATAAAAATATAGATGAACAACTTAAAAACTATCCTCTTCGAGGGGGAACCTCCTTTACATTACATAAATGAACAATTCTTGGGTGATACAAACAACAAGACCTCCTTTCTATATATAGGAGTCTTCCTATATATAGGACTCTAAGTGGTGACAATATAATTAGAGCCTACATAAAAATAATAATGTAAGGGAACAACAATAATAATAGGGGGCTTCTATGGGGTTGTTTTCAAGAAAATTAGTATTTCTAAGAAATGATAACCCTCTAGGTTTGGTAGCTAACCTAGAAACAACAGTTAAAACAATTCACTATTTTTCCTATGAATGACAGATAAGACAAAGATCATAAGGAGCCAACCTGCAACTTCCGCCTCTTTCCTTGCTTGATCCCTCTCTCATTTGACTAATCCCATTGCTCCTCCTCGTACTTAACACGCTTGAAGAGTACCTGTGCAATTACAGAAACAAAGACATGTCAAAGCATAATGATCCATAATTCGTAAATAACATAGAATCCAAAGTATGATAAACATATGAATGCATTGACAGATTACACAAACATAGGGGAAAAATCTTGAAAAGTTTTATTAATAGAAATAAGGATTACAACCCATGAGTTTGATCCAGTGCCATCCTTCCAGCGTCAAACCTTCTTCACCTCATGAACAACAAGAAATTCCAACATTACCACAATACTTAGCCTCAATACTAAAACCATCAACACCTCCTTACAACTCCAAAAATTATTCAACCCCTAGATCCCTTGTATGAGTGATCCATTTATAGATGAGTGAAGGAGGTTGAATCATCAATGATGATGATGAATTCATTTCTATTTTTAGGAATTAGTTCCATGAAAGAGGGAGATAGGAGGTTGATGTTTCCTAATTCCTTTTGTCATCCTTGGGTGAACTCAAAGGGGTAGGTGGCACTAGAGAAGCTTCTATAGGTTTCTATGAATAACTGATTCTTCAAACTCTCCCAGAATTTTTCCCAAGCTTGCTCATCGCACCCTAAAGAGGGCCTAAGTGCGATGCATAGCACTTAGCCAATGTGACACTTGCAATGCATTGCAGCTTAATGAAGGGCTTCCTGCAATGATCTCTTTAAAGGCACTTTTTGGATGAATTTTGTGATGGAAGTGAGGTATTCATATGACTAAGTTCTTTAGGGCATGAAACAACTATATTAGGGGTTGATGAACCCTAATAACATTGACATTTAAGTTGGGGTTGATGTGCCCAAATAAATCTATAATAGTTTCCCCCTAAAGCATGATGTCCTAAGTATCTATGTCGAGTGAAATGCTTTATCATGAGGATTAGAAGTTTCGAAACGGAAGGTGACCTGCATCAATTACAATACATCATGATAATCTGATTTTTCTCATGAACTAGCTGAGGGAGGCATTCCCTTGCTCAGCTTATAAACTTTCATTACATGTACGTAGATCAGATAGCCATTTACAGATATGGACTTGTGATTCTACAGATATAGATTTGTGATCCGTGGTTAGGATGACCATCTATGTAAAGCATTTGTACATTTGATTTGGTACTCCTGAATATATCGCAGCCGAGATGGATGAAACTAGATTTGAGGTCTTCAATATCGTTCAATCTTCAATCAATGTACAAGTCTAACCATGTGAATAGATGTTCTAAGGTCGAACATGGAGAGACATCGTTTGATTACCAACCAATGATATAAGTTGTTAACATATGCGAGAGGGGTCATCGATAATAATGATGATCCTCAACGTACTACAATAAATTTCGTGTGGTGTGAATAAATGATTCGATGCTGAACACCATGCAAAATATTTCGATCGAAGGCCATTGATGTTAACCTATCACCGGAAGAGAGGAACTTTCCATTGATGTATGCGAGCTTCAAAGCACTGAAAGGGCATTTCTAAGTCAACTTCTTGGATGATGAGCTGATGTCGACAAGAAGTGACTCATCGTAGGAGGGCCTTGATGTATCCCACATCTATGACATGAAACGAAGTAAATGATTATTGGAGATGAAAATCGACTGACAAAACAAGGTTCAGGAATGGAAGTCATGAAAATGCAGGTTTACAGTATTGCAATGGATGAAGTTTTAACTAGATGACTTCCCTTGAACATATCGGCGACACTGAGATGAATTGGTAGTGTTGACCCAAGACAAAAATGATGGATGGTATGATAGACCAATGATATGATAACCATCAAACGGAATGACCCAACCCAACTTAGTCACGGAGATCAAGGGAAAGTGTCATGTTCAAGAGCGACTCGCTACCATAAGTTTTCAAGACTTTTCCCATTTTCCCTAGTCGTCGCTGACATGTACCTCTTTATTTTTATCAAGCTTGAGGAGGATAACATGTGCTTGTTCTATAATTCACCCTTCAGGGAAACCCATCACTTTTTGATGTTTTAGCAAGTCTAGCAACGATGAAAATCAGTCTTATCTAGATGGACAAGTTTTTCGATATTATAACATTTTAACGAGTTAAACGACAAAGATAACTCAGTCCTTTTCATGTTTAGAGAGTTTGAAAAGGGACGGAAAGAAAAATCTATAAGTTTTTTTTCATAAAATAATACAAAAGAGATGTCGTTTCCAATACTTTAACGAGATGGAATAGACAGGCGCTCGACAATATTTTCATGTTTAGAGAGTCTAAAAAGAGCTTAGAGAGGACTCCATTTTGAGGAATGAGTGGTGTCTAAGGTAGCAACTGGTTCTGGTGATGTTGGAACTTCTCAAAACATGTTGATTTATGTGAAGAGGTTGGCTAATAAGACCACTCATTGTAGCCATTCCTCAAAAAGGGTAAAACAACCAAGTGAAAGCATATGATCGGCCAAAGGGATGGTGGCAATGGGATGAAAAAAAAAAGGCTCATCTTACGAAAGAGGCTGATAGAATGGAAATCACGAGGGTTAAACTGGGAATGGGTTCATTTTTAGACAAGCTTGAACCATAGGGAACTATGCTTGGATTCAGTTTCATGTTTACACAAGCTTGAAATGAAAAACTATGCTTGGATTCAGTTTTCATTTTTACATAAGCTTAAAATGAAAAACTATGCTTGAATTGGTTTTCATACCCCCAGCATGATGAAAAGGAGAGTCTCCAGTAACCAGATGGAAGTTGCTGCGGTGAAGCAAGACGGTTATCCAACACCTTTTTGGCTTCATCTAGATAGAAAAAGGTGAATGGGGTGATTCTCTTCACATAACCTACAGGGAAACTTATCTTTACCATTAGGTGCATGGCCCCCAAGCTTCATTACATTCACCTAAGTATACTACTCGTGGCTATTAAGTGGATGGAATGAAGGTTCTTTTATGAGATCAAGTGAAAGACTCGACTGGGATTTTACGAGACCTAATCAAAGACTTAACTTGGAAACTGGGACCTTGTTTCATTTTTTAATGAGCTTGACACAAGACAAGGAACTTTGCTTAGATTCCTTATTTCATTTTTTTTTAAATGAGCTTGACACAAGACAAGGAACTATGCTCATATTCCTTGGTTTCATTTTTAACGAGGTTGACACAAGACCAGGAACTCTCCTAGAACCCCTTGTTTCATTTTTTAACGAGGTTGACACAAGACCAAGAACTATCCTCATACTCCTTGTTTCATTTTTTAATGAGGTTGACACAAGACAAGGAACTATCCTCGAAGGAGCTATTTCATTTTTTAACGAGGTTGACACAGTAAAAGAACTATCCTCGAGATCGACGTTCACAACCCATAAGAGGTCATGAAGGAGTGATTTGGTTCCAATGCCCCTAGTACATGATGTGTAACATCATTGAATTGATCGTTAGTTGATGTAGGTATGGAACAGGCTGCCACATAATTAAGCCGTGGAGGGGATGATATCATTGGTATAAATGGACCATTTAGGGAAGATGGTTGGCTGGAAGCCATATTTGGGTTAGGAAATGAAAGCTGGTCAACACTAACAATTTTGGCTTCATGCGGGAAATAAATCATTCGAAAGAGTGTTGAAACAATAGCTCCCATTTCATAAACATAGTTGTGCCCAAGAAGTAAATTTTAGTCTAAAGGTCCTAGGACTACCATCATGTTTAGATAAATGGTTTTTCTCCCAAAGTAATGGGTAACCGAGGGAGGATCCCTAATGGTCGACTCGTTCCTTTGTTAAAAGCCAACAGATTCTGTGTAACTGGCACAAGTGGCGGGGAACCGAGTGCTTGCCAAGCAGTTGAGGAAAGGATACTCATAGACGCACCTTAATCTATAATAGTACCAGATACAATCATATTACAAACTTTACTATGATCTAAAAGGGCAAATAAGAAGGAAGGTGGAATCGTGCTAGTCGATTCCAATCAAAGGAAGTGACTAGACTACTTGGAGGGGGTACCATAGAAACAAGAGGATTAACCCCTTTTGTTACAAGAACTGGAGGATTTTCCTCTTATCTTGATGGAACAGGAGGACTACCCCCAAGCTCATTTGAATCTGAGGAAACAAAAAGAACTTGAGTGGTATCATGTTCACTCTCTTCAAGAATGGTACGATTTACTGAATGTGAAATTGGGCTAACAGTTACCTCGACCTGTTGATTTGGGTCAGGTATAGACTCAGGAGATTCACTTTCGGAGAGAGTGGGTTTGACCGAAAGTTGGTTTTGGTCAGTTAATTTATCAACTAGTGACGGATTAAGGGATAGTTTCCTGTAACCAGATGGAAGTCGTTGCGGTGAAGTAGGATGGTTGTCCAACACTCTTTTGGCTTCATCCAGATAGGGACAAAGGTGAATGGGGTGATTCCCTTCACATAACCTAGAGGGAAACTTAACTTTACGCTTCTTTTCATGAACTTTATTACCACTATTTGAGGGTGTGTCACCAAAATGATCTCCAGAGGTTGATGACACAGGATGATGTAAACAAGAAGACCATTCTTCTAAGATATGAGGAATATCATGACAATTTCGAAGAAGATGGTCTCCCGTTCAAAGTTTTCATGGATATCGAACATTGTGAGGCTTGATGGACGGTTTCTCATCTAATGTTGCATTCAAAGCAATGGTTGGTTGGTTTCCCCTCTACTGAATTTTCTTCTTTTTCTTCTTCTTAGCCACCTAGTTACTAGTACCAATACTTTCACCAAGAAAAGAGGAAGAAGGGGACGAAGAAACAAACGAGGAAGAAGGTAAAGGGTCAACTGGAGGTTGATTTTGTCCAGTTGGAGGTGTACTCGATTGCAGAGAAATAATGACATTTTGAACCAAGGAGGTTGAAAACAACCATACTGGCAAGCCAATGGTAAATCCCGGAAGGGACAATGTAGCCATATAAGGAGCACCAATATTTTTGAAAGGAGGAAGAGGACTAGGATTCCCATCGAAAGGAATTCCTTGATTGGTGGACTCCAGATTTGTAGCCATATGCTTCAACCTAAGATCAACTAAGGAAAAAGCGTGGAGGATGTTATTCAAGGTCAATTAATTTTTACGATTCTCAAACACAACTTTGCTTTTTCATTTTTAAAGAGTTGAGAAAAAGCAAAAGATGACTCTAGTCGCTTTCGATGTTTAATGAGCCTGAAAGGAGAAGTGCTTAGATGATCCTTTTACTTTTAAAGAGTCGAAAAGGAATGAAAGTGATTACTCTGGAGACTCTAAACAAGAGGGTTTACCAGACAAATCACAAAACTGCAATATACACCCTGGTGATAAATGAAAGAGAAATTACCAAGGACTCTACGTACGATAGTCAATCTTCTCAAATGTTGTGTTCAGTGCATTGCGATCGGTAAGGCGACAGACTCGACTTCTTAGGGATAAAGGATTTCAACCTATTGGGGTATCCCACTATATACGCGACGGTACTGGGAGCACAATTCCATACTAGCACTTATCGGATCAAAGAGGAGGAATCACCCAACCTTCAGTGAAAACGATAGCCACTAGGTTTAAAGACATTGGAACACGTCTCTAGCCTAGACCTCTAGATGTGTTGCATTAAGTTCCAAATCATTCATAGATTAATTGAGGTTCATTTTAAGTTGATCTTGCTTGAAGATTTTCCTTTGAGGGTTCACCACATGATGTATGTTTGCAATTCCTAAAATGCAACTAATATGATAATCATTCTTTTCATTCAATTGAATAATGAAAATCCTGACTATGAGGGATAGAGCATAGAGGTACTTCTTGAACAAACAACAAAGAGAACAAACTAATGCAATTCCCTAAACCATTCCTTTTTAGCACACAAAACTTCAAGCTCTAGAATGCAAAGTGCGTGTATTTCTTTTCAATTCTTCCTTAAAGTGAATGATGCAATAAGAAAAACTAATGCACAATGATTTAGAATTCTTTTCACACAAAATGAAGATTGCTACAATTTCTTTCAAAGAAAATAGGAAGACTTGTATGACACTTTCAATTTTGAAGAAATGATGCTTTTCGACAGTTTGAATAGTAAACCAAATCAAATGCACAAAAATATATTGATCAATTATCTATGAAGGAAGACTTTACGACACTTCACTTTTTCGAAGAAATTGAAGACTTTACGACACTTTTCAATTGAAACGACAATCAATCAACACTACTTTTGACAATGGATTGTAAATGAAAAAAAAACTACATAAAAACATTCACCAATCCTATTCTATACAGGGCTGAATTAAAGAGACGAAGGCTGGTTTCAGTGATGAGACATCATTCATGTTCAGCAAGCAGTTAAATCAAAGATGAAAACTGGTCAAATAATTCAATTCCTAGATGGGAAATTGCTCTTCAATCAATCAGTGCAGGTTGTAGTGATACACAGTGCGATTCATAGCACTTTGTCCATTCGGGAATTGCAATGCATAGCAGGTCTCAGTTAAGGACATTGCACAGATCACAGTGAGGGATTTCGAAGATGTTTTTGGTTCAAATTCAATTCAATTTTTAGTGGACTAAGCTTGACTTTAATGGACAACAGTAAGTAAAGTTAGTGGAATGTTCTAAGAGGCTACTAAGCTACCAAAAAGGGAAAATTATCTGCAGTGGAGTCGCCAATTCGTTTTCGGGAAAATTAGTATTTCTAAGAAATGCTAACCCTCTAGGTTTGGTAGCTGACCTAGAACAACAGTTAAAACAATTCACTATTTTTCCTATGAACGCCAGATAAGAGAAAGATTATAAGGAGCCAACCTACAACTTCCACATGTTTCCTTGATTGATCCCTCTCTCCTTTGACTGATCTTGCTCCTCCTCCCCGTACTTAACACGCTTGAAGAGTACCTGTGAAATTATAGAATCAAAGACCCATCAAAGAATAATGATCCATAATTCATAAATAACATAGAATGAAAAGTATGATAAACATATGAATGCATTGACAGATTACACAAACATAGGGGAAAAATATTGAAAAGCTTTATTAATAGAAAGAAGGATTACAACCCATGGGTTCGATCCAACACCTTCCTTCCAGCTTCAAACCTTATTCACCTCATGAACAGCAAGAAGTTCCAACATTACCACAATACTTAGCCTCAATACTAAAACCATCAACACCTCCTTACAACTCCAAAAATTATTCAGCCCCTAGATCCCTTGGATGAGTGATCCATTTATAGATGAGTGAAGGAGGTTGAGTCATCAATGATGATGATGAATGCCTTTCTATTTTTAGGAATTGGTTCCATGAAAGAGGGAGATAGGAGGTTGATGTTTCCTAATTCCTTTTGTCATCCTTAGGTGAACTTAGAGGGGTAGGTGGCACTGGAGAAGCTTCTAGAGGTTTCTATGAATAACTAATTCTTCAAACTCTCCTCGAACTTTACCCAAGCTCACTCATCACACCCTAAAGAGGGCCTAAGAGCGATGCATAACACTTAGTTAGTGTGGCACCTGCAATGCATTGTAGCCTAATGAAGGGCTTCCTGCAATGATCTCTATAGAGGCACTTTTTGGATGAATTTTGTGATGGAACTTCTTTGAGAGTGAGGCGTTCATATGACTAAGTTCTTTAGGGTAGGAAACAACTATATTAGGGTTTGATGAACCCTAATAACATTAACATTTAATTTGGGGTTGATGTGCCCAAATAAATCTGTAACAGGGGCACAATAATAACAATACATGGACTACTTGGGCACAATAATAAAAATAAGGGGGCTGCAATAACAATAACAATAAGGGGCTACACTAGTATTATAGAGATCTAACATGCCCCTCTCCTTCAAAAAAACAGGTTTCCTCAATGCTTGAGTAGTTCTGGATGCTTCTGTATAAAATTCTCATCCTCCCATGTGGAATCTTTAGAGGGTAAGTTCTTCCACTTGATGAGATACTTTGAAATTTATCGGTTTCATAGTTGTCGGTTCTTGTTTCCGTCATTGCTTAAGGTTCCAATATGATTTTTCCTTCCTCGTCAAGTTATGACAATATTGTTTGAACTAGGATCTTGTTACCTATAACCTTCTTTAAGCATGAAGCATGGAAAACTAGGTTCACTCTAAAAGATGCATGAAGCTCCAATTTGTATGCCATAGTACCAATATATTGCAATACCTTGTAAGTACCATAGTACTTTGGTAATAATTTATTATCCTTCTTAGCTTGATTGAGGGATATTTTTTTGTATTGTTGTATCCATAAAATTACACAGTCTCTTATATCAAAATTTCTTTCACTACTATGATGATCTTCTTGTTTTTTCATTCGATTCCACGCCAAAGTGAGGTTATCCTTTAAGAGTTTTAGAACTTGTTGTTGATGCTCGATGTTATCTCAACTACTTGAACCTTATAATTTTCTCTTAAAGATGATGTGATGGATGGTGGATGGTATCCATAAAGTGCCATAAATGGGGTAATTTTTGTTGCAGTATGGAAGGAAGTGTTATACCACCATTCAACGAGAGGTAACCACTTGACCCATTGTGTTTTTTTATCATATACAAAGAAATGAAGATATCCTTTCACAAATTTGTTCACTATCTCAGTTTTCCCATCAAATTAAGGATGATAAGATGAAATATGAGCTAATTGAGTACCGAGACAAGAAAATAATTCAGTCCAAAAATTTCCAGTGAAAATGGGATCTTTTTCACTTACAGTAATCCTTGGGTTTCCATCTAGACTTTGAACTGTTTTCATAAATGCAATAAAAACTGTATTGGCTTTAAATGGATGAGATAATGCACAACAGTGTGCATACTTGGTAAGTCTATCAACTACCACTGCGATGACACTCTTTCCTTCGAACTTGTGTAAACCTGTGATAAAGTCCATTGAGACTTCCTCCCAACATTCACTTGGAATGAATAAAGGTTGAAATAGACCCGAGTTCCTAATTGTCTCAACTTTATTTTGTGGGAAAACCAAACATTCCACCACAAAATTTTGAATATTAAATTTAAGGCCTTCGCAAAAAAAAATCTTCTTAACCCTGTGGTATGTTTCTAAAAGTCATAAGTGACCTTCCAAAGGAGAGGTGTGCAATTCCAAAAGGGTATTTTGTTTTGGTTGGAAATTCTTACAAAGATATAAGTGATCTTTGTACCATAATGCATCATTCTTTTAGCTAAATGTATCATATGTACTGGGATCTTGCTACAACTTTTGAATGAGTGTCAACACTTCTTCGTCATTCTTGTATTCATCCATTTCCTTGGTTATACAATCTAGTTGGATAATAGAAATGGCACAAAGCACTGCTTCCACATCCTCATCCTTTATTGAGAGTGCATCTGGAACATCATTTTACCCATTTTTGCTACTCTTATGAAGATAATCTTTGTTCCAAAAAATATTTATGACTAACATAATGTTTTTTTACCTTGAAGTGTCTTCCCATTAGGTAAGCTTTTCATTGATTTAGTGCATGTAGTATTGCCAACATTTCCTCCTCATAAATAGGTTTGTGTAAATACTTTCCTTTGATTGGGTGACTTTTAAAACCAATGGATTTTCATTCTTGCATTAAAACAACACCAATTCCATTTCCTGAGGCATCACATTACACAATAAATATTTTTGTGAAGTTTGGCATAGCTAAGGCTCGTGCTTGGAAAATTTCCTCTTTAAGATGTTCAAAGGCCTTAGTTTCTTCTGGAGTCCAGGAAAATGCATCTTTCTTCAGTAATGTTGTTAGAGGTGCTGCTATTCTCCCATAATTCTTAACAAACTTGCAATAATTCCTTGTCAATCCAAGAAATCCTTGAAGATTATTTATGGTTGTGGGGATTTTCCATTCCTTACTTTAATTTTGTTAGGTTCTACCTTAACACCCTCATGAGATACAATATGACCCAGATATTCCACCACTTGTACTCCAAAGAAACATTTGGAGGTTTTTTCATATAATTGTTTCTCCTCTAATAGTTTGAGCACCTTGTCAACATGTTGAACATGATCCTTCCAAGACTTGTAGATTAGTATATCATAAAAAAATACTAACACAAATTTTCTAAGGAAGGGTTTGAAAATGGAATTTATCAAATTTTGAAATGTAGAAGGTGCATTAGCAAGGCAAAAAGGCATGACCAAAAAATCATAATGACCCTCATGAGTTCTAAATTTATTTTTTCAGAATGTCTTAAGTATTCATTCTAATTTGATGATATCCTAAATGAAGGTCCAACTTGGTGAAGTAAATTTCTCCATGTAATTCATCCAACAATTCATTAATGACATGAATTAGAAATTTATCTTTAACAGTGAGCTTGTTGACCTCCCTATAATTTGAAAACATGTGCCATGATCCATCCTTCTTGTGCACCAATACTAATGGAGAAGAGAAATAAATTCTATTAAGTTGAATTATATCGACCTCTAGCATTCTTGCAACCATACATTCAATTTCACTATTTTGTGCATAGGGATATCTTTAAGGCCTGATGTTTGGAGGGACACTTCTTGGAATCAAATGAATAACATGATCATGATCACAAATAGGTGGGAGGCCTTTTGGAGTCTCAAATACCTTGGAATGATTGTAAAAGTCTTTTTGGAGATCTGGAAAAATAGATGATTTCGATGTTTGAACATCTAGTGAGCATAATTGTGTGATTACGCCCCATTTTTATTTATTTAGAAGCTTTGTCATGCCATTGGACGTGATTATATTTCCTAGTTTCCCTACAATACCCCTTAATTCAACTTCCTTTCCTTCCCAAAAAAAAATTAAAGAAAAGTTCTTGAAAATTAAAAGCTATCGTCCCCAAATATTGTAACCATTGGACTCCTAGTACAATATTAGCACCACCCATTGGAATGGAAATAATTGGACTATTCAATTCGTATTCCCCCATGGTTATCTTGAAATTATGACACTTTATAGAGAAATTTATAGTTCCTCCATTTGCAACCATCACTTGACATTCTAGTGTTGGATATAGGAAGCAATTAAATTCCTTAGCTATCTTATCATGAATAAAATTATGGGTACTACCTAAATCAATCAACATTATTACCTTTTTCTTCTTGATATGTCCTTCTATATTGAGAGTTTGGGGAGTGGTAATTCCTACCAATGAATTACAAGATATGGTCAGATTCATTTCTTGTTTTTCTGGGGTTGGTTCCTGGTGTATTTCCTCTTCTTTTGACATTTCTCATTCCTTTTATTCCTCCTCTTCATTATCTATGTAAAATAATTTCTTCTCGGCACACTTATGACCTTTAGTGTATTTTCTATCACAACTATAACAAAGCCCTTTTGTTATTTTTTTCTTCTAGTTTTTGTGGTGTCAACCTTGTAGGTTGTGGAAGGCTAGGAGCAATATCACTTCCATGTTTATAGTTGTGAGTGGTAGAATTCCTTGTTGCCATAATTTTTCTTTCATTTTTTCTTGCCACCCTGAATGCCTTCCCCAATTAATCAGGTTCCTAAAGGTGAACCTCATGTTGGGTGATATCATTTAAATTCCCTATGAAGACATCAATCGTATTCTCCTCTGGAATATCATTTACCGTGATATTCAATTTTTAGAATTCTTCGATGGGCTCCATGATTGAACCCTTTTGTTTAAGATTTATTAATTGGCTAAAGAATGTGTTTCTCTTCATATCCTCATAATGTGCTATCACTTAATAAAAATTGACCAAGTGAAAAGTGGTTTTCGAGAACAAAGCCATCGATATCATATAAATTTATTACCATGTTAAGACAAAGAAGCTCTCAATAGTCTTCAATCTCCAAATTAGTTCAAATATCGAAAACCCCACATGCTGTAACTCTTCTGCTAAAATAAACATGATGTCCATAAATAAGAATTTCACCACAAGATATTGGTTGCACCCATCCTTTCATATTCTATCCCATTTTTTCACATAAAAGGTGGCTTACAAACCTGTACATAATCTCATAAACTGCAAAGTTGAAAGCACATAAGAGGCACCTTACCTTTGCCAATTTTGTAGAACTTACAAGTAGTAGTTTTTGATGATGTATGAATAATCGATTGTCTTTTACTTTTTGGTAAGAGCCTCTAAGTAATCCATCATGCTCAATGTGATATTTCTTTATTCAAATTTCATGGTCTTGACAAAACATGCACTCACTTTAACTCGAAGCATCAAAGCACTTTATATATGTGCCAACTATAAAAAAGGGCTTCAATGAATTTAAACGCATACTATTTCGGTATTCAAGAAAGGAGATACCATTGAACACACAACACACCATTCATGACATTCAACACAGAGGGTTCAAATGCATCACCTCGATGCTCCACAACTCAATCAAGAAAATACTCATTTCTTAACCTTGTTCCCGTGCTCGCCTGCTCATTTGCAACCTTAATCTTCCACACTCTAAAATTCAACATGTTAGGCCATGAACTTCAAAAGAAACATTGATACTTGACCAATGAACTTCTAAAACATGGATTTATGAAAAGCTCCGAGCACACGGTCTCACGGTCATTATATCAGTCGTTCCTATTATTATTTTACATTGTAAATTTCTTCCTTTTCTCCATGGGGAGTGACAGAGTAGAGATTAAAGATGTTTGGCATGCAAAGTCAATCAGATGGAGGCTCTCTATTCTCTGGAGGTGTCTTCATGCCCTCTTAGGCCACCCAAGTTAACAAAGGTGCCGATATCTATTTTCCTGATAGTAAAACAGATAAGCTAGGCAACCCAGAAGCTCTCGGTTGAGAATTCAAATTTTACAATAGATGGCGTGGATGTCAACAATGTCACCCTTGTTGGGATGGTTTTCAACAAGGAAGAGAGGGTTACTGATGTGTCATTTTATCTCGATGACGGTACAGGGAGATTAGAAGTGAAACGATGGGTTAATGACGCAATGGAATCTGCAGAGATGGCTGAACTGCACAATGGTGCATATGTTTGTATCCATGGGCATTTAAGGAGCTTTCAGAACAAGAAACTTGTCAATGCTTTCTCTGTAAGGCCTATAATTGATTTTAATTAAGTCACGTTTCTCTCCTTGGAATGAATTTTTATGCATCTCTATAATATGAAAGTTCAAGATGGTGCCACTTAGCCCAACAAAGGAAGTCCAACTACTAAGGTTGGAACAATGGGACCACCAATTGGATTGAGTAATGAGCCTACACAAAAAAACACAAAAAAAATTCAATGCTCCAATCCTCATAACATGAACCATGTAGCATGTGGCAAGACCAATTTTGAACAGGCTTCAACTCACAATAAGAACGACTCGACCCATGGTCTTCACGCAACAAAAACGTGATCAAGCATTTAATAGTTCTAGCTTTCAACATCTCTACACATCACACAAGACTTTAATCTTCAATCAAAGGCCGAGAAGCATCATAATGTTCAATCAAATGAAGCACCCGTCATTTAATTCAACATACAAGAATGAGATATAGTCCACAAATGTTTAAGATTCCAAAATAATCTGAAACTGAACTTGAGGAGACAGAGGTATACAAGGTTCAACGTAATACAAAACTGTGTATTAACTTGACAATGGTGGTAGCTAATGGTGAGTGCCCGTAATGCTGAGAGGCAGAGAATGCCATTGCTAACACGCCGAGTATCAATGACCATGTCCGAGCAACACCATCACCAGAACAAGGAAGCACATACACCGACAGAGTGTTAAACCCTCATGACATGACCAGCAGAAGAGGCTTGATGATCGAGACTGTGACTCCGAACACAACAATGAGGAAGATGAAGAATATATAAAGGAAAATATCAACTTGAAGAAGCTTCAGTTTTCATGCAACCTGCCTCCACCTAAGAAAGGAGATGATGGACGCTGTTATATCCAATTGTGTGAATCGTCACTATGTTGTTAGGCTTTCGTCGGAAAAACATGGATGGGTATATAGCTATCAAGTGCACAACTGCCGCAAGGTTTTCTAGGAACTCGTAATGCTATATAAAAACATTCATAGGAAAGACACAGAACTTGTCTAGGAGGTGATAGTTATTGTAGGCGACAGAGTGTATTTTCACAACTACACGAAGGATCCAAATGCACCATATCCTAAACAGATAAGCGACCTGCCCAGTGCTCTACTGGTAGTGGTGCCTATAACAGGAGTGGAGAGAGCCAAGATCGCCAAAATATGTAGTGATGGCGGTGGGTATTATGAAGGGGAGGTATGCGGATTCAGAAAATGGCCTGCATGTTCGCTACAATGTGTAGGATGGAATGACTGACCATAACAGTGAAGATGTTAACCAAAATCGCAGGTATGAGAGAGGAGCACTATTAGCCCACACCAATGCAATATTCTCACTGGGAGCACCATAGAGCAGCGCAATTATGAAAGGTAGAACATAGGCAAAATAGGGAGCTACAAAGCAGAGGGAAGCGAAAAATGGCATTGGAGAAATGACTGAGGTTGCAACTAGAATTTCGCTGAGAAAATATTCATGAAATGCAGAAGTGATGATAAAAATGACCTGCATAGAAAGTCCATAAAACAAATGGCTCAAAGTAATTATGGAGGGAAAGAATACGCCTGCTCTGATACCATGTTAAACACACACATGGCAGCAACAATATAGGAAAGATAAACATGAGAGTACATTTATTATTAACAAAACATATACATTTATAGTACATGGTGTGACTGTTGGGTTCCACATCCCAAGGTCCCTTGGACTTCCTTAGTCTATTCGGCTTTGACACTAACCCTTAGAGGATTAGGTGTCCAACATGTTCTAAATATAAATTTGCAATGAGTACATTTTGTTTGTGTTGCACATTATGGAGATCAAAATATTACTCCATATGTAGTATCCATGTTAACACATCCTTTCCATTAAAATTCCTCATATTGATCTTTGGAATATGGTGGGTCTTCAATACAAAGTTAGAGTCTCTAAAATCATGATTAGCATTCATTTTTTTCTCATCATGAGTTTCGTAAAATACCTTTTCACCATTCGGAAGCATTTCTTGTAGCAACTTTATCAAAGCTTCCCTCTTAGCATCCATTTCTAATTTTAATCCATTCTTCAAACCTTCCACGTCTGCTTTTAATCCATCCTTAAAAATTTACATGACTTATTTTAAACTATTCTTCAAACCATCCATGTTAGCTTCCATTTCATTCTTGGTTGCTTTTTGTGAGAGCGAAATTTGTTGCACTTGGTCTCGTAATTTTGGTATATCATGTTGCATTTTTTCCTCTTCGTCATGCGTCATAGTAGAGATTTATAGTTTCTTACTAGGTGTTTATATTTTATTTCTTTGAGTCATTTTGGAATTAAACAATGATATTTATTCTTCACTATGCCCCTTGAATCACTTCAAATTGATTTTTCTAACAAAACTTATGCAAAAAATGCACACATGTTTCTTGCTTTGTAGGAGCTCGATATTGAATCTGTTGTAAATCTGTAATTTCAAAACTGCAAGGTCTAAAATTTCATCATGTGGTATCCTTTTGTGTCTTCTTTCCAACCCTATAAGTTAGACTGAGATTGGAGTCTTCAAGAAAGAGTTATTCCAAATCTCTCATGATGACCTAATTATAGATTGGTTAAGATTTTAAATTGATACACAACAAACTGTAGTTCGTGCACTTTCAATAAATTTTATTGAAATTCAAATCTGATACTCAGAGAGGAAGTTATGACGATTTTCCCTAGGTCACCTGTTTGAGGCTGAATTTTGGATCCTATAAAAATCCTAACTTCCTCAGATCATATCTTCGAAAATATAGCAAATAAAGGTCTAAAATTCTTACACGATGTTCATCAATATTTTGGATCTATGTGATCCAAATTATAGCTTCAGAATATTTTTTGAAACAAATTATAGTGAAAATTCCAAGTTGACCTTCTTGGAGAAGTGAAACCCTAGAATACAAAGCTCTGTTACCAAATGTTATGAAACCAACTCAAAAAACGATAGATCAACGACTTGAAAATTATCCTCTTCGAGGGGGAAACCTCTTTTACATTACATAACTGAACAATTCTTGTATGATACAAATGAAAATCCCTTCTTTCTATATATAGGAGCCTAAGGGGTCACAATATAATCATAGCCTACTTAACAATAATAATGTAAGGGCACAACAATAATAATAGTGGGCTTCTACAGGGAAAAATAATAACAATATGGGGACTATATGGGCACAATAATAATAATAAGGGGGCTATACTAATAATAAAAATAAGTGGTTGCACTAGTATCATAGGGACCTAACAAGCTCTTCCATTAAATTCAGCTTGTACCAATAGTATGGCTCTCTAACACTCAGGACATACTCTTGAATTTCCTCCAAGAGACTAACACATACCTCAGGCATGGCTATCCTTCGTGTAATAAAATATTTTGTTATGAGGATCTATTCTTCATTTAATCCCTTACAACATTCACGAGAGATCATAGGTGGCTTACTTATGCTCAAGATAGGCCCTTTAAATCATCCTGCGCAATCGTGGTCCTTGCTACCATGACTCAACAATCTCTACAGTCATCATTACTCCAGTGACACCAACCTTACTATGAAAAATTAATTACTTGCACTAGCCTTGCTTATTCCAACTATGACCATGACCAATTTGGCACACAATTCCCAAGATCTTCCAACCCATACATCCTTTGAGTGCCTACCTAAACCTATTAGGGAAGCCAATTTGGCATAACTGCCAAATAAGAAGGAATTATCTCCAAGGTTTCTAACTCATCTATGCCTTTAAACATACACCCATGGTGAAATTTTCTTTGTCTTAGGCCTAATGTATAATGGTCACTAAAAAATGCAAAATTAATGCAAAACCAAGTCCTAGGCACACCTTCCAATGTAGGTTGGGAGGTCAGGAGTTGATGCAGGAGCATCTAGGCCTAGCCAGCAATGTGATGGTGTGGTCACATGTTGTGGCTAATGAGAGTTTGGAGGAAGAATTGGTTATTTACTTTATTATTTGCAAATAATGTAAGTAGTTAATTGTTGCCTAATTCTAAACAGAATTGGGAATAATTGGCAACTGATCCTCCTTGCGTGGAGATCAAGCCAAGTGATTTAGGTTGTTCAGATTTGGATAGGATTGATTTGTAAATATATAGTCTATTCCTTCAATTGTGAAGGAGATTGTTAGATAGAGCATATATGTATTTTCCTTTCTTTTCTAAAAGGAGAGGGAGAGAGAGGATTCGAGAGGATTCAAGAGTGTGGCTGTAAGCCTACGGGCAGATTGGAAATCAGAGGCCACTAATTAGAAGAATCAGGCCAGAGAAGGATAGAGAGCCTTAATATGTAATCATTGTTTATATGTTTATATACAGAGAATTCGATTCTGAGTGGGTAAGTGTGTGATTCAATATGGAATGATAAATTTTGTGTGTATTAGAGATTTTGTATGGTATATGTATGCAGGCGGAATTCAGCGAACACAGAGAGGAAAGTGAGACAAAAGAACTATGTATTTATGTCATTTTCGAGTTCTGTTGTATATATATGCATAGATGACCAAAATTCCATTTGTAGGCATGTTGATCGACCATCGATCACTATAAGGATTGATGGTGATCCATTGATTAAATGAATTATTCTTATACATGGAGTTGTCGTGATTGAAAACAGAGTATGGAAGAAATTGTTTTTTAACGCACAATCCATAAATGGCGAATGGAACAAAGTCAAGGAGGCATAGACGGATCGATGCATAATAGCCGTTAGATCTGGAAGATCAACGGACCAGGTTAAATCGCATGGAACATAGTCCTCTTATCGCATCAAGAACTTTGTTTGAAGAAGGGTGGACCTCAAGCCTTGGACAATTGCGATGAGCGATTGCCGATATATCGCATCGACAAAAGTTGTGGTTATTGGACTTGGTCATAAAAACTTAGCGATGCCGATATGCGATTTAGTGCCAACCATTGGATCGGAAGCTAGATTGACGGTCCATAATTAATCGCTAATCACATATCGTAGAGGTGAAGGGCTAGCGGATGGTGGATATGCTGATATGAAAAATGCTGATACGTCGATAGCAGATGAAGCACTAGCCGATCGGAGATCGGAGATTGGAGAAGCTGAAGGGTAGGTGCAGAATAGCGGAAGGGCTTGAGATGAGCAGACCCGCCGAGAGTTGTAGATGTGAGTATATAACTTTTGAAGTCCGCCCGTTGAGCATGTGTATTTCAATAAAGTAGCATGGTTGGGGTTTTTAAAGCAAAATCATATATTAAATGCTTCCAATAGTATTAGTGGGCCATAACCACGTGTCTGCGATCAAATAGTTTGTATGTAAAGGGGTTTATTGCTTAAGTGTGATATTTACCCCATCAAGTGGTATCAGAGCAAGGATGCCTTGCTTATGAAGATTATGACTAAAAAGGAATGAAAGTTGCAACGGTTGAATGAATGACAAAGTTTGGCACAAGACTACAGCAGTAAGACTGTAGGAAGAACTTTTGGAAGTTCTTAGAGGTTGTAGTAGAACCTCATTCCAGCTGACGCTTGGAATAGACAGGGACAAAGGAGTCCTTAAGAGAAGTGAGTGGAGTAACCAGAGAGAGAGAGCAAGATTACTCAGTGCAAGTTCTAAGGAAAAAAGGACTTGGAGACTAGGCCGAGGATAAGCTTGGTGAGAAGATCAACTTAGAAGGAAGTTGATTGGTTGCAAGTGTTGGAACTCACACAGAAGAGAAGATGGCTATGTAAAGTCATATGGAAGGTTCAGAAGAAGGATATAAGATGAAGGAGAAGGGTGCTCAAACAATCTGTAGGAAACGGATGAGTCAAGCAAAGCATGACAAAGAAATAGGTGAGATAAGATAAGAACTCGGTGCATTAGTAATGCTACTAGAGGAGAACCAAAGACAAGGTTGGGTCTTGAAGAATAAGCCAGTGAAGTGGCCTAAGTTGCAGATAAGGCCACAACAAAGACAGGTAAAGGGGTTGATGGAAAACCTCAGAGAAGCAGAGGAAGAAATGGAAGTCTCCATTTGTATACCAGAACGGGGTGAAATTCTGAGTGAAGAGGATAATGAGAGATTAGTTGAAGATCTCATGAACTATTGGAATAGTTTATAACAATTAGAAGATATGTTGACAAGGGAAGCAAATGAGGTAATGAAGCCTTGTGATTTTAATTCTCATAGTTTGTGTATGTTTGCAGGCTATGCAGAAGATGATGGATAGTCTGGTGAAACTATCACAAACAAGAATGAAGTTCTTGAGGTAAAGTATGATGGACAATGCCTTTTAGAGGAAGAAGGTGTTGATTTATTGCAGCAGAAAGAGTTCATAGATGAATTTTTGTTTGGTATAAGACAGTTAGATGAAGTTGATATGGACCAGAAGTCTAATGAAAATGCCATAGTGGTATTCCAAGAAGGTAAACAAATGAATTTGTCTGATGGAATTGATGAAAGAACTTTGAAATATGATAGTGCAGAAAATAGGATAACTTAGGAGGATTGCCAGAAAAAGAATGAAGCTGAGAATGAAAGTTGTGATGAAATGTTGGAAAGATTTCACATGGAAATAGATTTCTTGGAAAGATTGCTCAAAGAACCTGAAGGAGAAATGAAGCTTTCAGAACCTGATAAGGAAGAGATATGGTTACCATGCATGATAAGGATGAAATGTCTCAAACATTTATATAAGTTAAGTAAATGTTTAGACTCTTCAGTTAATGATGTCACTGTAGGTACAGAAGACAAAATTAATAAATATGATGCTAAAATCAAAGAAATTGAGAAGATATTATTTGAAGGTGAGATGAAAGATCAAGAGAAACAAGGAAGTCATGTCCTTAGAGACATGGAGATAGAAGTATTAATCCAGCAGGATAAAGATGGAAGAAACCAGCAATTTAAAAAAGATGATCAACAACATGAGAGTGAATTTGAGGAAGGTATTAGATTGCAAGAGTATAGAAACTAGCAGCAGAATGAAGAATAAGAGATTAGTCTAGCAGTAATGAGAGTAGAAGCAAAGATAATAACAGAGGTGCTACAAATAATGACAAATGAAGACCGAAGATATATATGGAGAACGAAGAAACGGGTCAAGTGGAAGCTATTGCAATAGAGGCGGAATGGTAAATTGGTAAACGAGTTCAGGGAACTTGAACAAATTCATATTGATTTGTTAGAGAATGAGAGACTCAAAGGAATGGAGTCATGGGAAGAGGTATCTGCTGAAATCTAGAAGATTGGTGCTTGAAGCATCAAAAGGGGGTGAAAGGTATTGTATTTTTAAAAATGTTAATTGTTGTGCACTTAGAGGTCATGTAAACGTGGGGAAAAATAAGCAGTTATTACAAACTATCATATCAACAGGTGAGAAGATGACTACCCACAATCATATGAAGAATAAAGAGAAAAGTTACAGTCAAGTGAAGGAAGATATCTAGTCAGATGACATCCAAAGGATAAGTCAAAAGGAGGATGACAAAGGAATTATTGAGATCAAAGAAGTGTTTGGAAAGGAAGAGATCCATCCATATGAATATGGAACAAAGAGTTTTCTCAGGAAAACTGATGAATCTAATACAAACCAAATGGAGAATCTTATGGTGTATTTAGGAAGTGGGATTCAACCAGAAGAATTGATGATAAAATTATTTGAGGAGACCTTGGTGTCTCATAGTTTTGAAACTAATATTTTGTTTGTAAATGCAGGATACATTGAAGTAAGGCAATTGTTTAATGTTGTCATAAGGGAAAGGAAAAGTGAAGATATGGTTTTTCAGAAGTTAGAAGAAGGAAATTCACATAATCTTGTGATGCAAAGGAAAGAGTAGCTGTTAAACATAGTTGTAGTAAATTATGCAGATACTGGACAACTATTGAGGACTGAAGCCAAAGGAGAGCAGCTACTGAAGGTTGATATAGAAGATTTTGTAGATGTTAAACAGTTATTGAAGATTATTGACCTTGAAGAAAGCTAGAGTAAAGAAGGACTAAAGAAAAATGTTGCAGACAATGAAGTTATTGAAATCGTGCAGAGCTCTTGGGAAAAATTCCAAATGAGATGGAAAATTTGTGGCATGAGTCAAGTCTTTTGGAGAAGAGGCAAGAGAACCAAAGAATAAGTGATCATACTATATAGCCAGAACTGAATGAGAATGAAGAAGTTGTCATGGATGACAAATATGGAAAAGAAGTTGTCAGAAATGTTGGCATAATGAGGAAACAAGGCAAAGCATTTGTGTTTAATGAGTTGATTAATTCTGGTGAAGATTTATATGCAGGAACAAGACAATGTGGAGTCAATTTGAAACAAGGAGTTGATTCTAAAGATCAGATCAAAGTAAGGAAGGGTGAGATTAGAATGTCTCAGAAAGATGGAATGATGTTGAATTTACAGTATGAAATTGTTGAACTAGAGATGAGTTCAAGAGATTATAGTAACAGGATTACTATTGTACTACAAGGAGTTATTGACGAAGAAGAGGCTGAACATGACATTTTAGAAGCAGAAAAATATGATGCCATAATCCTTAAGGGTGAAAAACTTAAGTTATTGGAAGAAGAGGTATTCCAAGTACCTAAGCAAGTAGGAAGAATTCTTAGTTTTCAAGAAATTTTTGGAATTGCAGGTATACTTGAAATTCAAGTAAGAAGTTATGAAGCCATGAATGAGAAATGAGAAGAAGGAACTGGAATTGTTGCAAGAGATCAATGGAGAAGGAATTTGTATGTTTTAGAAATGTAGACCCATGGAACAACAAACAACAACAGCGACCATAGAAAATTTTAGGGGCGAATGTTCGCCCTTTGGCGAAATTAAGGGGTTTTAAATTTTTAATGCTCGAATATTTTGTATCAAGTACATTTTTACAAATCACCTCAAATAGCCCACCTTATTTTAAGGGAGAGGGTAAAAAAGGTAAATTTGGCCCTTGAAATTAGGAGTTAGAACCTTCCATTTTCCCATTTTCAGAAATAAGTTTTATTTAAGTGAATCCATTCGCCCATTTTCAAGAATAGGTTTTATTTAAGTGAATCCTATGGGCCAAAGGCCCAAATACCATATTTATAAAAGATTATGGAAAATAAATAAACATTTTTTATATTTACTCCATAAGTCACCTTTTATACATGCAAGGGTGTAAAAAAATAAAAATATAAGTAAGGTGGAGGTATAGTAAATAAATAAAACGTCTTTTTATACTTACTCAAAAGGTATGGTAAATAAATAAAAATATAAATAAACTAGATGCATGGTAAATAAATAAAACTTCTTTCTATATTTATTCCATAACCCTCGTTCTATTTATGAAGGCTCAAGAAAGAGGTTTTTTTAAGTGAATCCTATGGGCCAAATACCATATTTGTAAAAGAGGTATGGTAAATTAATAAAAATATAAATAAACGAGAGGTATGGTAAACAAATAAAACATTTTTTTATATTTACTCCATAAGTCATGTTATATTTATGAACACTCAAAAAATTCTTTATATTTAGGTGAAACCTAAAAAAAACATTATTAACCCTAATATTAATATTAATAAAAATAAAAATGGCACATGGTATTGACCCATGGTATTCACCAAAATGGCACATGGTATTGACCCATGATATTCACTTGGAATGTAGTCTATTTAAATGGGGGAATTAAACCAGCATAGATCCATCTTTACTATGGATCTACTAACCCCCGAGAGGTATCAAATATCGTGATATCCAAACTAGCATAGAGTGAAAAAATATTTGATCCGATAGAGAGTAAAAATGGATGTTGTAGTTTAATGTATGTTAAACATTTTAGCTTGGTTAAAATAAAAAATAAAATAAAAATCAACTATTAATTTTTATAAATTACTAATAGTAATTTTTAAGCTCTAGGTTTATGATAACCCATGGTATTGACCCTTGGTAATACCATGGTATTCATGTGAGCATAGACTATTTAAAGGGGAAATTCTATCATCTTAGATCCATCTTAATTCTAGGTCTACAAAGTGCTCAGAGGGATAAATAGATTTCATCCCCCTAAGAGTGGTAGATGTGGAGTTAAGATGGATATAGGTTGGTTTTTATGATAATGAAGATATTAAATAGACTTAGGAAATTATATTGTAAAAACATCTTAAGGTGAATGGTTAAAGCATAGACATTGGACAAGTATATTTGTATACTTCTATTTTAAACTGAAATAAATCCAGGGCTAAAAGGAATGGATTGATTGCACTAGTCATCCTTCTATAACTTTCCAACATATGCTAGAGTAAACAGATTGTAATTTGGGTAATTTTTCTAATTGCAAACAAGAACATACTTGTGTATTGGCAGGGTGGTTACGAGGTCCCTAGAAGTGATGAATTTGAATGTTTCTTGGTTTTATATTTAGTATTAGGTTTTTTCTCATGCTTTCTATGAATGGCACGGGTGAATTTTATCCTACACCCACTAGGTTATCGATATGTAATTTTGATTTCAAAAGATATTTTAAAGAAATGAAATGATTTCATTTGTGTATTCAATAAACACAAGATTTTATAATTGAGTAAAATATTTGCCATGCCTGGTGAGAGATTCGCCAGAAAATTATATATACATATCATATTATTGATAAAATCGCCTTCCATTTTTCCTATATACCATGGAGATTCGCCCATTTATTATATATGTAAATTTGGGGGGTTCTTAAAATTTTCCTTGACAGCGACTAAGGACAGACTACCAAAAAAAATATGGGATCCAGGAGGACATAGATTAGAAGCACATGATTAGGAGATCATGATTATTTTTAACCTTGGGAGTCTAATGCAGGAGCATCTAGGCCTAGCCAGCAATGTGATGGTGTGGTCACATGTTGTGGCTAAAAAGAGTTTGGAGGAAGAATTGGTTATCTAAACTTTATTATTTGCAAATAACGTAAGTAGTTAATTGTTGCCCAATTCTGAATAGAATTGGGAATAAGTGGTAAGTGATACTCCCTGCATGGAGATCAAGCCAAGTAATTTAGTTTGTTTAGATTTGGATAGGATTGATTTATAAATATATAGTCTATTCCTTCAATTGTGAAGGGGATTGTTAGATAGAGCATATATGTATTTTCCTTTGTTCTGTGAAAGTAGAGGGAGAGAGAGGATTCGAGAGGATTCAAGAGTGTGACTGTAAGCCTACGGGCAGATTGAAAATCAGAGGCCACTAATTAGAAGAATCAGACCAGAGAAGGATAGATAGCCTTAATATGTAATCATTATTTATATGTTTGTATACAAAGAATTCGATTTTGAGTGGGTAAGTGTGTGATTCAATATGGAATGATAAAGTCTGTGTGTATTAGAGATTCTGTATAGTATATGTATGTAGGCGGAATTCAGCGAAGACAGAGAGGAGAGTGAGACAAAACTGTGTATTTATGCCATTTTTGAGTTCTATTATATATATATGCCTAGATGACTAAAATTCCATTTGTAGGCATGTTGATTGACCATCGATCACTATAAGGATCGATGGTGATCCATTGATTAAACAAATTATTGTTATATATGGAGTTGTCGTGATTGAAAACAGAGTATGGCAGAAACCATGTTTTAACGTAGAATCCATAGATGGTGAATGTAACAAATTCAAGGAGGCATAGACGGATCGATGCAAGTAGCCGTTAGATCTGGAAGATCAACAGACAAGGTTAAATTGCATGGAATAGAGTACTCTTATCGCATTGGGAACTTTGTTTTAAGAAGGGTGGACCTCAGGCCTTGGAAAATTGCGATGAGATATTGTCGATATATTGCATTGGCGGAAGTTGTGGTTATCGGACCCGGTCATAAAAACTTAGCAATGCTGATATGCGATTTAGCACCAACCGTCAGATCGGAAGCCAGATCGACAGTCTGGAGTTAATCGCTAATCACATATCATAGAGGTGAAGGGTTGGTGAATGATGGATGTGCCGACATCCGAAATGTTGATATGTTGATTGCCGATGAAGAGTTGGACGATCGAAGATCAGAGATCAAAGAAGGTGAAGGGTAGGCACAGAATAGCGGAAGGTCTTGAAATGAGCGGACCCGCCGAGAGTTATAGATGCTAGTATATAAATTTTGAAGTCTAGCCTTAAAGTGTTGAGTGGTTTTTTTCGTGTATTCCCATGTATTTCAATAAAGTAGCATGATCGAAGTTTTTAAAGCAAAAGAATATATTAAATGCTTCCGATATTATTAGTGGGTCATAACCACGGGTCCACAATTGAATAGTTTGTATGTAAAGGGGTTTATTGATTAAGTGCAATATGGTCCCCATCAGAAGTCATCCCTCTCTGTTCTCTTATGCACCTGCATTTGTCTCAAACCTGACTTGCCTATAGGCTCAACTAAAAGGAGTTTTCCATTTCTATGGGCATGTTTTATTGATTCAATGTTGAATACCAAACACACAGGGAAAACTTCACAAAACAACCCCTTCGCTTGAACTTCAAGGCTCTTCCACATCATCAGTTTATGTCATGCTAAAATCATATGGGCCACATGGCTCCTTCTATATTGTGACATGTGTCTCCTAAATTTGTTCCACTAGGCCATCTGAAAATGCCGAAAATTCTTGCCAAGTGTCCTCCTTACTTCGACATCATGATGGTGTCATTTTCCATGTTGTTGTCAACAAAACACTACGAGCCAATCACATTTTTCCATTTGTTTTCCTGTATGGGGTGCCACTTAGGTCGGGGGTTGGGGGTCAAGAATTTTTCTCCTACTAAACCTTTCTACATGGTCTGAACTTCGACTGGTCCCGAATATACCCCTCCCCTGACTTGGTTGACTACCAACTAATCCACATTATCTACTACGAGATGGATCCACATAGGTCAAGGATTGGGGGTCAAAGCTTTGTTCTCCTACCAAAATCTATTGTTCGGCCTGACCTCTTACTAGGCCTGAATCACCTAATTCTTGACCTTAGTAAAAAAAATTCTGAATCTAAGTCCCGACCTTAGTCCAAAAAATTCCTAAGTCCTAAACAAAATATTTTTTTTGTGTCCGAACTTCAACTCGTTGTAACCCCTGATAAAGAAGGTGATCCAAGAATTCATTATACCATTAGAAATTTATTTCAAAGCATTATCTAACTATGCAATCTCCAAGAGTATCTGAGTTGATATCTTGAGGCAGAATCTCCTCCAAAGTCTGGGACTCCCAACCATCATAACCATTATTTTATGGCTTCTCCAATAAGCCTTTTACTATGATGATTCGATACAAGGTACTGAATCAACCATGGGACTTCCCATGAGCTTAACACATCAAGCACATCAACGGTAGTCTAGTTACCAGAAAAACTAGCCTAGTGGACATCACAGCTAACATCTACTTCCATAGACATCCATGCTAGTATGGTTGACATCAATGCCAACACTCTTTTCAACTGTTAGACAATGCCAACTACCCAACACATCTCACAGCATGATTATTGACATCAATTCCAACACACTTACTGCCACTAGTCATCCAGACAATGCCAATTTTCCAACAAAAAAGATTTCCATCAGGAAAAGCATATGAAGATCGATTCTTCGCATGAGATCAAAAATATAGTGCCATAAAGTTACAATGGTATAGGGATAGAGAGAGTTATCACAAAGCTAAAATAATACGACATAATTAATAATTATGATTACTCAATTTTTCCACAAATTCAACATGATACACTTAAATTTCCATTCTTGTTGCTAGCATAGAATTCTCCACATTATCATTATGATCTATTTGTGATGAAGCTTGATATAAAGTAAGGTGGAAAATTATAGCACATGGCCAAATCATAGGGTGTAAGATACAATACTCTTCTATACGCTAAAGGGTCCCAAGATCATAGAATTAGAGCCTAAAATACATGAAAAAGGATCCAAAATATAATTATATAAAATTCCACATTTCTGTAGGATATTAAGGGCACAAAAAACTAGAAATTAGATCCTTAAGTTTTGCTATAAATTGTATCCACCAAAACACAACACAATTTTACTATAAGGATCCAAAAACAACACAATTGACTATTTGCTCAATTTCTTCAAATATTAACTAAGGTTGAATTTTAAGTGACTTAATAAGGAAAATGGATTTTTATGTGCCTTAAACTTAAAAACTTAAATCTAAAATCAACCATGAACAACAAAAATAAGAAGAAAACACAAAAAATTTGATGACGGAGTTTGTCCCTCTTGGATGACATCTCCGAGTTTGCTTCCAATGGGAGTCCGATGTATTGAAAATGCTCATAAAGTCTCTTTACATCAAAATTATATATTATGGAATCTAATCACAGGCTTCAATCGCTACGGTCAGCTGAAAGGTCTCCACCTCAAATTTCCAACGCAACTTTCAAATTACAAAAAGACCCAATATTGGTCGAGATATGCCTCAAAATGCATTTACAGGCACAGTCAAAACAATTGCAGGATCAGACCCTTATAACTCCTTTGGCCATGGTGCATTGGTATAGTATTTTATATAACCCACGGGAGGTCCCAGGGTCAAACCCACGAGACTCCCGGGATCAAACCCACGGGCCTCTCGGGATTTTCTTAGAATTACGTAGCATTATAATTATATTTTTTGGGCTAATGTTGAAGTTCTGCACTGTTGATATATATCACATATAACAAAACAATTGATTGTAATGTTTTACAATAGTAATAATCCCCGTGCCATCCATGCTATGGTGTTAACCTTAGGATATGGTTATAACATATGGAATGGATGGATATATATATGGATAATCATGTGGCGGTGTTAAATGGTTTGTAGACACCGTATCATATGGTTGTAATACATATATGGTTATCGCGCCAAGTTTGGAGATCGTTTGGATACACATTCAAAGAATCTGAGGGTTTGGCAAGCTTACCAGATATGGCCGGCTCTACCAACCCAAACCATGGGGTGCACTACCCTGATGCCACGTGCCCTACTCTCATGCTACCATTTTTCGTACTTTGGCATTGCCACTTGGCCTACTCTGAGGCCCTCACTGTTGATGATGCAGTCCCTTTTTTTTGTCTGTTTTGACAACATTTCAAAACACATTTTCTCCTTCATATGGAGGCCATCTTGAAAATCGAATATACCACCGGAATGAGAACGAAGAGCTCTTTGACTTGGTGCTAGTTTCATGAGAATATGAGACTAATAAATTTTGAGCATTTTGAGGATCCTCCTGGATCATTCCTCTCCACTGGAAGATTTTGGATCACCAAAATTTTGGTTTTAAGCATATATGAGGTGAGGGTATTTTTCCCTCACCCTTTTGATCTCCATTCACCTTGATTTTCCTGGATTTATGGCTTCGAGTCCCACTCAAAGATACTCTACATCTACTCTCTTGGACGTGCAAACCTTCCTATCCAAAATTTTATGTTCCTATATGTAGTATACCTAGGGGGGATAGAATGGGGTATAGAGGGAGGTACCCAACAGAATAATGTATAATGGGATGGGCCATAGTAATAAATAAAGTGGTTAACTCGTATCATGTAAGGGACCACAAGTAGTTAGCAATAATGTAATAAGCCCAATGTATTAGATAGATGGTATTGAGGGAACCATGGTAATGACCCATGGTATTGTATGTATGACGCCTATATAGAGGCTAGAGACTCCCCATTGAGAGAGGTAAAGGAATATTGTATAAACAAGCATATGGCTTGTGGAGTGTTCTCCTTCCTTAAGGAGTGATTGTATGGTGTTGCCCTAACTCAAGGGTTTGATATCAATAAAGAAGCATTTCTATCTATTTCTATCTTGTTATTTCTGGGTATATTTGTATTCTCATATATTTCTAGATTAGATCTATTAAAAGTGGTGTTAGAGCACTTTCTCAGGCAAAGCAGAATTTTTATTTTTATTTTTGTAGGAACTTTTTGGGGTGGTGAGTTTGTAGATAAGGTTTGTACTTTTTGGTGCAAAATCTGCAAAATCTAATTGCACATCTGGGTTTTTTGTGAAAAAATGCCCAATTTAAAAAAAAAAAATCGGTCGAATCAAAGTCTGAATGTTGGGCGCGAGATCCCCTAAGGGAAGTTTTCGGGCTTAAAGCCCAGATTTTGGCTAAAAAGGGTAAATCCCATGTAAAGACTCTGCATTTTGTGGGCATGGAGCGCGAAGTTGTAAATGAATCATAGGGTTGTCCACCCTCAATTTTGTAATGTAATGTTGGCTTTAGAGAACTACCCATGGTCCACAAACCATGGGATTGTATAAATAGAGCGAGGCTCTAAGTAGTTGAGAGATAAGTCTAAAGATGAAAATTTGAGGCATATCTGAGGTGAAAAGTCGAGTCTTTGGGTCGTAGAGTAGGAGAAGGCTCTGCAGATGAGTGCGTAGAGTCCTAGTAGTCTATAGCTCAGTGCGCAAGGTGAGTCAAGTCTGTAACCGTTGGAAGCATTAATAAGGAGAAGTTTTCATATCAATTCTGCATATTTATTTCCTATTTTCTATATCGAATATATTGGGTATAATTTTCATTTCTGTTGTCTATATGGTGCGCGAGTATATATAATTGTGCTGTTTAAGTAAAATGTGAGATAAATTATCTGCTTACGTGAAGTTAACTAACAATTGTAAGAAGATAAGTAAGATACACATTGTAACTTGGGGAAATAGCACAGAGTGATGCCATAGCAGCGCGACATTATCTTAGCCCCAGGTTAGGGCTGCACGAAAGGTGATTCCAACAGATCGCGAAGGTCTCGCAAGTCAAAAAGTGCGCGAAGCAACTTGCGTGATGGCATGCACAGTTGGACTAAATTGACACCTCAGACATCTCAAGGGTGTGGAAACTTGGTTCCAGTATCCCCCCATACTGCTTCAGGTGAGACTTCAGCCCACACTCTGTGGGTTGATGCTATAAGAGCCAGTAGTGTAGGGATTTGTTTGGCTAATTAACTCCGAACCTGGGTCAGTCCGCCTCAATCCAACAAATGGTTCTGTTGCTGGGACTAGAATCTATATAGAGGTGTTTGATGTTGTATCATTGGAATCCAACTAAGAAGCAAATTGAAGGTTGGTTGGAAAGAAGAATTCAGGAGTTCACAGTGCACGGAAATAGGAACCCGTGACTGTCAAAAGAAGAGTGGTTAGACTGCTACCTGTACATAGAGATCCATGAAATCATCTTCGCATCCTTCCCTATTGATATGTACGAGTGGAACGTGAAGCTACCAGATAGCCAAGGAAGGTGGAAATTGGACAGTCCTATTGTGTGGACCCTAGAATTAGTACGAAGGTTGGAAGCATCAGAGGATAAGATTGCACGCATCGTCGATCACTAGCTCGATTGAATTATAGGAGGATTCATTACTGAGTTCACGGTTGACACCTCAGTTAGCTACAGCGAGGCATAGAAATGCTTTCTCAAAGGACCGCGAGGTAAGTGCGTAAAGTCTTTGAATACTTGGATTAAAATTTTATTGTCCGAGAAGAGGGTTATGTAGTTACCTTGATGTCCGGAGCTACTCGAAGTGGAAAAATCTATAGGCACAAAGGAAGTAAGCGACTATAAAACAACCCCTTGATTTCACCTCCGCTAGGGGATGAGGAAGAACTCGCGAAGTTCTCACTACGAAGTGTGATCAATAGGATAAGGCAGAGAATTTCGCAAATACCACCCCTACCCACACCGCCACTAGCTTCACCACCATCACCTTCATCTTCACCCGTACCACCACCACCACCACTGTGATTCAATATGGCAAGCAAAGTGAAGTTGCTTGTGTTCAAAGGTTTGGGAAATGAGGATCCGGACCAATTCTGGTTCTTGATTTGAGCTATATGAGAAGTGCAAGGAGTTACACATGACAATATAAAGAAAGGGACATTGGTTAGTGCCCTGCAGGATCGAGCACTGAATTGGTATATTAAGCATTCCAATGATAATCGAAATGTGGAAATCATGGATATCCAAGTAGTGCTAAACAAAGAATTTAGTAGGCCAAAGTATGAAGCACAATAGATCATTGGATTCAAAGAGATCAAGATGCTACTAGGCGAGACTCATTAGGAGTTGGATTAGAGGCTGAGGTGTACGATTTGCGAAGCTAATAGGAATCTGACAGATGGACAGCACCACGAGTGTTTTTTAGCGTCACTAATGCCACACTTAAAGAGTGTGTTATCGCAAAAGAAGTTAACAACTCAAGTAGAGGCCTTAGAGATCACGATGAGGCTGCATGAGGCCCCAATGCAGGATCCTAACTTGGGAGTTCAAAAAATCTATTTGCAGCTGAAGAACTTATGCCTTAAGATGCAGATTCTAAAACAAGACAGGACAGCTCGACCCGAAGTGCACGAAGAGGTGTGGTGTGTAAAATGCAAGGGTCAGTGCCATGATAAAGACCGCAGCCTGGTGTTCGAAAATTACCTCGCGGGAAGAGGACTGATACCGTTAAGGCCAGAAGCATAAGTTGGACCTATCACAATGCCTACTTTATGGTGCACGATTTGTCAAATAGATGGAAAACATGCAAAAGACAACTACCATTTGTTACAAAAGTACACGCAGAATTCACAACACTTGTTATGTAACTTTTGTAGATCGGTGGGACACAATGAGCGCACTTGTAGAAGCTATGAGTTGATGATGGATAGAACTCCCACCTACAGATTTCAGGGTGAAATGAGACCCTTAGACCAGAACGCATGAGTGGCGGGAACAATACTTCAGGGGCGCAGATGAGGCCGAGGTGGAGGAGGAAATGGAAGAGGTCGTAGACAATTGATATGCTACAATTGTGGAGGGCCAAGGTATTATGCCCGTGATTGTATGAACCCAATGCATCTGTCATGTTTGTATTGCAACTTTTTTTATCATGAGAAACAAGATTGACCTATTGTTGCACTCAAAATTGTCACCTTGACATTTTGCAATCTGTGTGAGTCCAATATCACTCATACTTTCCTCCTTTACAAGTCTTGAGCCTCAGCTCCTCATATCAAGCCTTGAAAATAAGAGAAAACCCTCAAAAGTCTCTAAAACTCTGGTTCCGCACTTTCTCTTTGCATTCCTTGTGGTCCCGCACCTAATGGTTATGTCTCCTGCACACCTGACCGCTCTGTCTCTGTGTTATGGGTGCAGACCCTTGTAAAAGTTAAAAAGGCGTGAGTATATTCTAAAAACTCACTTTTAGTCATTTCTAGAAGCTTCTGGAAGGAATCTTAAGGTGGCAAGTTCGATCTCTTAAGGTTCATGCATCCCACACCTTAAGGAGATAACCCCTTGATGTGAGGATCTTATCCCTTTGAAGGAGGATTCTATCCCTTCATAGATGGACCTGTAACCTCCTCCTCTGCACCATAAAATGAAGCATTGGGATGGTTACTGGGGAGGTTAGAAGCTAAATATTTTTGAGGTGAAATGCTGTTGGAACTTAGTCTTCTTAGTTGAGTTTTTATAAGGAGAGATTACATACCTCTAAGATCTCGTTTGGAAGAGTGCAAGGCTTGTCAAAGTAAAGGAAATTCCTATTTTGGACCCCTGGAAGAGCTTGTTCAACATCAAGGCTGAAAAGGTTGTAAGGTTCTTCTACTTCAAAGTTAATACAAATAAGTTTGTTTTTCTCAATAAGGTATTGGTTCATGGTTTATTTTATGGATTCCTTGATCACCATGATAGATATGATTTATGATATTTGCTATGCAGGTGCTATTTCATGTTTACTTGTTTGTGATTGCAGGTTCTCAAGGGTAACTCTTTCGAATGATTGAAGGATGGCTACTATGAACAAGCGTTAGATCTAAGGTAGGGTCTTATCACGTCTATAGTATTTGTTTATAAATCGGATATTTCTAGAGAAAGATAGATTTGTTTGTCTGTATGTTGCTAGACTATCTTCTAATACTAGGGAGATCGGTCTTGTTTGCAAGATCGATTTATCCAACCAAAAAATTGGCGACTCCACTGGGGAACTAAATTTGATTTTTGGTTTTTCTTTGTCTTTGATTTGAGAAACTTGTTTTCGTTTCTGGTTTTTTTTTGATGTATGTTGGCTTGGGTAGTTTTTAGCATCTGGATTATTTTTTGTTTTTTCGAAGTTTTCAGGGGACCGCACTTTCTGTTTACAGACAGTGCGGGCATATCCGCACGTTTCCTTTAGTGAACAAAGCGGAAATGCACTTGGTTCTTCTAGAAGCCTTAGACCTTGTGAATTTTTTTTGAAAAACCTAAAATATTTTCTTTCAGTTAAGTTTAGGTTTCATTTAGGGTTTTTAGTGTCTACCCAGATCTGCATTTTTCCTATCAAAAATATCTTTTGAGTGAGTTCCAATGGTATTTTTGTTTTAGATGCTTTTCTAGAAGTTTTGCATGCCTGGAATGGTTTTCACTTGCTCCCTGTAGTGACTCAAAGATCAGAATCTTGAGAAATCTTAGATCACCCTGGTGTCTTTTGTCTTCTTGATGAGTCTGACTTGGTTGTGAAATCTGTCTTTTATGAGAAATAGGTTTAGTTTTCTCCTTGTAAATCTTTGAACAAGCTTTGTTATAAGTTTTGAATTTCATTTTTAAAAAAGAAAAAATATCTTGATGTTTTTGGTTGATTTTTTATTATGAACAAATGAATCCTTAGTTTACTAAACAACTAAGTAAAACATCCTAAAAAAGAATTGAAGCTTTTTATCCAATTTAGGTTTCTAAATGTTTTTAGATCTCAAGATTAGTTTTTTATAGTTTTGAGTGATTTTTAGAACTTGTAGATCTCTTTTGAAGCAAATTATTTTTGTAGTTTCGAGTTTTGAAAAGAGAAAGGGATTTTTTGTGAGCATTAATTAGTAGTCTAGTTTTGAGTTCTTACTGAAAAGACAAAAATATTTTCTTTTTATTTCCATGTTGAAAGAAAGAATTGTTTCTTAAAGAATTGCATTCTCAAACTCTTTCTTTTAGCCAGAATTTCATTGAAAGAAAAACGAATTGCTTATCATTTTAGGTGCATCTTTTTAGTATTTTTGGAGTCAAGTCTTCACACCATCAAAGTTTCATTTCCGTACCTATTGACTTAAAGAACAACCCATAAAAGCAACACTTAATTAAAATTTATCTAGTAATATTTTCTATTTCTAGGGCTCTTATCACCAATATAGCTTAGGCTAGTATCTTGGAGTAGGGAGTAATTAACTCTCCAAGATAGCTAAAACAAACAAGTAGCTACATCTTGTGGTAGGAAATAAATCCAATTTTAATTGGTATATTCTAGGAAGCTTATCTTAAAGGAGTCAATCACGATATCATGTCCAAACCTTTGAGACAATCAAGTCTGTTTCATTGGGAAAGATAGAATATTTGCATGTATTATAAATGGTAAACCTCGGATTAACCATTGTTGAAGAGTCTCGGGTCACTTGTTGGTAAACCTCGGATTGATCATTTTGAGGAGACTTCAAGGGGATTGAGCTTTGTTACTCTGCCCTTGTGCGTAGATCAGATCGTAGACTATTCCCCCAGTTGTATTTGTTGTTGTTGGTAACCTTAGTGTCCATAAACTTAAGATTATTTCCTCAGGTGACGGTGAAGGACAAGTCTCACTGTACCTGGAGTAGACATTGACTAGACTCACTTGGAATCTCTGGGGGGTTCTCTTCACTCGAGATGGTTTTGTGAAGAAACTTGTACCAATCTGTTTCATTAAGCAGGTTGTCGAGGTAACTGTTCTAACCGCCCTTTCTGTATTGAAATTCTACGACGGTGGATTTCACCACCAACTAGTGTTTTTAGTACGGGAAGTTACTGTTTGTATGTGGTTTGAGCTCTTAGATTTTTTTGAGGTGAGTTACTCATTTGTTTGTTCCTTTAGAGACTTTAGGTGGTTTTATTGAAATTTTCTTTGTTTGCGTGTGATTAATTAAATATTTAATCGTGGCTGAATTAACAAGACAATCTTGTACACTTCAGGGGAAACCTCCTGAGTACACATCAAGTCATCTTGAAGGGCTACGAGCTCCTGTATCACCTGGTGACAGTAGAGTTGGATCACCAGAAGCCGGAGAGTCATCTTTAATTGTTCATTGTGATTATCAAATATAAGCAACAAAGTATATTCAAGAGCCAATTTCATTTTCCGAAGTTACTGGTAGTATTTCTACTTCCAGTGAATTAGTTGAAGAACCTAAAATTTATGAGCCTGAAACTGAACCTGCTACTACTCCAACTTCAGGATTTGCTTCTCCAGCTTCTAGTGGTCCTGGTTCACCTAGAGTAGGAAATATCATTACTCAAAATCTTTCTTCTGGCCTCATTTCTATTGAAGAACTTGTTAGTCTAGACGAAGACGTAACTCTTCCCAAAAACCAACCAACTTTAAATCTTAGGGAGCACAAATCAATATTCTACAGTCCTTTTAGGAGTGACGCTTGGTACGTATCATTGACAAATTTTTTGGAAAACCCGAGTCTTAGTTTTTCACCACCTCGAATTCCTTTTCATCCTACACCAAGAGGTTATTATCCTACATTGATTATGTCAAGATAGTCATCTATGTTCTCCCAAACACCGAATTTTTTTTTATATGGCGGTCCTTTTGTTCCTTTGGGGTACCAGTCACTCGCTGGTACTTTTTCAGGAGCATCTCCTCAACCAATTGAACATGAGTTATCAACCGGTAATAATGGAACTCAAGCGTTGAATGCAGTAGAAATCCTTATAATGTTTGGTAGTATTCCAAATCCTCAACTTCAAGGTAGTCAGTTACCGCCTGGGGGGCAACCCCAAGGTAGTCAGTTACCACCTGGGTGGCAACCTCAAGGTAGTCATTTACCGCCTGGGGGGCAACCTCAAGGTAGTGAGTTACCACCTGGGGGGCAACCTCAAGGACAGTACATACCTCAAGCTCAACCCCAGACTCAATACATACCTCAAGGTCAACCCCAGACTCCGTACATACCTCAAGGTCAACCCCAGTTTCAGTACATACCTCAAGGTCAACCCCAGTTTCAGTACGTGCCTCAAGGTTATCAACCTCAAGGTGAGTACCCAACTCAAGGTTTCCAACCACCTTCTGGTTAATCATTTTTACAAGGATCTACAAATGTACCGCTTAATTATCAGCCCTACATTCAACCAAGTAATGGTCCTCCATATGCACAACCTTTTATGGGTCCATACTCCATAATAAATATCTTGTGGGATCCATCTCAAGCTCAACAGACTATGTGACCTAATGTGAAAATATCTAATCAACCTGGACAATCTTTGGTTTCTAGTCCAACCCAGCAACCTGTCCAACCTACTGTTCAAACCTCTGCAACTGGTTCAGTTCAGCAACCTGGGCCTAGCTCACCTCAGACTCTGCCTCAAACTCCTGCTACAACTGCTACAACTTCTGTTCAACCTACCACACCTATTTCTGGAGTATCTGTAGCTCTGGTTTCTACTATCCCTACATTAGTGCAAACTCCTCAAGTCTCTGTACCACAGTCAGGACCTACAGTTCAAACTTTGGTCCAAATGCCTACGGGACAAGTTAGTCCAAGTATGGTTGTCACAAGTCAACTACAATTCACTTATCAACCATACCAGGGATAGTATCAATTCGGTCCTACTGTACAAAACCCAGTTTATTAGTATCAACCATATCCTGGCTATACTTATCAAGAGCCTCAGCAACCCCAGTTTGGTCTGGTTAATTCTAGTTTCCCAGGAGGTTATAACATTCCTAATGCATATCCAATTCTAGGTTATCTTGGATATCCTCCTCTTGGGGCTGGTCTTGTTACTCAAGGTTTTCGTTACCCTAACCGTCAGTTACCATTTATTGCAACTTTGGATTTACCTGATTTGTCGCACCTTAGAACAATCCGATTTACTATCTTCTGTATTGGCTGCCAATGCCTAATAAGTTGCCCAGTGATATCCCAAAATTTGAAGGTAATTCTGGAGAGGATCCGTCAAATCATGTTATGACTTATCACCTCTGGTGTGCATCTAATTCCATCATTGGCGATTCAATTCGATTACGTCTTTTTCAACGAACTCTTATTGGTCTTACCGCCAAATGGTACATTGAGTTACCACGAGGCTCTTTTTATATTTTTAGTCAGTTAGCTGCTTCTTTCTTAACTCATTTTCAGTTGCCTGTCAGATACGACAATGGAACGAAACTGTTAACTTCACTAAAACAATCCACATCCACATATATTTCTGATCATATTTATGAATGGCGACGTAGAAGGCATTTAGTGAAAGTTTTCATTCTAGATCAAATTTTGGTGGAATGGTTCATTAAATCATTGTTACCTAAAATCACTGAAGATGTAGCTAAGGCAGGAGTTGTCACTGAAGAGAAATTCATTGCTCAGGCTCAATACCTTGACCTCGTCTATGTGCAATCAGGTACTTTACATGAAAAAATCCCTGATCTTCCAAAACACGATCAAATAACTAAGGCTCCTTCAAGGTCTCATGTCGCTGATGGTATGATTGGTTCAGTTAGTACTAAAAGCAAGAAGAAATATTCAAATAATTATTCTCCTATAATAACTTTACCTGATTCAGTTTCTTCCACTAAAATTTCTACCGACATACACGTCGTAGCATCATCTGCGGCCAAATCAAAATTCGGTGGTAAAAAGAAGGGGAAGAAGAAAAACAAACAAAACTCAAAAGAGAAAATAGATAAAAATGAATCTACTGATGAAAAACGTAAACCTCGCTATTCTTGTTTCATTTGCGACGAGGATCATTTTACAAAAGACTGCCCACATCAAGCAGAGGTTTCAAAAATTGTTAAAGGTTCTCAAACGCCTGCTGTCTTGAAGGATCCTTTTCGTAATCAAGATAGTAAGATGATCGGTTCTTCCTCGAATGCCTCAGAAGAACCCATTATGATGATGTCTCATGTCAGGATTTTGACGCGATTGCAAGATTATGGCAATAAAAATCCTGTTGGTGGTAAAGAAGTATAATCTTCTAATTCAAACACATCAACTACAACTCCTCCTAGTTCTGATCTGCTATAGATCGAGAAACCCAACCGTGACTTAGTAATCAAACCACCTACTAAAGGTACACTTTGTAAATCAGCTTTCAATCCACATGTGAGAGCTGCTCAGAATTATAACATTGTTGAAGACTTAGCTATTTCCCCTTCAGCAATGTTGGCTTTGGAAGTGATGCAATCATGCCCAACACAGTGTAAATTACTATTGTCTGCTATAGGAGTTGTTGATATTCAGGATTCAAACCTAATAATATTTGATTTAGAGAATAGTACACCCCGCCTACCTCATCAAATGGCTTTCCAGATTCCAGTGTTAGTCAAAAATAGACCTTGCTTTCAGACTGTGATTGATGAAGGAGCTTCTACATGTATTATGTCGATCCAGTGTTGGAGATCATTTGGTTCTCCCACACTCAATCAGTCTCTGACGATTCTAAAGGCTTTTGATGGCCGAGGGTTCCATCCTTTTTGTATTTTGTAGGATTTACCTATAGGGGTTGAAGGAAAAACCGTAAATCTAGATGTGGAAGTGGTTGATGCCCCTCTAGATTACAACCTTCTCCTAGGTCACAGTTGGTCTTATGCTATGACTGCTATTGTTTCATTGATTTTTCATCTTATCAAGTTTCCTCATAATAGAAAGATCATTATGATAGACTAGCTGACTTATTTCTCATCCGACCCAACCTTTTCAGATAGTATTCAACACGTTGGTAAAACAACTATCCCTTACAAGGATGTTGAGTAGGTTTGATTAAAGATTCTAGTTTACTAGGAACTTTTTCCTTCCCTCCTCCTAATGTATTGCCTTCTATTGCAACTATTCATATGATTTCATCGAGCACTATTGCTTTTGATGATCCTTGGATCGTACCTTCCGATTCTGAGGTGGATTCATTTGGTGGTGCAATGCCTTTGAGTGCCTTTGAAATTGCATATCAGACTGTACAGTCATTTTCTAATTCTTGTTCAACTGAAATTGATCCAATGAATGTGGTCCATGGGGAATCACTTTTGATGTCAACCTCAGCTACAACAAAACTTTCTCATCCTGTTCATACTGATGAGTAGATTTGTGAACTTTTGTCTGTTGATGATTTACCATGGGAAGATCTTCATCATCGATCTTCATTTTTACCTGAGATTGATCATTTTGAAAATGATTTTTCATCTATTTTTAATACTGACTATGTCAAAGAACCACATAATCCACTGCAACATTTTGATTCTGAGTTAAATTTGGGAAATATCTCTCGAACGGTTCCTATTGACATTTCAGTTAAACCCAGAATTATTGAAAACATTCATATAGGTGCTTCCTGTATGGACAATGAAATCCAAATCTATAAAGCCCTATTTCAAGAATTCGGCGACGTGTTTTCTTGGTCATATGAAGAAATGCCAGGAATCAATCCATCAATTATTGTCCATGAAATTAAAACCTACTCAGATGCTAAACCTGTCCGGCAACGTTTGCGTCAGATACATCCAAGAAAAGCAACTCTATCAAAGCTAAAGTTGAGAAATTACTTCATGCAAGTTTCATTTATCCATTTCCTTTAATAGATTGGGTATCGAATATTGTTCCTATTAATAAAAAACAAGGAATGATAAGAATATTTATCTACTATAGGGATATTAATCGAGCTTGTCCTAAAGACAATTATCCTACCCCCTATATCGATCAAATTATTGATGACTGTGCTGGCAGTGAAATGTTTTCCTTTACGGATGGTTTTTCTGGTTACAATCAAATAAACATACTCCCTATTGATCAACATAAAACAACTTTCATTTGTCCATGGGGGACATTTGCTTATTGCAAATTACCCTTTGGATTAAAGAACGCTGGAGAAACTTTTCAAAGGGCTATGTCTTACGCATTTCATGACATCAAGCATATTGTGCGGCCTTATCTCGATGATTTACCTTCCCATTCATTACGTGGAGCTGATCATCTCACTCATTTATGAGCTATCTTTATGAGATGTAGGCATTATCGAATTAGGTTGAATCCACAAAAATGTGTATTCTGCGTAGAAATGGGTCTCTTGCTAGGATTTGTCATTTCAAAAGCCAGCGTTCATGTCAATCCCTCGAAGGTTGAAGCTATCATCAAATTATCTCCTCCTTAGACTCTTTTCCAACTCCAAAGTTTGCAAGGGAAAGCAAACGTTTTATGTCATTTCATTCCTAATTATTCCGAGATAATGAAAGGTTTTACCAGGTTGTTGAAACAGAATACTCCATTCTTTTGGGATGAGATCACTGATAAATCTTTTGATGCACTTAAACACGCGTTAACCTGTGCACCGTTACTGCATCCTCCCAACTACAACTAGTATTACTTTTTGTACCTCTCCGCTTCTCATTCCACCATTGAGATGGTTTTAGTTCAGGAAGATGATTTCAACAATGAACATGTGATTTACTATCTTAGTCGCACTCTGCATCCGACTGAGCTTAAATATTTGCATGTGGAGAAATTGGCCTTGGCAGTTGTTCAAGTTGTCCAAAGATTTCGTCACTGCATCTTATTATGCAAAACCACGGTAATTTCTGACTGTAACCCTATGATGTATATCTTGACCAAAAAATTGCTAGGGGGCAAGTATTCCAAATAGATAGCTATCCTACAAGAATTTGACTTGGAATTTGAAAAATCCAAGGCAAAGAAATCTTTGGTTTTTGTTGAACTGGTGTGCGATTTCCCGCATACTGATACTGAAACTATGGCAGAGTAGCCCATTGCGGATGAATCCTTGTTTCTTATCAGTACTCTTGACCCTTGGTATGGAGATATTATTTTTTATCTCCAAACCCAATCTTTTCAGCCTGAAATCTCACGATCTCAGCGACAAAAAATACGTTTCCAATCCCAATAATACAATATTATTGGTGAGGCAGTTTATCGTCGTGGGGCGGATTCTGTTTTCCGACATTGTCTAACTCATGAAGAAGCTGAAAAGGTTCTGAATGACTGTCAGTTTGGAGCATGTGGCGGTCATATGTCTGGGTATGCCACAGCCCAAAAGATATTGCACGCTAGTTATTAAAGGCCATCCTTATTCAAATATTGTATCTATGCAGTCCGGAAATGCCACAATTGTCAATTTTTTTATCGTAAGATGCATGCTCCACCTGCTCCTCTCCACCCTATAATTGTTGTTGGTCCTGTCTCAAAGTGAGGTATTGAATTTATTACATGTAATCCTCACTCGGCCGGGGGGCATGCGTATATTATCCTAGCGGTAGATTATTTTACTAAGTGGGCTGAGGCGATGCGTACATTTTCGGTAGACGGCAAGACTGCTACAACTTTCATATTCAATCATATAATTGCTAGATTCGGTGTTCCTCAAGCTATTATTATTGATCATAGAAGTCACTTTCGTAATATCATGATGATTGAACTGACAGATCAACTTGGCCTGTGCCATGATAGTTCTACTCCATATTACCCGTAAGCTAATGGTCTGGTTGAAGCTATCAATAAATGTTTAGTCACCATGATCCAACGAATCATTGGTATTGATAAGTCGAATTGGCATACCATGCTATTTTCAACACTTTGGGCATATCGGACCTCAGTAAAAACATCAACAGGTTTCACTCCTTTTCAACTGGTCTACGGTTTGGAAGCAGTGCTACCTATTGAATGCGAAATTTTGTCATGACAATTAGCCATAGAATTACTCCTAGCTACTTCTGAAGAAGAGAAACATTTTTTGTACTTAGCTCAGCTAGATGAGAATCGATGCACTGTTGCAATAGCAAACAAGACTCATGCGAAACGAATAAAAGCTCAGTGCGACCGAAATGTTACACCTCATAATTTTTCAAAAGGAGACCTAGTTTTACTATATGATTAAGCAAACGATAAACTAGGAGCTAGAAAATTTGTACGTATGTGGCATGGTCCTTACATTGTTAAGTGAAAGCTGGAAAAAGGGGCTTATGAATTGGTAGATTTTGACAGTGTCTCTTTAGGTAAACCCAGAAATGGGCTTTATCTAAAGAGATATTATGCTTAAATTTCGATGTGGAGATTTTTTTGTTAGATTAGTTTCTTTAGAGTTGGTGTGTTTTAGATTAGAAAAGTGTGCCTAGTTTAGACAGTTCTCTTATCATTATTCCTGCTTATCTTGATTTTACTCTAGATATTGCAGATGTCGACGTCTCTTCAAACATACATTGGTTTTGCTGATGGTGCTTATCGTAATACACATAAAATTTCTTCCTTATCTTGGGTTATCTATTCACCCTCTGATAAGTTAGTATCTATGCATGGGGTGAGCCTCGGTCAAGCAACGAATAACACTGTAGAGTATAGTGCAGTGATTGAGTTATTATCTAAATCCATCTCATTTGGGATTTGGAGTTTTATTTTTAGGTTGGATTCTGAACTCATTGTATTACATCTTAACAGGGTTTATGCCATTAGAAATCCAGTGTTATTAAGATTATTTTTGAGAGTTCGTCTCTTGGAACGTGAATTTGATTACATTGAGTACCAGCATATTCCAAGACATTTAAATACATTAGCAGATGCAGTTGCTTCTTCTATGATAAATAGACATTTGCAATAATCAAAACAATAAATCTAAAAGCATTCAATAACAAATTACACGAGATAGTCGGTAATAATGATATATCATAGCAGAGAAGAAGTGTGTCAAAATATACATCGTCTTTGATCATAGGTTTAAAAACACCTTATGATCAACAAAAATGATAATACAAAAAGGACAAAAATGCTGTGTGAGTCTACAAAATCGATCATCCTATCCGTGGTGATGAGCACGATAAGAAACCACTGCTTAGGCCACCCTACATAGGAACCTCCTAAAAGGTCCTTAGACCCCAATCACATATCTTTGTAACCTAAGTGGAATATCATCTATGCCCGTCTCTAGAATATATACTGTCAAAACACTCTAGATGATTCTCCAAGTCAGTCAGGATCTCTGTAGATTGGTCCTATGGGGCTGGCACTGCTATAGCTGGGTGTCTCCTCTCATAAGGCTGGAGAACGGCTGGTTGTTGTCGACCCACATCTGCATTTAAAACTTTTGATTATAATTTTTTGATGATTTAAAAAAAAAATTAATTAAAACTTAGAAAGTGTTGAAAATAATTTTTACCTGAATCATCCCATTGCTCTCCTAACAGAAGAGTCATGTCTGGGTCACCACGATAATCCATCCTGGCGTATGGAAAATCCTGAATCACAAAAATTTGGTTGTTCAACCAACGAAAATACTCAGGCAGAAATCGAACAACCTCTGAGCCCTCATCAGGGTGATGGGCCATTAAAGCAATCCATCGCATTATCTTAGGCTCTCGAGGAAGACCAACATCAACAAGAATATGCTGTGGGGTGTCAGGCGGAAAGAGTCGATTTTGCGGAAAAAACCAACCTCCCTAGGAGCTTAAGGCTCTCTAGTGACAAACAAGACAATTAAGAGCAATCCTTCTCTAAATATGCATTTATCATACAAGAAATCAAGTGTTTAGATCCTACCTGTAGTCCAAAGCTGTTGTAGTAGTTCAGCCTCGCCGATCCAGATGAGCTCCTCCTTCACTTCGAAACCTGCATTCACTAACAATCAAACGATTAAATAGCACCTGATTATCTCATAAAATAAAACATATTTAACATACAGACCAAGGAGTATATGAAACAACTCATAAATAACAAATTGTTGAGAAGAATGGACTTATTTGCATTAATAGGAAACAAAAGGAACCATTACAACCTGAGCCTTGGTGTTGTGCAAGTCCCTCCGAGGGTCCATCAAGGGTTCTCCTTTACTTTGATAAGCTCACCCACTTCCAAATGAAACAAGAAAGGATGGGAATCTCTCCTCACAAGCTTCTACAAGGAAGTCCTAATTCCAGCAGCATCTACCCTTAGGAATATTCAGCTTTCAACCTCTCCTCCTTCTAGCCCAATGCCTGTATTTATAGTGCTCAAGAGGAAGTTAATCAGGTCCACCATCAATGGGATAAGCCCCTCTTTGGATGGGACATCTCCCCTCTTGATGGGATAAGTTCTTCTTTCATAGGGATACATGAACCATCTGGAGGCGCTCAATACACGTCGAACAACCTTCTAGAATGCTCTAGAAATGACCACAAGTAACTTTTTTAAGATGAAACTCGCGCCTTTTGACCTTTACAGGGGTACGCACCCACCCCTTTACATACAGAGCGTACAAGTACGCAGGTATTGTGAACTTGAGGTGCGTACACGCAGGTAAGGCTGAGAGAATCTGCGTACCCAGAGATAAATACATTTTTAAAGACTTTCTCTCTTTCTTGGAGTTTGACATGGAGAGCAGAGGTATGAGACTTGCCAAGGAGGATAGTATGACAGTTGATGGAGCCATACTAACTGCAAATAGTCATGGTGACATTTTTTAGTGTAACAGATTGCCCCCTAAAGTGCGAAGCCTGTAGTAGATTAGGGTTTTATATCATCTAGGAAGGGTGAAGCGCTTTATCATTTCAAGGATTATCTCGTGGAGAGCCCAGTCAGAACCTACAATTTTCAACACAAAATACATGTATAAGATTATATCATCGTTGATGTAGGCATTCCCATACTCAGATCAAAAACTTTAACTAACAGACTAACTACTGCTCTGATACAAGAATGATTTTGCAGTACATCATAATCATAGACTTGTGTAGACACAGTATGGACGCAGTCATCTGTTTATAATTGGTCTACTATATAATGAATACAAAACTCCTCATAGCTTGGATGGTGGAAACTAGATCCAGGGTCTTCATTTCTACTTCCCGAAATGGTACGATTCTAGCCATGCGAATAAATGAGTTGATGTCGAACATGGTAGAAACCACTTGATTACCAGTCGATGATGTAAATTGTTAACAAGTGTGAGAGAGACCACCAGTGATGTCAATGGCTCTCAAAGTACCCAGTACAATCCATGAGATGTGAATGAATGAGTTGATGTCGAACATTTGATGGAGTCCTTCGATCGAAAGTCAATGATGTAAACTAACGTCAAAGGCGAGAAACCTGCCATTGATGCATGAAAACTTCAAGTTACTGACGATTTCTAAGTCATCTCTCTAGATAATTTGCTGATGTCGATAGAAAGCAACCCGTTGTAGGCAAGCCCACAACACGAAATCATAGTTCAAGTTGAAGAAATGTTGTTGTAAGGACTGACTCAGGGATGGTCAAGATGGATGACAAGGTATTTTGCAGATGAAAGTTTTGTTTGCAGACCTCTTGAACACATAACGACACAACAGATGGCTTGGTGACGAATGACTCAAAGTTAATCCCCGGAACCCGGATGAAGACTTTCAATGTGGTTTAATCAACTGTGAGGCAAAGGATTTCCCAACCCAGGTGAATGAAAAAGTGTCACGTTCAAGAGTGGTAATAAGGTTTCTTCTGAGACAAAGGATAACAAATAGGCTCATTCTTCTCTCTTTTCCCCCACCATTTCTGGCAAGTACCTCTTTATTTTTTACAAGCTTGAGGAGGATAACATATGCTTGATTATAAGCTCATCCTTCGGATGAGTCCAACTTAGTTTTGATTCGAACCCTAAGAAGGAGTGGTTCGTTCCTGTTTGTAATTGAACAGGTCCTTTACTGTGAAATTTTAACGAGTCCAGTATAGGAGAAACTCGGCGTTTTTCAATTTTAGAGAGTCTGAAAAACTTAAGAAAACTCCAGGTTGAACTTTTTCGTAAATTTGTGTCCCCCAAGCCCGAAAAAGTATAAAATAATACCTGGGAGAACCGCTTGATCTTGCGACCAAGGAGTACTTTCATGATTAGTGCCTCTGACCTGAAAAGTAAAAAGTGATCAAGGACATGTCGTTTTATTTCCAGTATCGACTTTGAAACGACAAAAACCCGACGATCTTTTCCTGTTTTTACGGTCAGAAAAGGGCTGTAAGGGAACCGTCTTTTAATTCCATTTTAACGAGTGTAAAAGAAACGCTCGGCAATCTTTTCATGTTTTAGGAGTTAGAAAAGGGCTTAAAAGATGACTCTGATGTTTTTGGTTCGTGAAAAATGACAATTTTCCCTCAAAATCCTTTTGTCCTGCACAAAAACAACACATTACTCATACCTATTTAAGATAGGCAAAAATACATTGAAAAATATCCTTCCATGGTGAAAAATAAACAAACTTAGCATTCATTCATCCAAAAAAACCTATAAAAATACTTTTTACCATGTCATTTTTACCATTTTACTATTGAAGGAGAGCAAAGGGCTTTTGGCAAGAAACTTCCCGTGGACTTTGCGGAGAATCCGACCGTCGGAATCGAACGCCGTCTCTTTCAGGTATTTCACAACATCCTCCTCTTTGTTTTCATCCATTTAGAATTTCATTTTAAGCCCTAGTTTGATTTTTTGGGGGCTTTAGGGTTTTAGGATCCGCCTTTCGGGGTACGCAGGTACCCCATGGGTGACCTGCGTACCCCGACATTTTCGTGTATGGGAAAATGGCCGGAGTACGCAACCTACCTTCAGAACAGCTGTGTACCCACACTCTGTTTTCTGAACGCGGGGTGCGTACTCCGCGCAAAGGATTTTTAAACCCCCAAATCTCAAATTTGAACCATTAATTTTTGATTTAGTGAATTCTAATGCATGTTTTCTGGTGTGTAGATTGCCCACCATGCTTGATTGGCGCGAAAGAGAACATGAAGATGTCGATTTGGCCGCAATAAATCATCAACCTTCCATTGATGCTTTGAAGGCATGCGGACTATACAAATACTGGGCCATACCTGGCATGAGGGCTCAGGTGAGATTCTTAGAGTGGCTGGTTGAAAGGTGGAACGTTCAGGATCAATGCTTTTACATCGGAGGGCACCAGCTCGAGATAGAGCCCTCAGACATATATTTTCTCACTGGTTTGCCTAATAGGGGCGAGCAACTTTCTCTGTTCGGGACTAGGCCGGGTGGCCAATCCCTTGCTAGTCTCTGGCTAGAGTGGTGCAATAATCAAAACCAGGATAAGGGGATAGAAATCAAATACATATCCCGACTTGAACTTATGGTAATTGCCTTTACAGTTACCAGACTCTGCGGTGCAGCCGCTTTACATATTGCCACCGGGTCCCAAATGCGAATGGCGGTTGATTGCTTCCGAGGTACCATTTTCAACTGGTGCGATCCTGTGTTGGCCAATATGAAGGACCAACTGACTAGGGAAAATAACGGGCAATTAAAGACCTTTGGGTATGGGCATTTAGTTGTGAGCTTTGCCCTAGAGAGAGTTCTGATGCTGATCCCTTAGCATCTCACTGTTGAGGTCAGGCCTCATCGGGAGCCAAAGTTGACACGATGGGTTACGGTGATGGCCCGGCATCCTGACAAGGGAGCGGCAGTTGTCCGATTTCTTGCGGGTTACTTTCACTGGTCGGAGGACTAGGTCTTTGCGATCCAGGATTTTCCATATGCCGGAGTAGATTTTCGTGGTGATCCGAACATGGTTCTTCCACAGGGAGAACAATGGGGCGACAGAGGTACTTCATTTTTCACAAGTTTTTAAATTATCTAATTTTTTTTGTTTTTATATATCGTCTCAAAACTGACAGCAAAAATTTTCAAAATGCAGATGTAGGTCCACAGGGTCCAGCCAACCTCCGGCCTTTCGAGAGGAGACAACCAGTTGCACCGGTACCGGTCCCACAGGATGCGGCTGCAGAGACGCTAGCTGAGTTGGAGCAGGATCTAGAGCGTCTGACGACGGATATACCTGAGACTACTATAGATGATATTCCTATCAGACTTCAGCGCTATGTAGTCGCAGTCCCTGGACCTTTTAGGAGGTTCTTGTGTAGGGTAGCCCGTGCAGTGGTGTCATATAGGGAGCACCACCAGTGATTGGATGGTCACTTTGTAGACACATGTGACATTTTGGTTTTTTGTACTTATCATTTTTGCCGATCATAAGGTGTTTTTCAACCTATGATCGAAGACGATGTATATTTTTTGACACACTCCTATCTATATATATCATTATTACCGGCTTATCTTGTTAAACATGTGTGATGAAATGTTTTTAAATTTACATGTATGATTATCGCAAATGTCTGTCTAACATTCGAGAAGAAATTGCATCTGTTAATGTATTTAGAGACCTTGGAATATGCTGATATTCAATGTAATCAAATTCACGTTCCAAGAGACGTACTCTCAAAAATAACCTTAATAACACAGGATTTCTAATGGCATATACTCTATTAAGCTGTAATACAACAAGTTCAGAATCTAGCCTCACTATCAAACGTCGAATCCCAAATGAAATAGATTCAGACAATAACTCAATCCCACATGATTGATGATTGATGCTATGTGATTCGTTCTCCACATTTCACTAGTTTCAATCCCACTTCTTCACCCCTGTGAGCATCACCCGATGCAATGAGTGCTAAGTGAACTATTCAAAAATCATGAGAAATTAGTCAGTTACGACTACCTCTCATGGAAATGGTCATACATGAATGATCTTACTTAACGCAGTTGAATCCCAAAATGATATCTAATATAATGCACTGCGTAAAACCCCCATACCTAAGGGATCTCTACTTGAATGGTTCATGAGGCACAATACTTGCTAAGGTTTTGCAAATGGGGTAGCAAGCTAAGTGGGTTTGATTGTGGGGAAAAACTCCACAGTTAAGCGCGCTTGAGCCAGAGGAGTTCTGGGATGGGTGACCTCCTGGGAAGTCCTGGTTACCGGGTGCAAGGCCCGGAAGTGATGATTGATGCTATGTGATTCGTTCTCCACATTTCACTAGTTTCAATCCCACTTCTTCACCCCTGTGAGCATCACCCGATGCAATGAGTGCTAAGTGAACTATTCAAAAATCATGAGAAATTAGTTAGTTACGACTACCTCTCATGGAAATGGTCATACATGAATGATCTTACTTAACGCAGTTGAATCCCAAAATGATATCTAATATAATGCACTGCGTAAAACCCCCATACTTAATAACTCAATCACTGCACTGTATTCTGCAATGTTGTTTGTTGTTTGACCGAGGCTCGCCCCATGCATAGAAACTAACTCGTCAGAGGGCGAATAGATAACCCAAGCTACGGAAGAGATATTCTATGTACTACGACAAGCACCATCAGCGAATCCAATGTACGTTTGGAGAGGCGTCGACATCTGCAATATCAAGAGTAAAACCAAGATAAGCCAGAATAACGACGAAAAACACACTTTCTAAGCTAAGCACACTGTCTAAACTAACAAACACACCAGCTAGAAAGAAAAAACCTAACCTAACTAAAATCTCCATACCCATCTTTTAAGCATAATACCTCTTTAGGTAAAGTCCATTTTTGGGTTTACCCAAAGAGTCCCCGTCAAAATCAACCAGCTCATAGGCCCCTTTTGCTAGCTTTCGATTGACAATGTAGGGCCCATGCCACATAGGAACGAATTTTCCAGCACCTAGCTTATCATTAGCTTGATCATATAATAGCACTAGGTCTCCCTCCGAAAAATTTTGAGGGGTCACATTTCTATCATACTGAGCTTTCATCCGTTTCGCGTGAGTCTCGATTGCCAATGCAGCATCACATCGAGTCTCATCTAATTGAGCTAAGTATAATAAACGCTTCTCCTCTTCAGAAGTAGCTGGAAGTAAGTCGACAGTCATTTGAAGTGATGGGATTTCGCATTCAATGGGCAACACAGCTTCCAAGCCATAAACTAGCTGGAAAGGAGTGAACCCTGTTGATGTTTTCACTGAGGTTCGGTATGCCCATAGCGCTGAAAATAACATGTTGTGCCAATTCGACCGATGAATACCAATGATTCGTCGGATCATGATAACCAGAACTTTGTTGATAGACTCAACCAAATCGTTGGCTTGTGGATAATAAGGAGTAGAGCTATCATGGCGCAAACCAAGCTGGCTTGTAAGTTCGGTCATCATGATGTTTCGAAAATGGCGCCCATGGTCAGTGATGATTGCTTGCGGGACACCAAACCTAGCTATAATGTGATTGAATACGAAAACTGTAGCTGTCTTTCCGTCTGCCTCGAATGTAGGCATCGCCTCGGCCCATTTAGTAAAATAATCAACCGCGAGGATGATATACGCATGCCCCCGTCCGAGTGAGGGTTACAAGTAATAAAATCGATACCCCATTTGGCGAAAGGACCAACGGCAATTATAGGGTGGAGAGGAGCAGGTGGTGCGCGCATCTTGTGATCAAACACTTGACAGTTGTGGCATTTTCGGACCGCAATGATACAATCTTTAAACATGGACGGCCAGAAGTAGCCAGCACGCAACACCTTTTGGGCTGTGGCATACCCAGACATATGACCGCCACACGCTCCAGAGTGACAGTCATTCAAAACCCTCTCAGCCTCTTCGTGAGTTAAACAACGTCGAAAAACCAAGTCTGCCCCCCGGCGATAAAGTGTATCTCCAATGATTTTGTACTGTTGGGACTGGAATCGAATTTTTCGACGCTCCGACTTTGAAAGTTCAGGCCGAAAGGATTGGGTCTGGAGATAGACGATTATATCCCCATACCACGGATCTACAGTACTGATGAGAAACAAAGATTCGTCCGCAATGGACTCCTCTACCACAGTCTCTGTGTCAGCACGCGGGAAATCACACATTAACTCCACAAAAACTAAGGATTTCTTAGACTTGGACTTCTCAAACTCCAAATCGAACTCTTGTAGGATAACGATCCATTTAGAGTACTTGCCCCCTAGCAGTTGTTTAGTCAAAATATAAATCATAGGGTTGCAATCCGAAATAACTGTAGTTTTATGGAGAAGAATGTAGTGACGAAAACGCTGGACAGCTTGAACGGCTGCCAGGGCCAATTTCTCCACATGCGAATATTTTAGCTCAGTGGGATTTAACGTCCTACTAAGATAATATATCACATGTTCTGTTCTGAATTCATCTTCCTGCACTAACACCATTCCAATAGTGGAATGCGAAGCTGCAAGGTATAAGAAGTAGTCCTGGTTGTAGTTGGGAGGATGCAACAATGGTGCATGGGTCAATGTGTGCTTAAGTGCATCAAAAGATTGCTGGGCAATCTCATCCCAAGAGAATTGAGCGTTCTGTTTCAACAACCGGGTAAAACCCTTAGTGACCTCGGCATAGTTTGGAATGAATCGGCGTAAAAAGTTTGCTTTCCCCTGCAAACTTTGGAGTTGGTGCAAATGCGAAGGAGGAGGTAATTTGATGATAGCTTCGACCTTCGAGGGATCGATGTGAATGCTGGATTTTGAAACAACAAATCCCAGCAATCGACCCGCTTCTATACAGAATACACACTTGTGCGGATTCAACCGAATACGATAATGCCTACACCTCATAAAGATTGCTCGTAAGTGGACAAGGTGATCAGCTCGATGTAAAGAATGAGCAGGAAAATCATCAAGGTACGGTTGCACAATGTGCTTGATGTCATGAAATGCGTAAGACATTGCCCATTGAAAATTGGCTCCGGCATTCTTAAGTCCAAAAGGTAATTTGCAATAAGCAAATGTCCCCCATGGACAAATGAATGTCGTTTTTGGTTGATCGGCAGGTAGAATATTGATTTGATTATAGCCCGAAAAACCGTCCATAAAGGAAAACGTTTCACTTTCGGCATAATCATCAATTATTTGATCGATATAGGGTGTTGGGTAGTTGTCTTTTGGACAAGCTCGATACAGATTCTTATTGTTCCTTGTTTCTTGTTAACCGGAACAATATTCGATACCCAATCTGTTAACGGGATCGGATAAATGAAACCTGCTTTCAACAGCTTCTCGACTTCTGCTTTAATCGCAGCCGCTTTTCGAGGGTGAATCTGACGCAACCGTTGCCGGACGGGTTTAGCGTCCGGGTAGGTCTTGATCTCATGGACAACAATGGCGGGATCAATTCCTAGCATTTCCTCGTAGGACCAGGCAAACACGTCGTGGAATTCTTGGAATAGGGCCTTGTAAGTTTGAATTTCATCATCTGTACATGAGGCACCTATATGAATGTTATCAACAATTTCGGGCTTCATTGAAATGTCAATGGGAACAGTTCGAGAAATATTCCCTAAATTCAGCTTTGAATCAGGATGTTTCGTTGGACTCTGAGCTTCTTTGACATATTCAGCGGTAAATATAGATGAAAAATCATTTTCAAAGACATTGCCCTCAGGTAAAAACGAAGATCTATGATGGAGATCTTCCCATGGTAGATCGTCTACACTTAGGATTTCGCGAAGTTGCTCGCAGATGACACGACTTCGGGAAATTCTATCTGTTCTGAGGTTGATGTGAAAAGTGATTCCTCACTGACCACATTCATTTGGTCGATTTGGGTTGAACGCGGGTCGGTAAAAGACACTACGGCTTCATAAGCAATTTGATATGGATTCAAAGGCATAGCATCACCGAATGAGTCTATCTCAGATTCAGATGGGACAATCCAAGGATCATCGTAAATAATGGTGTCTGATGTAATCATATGAATAGATGCAAATGAAGGGTCTGCATTGATTGGAGGAAAAGGAAAAGTTCCCAGTAAACCGGAATCTTTAACTAAACCTATGCCAACGTCCCTGTAAGGGATAGTCGTTTTACCGACATGCTGGATACTCTCTGAAGAGGCTGGGTCAGATGAAAAGTAAGCCAGCTGGTCTATTGTCACGATCTTGCCATTATATGGAAATTTTATTACTCTGAAGACCGATGAAACGATCGCTGTCATAGCATATGACCAACTTCGACCCTTTAGAAGGTTGTAGTCTAGAGGGGCATCAACCACCTCCACATCCAGACTAATATACGTGGACGTCGATTGTTTTAGTGAAGTTAATAACTCCGTGCCGTTATCGTATCTGACCGGCAACTGAAAGTGAGTTAAGAACGAGGTAGCTAACTGGCTAAAATTGTAAAAAGAGGCCCGTGGTAACTCAATGTACCACTTGGCCGCGAGACCAATGAGTGTACGCTGGAAAAGACGTAAGCGGATCGAATCATCCGAGATAGAATTTGAAGCACACCAGAGGTGGTAAGTCATCACATGATTCGACGGGTCCTCTCCAGACTTACCTTCGAACTTGGGTATGTCACTGGGAAACTTATTTGGCATTGCCGGCCAAAATGGAAGATAATTGATTGGATCGTTCGTTAGGCGCGACAAGTCTGGTAAATCCAAAGTTGCGATAAACAGCAATTTCCGGTTCGGATCCCTAAAACTCTGAGTCATTATACCAGCCCTAGGAGGAGGATATCCAGGATAACTTGGAATAGGAATCGCATTCGGGATATTGTATCCTCCCGGAAAAACAGGATTAACCGGACCGTACTGGGGTTGTTGAGGTTGTTGATAAGTGTACCCAGGATACGGTTGATACTGGTAAACTAGCTGCTGGACAGCTGGCCCATATTGGTACTGTCCCTGGTACGGTTGATAAACGAATTGTGGTTGAGTAGTGACAACCATACTTATACCAGGCTGGCCTACAGGCATCTGAACCGTAGTTTGAATCGTAGATCCAGACAAAGGTAAAGATGTCTGAGGAGTAGTTGCAGAGACAGTAGAAACAGGAGCTGTCGATACTCCAGAAGTAAGTGTGGTAGACGGAACAGATGTTGCGGTAGTTGCAGCAGTCGTTTGAGATGGAGTACTAGGCGCAATGGGCCCAGACTGAGAAACTACCAAAGGTACAGAAGTTTGAACATTTGACTGGACTGGTTGCTGGGGTGAACCAGAAACTAAGGGTTGTCCAGCTTGAGATGACAACTGTACACTTGGCTGCAAGACCTGTTGAGCCTGCGAAGGATCCCACACTATAGTCATTCCGGGGTATTGACCCATGACAGGTTGAGGATATTGAGATCCATAATCAGATTGAGGATAGGATTGATAATTGAAAGGCACATTTCCCGTACCTTGAACATAATATTGACCTTGGGGCAGTTGATAACCTTGACTTGAGTATTGACCTTGAGGGAGATAGCCTTGAGGTAAATATTGATACTCGGGTTGGCCTTGAGGCATAAATTGATACTGAGGTTGACCCTGAGGTACATATTGAGGTTGGGGTTGACCTTGAGGAATGTATTGCACCATAGGTACATACTGTCCTTGAGGCTGCCCCCCAGCCACAACTTGTGTACCTTGAGGTTGCCCCCCAGGCGTTACTTGAGGCTGCCCCCCAGGCGGTAACTGACCACCTTGAGGTTGAGAACCGGGATTTGAACCTGACATCATATAAATGTCTCCTACACCCAACGGTTTATTACCATTGTTTCCAGCTAATAACCCATGTTCAATGGGTTGAGGAGATGCTCCCGCAAAAGTACCAGACAATGACTGATACCCAGAGGGAACAGAAGGACCGCCGTACAAAAATGATTCAGGCGATTGAGTAAACATTGACGACTGACCAGACATATTCACAGGAGTATAAATACCTCCGGGTGGAAAAGGAGTACGAGGTGGAGAAAAACTTGACCCTGAGTTGTCTAAATAATTAGTTAACGAAAGGTACCAAGTAGTACTTCTAGGAGGACTGTAAAATATGGATTCACGCTCCCTTAGATCAATAGTAGGTTGATCTTCAAGGTAAGGGATGCCTATTTCTTCCTCTGGAGCAAGTTCTTCTATAGCAATCAAACCAGCAGGAAGATTTTCGGTGATAACTCGTTCTACTCTTGGTGAATCAGGAGCACCGGAAGTTGGAGTAACAGGTTTAGATATTTCAGGTTCCTCACCTAAATCACTAGTAGATGAAAAACTACCAGCAAGCTCGGAAACTGCAACAGCTTCAGGATTATAACCTGTTTCTAGACTTTGGTAATCTGGATGGACTACCAATGAAGATTCTCCTTCTTCAGGTGAACCTACTCTACTGCCACTAGGAGGAGTTACAAGGACTTTCAAACCTTCGTAATGACCCGGGACGTCTTCAGGAGGTTCACCCCGTAATCTACGAGATTTCCTCAACAAATCAGCCACGGTAACAATCTCAGGTGACTTGCCCCGAAGTCTACGGGACTGTCTCGGTAATTCTGCCACCGTTAAAACTTTTTAACTACTGCACACGAAAACAAAATAAAATCTCAAATCAAACCACCTAAAGTCGCTAAAGAACCAAACAAATTTGAAACACATGCCGAAAGAATCTAGGGTGTCAAACCACACACAAACAGTAAGCTCTCCGGACCGAAAACACTAGTTGGTGATTAAACCCAACCTCGCAGAATTCAGTACAGAAATGGCGGGTGGAACAGTTACTCCGACAACCTGCTTAATGAATAGACTGGACGAAGTTCCTCCACTTTAACCGTCTCAAGTGAAGTGAACCCCTAGAAAATCCAAGTGAGTCTAGCCGACGTCTGCTCCAGGTACAGTGGGATCTTCCCTCCACCGTCACCTTGGGTAGAATCCTAAGATTATGGCCACTAAGGTTACCAACAGCAAAAAATACACCTGGGGGAACAGTCTACACTCCGACAGCACGCAAGGGCAGAGTATCAAGCTCAATCCCCTTACCAGCTCCTTGACAATAATCCAAGGTTTACCGATAAGTGACCCCTGGCTCCTCGACAATGGTTAATCCGAGGTTTACCGTTTGTAATACGTGCGTGTCTGGCATCGTTCCCAACGAGGGAGGATTGATCCCCTCACTGGTTCGGACACGAGCTCGTGCTTCTCCTTTAAGAGGAGCTTTCCCAGAGTATAAATGCAATAGTTGGATTTATCCTACCACAAGATAAGCTACTTGTTTGGTTTTGTTGTCTTGGAGAGTTAATTACTCTCCTACTCCAAGGCACTAGCCTGATCTATATTGGTGCTTCAGAGCCCTAGTAAAAGAAAAAGTTACTAAGTTGATTTTACTTTAAGCGTTAATTTTTATGGCTTTTCTTTTAAGACAAAAGGTAGCGGAGATGAAACTAATGGTGTGTAGACTCGACTCAAACCACTACAAAGATGCACTTAGGATGATTTACACTACTTTTCTTTTTCAATGAATTACCTAGCTAAGAGAGTTGGAAGATGCAAAATTGATAAAAGAAACTTTCTTAACAGACATTCAAAGAAACAATCTCTTTATCTTTTCCAAGCATACAACACATGACCACTCATTACGTGCACGAAAATTCCTTTATTTTTCAAAACACTTCAAATGCTACTTAAAACAAACTTTTCAAAGGAGATGTTTTTGTATTTTTTCTATTTAACAAAGCATATAAAACTGTTTTAACAAAAATAAATCTCAAAATCTATAAAATCTATGAAAAACTCACTCAAAAGCAAATCAAAAGGAAATATACCCTAAAGCAAATCTAACGAGGCAAAATCCTACAAAGATGATTCCAGGTTGTTTTACTCGGCAACAATCAAACCAAGGACCAGCTCATGCAGAATCATAAACTAGTCAAAAACAAAAATCAAACTCTTTTGTTCTTTTTGTAAAATGAAATTCACAACTCAATCAACAAGCTTTTCGAAATTCACCAAAGAGACAACTCAAAGGTAGGTTGCTCACACAGGTAGACTTTATGACAGGTCCGACTCCTAAGAAGACTGACAAAACCAGAGAGATCTAAGGTTTCACAACTTCTAACGCCAAAGTCACTACAGGACCAATGCAAAAATCAAACCCTAGGGCTTAAACTTCTATGAATTCCACTAAAACTCTTGACGCTAACGAAACAAGTTCAGGTGAAGATCTCTGACAGGTAACCAGTGGATCTGGGCAGTAAAAACTAATTAAAGACAAAATCTAAGAGGAAAAATGGAAAAAATTGGAATTTTCTTAATTTTTAGCAGGGTACGCAGGCAACCTGTTCAGACAGGTGCGGGCCCGCTCTGTGCACAAAGCGACAGTGCGTACAGGTACGCACTGTGCTCCACTCAGAGGGTGCGTACTACTGGAAAAACCAAGAAAAACTAAAATCTAATTTAACCCTAAGCTAGCCCACCCAAATACACAGTCAAACAGCCAAAAACCAGAAAATAAACAACTTTTCTCAGATCAAAGTTTCACACAAAGGAAAAATCATTCACATCAATGGATTCCCCAGTATGGTCGCCATTTTGTCAGGCGGAAAGAGTCGATTTTGCGGACAAAACCAACCTCCCTAGGAGCTTAAGGCTCTCTAGTGACAGACAAGACAATTAAGAGAAATCCTTCTCTAAATATGCATTTATCATACAAGAAATCAAGTGTTTAGATCCTACCTGTAGTCCAACGCTGTTGTAGTAGTTCAGCCTCGCCGATCCGGATGAGCTCCTCCGTCACTTCGAAACCTGCATTCACTAACAATCAAACGATTAAATAGCACCTGATTATCTCATAAAATAAAACATATTTAACATACAGACCAAGGAGTATATGAAACAACTCATAAATAAAAAATTGTTGAGAAGAATGGACTTATTTGCATTAATAGGAAACAAAAGGAACCATTACAACCTGAGCCTTGGTTTTGTGCAAGTCCCTCCCAGGGTCCATCAAGAGTTCTCCTTTACTTTGATAAGCTCACCCACTTCCAAATGAAACAAGAAAGGATGGGAATCTCTCCTCACAAGCTTCTACAAGGAAGTCGTAATTCCAGCAGCATCTACCCTTAGGAATATTCAGCTTTCAACCTCTCCTCCTTCTGGCCCAATGCTTGTATTTATAGTGCTCAAGAGGAAGCTAATCAGGTCCACCATCAATGGGATAAGCCCCTCTTTGGATGGGATAGATCCCCTCTTGATGGGATAAGTTCCTCTTTCATAGGGATACATGAACCATCTGGAGGTGCTCAATACACGTCGAACAACCTTCTAGAATGCTCTAGAAATGACCACAAGTAACTTTTTTAAGATGAAACTCGTGCCTTTTGACCTTTACAGGGGTACGCACCCACCCCTTTACATACAGAGTGTACAAGTACGCAGGTATTGTGAACTTGAGGTGCGTACACGTAGGTAAGGCTGAGAGAATCTGCGTACCCAGAGATAAATACATTTTTAAAGACTTTCTCTCTTTCTTGGAGTTTGAAATGGAGAGCAGAGGTATGAGACTTGCCAAGGAGGATAGTATGACAGTTGATGGAGCCATACTAACTTCAAATAGTCATGGTGACATTTTTTAGTGTAACATGGGGATACCATGGGGATCCTCTCTAGAGCAAATCTGACAATGATAAAACCATATCCAAATTTTTTCAACTATCCATTCTTTGCTATGGTTAGTTGGCTTTTCACATTTGCCAACACAGCCTCGCACTAGTTGAATATGGTGCCTCGATAATGGTCTACCGCCATCTGTACCTGAGATCCAGCAGCCACATGCAATGTTGCACTCCCGCATAGCTTGGTAATAGTGAATGCAATAACCTTAAGTTCAGGACGATCAATAGTTTTAATATCAATCCGTTTTTCCTTTGTTTAATCATTTCAAAACTCCAATCGGAGACTAGCGACAAATTGGCCACCTGGCCTAGTCCCGAAAAGAGATAATTGTTCAACTCTCTTGGGAAAACCAGTCAAAAATATTATCTCCTCTAGCTCAATTTTGAGCCAGTGGCCACCAATCAGGAAACACTGGTCCTGTATGTTCCATCTATCTACCAGCCATAGCAAGAGGTCTACTTGGGCCCTCATGCTCAGAATGGCCCAGAACTTAAACAGTCTGCATGCTCTCAATGCCTGTATTGTGGGTAGATGACTTATTGCGGAAAGATCCACATCCCCATGCTCGCGTTCTTGCCAAATAAGCATTTTGAGTGTCCTATAATGCAAAAAAATACATATTAGAACAACTTAGTTCGAAAAATTTTCGGCAAAAAATGGAGAAATTTAGGTTTTTGAAATCCATTTCACGGGGTTTGCACCCGCTGCTTAGAAACAGCGCATAGGTCCACACATGTTGTAAGCAATAGGTGCGGACCCATGACTTTTTTCTTTGTGGACAAAAGTCGGGGTCCACAGGGACTACATGATGCACCTGTGGACCCCCGTGAGCGATTTTCTAAACCAATTTATCCTCTAAAAATAAAATTTAAAGCCTAAAAATGAAATGCAAACAGATGAAATGCAAGATAAGGAGGATGTGGGTTACTTGGAGCTGACGGTTTTCGATTCCAATGGATAGATTTTCCAGAATCTTCACAGGAATTTTCTTACCAAAAAGCTCTCACTTCTCACTCTGAAATCAAATGGTAAAAATGAAGTTAGAAAAACCATTTTTATAAGTTTTTTCGAATAAATGAATTTTTAATTCATTTATTTTTCACTTTAAAAAGGTAAATTTTTGAATACAATTTTATTTATCTTAAACATGTATGAGTAACGTTTTGAGTTTTTGTGCAGAATATTGGATTTTTCAGGAAAATTGATCATTTTTCAACAAAGAGCATACTTTTATCACTTTTTCAGACTCTTTCAAAATTTACGAAAAAGCGAAACATTGGAGTCCTATTTAAGCTCTTTTCTGACTCGTAAAATATGAAAAGATTTCCTAGTTTTTCCCTTTTTAACTCATTAAACAGAACTAAAAGGGCGGTCCAATTACAACTCTTTTCTGACCATATAAACATGAAAATATTGCCAGACTTTTATCGTTTCAAGTTCGATACTGGTTATAAAACGACGTTTCTTCGATCTCTTTTTAACTTTTTCAGATCGGGGCCACTAATTATGAAAAGTACTCCCTGATCGTAATGGTCAAGCGGTTCTCTCGAGTATTATTTTATACTTTTTTGGGCTCGAAGCACACAAATTTACGAAAATGGACCCCCATGGAGTTTTCTTAAGTCTTTGTTTTGACTCCCTAAAATTGAAAAACACCAAGTTTTCCTATACTGGACTTGTTAAAATTTAACAGTAAAGGACATGTTCAATTTTAAACAAGAATGAACCGCTCCTTCTTAGGGTTCGAATTTTAAACTAATTTGGACTCATCCAAAGGATGAGCTTATAATCAAGCAAATGTTATCCTCCTCATGCTTGTCAACAATAAAGAGGTACTTGCCAGAAATGGTGGGGGAAAAGAGAGAAAAATGAACCTGTTTGTTACACTTTGTTTTTTGAAAAGCCATTAACCACTCTTGAACACGACACTTTTTGTTCACCTGGGTTGGGAAATCCTTTGCCTAACATTTAATTAAACCACATTGAAAGTCTTTAGCCAGTTTTTGGGTATTAGCTTTGGGTCAATTGTCAACAAGCCATCTACGTTGTCATTATGTGTTCAAGAGATCAGTTCAAACAAACCATTCATCTGAAAAATATCTGTCATCCATTTTGACCATCTCTGAGTTAGTCCTTGCCGATATATTTCTTCAAAACTTGGTCTATGATTTCATGTTGTGGGCTTGCCTACGACAAATCACTTTCTATCGACATCAACTCATTATCTAGGAAGTTTATCTAGAAATCGTCAGTACCTTGAAATATGCATGCCCTAATGGCATATTTCTCTCCTTTGACGATAGGTTGCATCATTGACCTTCGATCAAAGGATTCTATGACATGTTCGACTTCGACCCATTTATTCACATTTCATAGATTGTACTGAGTGCTTTGAGATCCATTGACATTACTAGTGGTTTCTCTCACACTTGTTAACAATTCATATCATTGACTGGTAATCAAGTGGTTTCTACCATGTTCGACTTCGACACATTCATTCGCATGGATAGAATCGTACTAGTTCGGGAAGCAGAAATCAAGACCCTGGATCTAGTTTCTACCATCCAAGCTACGAGGAATTTTGTTATTCATTATATAGTGGACTATTCATAAACAGATGGTTGCACCCATACTGTGTCTACATATGTCTACACTCTTGATGTATTACAAAATCATTCTTGTATCATAACAGTTTAGTCAGTTTTCTAGTTAGTTTTGATCTGAGTATGGGAATGCCTACCTCAACGATGATATGTCTACATATATATATTTTGCATTGAATATTATTACAAGTTCCGACTAGGGTGTCCATAGGATGATCCTTGAAATGATAGAGTACTTCACTCTTCATAACTGACAGACTCTATCTTCATCTATTACAGACTTTGCACTTTAGGGGGCAATCTGTTGCACTCAAAATTGTAACCTTGACATTCTGTAATCTGTGTGAGTCCATTATCACTCATACTTTCCTCCTTTGCAAGTCTTGAGCCTCAGTTCCTCATATCAAGCCTTGGAAATAAGAGAAAGCCCTCAATAGTCTCTAAAACTCTGGTTCTGCACTTTCCCTTTGCATTACCTGCGATCCCGCACCTAATGGTCATGTCTCCTGCGCACTTGACCGCTCTGTCTCTGTGTTATGGGTGCGGACCCCTGTAAAAGTTAAAAAGGCGCGAGTATATTCTAAAAACTCACTTTCAATCATTTCTAGAAGCTTCTGGAAGGAATCTTGAGGTGGCAAGTTCGCTCTCTTAAGGTTCATGCATCCCATACCTTAAGGAGCTAACCCCTTGATGTGAGGAGCTTATCCCTTTGAAGGAGGATTCTATCCCTTCATATATGGACCTGTAACCTCCTCCTCTGCACTATAAAATAAAGCATTGGGCAGGTTACTGGGGAGGTTAGAAGCTGAATATTTTTGAGGTGAAATGCTGTTGGAACTTAGTCTTCTTAGTTGAGTTTTTATAAGGAGAGATTACATACCTCTATGATCTCATTTAGAAGAGTTCAAGGCTTGTCAAAGTAAAGGAAATTCCTATTTCAGACCCCAGGAAGATCTTGTTCAACATCAAGGCTGAAAAGGTTGTAAGGTTCTTCTACTTCAAAGTTAATACAAATAAGTTTGTTTTTCTCAATAAGCTGGTTGTTCATGGTTTATTTTATCAATTCCTTGATCACCTTAATAGATATGATTTATGATATTTGCTATGCAGGCGCTATTTGATGTTTGCTTGTTTGTGATTGCAGGTTCTCAAGGGTAACTCTTTCGAACGATTGAGGGATGGCTAGTATGAACAAGCGTTGGATCTAAGGTAGGGTCTTAACACCTCTATAATATTTGTTTATAAATCGCATATGTCTAGAGAAAGATAGATTTGTTTGTTTGTTTGTTGCTAGACTATCTTCTGATACTAGGGAGATCGGTCTTGTCCACAAGATAGATTTATCCAGCCAACACCTACGATGATAGCTAGGATATGCAAGAAGGGAGTGCTAATGCCTCCCTCGACTCAGAACCTATAGATGATGAGGTCTGAGCCGCACGAGGAAGATCCGAATGTGAACATTGCGCTTCGAAGTGGAAACACGAAAAAATATAACAAAGGAAAACATACAGAAGATAGTACTTGGGTTCGCAAAGCTCTGGTGAAGGAAGCAGAGTTTGATTTAGAGTGTGCTTGGGAAACCTTCATGGAAGTTAAGAAGAGCTTCGTTGATGCCTCCATTTCAGGAAGCAAAGATAGACTGGAGCTGGAGATGGACCCATCTATGCTTACGACGTTCCTAGAAACATGAATGAAGTTACTGTGTGATAGTAAAGTTGTAAAAGGATTAGAGGTTTTCATTAACATATGCGCTCTGATCATGCTAGGAGAACTGCACGTTGTCCAGAAGATCGGAAATCATAAGAGGATAACGAGAAGAGAGATGAGGCTAAACGCGTAGATTGGGGAATATGGAATGGACCAAGTAATTCTGGATTTAGGATTGGATGCAAACGTTCTACCCAAGTAGACACGGGATCAAATGGGGAGACCTATGCTACAGTGGTCTCCTTTTTAGCTACAAATGGCGAACCAACAGAAGATAATACCCATGGGGCGATTGCAGGGAATCACTATGGATATTGAGGGAGCAAGCACGCTAGTAGACTTTAAAGTGATAGATATTGACAACAATCCATACCCTGCGCTTTTAGGAATTGATTGGGCCACTGACATGAATGGGGTGATTAATTTAAAGAAGTGCAAGATGATTTTTGAAAAGTGGTCACTACGCATCATTATACCCTTGGAGCCTGCTGAAGGATCGCGCTATATGGAGCCGGTGTGTGATTATGCAAGTGATGATGATTTGGATTGCATCTATAAGATAATAGCGCGAGACCAAGGCTAGGTGAACCCCATCGTGGATGGGTGAATTTCATGGGAGTTTGAGAGCTCCTGTACCTCGGATTTTGATGAAGAGATCGAGCGATGGCAGAATCGATTAAATGAGGTGACTACACTAAATTGTAATATGATGACAAGATCACTCTGCTATGTATCAACAAAAGTGAGAGATCTACCTACTTATGATTGGTTAAGTGAGGTAGATACCTTCTTGGATAGATTTGAAAGAGAAGTATTGGAAAGGCAGTGCTTCTAGGCCTTGGACTGGATACTGCGCGCTATGCCTGCAACATGGTGGGGTACATAGAAAGGGAGCTTTAAGGACTGGCACGAATGCAAGAGAATGATGCGCATGTGCTTTGGGAAGCCTAGAGTGCAATTGACAGATAAATACAATGGGCAGGACGATCCGCACGGACATCTAGCCAGGTGGGTGCATGTATATGGAAAACATCCTACGCGGATATGCATGAACTTTGTACTGAGAAGTATGGTCAATAAGCATGTTGTGGGGTGATAGATATGTGGTTGCCTCTTAAGGTTGGACATGTTGGGTTGTGTTATATTCTTTCCACGACTAGCCTACGTAGTTAACCGGGAGGTCGACCCCCCTTTTTTGCGCTGATTACGTAATGGGGGGGTCACAGTGGGTTTGAGTGGTGCAGATAACCCCACTCTATGGTGGACCCACCTATGGTTTTGTGCATGATTTTTACACATGGTTTTGGACGCGTTGGTTTTTGGTCCATGGTTATGGACGCGATGGTTTTCGGTCCATGTTATTTGATGCTTCGGTATGTATAAATATGTACTGTAACATTGAAAGGAACATAATGAAAAATCAAGCTAGTAGTCCTAGGTTTGGGATCTAGGGGAAAATCTCTGTGTATATGTGTTTTATGTGTTATTCTCTCACATTGTTTATTTTTTTGTGTTTTAGAATTCGTATGCAGGTAATTTATGTATGGGGTTAAAACCTACATTTGATATCAGAGTTGTTTTGGCTTCAAGGGGATGTATTTTTTGCTTAGGGGTTTCACTCGGGCCTATGGTAGACCCTGTTCAGTGGAAGATCTGTGAGAATGATTCTGGTGGTGAAAGAAGATGGTGAGTAGTGCAAAGATAGAGATCGAGAAATTTAATGGTCAGATTTTTGAGTTATGGAAAGTCAAGATGGAGGATCTATTGGTGGATAAAGATCAGCAGATCATGGTAGATCCAGGTACTAAACCAATGGGAGTGTCTAATGAAGAATGGAAGAATTTGGATCGAAAGGAAAAGAGCACAATATGATTGTGTGTCTCAGATTTAGTATTGCTGAATGTATCAAGGGAAGCTACCGCGAAGGCTTGGTGGGACAAGTTAGGGACTTTGTACCAATCTAAGTCTCTGGTGAATAAATTGTTCTTGTGGAAAAAGCTGTATAACCTGAGGATGAAAGATGGAGACTTGGTGACAGAGCATCTGAATGCATTTAATATTATGGTAATTCAGTTAGCATCTATTGATATTAGAATTTCAGATGAAGATAAGTGCATCAGTTTGTTGTCTTCTCCACCAGATTCATGGGATAGTCTGGTTATTGCAATAGGTAGCAATGCAACTACCTTGCAATTTGATGAAATAGTCTCATCCTTGCTGGTGGAGGAGATGAGATGGAAAAATATGGAGAGCCAAAATGGTGATGCCTTATCTGTACAAGGATGGTTCCAAAACATAAAAAAAAATAAGTCATCGAGTGGGAGATCTAAATCTAGAGGGAGATCTAAATCTCGAGGAAAACTTGTAAAGGTCGTGTGTTGGAAATGCGGAAAGGAAGGGAACTACAAAAGGGATTGTAAATCTAAATCTCCTGATAAAGGAAAGGGATCTGATGATGTTCCTTCTGCAGAGGTGAAAACAACCTTAGATGAAGGTGGGGATGTGTAATTGGCTTCTTCAAGTACACATGTAGATCATGAGGCATGGTTGATTGACTCATGTGCATCCTTTCACTTCACTCCCCATGGAGAGTGGTTCTACGAGTATGAGAAATACGATGGTGGTGATGTCTTCTTAGGGGATGATAGGAAGGCTAGAATCATTGGTAGTGGAAAAGTAAAGTTGAAGTTGCAAGGTGGAAGGGTTAGAACACTTTCAGGTGTTCTGTATATTCCTGCATTGGCTAGAAATCTGATTTCTGTAAGAAAGTTGGATGGTGCAGGTGTAAAAACAGTGTTTGAGAAGGATACCTGCAAGATGGTTTGGGGATCACAGGTATTATGCGGGGATTTTGGATTGGAACTCTGTGCAAGCTGCAAGGTAGCACTGTTTTTGATGGGTGCAAGATTTTTGTGGTTCCTGAAAGTGGAGCAGAAAATCTAGTGGTCTCTAGAGAGAAGACCATGTTGTGGCATCAAAGGCTTGGACATATTGGAGAGAAAGGCCTTCGAATACTTCACGGTAAAGGTATGGTAGAATGTATGAGTAATAGCTCTATGGAATTTTATTTCTGTGAAAATTGTGTATATGGGAAGCAGAATTGGGTGTGTTTCCCCTCTGGTGGTAAGAGGATGAAACATATATTAGAACTTGTGCACAATGATGTGTTTGGACCTGTGAAGGTTCCATCAATGGGTAAGTCTGTGTACTATGTATCATTTATAGATGACTTCTCAAGGAATACATGGATATATTTCCTTAAGAATAAATCTGAAGTCTTTGACAGGTTTAAATAATTTAAGGCTCTGGTGGAAAACCAGATAGAGAAGAAGATAAAGGTGCTAAGGACAGATTATGGTGGAGAGTTTTGCAGTAAGGAATTTGAAGAATTCTGTAAGAAGTGTGGTATAGCATGGTAGAAGACTACTCCATATACACCTCAACAAAATGTAGTTGTAGAAAGAATGAACAAGACATTGATGGAAAGGGCAAGAAGCATGCTCAGTGGTGTCGGGTTAGAACAGGATTCTAGGCAAAGGCGGTGGTGATAGCATGTTACCTGGTCAATAGATCACCTTCATCAACATTGGAGGATAAGACTCGACAAGAGGTATGGACTGGTATGAAACCATCTCTTTCACATCTGAGGGTATTTGGATGTGATACATATGTACATGTTCCAAAGGAGAAATGAACCAAGTTGGATAGTAAATCTGAAAAGTGCATCTTTATTGGGTATAAGGATGGTTTAAAGGGTTATAAGCTTTTGAACCTAGTAACAAGGAAGGTTGTGTACAACTGAGATGTGGTGTTTAGAGAGGTAAAAGATGTTATTAAACATGAAGTACAACTAAAGGAACCTGAGAAGATAGAGTTTGAGCTTAAGGAGGAAGAATCAGACTCTACAACAGAGGAGGAATCAGAAGATGAAGAGCCACAAACTTTGGGTGTGAGAAGATCAGTTCGAGAAATAAGGCAGCCAGAAAGGTATAGTCCATCTGCTTTCTCTTCAAATTTTGCTTTATCTATTACTGATGATGATCCCAGAACTGTGAAGGAAGCAGTAGATTCAGAGGATGGAAAACTCTGGAAAGAGGCCATGGTTGATGAAATGGCATCTTTGCACAATAATGAGGATTGGGATTTGGTGGAGTTGTCGGCTGGAAGGAAACCCATTGGCAGCAAATGGGTGTTCAAAAAGAAGACAAATGCAGAAGGAAAGGTGGAGAAATACAAAGCTTGGTTCGTATCAAAAGGTTATTCCCAGGTATCAGGAATTGATTTTGGTGATATTTTTACTCCTATTGCTAAGGTAACTTCTATTAGATTACTTTTATCTGTTGCTTTTGATTTTGAGGTAGAACAGATGGATGTGAAGACAAAATTTCTTCACATGGATCTGGAAGAGGAAATCTACATGAAGCAACTTGAAGGCTTTGCGGTGAAGGGTAAGAAAGAAATGGTATGCAATTTAAAGAAGTCTCTATATGGGTTAAAAGAGTCACCAAGGATGTGCTACCGGAAATTTGATACATTTATACGGGGACTTGGCTTCGCTAGAAGCAAAGCAGATCATTGTGTGTATTTTTAATTAATTGGTGACCATGTTATTTATCTAGTCTTGTATGTGGATGATATGTTGTTGGTTGGAAATGACAAAGGAATTATCTAGGATACAAAGACCCAATTGTCCTCCAAATTCAACATGAAAGATCTTGGTGCTGCAAAATATATTTTGGGCATGGAAATTAAAGATATCTGGTAAAGAGAAAGCTCTGGTTAAACGAGAGGAAGTACGTCGATACAATACTGCAGAGGTTTAATATGCAGGATAGTAAACCAGTGAAGGTTCCTATTCCTATAGGTGTGAAGTTATCTGCTGAACAGTGTCCCAAGATATAAGAAGATGAAGAGGAGATGTCCCGTGTTCCATATGAAAGTGTGGTCGGTAGCCTGATGTATGAAATGGTTTGTACTAGACCAAAAATTGCACATGCAGTGGGAGTATTGAGCAAGTTTATGTCAAAACCAGGGAAGGAACATTGGACAACAGTGAAGTGAGTTTTCAAGTATTTGCGTGGCATTAGTGATTATGGTTTGTGCTACCAAGGAAGACCAAGATTGGACAAAGTTTTGGATATTCGTGGCTTTATTGATGCGGACTGGGCTGGAGATCTGGATCAGAGAAGACCTACAAGTGGGTATGTGTTTAACCTATTTGGAGGTGCAGTTAGTTGGATGTGTAAGAACAATCTGTAGTGGAACTATCAACTACAGAGGCAGAATACATGGTAGCCACTCATGCAAGCAAGGAAGCAGTTTGGTTGCAGATATTGTGTTCAAGTATGGGGTTAGTACAGGGAGCTATAAGGATAGACTGTGACAACCAAAGTGCAATTTTCTTGGCAAAGAACCCTGTATATCATCCAAAGACAAAGCACTTTGATGTTCAGTATCACTTTGTGAGGGATATGATAGAAGACAAAAAGGTGTTGCTGGTAAAGGTGGACACTTTGAAGAATACTACAGATGCATTGATAAAATTTGTGAGCCCTCAGAAGTTCTCTTGATGTATCGAAACAATGGGTGTTGCAGGGTTGGATAAATGACTAATCTCTATTGTGGCCCCCTGTGGAAAGAAAACAATAACTGGTAGAATGTTGGGTTGTGTTATATTCTTTCCATGACTAGTCCACGTAGTTAACCGGGGGGTTAAAGGGGGGGCGGAGCCCCCCCTTCATTGTGCGAATTGCGTAGGGGGGGGGGGGGGGGGTTCACAGGGTGTTTGAAGGGTGCAGGTAACCCCACTCTATGGGGTCTGAGGCACCGCCCCAGAAAATTTTGGTTTTGGACCCTATGTTAGGTTGGGCGAACCCACCTATGGTTTTGTGCATGATTTTTGCACATGGTTTTGGACGTGATGGTTTTCAATCCATGGTATTGGATGCTTCGACATGTATAAATATGTATTGTAACATTGAAAGGAACATAATGAAAAATCAAGCTGGTAGTCTTGGGTTTGGGATCCAGGGGAAAGTATTTGTGTATATGTGTTTTATGTGTTATGCTCTCACATTATTTATTTTTTGTGTTTTACAATTCGTATGTAGGTAATTTATGCACAAGGTTAAAACCTAGAGGTCAGATAGTATGTGGGAAGAAAAATCACGAAGAAGGTTATCTACGTGGAAGCATTTGACAAGGTGTGAAATGCTTTGAACAAGGTATGCAACGTGCATCGAAGTTTTTGGGACGTACACGTACCCGGACAGACGTTTTTTTGGCTGGTTGATGGAATAGGTGATGTAATGCCTACAGAGTCTATCATTTCTAGTCCATGCATAGTGGCGCTCATAGGGGTAACAGACCAGGGAGCATTGGAAGAAAGGCTCGCACCATTGGAAGAACTCAAAAAAGAATAGTTGGGACTCAATGAAATGATCTAGTAGGGTGATCGTAGGCTCCAAGAACTCATGAATGAAAGATTTTGGTTGAGGGAAAAAAGAACCATTTTGAAGCGGAAGTCAAGAAGCTTGAGGAGGTAATAAAGAAGGACTTTCTTGATTAAAAGTCCTAGTGATAGAGCAGGATGAGCTCGATTACATTGACAAACTTAGGGACCACCGCCGAGAGTTTCTCAGTTTGTTGTATGGGATGGGACCATATGCTATTAAGGTGATCATAGATGGTGACGTGGTGCAGTTGGTAAAATTAAATGGCAAACTCTTCCCACTAAACGGTAGTCGGTTGAATCTATACATAGGTGGCCCGACCATTTCACTAGCCATAAGACGTGCAATCTTAGCACTCCAGGTAGCTGAAAGGAGGTGTAAGACTATAAACTACTATCCTTGAGAGTTTTGCGATGTCAGGACTGCGCACAGTAGCAAGGTGTCACAGGGTCTCCGACAACTCAAGGGTAGTTGTGCTGCCATGCGGTTTGGCTGGAAAGTGACAATTATAGTCATTATTCACGATGTGATGCTTGGTTTGAGACAAAATGGAGCAGACAACAGGCATTTAAGGAAAAATTTATGGGCTAGAGTTGGGAAAATATGCCGCCAAGGGAGCATTAATGGACTGGATTTGGGGGGAATGGTTGAATTCAAATTCACAAGGCACTATAAACACTTGGCCACTTGAGAATTGAGCTATTGCATGCTTAGAGAGTTATGAACTTAGATATGTTTGATTTTTTGAATTCAAATGCATTGTTTGAGCACTTACCTAAGCCATTGAGATTTTTGTGGAAGGGAAATATGACAGCGGCTGAAGAAGCCATGGATATTGGAGAGATGGCCGTTGAAGAGGGTGCACAGGCCATGACAATAGGAGATGCCCCAAAAAGCACTGGGATAGTCGCAAAAATACCTAAATCGTTGCACAAGCCAAGGCCCAAGAAATACAAGTAGTCTATGGTTCCAATGCGCATGTCCCCTAGAAACCCGATGAGGACTAAACTTACCATGGAAGAAAAGGGGAAGGTGATCAATTTGGAAGTTGATGAGGAGGAGGAAGACCTTGAGGAAATCCTAGTGGAAGAGGAGGACGACGAAGAAATGGCAAAAGAAACCCAGCATGCAGACCCTCTGACTAGGTTGCCCACGTATGCTCCTCCACGGAAGGGGAAGGCATGGGTGCCAAAGGACCTAGGTGAGAGAAATATCTCTCTGCAGACCCCGATGTTACCTGATGATATCGTTTTTGATGGAGTGCACTTGGGAGGGGTGTCGGTTCTAAAATTTGATCTCGCAGACCACGAGAAATTCCCACATTTGGCAACCATATAGCTAATGCGGCTGAAGAAAAATACAGCGGTGGGAATCATAGAGTTGGAGCCGCACAAGTGGTTACAAGGAGTAGAGAAAGGAGGGTTGTTAAAATTACTTTGGGTGCCACATTACCATCACGCCTCAATGACTATCTTTATCATTAGGCAGTTTCTCTTCCTAGTGCAAGATGGGTGTTTTTGGCTAGAGTAGCCCATCCCCATCACGGATCATTTGATTCATAGAATTACCCAAATCCCTTGTAAAGGGGAGGATCCAACAAACATATCCGAGGGTAAAAGTGATGACTTCGCCATCGTGGAGGCCATGAGGAAGAAGTTCAAGCCGGAGAAGAAAAAGAGAGTATACACAATCTCCAGTATTAAAAACGTTGCAGTCAAAGTCGCAATGTAGATATTCATCTAGAAATTCATATGGAACTGTCGCGCGGATGAGGTGTTTGCGCTGGTAGTTGCACTTGCCACATAGTGCGCAGAGGGGGTCTAGTTTAACTGGGCGGACTACTTGTGCAGGGAGTTCCTGGAAAACTACCGCGAGGCATAAGAGCAGGGGAAGACTTTCCACTATGCATGGCTTCTGTTGTCCATAATGATCATGGCTTGGGAATTGCTCGAGGACAGCCAGTTCCCAACAATTGTGAAGGATTTGTCGGAGCTAGTGAAGTACGCTTCACTGTGGGAAACTAAATATGCATAGAGGATTAGAGACATCAAGATATTCTGGGTGTTCATGGAGATGAACACCAAAATGGGGATTAATCGCAAGCCACAGTTATTGCCCACAGTTTATAATAGTCTGCAAAGCTTTGCGGAGTTCAAGGTAGAATTTCATCACATGTACATCAGGGCAAGGAAGCACCCTGCTAAGGCATGGAAGGAGATCCCTTATCTAGCAATGGACAATGTCATATTCACTGTCCTTGAGTTGTGGCTACCAGAGTGACGCGCTCTAGCCAACTCTATGGTGGGTGTGGAGAAGTCCGCTGCACAGAGGAAAAAGGAGGAGGCAAAACTATGGATGGCACAATTGACCGAGAAGAGAAGGAATGAAGCAGCAACAACAAAGGCGCAGGAGGCATGGGACACTACGAACACAGTAGAAGAGTAACAGAGGGTAGATGAGAATGCACGTGAGGGAGAAAAGTTGCCTTCACCCAAAAAAGAGACAAAAAGAGAGTAATCACCAATACTCTGACGCTTCACCGGCAACGGCGCCAAAAATAATGGTGGGCCCCAGTATTGCAGAAATAACGTTGCAACTCTTGGGACTCCCTTCTTTACTTTTATAAACCTGGTAGTTCATAACAAACCTGGAAGCGACGATGTTGTATGCACAAGTACTAGCTCTTGCTGCAGCTGTCACTTGGTCAGCTGGCACAAGTCCGCTAGGGGCTTAAGCCAACTTCTATGAGCCCTGAGAAGAAGCTTTTTAATTGATGGATGAAAGCTAACTCAAAGAAGGTTGTTCTACTTGCAAACAAAAACTGGAATGCTGAAAGGAAACGTAAACCCTAGCAAACCCTAATTTTACCAGCTAGCCCTACTGATGCAAGAAAGAGGATGCAAGCTACTAAAAGAGATGCCATTGACTTCTAGGAAAGTAAATACATGTATCTAAGCTACTTCTACAGTAACATCTGAAAAAAACATCTTTTTGTATTTTTGAATAAGTTGCCAGAATTATCATGCATGTGATTTGACTATTTTTTACTATGCAGAGGTGGATTGGCGAGAGGAAATGCTTGGAGGAGGTCAGGAAGGTTCAGAGAGGGCCTAAGGGGTCTCTAACACCCTTCTAGAGTGTTTCACAGAGTTTGGCTATCAAGAAACCTCATTCGTGAGCTTCTACAGGAAGTTTGCAGGGGTTCTACAGGATGTTCTGGAATTTTTACAGGATGTCTGTAATTTTTCTACAGGATGTTCAGAAATGGGATTTTGGAGGATGGATGGAAGAATAAAGATGAAGGAGTGGGTATGGAGGTGAGATAGGGGTGTGAGGATGTCCAGGACTTGGTGAATGAGGCTGAAGAGTGGCTAAGGCGATTGGGTTGGTTCAAAGATAAGAGAAGCAATGTTGTGTGAGAGTATAGGAACTAGGGCAGAGTGTGAAAACGTATCAAATGAGAGACAAGAACATAAGTTAGGGGATGGAGTAGATTGGATTGATGGAGTATAGGTGGATGGAGAGGTATTACAGGCGCTCTGCACGTTATCTTTCGAATTAGACAAATAAAGACTTGGAAAATCAAGAAGCTAATTACTTTGACCTAATCTGACCTAGATAACAACAAAGAAATGGAGCAGAAGTTTATTTGCAATGAAACCATGTATACCAACTATGCAGCAAAGCAATCAAGACTCTGAACATGTAACCAACTTCTGAAAATAAAAACCGAACACTAATGATTGCATGGCGAAGCAAAGACTGTGTTTTTGGTGGCAGCAAGGTCACCTTGATCCCAGCTCTTGATCCCACTAAGGGAGAGGTGAAATAAGAGGTTCTTGATGGCCCTTTTTTTGAAGATCTTCCCTGTTATTAACCTATCAACTAAATCTAAACATGAAAAACCTTTTTAATCATCAAAAGAAATCTAAATAACAAAGCAAGATTTAAATCTAAATAGCAGATTTTATTCTAAGCATGCAGCAAAAACACATAAAGTTAAACAAAGGAGGTATTGGGCACTTGAGATGGGCCCAACCCCAAGAGCTATAGCCTCCTAAAAAGATTTAGAGCTGGTGCAAAGCTGGATTCATCTTTATTGATCAAAAGAATAGTTACATTCCAAAAACTGTCCACAAGGAAAACTTGAAAATGTGTTGAAATGCAGAGCTAACCTATTGCCTAAAAAATGACTAAAATCAAACTACAAACTAGCTAACTTCTGCCTACAAAGTGATTAACTGAAATCAGGCCCTAAGCCCTCTTATTTATATAAATTGAGGACCCCAACAGCCCTCCTAAACTTTAGGAACGCGGCTGCCAAAACTTGTAGTTAACAGCACTGTTACTAGCCCTTACTCGGCTGCCCTTGTGATAATTGATTTGGTGGCCTTTGAACTCCGAGCTGATGGTGGAGAATTCGAGGTAAGGGCCCATAAATGAAGGGGACACCTTCCTAAAAATCCTCTCCACGAATTTGGCTGCCAAGTGCTCATTTAAACCTTTGATTTTGTCTCCAAATTGACCAAAAAGACTGCATAAAGCACACATTAGAATTGTTGGTATAATGACTAACCCAATTCACTCTATTAGCATAAATATAATAAAAAAAATGCAATAAACTAATGAGAATGGCAGATTAAGTCGAATTAGGAGGCTAAATGAGCCCATATAATTATCCATTTTTGGGGCTCATCATCACCCCCTATTGAAAGTGTTGCTCATCCTCTGAGCAACTACTCTATCTCTCCATCTTTGATGGACCTAGTGGCCCCCCTATCATGCCAAGCTTTTGAAGTGATGTCCTCTTCTCGGTCATGAAACCATGCTTTTCTCTCTACTTCTTCCCAATGCCTATGCTCCTTTTCCTAGAGAATTCTTAGCTTCTTGTAGAATTGTCTCAGCATCCTGTAGAGAGGCCTTTATGTCCAACATTTTCATTCTTTCTCTCCAGGTGGATGTCTTCAGGCTTCCCCGTTCATAGGTGATGGATTCCTTTGAGGGATTCCTCTCCTTTTGTGTAGCTGCGGTGTCTAAAATCGTGATTGGATCTTTTGACGGTGGTTGGGGTCTGCCAGTTTTTATCTGCATGCTCCTTCTTGCCTTAAAATACATGGAAAGCTCCCTCTTTCACTTCCCTTTTTGCTTTGGAGATGTGCTTAGGGTGGCCAGCACAACTTCTGCCTCCCTGGCTAAAATCTTAGGTGATTTTTCCTTTTGTTGCCCTGTCTCCATGCTTCCTGTAGAAAGTCATGTGTTGACTGTTTTCTGGCTTCCTGTAGAAACTGTCTTCACTATTTTGGTCTGCTTGGCTGGGGGTGTCTTACCTTTTAATTGTGGTGTGGTTGCCTTGGTTGTGCCTTCACTTGTTTTAACTTTTGCAGTCCTCACCTGCATTAAATTCTGATATGACACCTTACTCTGTTTCAACAATTATGTTCATGCCTGCAAAAGACCCTGACCAAGTTTGTTCTTCGGTTCTCTTTTCTAGAAAACATCCTTAATACCTATCTCAAAACTATAAATTTGATGAAGGAAAGCTCAGGTTTCTCTATTCCAGAAGGCTGTGTCGTACTTCTTGTAGAAGACCCCCCCGTTTCCTATAGAACTCCCTTGCACCTCTGAGTGGGCCTGATATGCTGGAGAATTTTGAACCAGGCTGGAAAGCTCAGTGGAGGATGACGGGTTCATCACTTTGTGGAAGCGGAGGATGCATACTTAAGTTGAGGATGTTGCAAGTGTCAATGAACAGCAAGTGCTGTTTTAGCTGAGCATTTTTTATTACGGCATGATTTGTGGTGAGGGAGTGAAGTGGCCAGGTGTACGTGGCCACATGCAGACAGCAGTGTTGTTTATGAACTATATGTTTTCTACCTGTAATCACTGCCATCAATTGCACTAAGGTTTAAATGGTCACCATTGTCTGTTTTTTTTTTATTTTCCCGTGAATGACTACACACGTGCGCTGGTGATCCCTGGATGAGTGCAATCGAATGGGCTAGCTTTCTGGCTGAATCCCACCATTTCATTCATTCATGCAGTTCTTAAATTAGATTCATGCAATAGAGGAACGAGTTTTAGTCACATACCTGGAAGTCGAATGTGGTTGCCGTGAGGTGTTGTGGCCTTTCATTTGCTGCATGCATTGGTTTCTGTGGTTGCATGATGGCTTGGTGTCTGATTCATGGCTATTTTTTCTTGTGCAGGTATCCTCTGGCTAGATCCATGCTGCAGGAGCTGGCTTCACGTAAAGATCTGCACCCTCAAGCTGCTAATGTTGAATTTTTTCAAGACAGAAACTTGTTTTCTCCGTTGCTCCCGAATGATAGACCGGATTGATCTGAAACTTTCTGAGCATGTTCCTCTCATCATTATGCACCTCCCATAACAAAATTGCGATCAATGGATGCACAGATTTCGAGAAAAACAGAAAATGGATAACGATTATAGAGATCAATTTCTCGGAAACCATGCATCAAAATCGGCCTAAACTGCTTGGGTAGGCTACTATCACCCATGTGTATCTCCCCATGAAACAGGTTTTGAAATGGATGCACGGATATGGAGAAAATGCAAAAATGGTTGAAGGTGATGGAGGCTGATTTCTTGGAAACCGTGCACAAGAATTGGCTAAAATTGCTCGGGCATGTTGCCATCGTCCCTATACAACCCCCCCTGTTTTTGGGAAAAGTATCCAATACGGAATGACCCTATCCCACTCTAAGGGTGATAGTATCTCAACAACAACTGAATGCAAAGCTATTCAAGATTACTTCTTTATGAGATGAGAGAGAGAAGAGAAAGGGGATCCACTAACTGTTATCTTCCGCTAATGGTTGATCCAATCCTCCCTCTTTGCTGCTTGCTCCTAGCTCCTTGCTCTTTCACCGGCCCAGCTACACAAAGATCCTACAAGAAAACTACAAGAAGCATACATCCATACTACAAGAAGCATACATCCATAATCGATTCAGGGATTAGCATAAATCAAATATACAAGCATCAATTCACCATTGAGACACATGCATATAGAAGAACCTCAAATACTTTATTAATGGAAGAAGTAAAGTTTTGAGAGTGTTACAACCATCATAGGCCCAATCCAGCAACACCTCCCAGCAGAAAGAAATCTCCTCTTCACCTCCTTCAAGCAAATCACCCAATAGTTCTATACTCAAACCAACAGCACTTCCTTACTTGCACAAAATTCCAGCCTCCATAGACCTCATGAGAGAGCTCTATATATAGTAGTTTTGGAGAAAGGATGAGTCAGCTTGAGACTGACATGAAGCTGACTAGTGTCCTCTCCCACTTCATTTATTCTTCAGCTCTTGAGTCCACTTGGAGACTCTTGCTTCCACTTGGAGATCAAGACCCTCTTACTCATCACAAGGCGAATTCCTTGATCCAAGTGTCAGTTTGGAAGCTTCCTGGGAAATTGACACCTTGCAGAATGACTGTGCCAATTGGCCAATCTCGCCCAGCGCAGGTAGCTTTCATTAGATTTGACATTCAACGCAGGTACAGAGTGGAGCAGTTGACATTCAGCGCAGATGCTCAGTGGAGCAGCTGACATGATCCAGAAATAGCTTGTTTTTGAGTGTTTTCAGGTGGAGAACTGATTTTCAGTGCTGTGGTTTGCTGACCTTGTTCCTCTAGGGGTAGGAACAACATGTTTAGGGACTTTGGATCCCTCAGATTATTGACATTTCATGCTTCATGCTGTTAGGCACAAAGATGTCTATAACAGTTGCCCCCTAAAGTATGAGGTCGTTTATCGGGTGAAATGCTTTATTAGGAGGATCCGAAGTTCATTCAATCGCTGAGAGGTGCTCTGCAATAAAATACAATACAATACATTATTTTTCATTCTGCTTTCATGATCTAGCTGAGGCGGGCATTCCCATGCTCAGCTTTATAAATTCATTTTGGTACATATGACAGACGATCGTCTGATGGTAGACTGATAATTCTCTGCTGAAATTATCGTCCTTTGAGTAGGATTATCATCTGCTGCAATAATGTACATATCAAATGTCTTTATATTTCCTGAATATATATCGCAGCCCGGATGGATGAAACTAGATCCGGGGTCTTCAAACTTGTTCGATCTTCACTCTAAGTACAAGTCGATCCATGTGAGGATTGCGCTGAAGTCGAACATGGAAAGACATCGCTTGATTACTGGTCAATAATGTGAACTGTTAACAAGCGCGAGAGGAATCACCAATAATGATAATGACCCTCAAGGTACTATAGTACAATTCACATGGTGTGAATATAGGACTTGGCGTCGAACACCACGCAACATCTTCTGGTCGAAGGTCATTGATGTATACCTGTCGCCGGAAGTGAGAAACTTGCCATTGAGGCATGCAAGCTTCAAAGCATTGGGGTGGTTGTTCCTAGATCAACTTCTTGGATAATGAGCTGAAGTCGACAAGAAGTGATCCGTGAAAGGAGGGCCTTAATGAATCCCACATTAGTGACACGGAACAGAGCTAATGATTTTAGTGGAGGTGAAAACAATCTGTGAGATATGATTCAGGGTGGCGATCATGGGTGGATGAAGGATAATGTATGGCAGTGGATGGGACACGGTTGACTCTTCCTGAACAACATCTCTTGAACATATAACGACACTGATGTGATGGATCGGTAGCATTACCCCAAATACGGATGGTTTGGCGAAGACCATGGTGATGAGACCGGTGAATGAAATAACCCAACCCGATGTGATACGGAGGACAAAGTTTCATGTTCAAGAGCGACTTGCTACCATTAAAGCTTTGAGGTTCTCCCAATTTTTCCCCAGTCATTTCTGACCAGTACCTCTTTATTTTTGTCAAGCTTGAGGAGGATAACATATGCTTGTTCTATAACCTGCCCTTCGGGCAGGCCCATCGCTATGTTTTAACGAGGCTAGCGATAGGGAAACTCGTTCTCGTCTAAAGACAAGTTTGTCGCTATTTAATCATTTTAACGAGTCTAGCGACAAAGACAACTCGGTCCTTTTCATTTTTACAGAGTCTGAAGAGGTACAGAAAGTTAACTCCAAATTTCCTTTTTCGTCATCTAATCCCTTAAGTCCGAAAAATTATAAAACAATACAGAAGGGATGAGTTTTCGATATCTTTAACGAGCCGAATAAAACAAGCGCTCGACCTTTTTGTGCAATAATCCCTCAGGTCCAAAAAAGTTTAAAATCTAGAGGAGGGATAGCTCTTCCAGTCCTTTTAACGAGCTGGAAGGCCAAAACTCGGCAAACTTTTCATATTTTACGAGTCAATTGAAAAGAGTTCAAAGAAGACTCATCTTTTGAGGAACGAGTGATAAACATGGATAGCAGCAGATTCCAGGTACAGGTTGGAATTTTCCAATCACGGCAGTGTCACAAGGATGGCTAAGTGAAATCACTCTTCGCAGCTATTCCTCAAAATGGGTAAACAATCATATGAGGGTGAACGATCGGCCAAATGGAATGGAGGTGGCAGGTGCAAACACGACCAAGGCTTTTTATGGCTCATAAATTTACGATCACAATGGTTATTTACCGGGATAGGTTCATTTTTTAATGAGCTTGAACTCTGGTGGAAACCCTTGCTCACACTTTTCTATTTTTTAACGAGCATAAATTCCACAGTAAAACTGCTCGAATCTTGCGTTTATTTTTTAACGAGCATGAACTTTATGCTAAAACTGCTCGATATACCAGTCATAAGATAAGAAATGTCTCCTGTGAGATCTCTATTTTTTATAGAGCTTCATCTTCACTAAGCTTTGCTCCCTCTCATCCTTTCTTTATGCAAGTTTGGAAACGGCTAATCCCAAAAACAGATAAATAACCGCCCCTAGCTTGCACTCCAAAAGGTTTGCATGCCCCCAGGTATAAAGTACAATTTCAAGGCTGCCCCTACTTATCCGATAAAACATTTGTTTTAAAGGGTGAGGCTTGCCTCTTCCTGGTTACCCAAAGATGGTTCTATTTGCTGCCGCAAATCAATCTCTTTCTTCGGCACTGCCTACCGAAGTAGACAATGGTGAATGACTGTTGTCAAACAAGTAACCTTAACAAAAGAATCCTATCCCAGAACAACCCCTCTTCCAAATACGGACGGGGTACGGACTAGTCATATTCTTTCGCGGAAATTCTACCTTATACCCAGGGTTTCCTCTGCCCAAAGCAGACCAGGATGCATGCCCCCTGGGTTCCAGTCCCATCTTTCCGAATCACTCGCACTCATCGGGAAGGAGGACTGGGGGTGGAGACATTTCTTGAGTGAATAGACCATTGAGGGTTGGTATTTGACTATTTGCGATGCGTGATCCCGGAAATGAAAGTTGGTCTATGAGCTTGACCACCCTTCCTTTGTGTGGAAAACACATTACTCTAAAGAGTGAGGAGACTATAGCTCCCATGCAATATATATAGTCACGTCCAAGGAGTAGGTTATAATACAAGGGTCCTTGAACGACCATCACGTTCATTTGAACGGTCTTCCCTTTCAATGTAATAGGCACATTGGGGAGGATTCCTAATGGTCGACTGGTTTCTTTATCAAAGCCCGAGAGATTTCTTATCTCAGGCAAAAGCGCCGGGGAACCCAGTGCTTTCCAAGCAACAGAGGAAAGGATACTCACAGATGCCCCTTCATCAATGATAGTTCCAGCCTTCACCATTCTATAAATTTGGACTATGATTCTGAATGGTATACTGGCTGGCAACCGGGGTCTGCCTAGTTGGTTCCAATCAAAGGACATAACCAGGTTGCTTGGTGGTGGGACCGAATACACGGCCAGATACGATCCTGATGATGTTCCTTCCTGCGATAAAGGAATAGGCGCATTGCCCTGATGCTCATCAGAATCTGTGTTGACGAAAAGAATCTGGATGGTGTCATCCTTATTCTCTTCAGTGAGGGTGTCATTTGAAGATGAATCTTCAGTGACGGTGTCATTTGATGATGAAACCTCTGAAGGAAGAACCGGGTCAACTGCCGTATTGACCTTTAGACTTTCGTCTGGTCTGGATTCAGTAGGTTCATTTTCAATGATAGACGCTTCAGCTGACCACTTGAGCGGGCTAGCTGTGTTTTCAACCAACGAAGGACTTGGCACGAGTTTTTTGTATCCAGGAGGAAGTCTCAACGGTGAAACTGGGCGATCTTCCAAAACTCTCTTCGCTTCGTCTAAGAAGGGACAACGGTGGATGGCATGATCGCCTTCGCACAGTCTACAGGGGGATCTAGCTCCTCCCTTTTTTCTTGAACCTTCACTTTCGCTGGTTGACGGTAAGCACTCAACATGGCTATCAGAGGTTGATGCTCCCGAATTGTGCAACCAAGGGGACCCGTCCCTTAGTATCCAGGGAATACAGGGACAATCTCTATGGAAGTGGTCTCCTCTACATATGACACATGGCGATTTAGGCCCGGTCTGTGCTATGTGTGGGTTTTTGTTAGATGTCTTTTGCTTGCCCCTAGTCGCCTTAGGCTCCTTCTTCTTCTTCTCTTTCTTCTTCTTTTCCTTCTTCTCCACGGGAGCTTGACTTTTGCCAGCCCCACCTTTCGAAGATGAAGGATTGGAGGAAGAGTTATGGGAAGTAGAAGGCCAGTGGGAAGCTCTAGACTCATCTAACAGTTGACTCGACTGTTCAGGAACCATGGTGTTCTGAACTACATTAATTGAGAATAGCCAAATAGGCAGGCCAATTGTCAGTCCTGGAAGCGACAATGTTGCCATGTGGGGCGCACTAACTTCTCCCCAAGAGGAGAAAGGACTAGGATTTCCATCATGTGGAATTCCTTGGTTGGGGCGTTCCATGTTCTCAACCTACAGATCAACGCAGGAATAGGAGGTGATTATGTTCCGTTTAAAATAAATTTTATAACGACGCTTTTAGACACAACTTGCTTTTTCACTTTTTAAGAGTCGAGAAAAAGCTAAAGATGACTCTAGTCCCCTTCGATGTTTTAACAAGCCCGAAGTGACAAATGCTGGGATGGAATTTTTCAGTTATAGAGTTCGAAAAAGGCCAAAAGAAACTGCTCTAGAGTTCTAGGCAGAGGGTGTGCCAAACCTTTTGCAAAACCACAGAATACGTTTTACGGTATGAGTGGTCGATCTTTGCGAATGCTGTGTTCACTGCATTGCGATCAGTAGGGCGGCTGACATGGTTTCCTATGGATAAAGGCTTTGATCCTATAGGGGTCTCCCAATATATACACGATGGTACGTGGGAGCACAAGTCCGTATTGATACTTATCGCTTCACCGTGGAGGAATCACCCAACCACTCAACGCTAAGATATCACGTTTAACGAGGCCAGAACACGTCTCTAGCTTAGACCTCTACGTGTTTACGTTATGTTTCAATGCGTTGTTATGTAAATTCAATTTATTTTAAGGTTGATCTTGTTTAGCAGTTTGCCTTTATGGATCACCACGAGATGTATAGTAACACTCCTAAATGCAGTCTAAGATGATAAGCAAGCTTTTCAATCTTTCAACTTTGAAAACCTTAACTACTGAGGGAAAAGAAAGATAACACCTTTTCACACAGATCATAGAGCACACACTAATGCATTTTTCCTAAATCGACATGCAAACTGTCAAAATGCACATGCACAATGCAAGTATTTCTTTTCTCTTTCTTAATGTTGGTGCAATACAAAAAGAAAGCTGTTGTATAATTTTGAATTCAATTTCAAGTGAAAACAAACAAGCTTGTCCAAAATCAAAAGACACCTTAAGATTTACTTGTTTCGACACTAGAAATATGTAAACTCAAACCATATGACGAAAGCGACAAGCTCAATCAGCTATGAACAACAAACAAACTAACTCTTAAGATCAAAACGACACTTAATCACAGGTCTAGATCTAAGAGGCCACAGCAAGACTGGTTCACTTTCGTTATGGGAAACTGTAAATGTACAAGAAATACACAAAGAACAAACACAGTTTCTTTATACAACCGAGGCGGAATAGTGACAAGGAGAGATGGTTTCAGATAGGCACATTGACTGGTAACAAACAGCAAAAACAAGAGTGAAAACAGGGCAAGAAACAGCAGGAAACCCCAGTAGCACAAGGCAAGACTGGTCCAGCGCAGGTGGGACACTGTCTGTTTTACCTTTAGCGTAGGTAGCCCCTTCGAGAACTGCGCTGAAATGTAGACAGCCTTTGTACAGCCTGCACTGAAGAACGAAACTTTCGTTTCTCTTGGTTTCCGGGTCACAGATTGCTCAAAAATTCACAGTTTTTGCTCAAATCAGAAGCTATCAGTCAAGGACACACTAAGGGATGGAAAGGAGGATGAAAATCTATCACTAAGAGCTTATTAGAGTCCTTGTGGATCAGCTCTTCAAATCATAAACTTGCCCAGAAACTGAGCTAGAGTAGCTGCCCTCTACTTTGTATTTGAAAGATCCAAATACAGTTCAATTCGGTACTCCCTTTGTTTATGAAATGAATAGCAAAAACAAAAACAACCAACAAGATACGATCCCCAGCGGAGTCACCAATTTGTTGTTGGGAAAAGTATCCAATACGGAATGACCCTATCCCACTCTAAGGGTGATAGTACCTCAGCAACAACTGAATGAAAAGCTATTCAAGATTACTTCTTTAAGAGATGAGAGAGAGAAGAGAAAGGGGGTCCACTAACCGTTATTTTCCGCTAATGGTTGATCCAATCCTCCCTCTTTGTTGCTTGCTCCTAGCTCCTTGCTCTTTCACCGGCCCAGCTACACAAAGATCCTATAAAAGCACAAGAAAAGGAAACTACAAGAAGCATGCATCCATAATCGATTCAGGGATTAGCATAAATCAAATATACAAGCATCAATTCACCATTGAGACACATGCATATAGAAGAACCTCAAATACTTTATTAATGGAAGAAGTAAAGTTATGAGAGTGTTACAACCATCATAGGCCCAATCCAACAACACCTCCCAGCAGAAAGAAATCTCCTCTTCACCTCCTTCAAGCAAATCACCCAATAGTTCTATACTCAAACCAACAGCACTTCCTTACTTGCACAAAATTCCAGCCTCCATAGACCTCATGAGAGAGCTCTATATATAGTAGTTTTGAAGAAAGGATGAGTCAGCTTGAGACTGACATGAAGCTGACTAGTGTCCTCTCCCACTTCAGTTATTCTTCAGCTCTTGAGTCCACTTGGAGATTCTTGCTTCCACTTGGAGATCAAGACCCTCTTACTCATCACAAGGTGAATTCCTTGATCCAGGTGTTAGTTTGGAAGCTTCCTGGGAAATTGACACCTTGCAGAATGACTGTGCCACTTGGCCAATCTCGCCCAGCGCAGGTAGCCTTCATTAGATTTGACATTCAGCGCAGGTATAGAGTGGAGCAGTTGACATTCAGCACAGATGCTCAGTGGAGCAGGTGACATGATCCAGAAATAGCTTGTTTTTTAGTGTTTTCAGGTGGAGAACTGCTTTTCAGTGTTGTGGTTTGCTAACCTTGTTCCTCTAGGGGTAGGAACAACATGTTTAGGGACTTTGGATCCCTCAGATTATTGACATTTCATGCTTCATGCTGTTAGGCACAAAAATGTCTATAACACCCCCTGTAACAGTTTTGCAAATGGATGCATGGTTTTCAAGCTAGGGAAAAAACAAATTCTGTTCTATGTATTTTTTCTTCAAAGCATTCTGCAAGTTTTTGCATGGTAAAAAAAAATGAGCTTGGGCTATGATGCAGGCATGGAGATGATGGGGGAGGAGTTTGAATATTGCAGGAGGACTTCTGAACCCTTGAGGAAGCTATCATGTTCGCCAAACTACCTTTTTGAAATCCATTTCTGGCTTCCTGTAGAAATCCTGTAATTTCTACAGGAACTTCCTGTAGAACACACAGTTTTTAGGAAAGAAGCACAATGAGATCGAAAAAATGATGGAGAAGGGTGAGGGATGGAAACATGGATGCTTGCAGGCCTCATGGATAGATTCCCAGCCTTCAGGTCATATTCAAAGATCAATTTTGGTGTGTTTGTAGGCTTCCTGTAGAGGACACAGAACTTTCTGTAGAATGCACAAAACTCTCTCTGTCTTTGTTTTGAGTGATCCCCCTGACTTGCAATGTCCTTCTTGCAACCTGCAATTATGCAATGGAAATTAGGTTTATTTTTATTTTTCTTTTTCTCTTTTTTTTTGAAAACAACTAGGGCACCTCATGGAGGTTTTCACCCTAATTGCCTGCCCTGGGCGCCTCCAAGGGAGGTTTTCACCCATAGATCTTATTCTCCTTTCTCTTATTTCCCAACCCATTGAATGCCTCATGGAGGTTTTCAATCAATGAGCCAATCTAAGGTGCCTCCGAGGAGGTTTTCATCTTAGGTTTATATTTTCCTCTTATTTTCATTTTTTTTTAATCTTTTTTTCTCTTGTTTTCTTTTTTTTTTCTACCTTACCCTACTTGAAAAACAAAATCATTTTCAAGTATAAGAATACTTCCAATGGATCCATGTGCACATCGAGATTAGAGACAAGATGATGTGGCGACTTGAGATGCATGCTTTGACAACTATACGGATTTCAGAGACCAAATGATTTGACTTTGAAGGGATCAAACATAGCTGAGGAAGAGAGTATTGCTACAACTTAGTGACCGTCTGAAACCATATTTCAATATAGCTCTGATATCGTTGGTCCTCTTGCTGATCTGGATCATTCTTCATGTCACCTTCTATCATGACCTTCTCATCTTCCTCTTTTTGCTGATTTTTCTCTTGAGTTCATAGAGGATTTGATGGTAACCATAAGGGAACTCTCTCGATCTCTGATTTTGATGTCTTCTCTTCATTAAGTACAGCCCATGGTTCTTTGATCTCCCCTTTTGAATCTTCTTTTGCTGGATGTGGTCCTTCAATGGTTTCAAGATAATCTCTTTTTTGAAATTCTCTTCCTGAGCTATGGTGAAGACCGTTGGGCTCAAGAGGAGTCATTTGGAACTATTGTACCTCAGCTTTGCAATTGGGTTGAGCTACTCCATTGTATGGTTTTGGAAATGGTGGTATGGGTAGTTGAGTGGGGGTGTATATTTGAGATGGATGTGGATGGGGTTGTGGTTGGGCAGGTGGTGGAGGCAAATGAGTGAGATGAGAGTTGTACTGGGGCCTCCACCCCTGATGAGGTGCATTCCACTGAGACTATGGCTGAGCATAAGAGTGAAACGAATGAGAAACTGGAGAAGCATGGTATTGAGTAGGATACGACCAAGGAGTGGGTGTGGACCAGGAAGGATGATCAGGGGGACCCCAAGAAGGCATGGAAGTGGCTTGATAGGGGTCGTAATAGGTCTGGGATCTCCCTTGCATTCCCTGCTAGTAGGGTATGGGTCCATGTGGCCTCCTTTGGTTCATATAATGGAGTGATTCGGTGGCTCCTTTGGCTTTCTGATATGCAGCTTTAAGTCTAGGCAAGGAAGGGCACTGATTCGTAGGATGCTATTCTTCACAGATGAAACACACTTCTAGGGAGTGCATTGGACATTCATCCCTAGGATGCTTTCTAGTGCACCTGGGACAAAAGATAGCCAAAGCCCTCTTGGATTTCTCTTGTCTCCTTTGGATCTGTAAGGTATCCAGTTGCATGGCAAGAAACTGCCTCATCTCGCTCTTGAAATCTTCCATCTGATTTGAAAATTTGTTTTTGGATAAGGTACTGCTCCCAACATTTCTGATTGTAGCCATTTGCTCCAAAGGAATGTTTTCTTCTTCTTCTTCCCTTGAGGTTCTTCAAATATGTCTTGTTGTCCACTAAGGGTTCTTTAATCACATCCATCGCAGAAGAGAGAAGGTTGGCAGTGTGAAGCAGTGGGGGTGTTCTGCAATCATTTTTCTGAATTATCTCTTCTCCTACAAGGCATGAAAGGAAATCTTTTTGGTTGATTTTTGCTTTCTCTGCTTGTACCTGCAAAAACTAAAATAGATTGAACTGCAACTAACTATCTTGCTAAAATGAAAATGCGGAATTGAAATGAAAGCAGGAAAGGACTAATCTATTTTGCTAAAATGAAATTGCAGAAATGAAATGCTAGGCTACGCTTGCGGAATTGAAATGCCAATCTACGCTTGTAGAAATGAAATTGTGGAATTGAAATGTTAATCTACGAAAGCAGGAAATGTCTACTCTACTTTTTCGGAAATGAAATTGCTAAATGGAAATGAAATAAACTACTTAGCATAAGGTTGTAGTAGAAAATAGAAGAAAAGAAACAATCACCAATACTCTGATGCTTCCCTGGCAACGGTGCCAAAAAGAATGGTGGGCCCCAGTATTGCAGCAATAACGCTGCAACTCCTATGACTCCCTTCTATACTTTTATCAACCCGGTAGTTCGTAACAAACTTGGAAGCGATGGTGTTGTATGCACAAGTACTAGCTCTTGCCGCAGCTATCACTTGGTCAGCTAGCACAAGTCCTCTAGGGGCTTAAGCCAACTTCTATGAGCTATGAGAAGAAGCTTTTCAATTGATGGATGAATGCTAACTCAAAGAAGGTTGTTCTACTTGCAGAAAGAAACTCGAATGCTGAAAGGAAACGTAAACCCTAGCAAACCCTAATTTTACCAGCTAGCCCTACTGATGCAAGAAAGGGGATGCAAGCTACTAAAAGAGATGCCATTGACTTTTACGAAGGTAAATACATGTATCTAAGCTACTTCTACAGTAACATCTGAAAAAAACATCTTTTTGTATTTTTGAATAAGTTGCCAGAATTATCATGCATGCGATTTGACTATTTTTTACTGTGCAGAGGTGGATTGGCGAGAGGAAATGCTTGGAGGAGGTCGAGAAGGTTCAGAGAGGGCCTAAGGGGTCCCTAACACCCTTCCAGAGAGTTTCACAGAGTTTTTCTATCAAGAAACCTCATTCGTGAGCTTCTACAGGAAGTCTGCAGGGGTTCTACAGGATGTTCTAGAATTTCTACAGGATGTCTGTAATTTTTCTACAGGATGTTCAAAAATGGGATTTTGGAGGATGGATGGAGGAATAAAGATGAAGGAGTGGGTATGGAGTTGAGATAGGGGTGTGAGGATGTCCAGGACTTGGTGAATGAGGCTGAAGAGTGGCTAAGGCGATTGGGTTGGTTCAAAGATAAGAGAAGAAATGTTGTGTGAGAGTATAGGAACTAGGGCAGAGTGTGAAAACATACCAAATGAGAGGAAAGAACCTAAGTTAGGGGATGGAGCAGATGGGAGTGATGGAGTATAGGTTGATGGAGAGGTATTACAAGCGCTCTACATGTTATCTTTCAAATTAGACAAATGAAGACTTGGAAAATCAAGAAGCTAATTACTTTGACCTAATCTGACCTAAATAACAGCAAAGAAATGGAACATAAGTTTGTTTGCAATGAAACCATGTATACCAACTATGCAATGAAGCAATCAAGACTCTGAACATGTAACCAACTTCTGCAAATAAAAATCGAACACTAATGATTGCATGGTGAAGCAAAGACTGTGTTTTTGGTGGCAGCAAGGTCACCTTGATCCCAGCTCCTGATCCCACTGAGGGAGAGGTGAAATAAGAGGTGCTTGATGGCCCTTTTTCTGAAGATCATCCCTGTTATTAACCTATCAACTAAATCTTAACGTGAAAATTCTTTTTAATCATCAAAAGCAATCTAAATAACAAAGCAAGATTTAAATGTAAATAGCAGATTTTATTCTAAGAATGCAGAAAAAACACATAAAGGTAAACAAAGGAGGTACTGGGCAATTGAGATGGGCCCAACCGCAAGAGCTACAGCCTCCTAAGATAGATTTAGAGCTGGTGCAAAGCTGGATTCATCTTTATTGGTCAAAAGAATAGTTACATTCCAGAAACTGTCCATAAGGAAAACTTGAAAATGTGCTGAAATGCAGAGCTAACCTACTGCCTAAAAAATGACTAAAATTGAACTACAAACTAGCTAACTTCTACCTACAAAGTGACTAACTGAAATGAGGCCCTAAGCCCTCTTATTTATACAAATTGAGGACCCCAACAACCCTCCTAAACGTTAGGAACTCAGCTGCCAAAACTTGTAGTTAACAGCACCTTTACTAGCCCTTGCTCGGCTGCCCTTGTGATAATTTATTTGGTGGCCCTTGAACTCCGAGCTGATGGTGGAGAATTCGAGGTAAGGGCCCATAAATGAAGGGTACACCTTCCTAAAAATCCTCTCCACAAATGTGGCTGCCAAGTGCTCATTTAAACCTTTGATTTTGTCTCCAAATTGACCAAAAAGACTGCATAAAGCACACATTAGACTTGTTGGTATAATGACTAACCCAATTCACTCTATTAGCATAAATATAACAAAAAACATGAAATAAACTAATGAGAATTGTGGATTAAGTCGAATTAGGAGGCTAAATGAGCCCATATAATTATCCATTTTTGGGGTTCATCAAGATCCGCAAACAGCGACCACACAGCTAAAGTGACAGCGCCCGAGAGAGCAGGTGGGGCCGTGGAAGAAGTCAAAGGCCTCAAAGACTTCTTTCGACCTGATGACCCCAACTGAGGGGGATCTCTATGAAATAGGGGAGATGGTGCGGGACGTCACTGTCGAGGCACTCCAGTAGTTCATGGAGGAAAACCAGATAGTTTTGGGGGCCCTCTGGGCACAGATATAGGAGTTGCAAGTGCACACTCCTTAGGCTAGTACTCTGTCGACTAGCCTCACAGTAGGCACAGCGGCGGTTGGGGAAATGTTATGCACCTGCATGACCAACACTATAGTGCTGCCAGAGGGTGCACTAGTTATAGAAAATGAGGTCAACAGGCCTATGGTCAGTGCGCTGAAGAGAGTTGGGATAAACATGGTTGTGCTCCCTCATGAGATGCTCTATGTTCTAGAGGATGGAGTGACTCCAGAACTATAGGCTAGAGAGGGGTGCGTGCTCCGGGTGACGAGTGAAAACAGATTAATATTGAATAATTGAGCCTGCATCGTGGTGAGGTAGTGACACAGAATAGACAACTTGTGCAAGTGGTTGAGGAAGCCTTCCAAATGGTCCTTGAGTTGGCCATTCCAACAGAGGAACCAATGGAGGCGCATATCCGGAGACTCACAGCAGAGGTGCGTGAGGCAAAAGAAAAAATGGCTAAGGTTCAGCTAGAGCTGAACCTTCATATCGTTGAGCTAGAATTTAACGTGCAGCCTTCAACTCCGCCTGAGGTAAAGGTACAGCACGCCAGCACCATTACAGCAGGAACAACAAATATCAACAGTGTAGTGAAATACTGCACCTGACTTTTTGAGGAGTCATTCGAGGTTCTCACTACCCTGTAGGAGGACTGGAACCTACAACGCTTAGAAATAGAAGCGCGTGAGCTACAACATAAGTATGATGAAGTCAAAGCGACCACACAGACGGTGGCCCTCATGCAGAGGCTTGTGCGGATGCAACAGGAAAAAGCACTCAAGGAGAAGGTAGACACTGCGTTACATAAGGAATGGTCTTGAAGGCGCGCGTACAAACATGGATCGATGAGGCATTCGTCATTACCGCCTCAATTGAATCCAAGCTCGCCAGATGCTGGGAACACAGGAACAAGTGCAAGGCAACAATTTAGCTACAACAGTCTCTGAAAAGCGCGTCCAGGAAGTGCAACAGGCAGTCGCTCAGTGCACTAGCAATCTTGCAGCAGCCTAGGAAGCGTTAGGAGGTCTCCACGCGAAGATCTCCGTACCGACAGAGTGACTCGAGGGCGATTAAGATATTTGTGTTGGGGGCCTGTTGGGCGCGGGATCCCTCGAGGGAAGTTTTGGGGCTTAAAGCCTAGATTTTGGCTAAAAAGTGTAAATCAAATGTAAAAACTCTGCATTTTGTGGGCACAGAGTGCAAAGTTGTAAATGAATCATAGGGTTTTACCCCCTAATTTTTGTAATATAATGTCGTCTTTAGAGATCTACCCATGGTCCGCAGACCATGGGACTATATAAATAGAACGAGGCTCTCAGTAGTTGAGAGATAAGTCTAAGGATGAAGATTTGAGGCATATCTGAGGTGACAAGTTGAGTCTCTGGGTCGTAGAGTAGGATAAGGCTCTACAGCTAATTGTGCAAAGGCCTAGTAGTTCACAGCTGAGTGCGTGGAACCCTACAGTTGAGTGCGCAGGGTGAGTCGAGTCTGTAACTGTTGGAAACATTAATAAAGAGAAGTTTTCATATCAATTCTGTGTATTTACTTCCTATTTTTTGTATCGAATATATTGGGTATAAAATGAACTTATGTTGTCTATATGGTGCAAAAACATATATAACTGTCTTGATTAAGTAAATGTGAGATAAAGTATCTGTTTACACAAAGTTAACTAGCAATTGTAAGAAGATAAGTAAGATATGTGGTGTATCTTGGAAAAATAGCACAGACTGCTACCATAGCAGCGCGACAGTATCTCAACCCCAGGTTAGGGCTTCACAAAAGGTGATTCTAACAGATCGCAAAATTCTCGCAGGTCAGAACAGTGCGTGAAAAAACCTGCACGAAGATAGGCACAGTTGGACTAAATTGGCACCTCAGACATATCAAGGGTGTGGAAACCTGGTTCTAGCATCCCCCCATACTGATTTGAGTGAGAGTTCAATTCGTGCTCCATGGGCTAATGCTGAAAGGGCCAGTAGGGTAGGGATTTTTTTGGCTAATTAATTCCGAACATGGGTCAGACCCCCTCAAGCCAACACCGGATGAGGGAGATATTGTTGATTTCAAAGTCAGCTGTGTTGCAGACATTTTTCATGGCGGTGAATTTGTAGATCAGATATGTATGTTTAGGTGAAAAATTTGTAAAATATAATTTTATATTTGGGTTTTTTGTGAAAAAATACCCAATTTTAAAAACAATCGGCCGAATCGGAGTCCGGATGAGGGAGATATCATTGATTTAAAAATTAGTTGTGCTGTAGACATTTTTTGGGGTAGCATGTTTGCAGATCATATATGTACATTCTGGGGAAAAATTTGTAGAATCTAAATACAAATCTGGGTTCTTTGCAAAAAATTCCCAATTTCAAAGAAAAAATCGGTTGAATCGGAGTCTGGATGAGGGAGATATCATTGATTTAAAATCAACTCTTTTTTCAGAAATTTTTGTGACAACGGAAGAGTTGTCGCGCGAATCGGAAATTACAGTGCCTTGATCAGGATTTCTATCACATGGGTAGATGTAGAATGGTCATTCCATTTCCAAAAATACGTCCTATAATAAGGATTCTGAGCAATATTTACTGAATTGTGGCGATTTTAAATTTTCGCCAGAAATATGTTTTCAAGAAAAAATGATGTGCCGGCTATTCAAAATTTTATACAAGAGAAGAAGAATGGCTTTCCAGGGTATTGGAAGGACAAAATAGGTTATTATTTATAATATGAGGCTACTATATGGTGTAAATCACTTTACAGTGAGTTTCTGAAGTTATGTAGTGCTGATGAAATTGAAAAACTATTGTTGGACAAATGGTCTCATACTGGAAAGAGGAAAGCCAAAAAACCTAGCAAAGATTTTATTTTTACAGGAAAAGATAATGGTCCTACTATTGAAGAATTCATAAAATATATTAAGGAAAACCATCCAAAAAATTGGAAAAGTTTCCTATGGCTTACTTTGAAAGAAGAGGCTACGATATGGTGGCACTCACTTGGCACCTAGCAGTTCAAATTTTTAGATGAAGAATTTGAAAAAGTCCTTTTGGACAAAAGGTCTCATGCTAGAAAACTGGGGAATGAGACATGTAAGGGGTTTTCTTCTACTGGTATCTCCTTATTACAGGTTCATGGATATATTCAGAAGGATAAGATCAGTGTGTCTATAAATCCTAGTTGCAAACAAAATCTTGAAAATGTCAATTTGGCAAAAAAATTGCAAGTTCCAGCAAAACAAATGGAGCACAAATAGGTTAATAATGAAGAGGTGCAAATTTATAAAGATTTGAAGATTTCTATGGACAAGTATGTATTGAATTATAATTTTTATGCTTCAGATATGGCTAATGTGGATGTTGTTTTGGGATACCCTTGGATGGAATCTATGGGTACTATCAATATTAATGTGCAAAAGAAATTCCTGAAGCTTTGGTATAAAAAGAAGAAAAATACATTATAGGATATTTCCATCAATAAACAAGTAGATTCCGATGAGGCTGAAGCAGAAGATGTTCCAGGGACTGACACATCAGATGATGAGCCCTTGATGGTCGACAACCAAACACAAACATCAAACCAGGTACCAGAAAAACAAGTAGAGTCCAACGAGGTTGAAGCAGAAAATGTTACAGGTATGGATACATCAGATGAGGAATCTATGGTTGAAGTAATATTAGAAGATAAGAAGCAAAAACAGATGCCACAACATGTACCAGATACCAATCAGGCTCAATTAGGTGGTGAATTAAAGCAAGGATACACCGTTGGTTAAAACTTCAACCTATCACCACCCACATCACCCCGCAAGAAAACAACCAACACGATGGCAACAAATTAGCCACAAGGAAAACAACCCCTGCATAACAAATAGAAAGGGGTGACGATCTACCCACAACACATAAACATAGAAGAGCTGCCAGGGTCAACTTCCATCTCAAGCGAGCGAGGCACCAGCTAGATCGAAGGTTCACCTTTCTCTTGGATGGCTAGATGCATGTGCATGGTACCAGTTGACTACTCTTTTGAGTAGATCTTATTATTTGTGTCCTTCTTATGTTTCGGGGACGAAACATGTTTAAGCGGGGTGGAAAGTAGTACACCTAGGGGGGATAGTATGGGGTAAAAAGGGAGGTACCCAAGGGAATAATGTAATAATGGGATGGGACATAGTAATAAATAAAGTGGTTAACCTGTATCATGTAAGGGACCACAAGTAGTTAGCAATAATGTAATAAGTCCATTGTATTAGATAGATGGTATTGAGGGAACCATGGTAATGACCCATGGTATTGTATGTATGAGGCCTATATAAAGGCTACAGACTCCCCATTGAGAGAGGTCAAGGAATATTGCATGAACAAGTGTATGGCTTATGGAGTGTTCTCCTTCCTTAAGGAGTGATTGTATGGTGTTTCCCTACCTAAAGGGTTTGATATCAATAAATAAGAATTTCTATCTATTTATATCTTGTTATTTCTGGGAATATTTGTATTCCCATATATTTCTGGATCAAATCTATTACACTATAACTCAGTCATACATTCAGGTGAAAAATCATCTACTGTTGGAATTTGATCATTTTCCTCTTGATCCATGATCATTGGAGGTTCATAAAACTTCAATTTATCAACATTTACAATTGAATATATGTGCATGTATGGAGGAAAATTCAACTGTAATGCATTGTGCCCAATATTTTCAACAATTTTAAAAGTACTATACCTTGTATGTTTCAACTTTTTACCTTCACCTTTCATCCTTTCTTTGTTGATGTATAGCCATACTTGATCACTAAACTGGAAGTGATGATCCATCCAATGCTTGTCATGATGCATTTTGTACTTGGCCTGACTTTTTTCCAATTGATCCTGCACTACTTCACGAATATTTTGGATTCTTTGAATGAACTTGATTCATTTTTTGGCATATCGATGTCCATCCTCCTTATCTTCTTCACCAAACATAAAGTCCATTAGTGATTTTGGCAGGTATCCATAACATGTTGCAAAACGAGATCTACCAGTAGAAGAGTGCAAGGCCTGATTGTAAGCTTGTTGGATATAATTTAAGGATTCATCCCACAACTTAGGATTTTTTCTACAATAACCTCTGAGAATACGTACCATTGTTATGTTCAACACCTATGTTTGACCATCTATTTTGTGGATGCAAAGTTGTGCTCTTTTTCAACTTAGTGTCCATGAGTTCCCACAAAGTGGACCAAACCCCCCCAGGAAACGAAAGTCTTGATCTGAAATTATAGTAGTAGGCAACCCAAAAAGAAAGAGATGGAAAAGGTGAAGTGGATGATCATGGATGGAGTCCGAGACAATACAGTCTCACATATATCTGATAAGAATATTGTCAAGGAGATATGGGATGCTCTTGACCAGCTATATCTGAGTTCTTTGGAGTGGTGGAATATCTCACTTCAGAAGAAGCTAAGAAGCATCAAGATGAAAAAGCGTGAAGGCATATATCCCTTCCTCACTAGGATAAAGTAAGTTCAGGATTAACTTGCAGTTGTTGGGGAAGCACCTCAACCGATGGAGATTGTACGTTTGGCACCGAACAATGTCTTAGAGGAGTGACAAGTATTTTTCAAAAGTATCTTAGGCTGAGAAAAATTTCCTAAATGGGACATGATGTGGGAAGACTTGTAGCAGGAAGAGTTAAGGTGATCTCTAGTGAAGAGCACCATTAGAAGAAGCAACAACACCAAATTGAAATGATCCAAGGGATCAATTTAGTGATCAAAATGCAAAGTGTTCAAAAATGCTCGAAACCTGTATGATTGGATTGATCTTGATGATCTAAATCTAATGCAACTCGTTTCAATCAAAACCGATATCGCACACTCCCCATATCGTGTTTTGATCGAATTTCCAAACAACTAAAAGTTTAAAAGATGGGTTGTAGGGACAGCTAGTCAGCAATCTGTATGCTAACTAGGCAGGTGACTACGCAGTTGACTGTGTACAATTTGGTCAATGATATGTTGACAAGTGTCTCTTATTTATTGGCTCATGAATGACACAATTATATTTTTACAGGTTCGTTTATGTGGGCCAATGAAGGAGGGCCACGAGGCCAATGGATAACTGCCACATGGCCTCCAGACAAGGCATTAAAATTTTGTTAGGTATTGAGCAAAGAAACCCACTGAGGTCGAACCTGTGACCTAGAAGTAACCAACCACATGCCATACCACTATGCCATCACCATGCACTTGATAATCTATGTTCACGACTTATATTTAAATGTTAATGTTTCCATATTTGGAGGTAGGGTTGGGGCTAATCCCCAACCCTGGTCACCACACCCTAGCCCTATGGTCACCACCAACAAAACATGCATCAGGAGCCCTTAGACAAGAACCTCAAGTGAAGGAGTAAAGGGGAAAGTCTTGGGGTCACATGACCCTCTATAGGTTTGGGTCTGCAGAGAATGAAGGGCCTAGCCCATGGAGGGCCAACCCAGGGCTACATGGTCATCACATGACCACACCACCAAATAGAAAGGAGTGCCCGATAATTAAATCCCCCAACATAGGAAAAGAAGGAATACCTCAAGGTTTTATGGGGCCAATATGACTATGTATCTAGCAGTTGGGGGCCCCACTAGCTGGGGTGGGAGGTTAGCCCCGCCCCTGGACATGTGGCCCCCATACAACCTTAATTTTCATAAAACTAGGCGTTAGTGGAAAGTTTAACTGTTTGATCATTTTTTTCATCAGATGGGATTGTAGGCTAGATTTTCATGTCAGTTCCGGGTTTCGGGCACTCAAGCTAGGTTTGGGTCGAATTGGAGGATGATTAGCTATGGAATTGGGTAAAAGCTTGTAACAAGCATAACTTTCTTAATGTCTTGCCAAATGAGGTGTAGAAAGAACCTATATCAGGTTTTTTTACAATTTTGGATCTCTTGTTGACATTTTTTTTTTAATTCTGATCATTTTAAGATCATGTAAACACATATTTTTTAGTATAATGAAAGATACCCTACATTGGAAGCTATACTAGGAGATGTAGCCCAAGAGAGGGGTGAAATCCTTTATCATGTTTTGTTGTTGTGTTTCTTAAATGGTTTACTATCTCTGTTTGGTTTTTAATTATGTTTAAAAATTACTTGTTTAAGTGTTTAGTAACTTGATCCATTCCCCAAAACACATATAAAATTTCACTTTCAATTTGTATATCACCTTCAGTTTTCAATTACAGATCACTTTGGTATCAAAGGATCATGTTTTAGTAAAGTTTTGATTTTGTTTGCAAGTGTTTTTCTGATACTTACAAATTTGAAGCTTAAAAGAGGAGAAGGAGAACTTTTGGAGCCAAGATATCAAATTCTTTCAAGGAGAACAAACATACCTCAAGATTTAATAGTCATGGCACATGAAGAAGGTTCTGATTGGATGTCTCAAGATGAAAGAATTTTCAGAAAATATTTCTTTGAGATGTCTGAAATAGTGAAGGTTCTTTATGAAGAGAGATATGCAAGGTTGCATGGAGAGAGCTCAAATCATTGAAAATTAGATTCTAGAAAAGGAGACAAGCTTACAAAAGGGAATGGAGGGAATGGTGACAAACCACCACCTTAAACTCCATCCTGATCCTCACCTTCTACTTCTTATACCCTTTCACATACACCTCCAAATTCTCTAAAGGGATATGTGTTGGGTGTGGATCCTGATTATCTTCCTGATTTAAAGGTATCACTACATTAGACCCCAATTCATAATGGGGCAGAAACGTTGTTTGGTCAATTTAGAGTGTCCTAAATTTTTATATTAATTGTCAATACGGGAGTCGTAAACTACTGAAGTGAGGCACACTATATATGCAAGATAATCGATTTCTTACCTTTTGTCGTTTTTGATTTCTAGTTTGTTTTTGGGTTTATCTTCGTTGATTCCATAATGTGAGATGGCAATTCTAGAAGACAAGTATGGATAAAAACGTTCAAAGCAATGATGTATTTTAAAATGATTTCAAAAACTTCAAACTTGCAAAAAGGTTTTAAAACATGCAATGATGAAATTAATTCCTAAAAGAGAATGAAAATATGCCACTATTCTAATTAAACAAACAGTGAGCTAGTGACCATGAAACCCAGTATCCTTGCTGCTGTATAAATGTAAAAGAAACTGAACTCAAAGAAATCCAAAAATTTCAAGCAATGTAAACTAAAATCACATTACATCAACTCATATTCTAACCCCTCACCATTCGACTCGCTCTGGCTTTCGGAGGTAATCATAAACAACTTGAGCAATCTGATATCTAATTTGCAGAAAATAAAACTAATATTAAACTACAAACTCATACTTCAATCCCTCACTATTTGTCTCGCTCTGGCTTTCGGAGGTAACTGAAAATGACATGAGGAATTCAATAACTAGCTTGCAGGAAAATAAATTAATATCAAACTACACACTCATACTTCAATCCCTCACCATTTGTCTCACTCTGGCTTTAGGAGGCAACTGAAAATGACATGAGCAATTTAGTATCTATCTTGCAGAAAAGTAAATGAGCAAAACTGAAATAAATAAAACAATGCTGGAACTAAGGACTAAGAAAAATAAATCAGTAGAAGGACAAGAATAATTCCATGTCATTAGTCATTATAAAACTATGTGCAATTGCCCAGGCTGCCTACTGTAATCTGAAACAAAGACACTGATCAGTTAACAACATTAGAAAGCATAAAAACTATGGACAACAATCAACGTGAATACCATAAGCAGTGCAATATATACAAGTAAATGATTATGGCATAAGGAATGTAAAGAAATAAAGCATGAAACTATATAGCAATTAACAAAACCTTGGTGTGTACAGGGGCCCTCTGCACAACCTCGGACAGTTAGCAATCAACCATGAATTGAGCTTATAAACAGAGTCTTCTCATGTATTAAAATGCAGTCATAACACAGAAATAAAGTCACGACATAGTGGGCTCGTTAACAGTCAAAATTGCATTACCAAAGCTAACTACTATGTGTATGAGAACGCTTTATTTATACTAGAGGATGACATAACTACTTTCCTAAAATCTGCACTGATAAAAGACACATGAACAACCACGTCCAGAAATCTAGCATTATGGCAGTCGTGAAGATTAAATCTATGGAGGGTGGCTGTTGGATTCGGTTCATGGAGCAGTCCATAGGTGTTGATATGTCCGCAGAAATCTAGGAATGGCCACGCAAGTCTTCACTTGGTGAAAAACAGAGTTTTGTCACCGTAGGACTCTTAGGTTGACCACCGCTTAACTATCTTTGACCACGACCTTCTTTGATGGATTCGACTGAGCCAATAGGACACAGTCCATGTCCACGTCATACGCAACTTGCCCATGTGGCCAGCTTTGCATGAAGACACCTGTAACATAGACTTTAACAAAAATACTGCGGAAAGTTGAACTGGCTGCGGAAAGTGACAAGATTTCGCAGCTGAATAAGAAAAAATATAATTCAAGCAGCAGACACAAGACATAGTTAGGAAACCACATTATATGCTCTTTTTAAACTAATATTCAATGATTTGACAGCTTAGGAAGTTCAGGTAAATGGAAAAAGGCTAGAAAGGTGTATAGGGAAAATGCAAGTTTGGAGCTCAACATACCCCCACTGTGAAGGTGTTGCATGTCCCCATGCAACCAAAATTTTGACTATCCCCCTTCAAATCATGTGCTCTGAGGCTTCTGCCAGTACATCTAGCCCTCTTCCTCTTTTCTTTGGTGCTGCTAACATCCTGGGCTTCTTCATCAAGCATCTGAATTTGAGATTAATCAGTGCTCTACTTATCTTCCTGCACTTCTTCTTCAATTTTCTGTTCTTTTTCTGCCATAGTCCCAGATGTAGCATAGTATTATCATGAATGATCTTGTCTAGTGCACTTTGTTCCTTTAATGCTTCATTTTCATGTTTAATATATCTATTGAGGACCTCTAACTCAAAAATTTCATGCTTCAATGATTGGATTTGAATGTCCTGCGCTGAATGAGGCTGGATGGATGAAGTGCCTGGACCTGTGGCTCTCTTTTCCAAGTTTTCTATATAGTCATACATTTCCTGTTGATTTGGGTCTATCTCGGGTGAAATTTTCCTTGGGCTTTCCCCAAAGTCCTGTTGAGGAGAGATAATTTCAAAGTCTGGCCGAGGACGTATGTCAACATTTGGAGGACTGGTTTCAATATTTGGCTGCTGGAAATGAGGTGGGCTACGACCAGCTGGAGGTTTCTCCGGTGTTTCCCCACCGAAGTCAATAAAGTGGGGTCCTTTTGTTTGTGCTTTCCTCCACCTTCCTTTAAGCTTGTTGCTTCTTCTTAAATGTTGTGGGGTATTGCTCTCTTCTCCTAGACTATGTCTTTTTCTTTCTTCTTGGCTGTAGCCACTTGTTTTCGAAGATGCACTAGACTTTCAGACAACACTTGATAGTATTCTTCTAAACATGGTTCTAGTGATTCGTAGACATCCTCTATGCTTCTTTTCCCTTTCAATTTTCTCTATTTTCTATCCTTGGTTCTTTCCTCCCTCTCTTTTTGATCAACTTCTTTGGTTTTACTAATAAGAGGGTCTTGAATTATTGCACTTTTCTCCTTTCTTCTACTCCTTCTTGGTGTACTACTTTCAGGTGCCTCGGATGGCTCTTGAAAGTAGTTTCTCACCAAAAATCATTCCCAGGTATCCCCATTTTTCTTCAATTGGTCCTCAATTAGAATTCTCACAAGCCCATGATGATACAAATGACATTCTATGTCTTCTATTTCTTTTGGACTATTGTGCACATCTTTTTCAAGCTCAACAATAAAAAGTAGGGCAGATTGAGGGTTTGGTTCTCTAAAAAGTTCATCAATAACTGAGTATGATACATGTACATTGCCCCAAAACGGCCTTCACAAGTAATGAACCTTTGAATGATTAATAGTAAGCTAGCCCACTCCTCTTTTAATGCATGAACAAGAATTCCTCTTGTGAATACAGTTACGTCCATACCTAGGTTACGTAACATGACTCTCCAAGTGTGTTCATCCAAGCTCTTGTTCTTGAACGAGAGTTCACCTTCGTGGGGTAGGTCTGTAGCAGCTGCTATGGATGCCTCGGTTATTGTAAGCTTAAGGTCCCCAATTTCCACCACCTGGCCGTTAAAAGACCTTGCAAAAGCTTTTGTAATTTCCTTATTATGGCCCTTAAATTTTTGAATGAAGGGTAGCCATTTTTCCTTCTTCAGTAAGTCTTTTACTTGAGGATATCCTTCTAAAAACTTGGGCCCTTCCGGTTCTGCCCTCATAACTGACCCATCCTTTCTTCTATTTGAAATTCATCTTCATGTGAGGGGCTTAGTAGAGGTAAGATGGCTAGGTTACGGGCTTATGGAGGAGAAAACAGTGGCTGAAAATGAAAAATGGAGAACAGGTAGCAGGAGTGTTCAGGGACTGTAATCAGAAAACAGAGGACAGGCAGCCGAGGTGAGTTCACGAAATGGAGTGGAGACGTATGTGAACGAGGTGGTAATGTAGCCGTGGCTGCAATAAAATGGCAGGGGAGTGAAGTGAACTCGGCAGAATTTTTAAACTAAATGGCTGCGGAGGAGATGTTAACACGTTTATGAAATGGCAATGGAAATTATGTGGTGGAGAGGAGCCGTAATTAAATCGGTCACGTCCCATGATAACAGGTATAATGTGAAAGTGCAGTTCAAAGATGAGTCAAACCCGATAATTAATCATGAGACAATTTGGAAAATAAATGCAAGGATTGTGGGGGAATGATATAGAGATTGTGGGGGAATGATATAGAGATTTTGGAGCTATCACGATAATCATTGCACATAGTGGAGCTTATGGTTTTAATAACTATGAAAAAATGTGCTTTGAATGTTGTTCGAAATAAATTTTTACCCATACCTTGGAATCCTTGCCGCTTTTTGTCCATTGATCAGCTACTCCTTATTGATGCCTTTAGGTGCTTCATGTCTTCATAATATGTCCTTAGTCATACCTGGATTTTCTTTCATGATTATTGAACTAACATCTTGACTGTCAATTTGAAGAAACAGAGTGGTGGCTACAGAAACTGCTTCTGGCTGCGGAAACTGATTCCAGCTGCGGAAACTGACACAGCAACCACTTGGCTGAATGAAGATGGTCAGATAATAACTAACTGAATGAAAATGGTCATGAAAGAGACTTTTATTGATGAAATGAAATGAAATAGATGAAATGGAGTGGAGTGGAATGAAAATGAAATGAAGTGAAGTGAGAATGGGAAAGAAAGAGAGATTTTTTTTTTTGGAAAATATAGGGTGTTAGGTGTACCTGTGTTTCGCTCTATATTTTCTGTATAATACTGCCAATCAGTGATTGGTTTTCAGGCTTATACAATTTTTTTTTTTTTTTAACATAAAGGAACAAAGACTAGGCTGGTGGAGAAGAAGGATTCTTCTTCACCAGCCTTATTGCTGAATTCTCTTGAAACATTTTGACAAATTCCTCTTTTGAGAGTGGCTTATGATATATCTTTAATATATGGCCATTCACAATAAGAGGAGTTTGAAATTCATCAATGGTTTGATTCTTACCGCTCCATTGCTAAAGATTTTGTCAATCTCATATGGCCCAAGCCAATGAGCCAGAAATTTTCCTTTAAAATATTTAAACTTGGAATCAAATAGTAATGCCCAATCTCCTTCTTGAAACTTCTTCTCTTTGATGTATTGGTCATGCCACTTAGCTCTTTGATGCTAAACTAGATCAGTTCTTAGGATTGCTTCTTTTCCGATCTCATTTAGCTCATTCAACTGCTCCATTCTATGCTTTTGGGCTTCTGATAGATCCATCCCCAACTGAACTGCCATCTTGAAAGTTTTGACTTGAAACTCAATGGGGAGTAGGACTTCTTTCCCATAAACAATTTCATAGGGAGAATGTCCTGTTTTATTCTTCCATGTAGTTCTGTAGGCCCACAAGGCTTCAGGAAGCCTTTCTGCCCAATCTCTTCTATGTAGATGGACGGTTTTGGTGATGATGGCTTCAATGACTTTGTTTGTAGACTCCACTTGGCCATTTTCTTGCGGATGGTAAGGAGTAGATCTTCTGTGCTTGATTTTGTATTCTTCCATCAGCTTCTCCACCATGTTGGATTTAAATTGACTTTCCTGATCTGTCACAATTTCTCTTGGAACACCAAAGCGAGTAAAACTATCATCATAAAGAAAATGAACAACTGAATTTTCAGTAGCAGCAACTAATGATTTGGCTTCTACCCATTTAGTGACATAATCAGTACATACCAATACATACTTCTTTTGTTTAGATGGTGGATTAATAGGTCCAATGAAATCTAAAGCCCATTTTTCAAAGGGTTTGATGAGTACCTGTGGCTACAATGGCATTTCATTTGAACGGGTAGGTCTCCCTACTCTTTGGCAGCTGTCACACCTTTTGACATACTGTTTTGCATCTTTGAAAATGGATGGCCAATGATATCCCAAATAAAGGATTTTATAGGCTACCCTTTTGTCAGCAAAGTGTCTACCGCATGGTTCATCATGACATGCCTTGAGGATGTCAGGCATTTCATCTTCCCTAACACATCTTCTGATCACAAGATCTGGCCCTGTTTTAAACAATTCGTTAGAAATCCATGAATATTTTTAACTCTCCTGAATAATATTTCTTCTTTCACTAAGAAATAAATGTGGAGTCAGTTTCCCTGTAACCAAATAGTTAGCAATATCTACATACCAAGGGGTCTTAGTAGTTACTGCAAAAAAATATTCATTCGGAAACTTATCCTCTACAGGAGAATCTTCTTTAGTATTCTGAATCCTAGACAAGAAATCAACTAGTGTATTTTGTTTCCCTAGTCTATCCAACACAGTAATATTGAATTCCTGTAAAAGTAAGAGCCACCTTGTAACTCTGCCATTAGTAACAGGTTTGTTCATTAGATATCTAATAATAGAATGATCAGTATGAATAAAAGTTTCATAGCCTGTTATATAATGTCTAAATTTATTGATTGCATGAACAACGGCTAAGAACTCTTTTTCAGTGACAGTATAATTCAACTTAGTGGGAGTCAAATTTTTACTGGTATAGTAAATGGCATAAGGAACTAAATCCTTTTGACCCATCATAACCCCCAGAGTTGTATCTAAAGCATCTGTAGAAATATGGAAAGGAAGTTTCCAATTTGGTCCTCTCAAGATGGGTGCTTTATATATTCTTGTTTTCAAAGTTTCAAATGTTGATTAACAATCAAGATCCCATTTGAATTCACAGTCTTTAGTAAGAAATTTGAAGAGTGGAGATGTTATTTTAATGAAGTTCTCTATAAATCTTCTATAGTCCCTAGCAAATCCCAGAAAACTTCTAACATCTCTTTGACAATTTGGAATATGCAACTTGGAGATGACTTCAACTTTTGATCTATCAACTTTAATCCCATACCCTGAAATATGATGTCCTAAAACAATACCTTTGGTAAACATCATAAAGCATTTTTCATGACTTAATGAAAGGTTTGTCTCTTTACATCTTATAAGTACTTTTTCCAATTTTTTTAATGCTTCTTCAAATGAGTCACCATAAACTGTAAAATCATCCATATAAACCTCTACACAATCATGGATTAGATCAGAAAAAATTCCTGGTACTGCTCTTTGGAATGTTGCGGGTGCATTACATAACCCAAAAGGAAGCAATCAGTAGGAAAAAGTTCCCCATGGACAGGTAAATGTGGTCTTATCCTGATCTTCAGGTGCTACCTGAATTTGATTATACCCACTAAAACCATCGAGAAATGAAAAGTACTTTTTGCCTGCTAGTGTATCTAATACATGATCAATAAAGGGAAAAGGAAAGTGATCCTTCAAGGTTGCTTTGTTCAATTCTCTGTAATCAACAGATACCCTCCATTTACCGTTCGTTTTAGGTACTATAACCAAAGGAGAAACCCATCGGCTATCTAAAATTGGATAAATGAAGTTTACATTGAGTAGTTTTTGGAGCTCTTCTTTCACTATCTCCCTAAGGTTTGGATTAATCCTTCTTTGAGGTTGTCTGATTGGTCTACTGTTTTCCTCAATGTAGATGTGATGGATGGAAGTCTTAGGGTCAATACCTTTCATATCAGTATACTCCCATGCAAATGCAGTAGAATTCTTTTACAAGATTTTGGTTAGCTCTCCTTGTTGTGAATTTTCCAAATTTTTGTTGATATTCAATGTTTTTCCTGGAAAAATCTCAATGGTGGAACTACCAAATTCTTCCATAGAGTAAAGAGACATTTGTCTAGATGATATATACTCAATGTCAGAATCTAACTGAAATTGTGTGTGGTCATATTCTGAAGATGTTTCAAAGTTTTCTAATGTGTTCAGAATTTGACTATCTTCACTAATTTCAGAAATGGTAAAGACAGGTTGTATAGTGTCTTCATCATTGACCCATTCATTGTCTCCTACTTCTATGATTGCTTTTCCTAGAGGATACAAATTGAATTTCTTTGTCGAACTACCATAAAAAATGTACATATCCCCTGATCTACAACTAATGAAAGCATCAGTTGTGGCTAGCCAAGGTCTTCCTAAGATAAGTGGATGCCCTCCTAAATTACTCTTGGGAGTAAAAATCATGAAATCTACTGGATATTCCCAAGAATCTAAGGAGACTGAAATATCTTCTAATACACCATCTGGTTTGATTATTGATCTATCTGCAAGTTGTAGTAAGGTAGGTGTAAAAAGAAGATTAGGAAGTTTTAGCTGTTCCATAGTCTGTCTACTCATAATGTTGATAGCAGCCCCTAAGACAATCAAAGTGTTTGGAATTTCTACCCCATTTATGTGTGTCTTGACAATTGGACTACCGAGATCTACATACTTCTGCATGGTAATTTTTCCCATCATGATATCTGCAATTTTTCCTACCAGGTGGATTCTTCTTGTATCTCTTGGTTTCCTTCCTAGTCTTTTGAGACTCAACTCCTTTATTGTTTTTGCTAGAATAGGAATCTCTTTAATGGCTTGTAGCAAGGGAATCTTGATATAGACATTCTTTAATTCATCTAGGAAATCATAGTCAGGCAACAAGATTTGTTTCTCCACTCCTTTGTCAATTTGTAACCTTCCACAGAAAGGAGGTGTGGATGAAGATGCAGGTTGCTCAACTATAGTAGTTGTGGGGATTGACTCTTTTTCTTTTTCTTTTTGAGTGTTTGGGTTTTGAAGAGATGCTTCAGAACCTTTATTTACCTTAAGAGAATCTTCCTCAGAAGTACTTTTCTCTTGAACATCTATAGAAGGCTTTTCTAAAACTCTACCAGACCTGAGTTGTACATCGTTGAGAGGAACAATCATATAGATAGGAAATTGTAGTCCTTCTACCATGTAAGCATTATGAGTTTTTTTATTATTGGGATTTGGAAATGGCTAGGCTGGTAGTTGATTTGGATTTTGTCGGAATGGAAGCAAGAGTTGAGAACTTTGTTGAGGAGGTTGTTGTTGTTGTTGTGGAAATCGCAAAGAAAGTTGTGGGTTCTGATTTGGAAGTTGCAGAGCTTGTTGATTTTGAAAAGATAGAGGATATTGATAAAATTGAGCAAATCTCCCATAAGGATTTTTCATACCTTGTACCCATGATTGATATGGATTTTGAGGTTGGGACCAAGGTTGTTGCCAAGGATTCCAATTTGGCAGAGCTTGAAATTTCATGGGATTGTTAAACCCTTGATTTTGTTGCCCCTGCCATGGTCTCCTTGTAACAAAACAGAGAGACTCCATTAAATTTGGATCTTCTTGAAAGATAGATTTGAGTCCAGGAATTGAAGGGAAATCCTTGGTCTCATGGCTTTCCAAGAAAATCATACATGTTTCTACAACTTTTGCATCCAAGGTGTTAGACTCCGTCTCATGTCAGAGATTGATTCTTCTTCAAAACCCTGTTTTGAAGAAGAAATAATTTAATGTATTGATTTAAATTATGTAATTTATGCTCCAGTTCTTCAAAAGGGAGCAGCTTCCTCAGCTCCTATCTCTGCAAAAGCACAAACACAATTCAAAACATCATCAGCAATCAAAGTCTGGAAATTTAATAATCAAATCAACAATGCCTTCCGCTCCTTCATCCTCACAGGTGGTTCCCATTGCGAGGCATGGTGTAAATGTCATTCTAGATATCTATCATTTTATCATTTTCAGGATCAACAAACTATGCTGATATGAAAACCACAGAAACAATCTTGATTCAGAAGAATAGCAGTGGAGAAGGCATCTTGCAGGATCCAATTCTTGGACCTTTCTCAATCCTTAGAATAGGAATCAAGTTATCCATATGCATCTAGATTTTCAGGGCAATGGTACCATGGGAAAATTAATTCTATCCATTATTATATTGTGCATTATACTGGTAGCCATAGCACTTCTTGTCTCTGCGGCCTGCTTTATACACTACAAGGACAGACTAAGAATCCCATTTTCAAATGTCTCATTTGATAATAGCACAAACAGTTTTACTAATCTAATAAGCCAGGGGTCATCTTTCACGGAAGAGTTTCATGCTCATGACAGCTCATGCCTCAGATCTATTACAGGATGCATGGGAAGAAAAATCTTTCAAATTCAACAGTAAAAGTGAAATGGTACCAGGCACAATTGTACAACATCTCTCTTATTCACCACTAGCTGAGGCAACTGAGCAATTTTCAACGTTTAATCTCTTTGGCGGCAGGAAGCTCTGGTGGTGTTGATGTGCCTCTTAGTAGTGGATCATTTCTCTCAAATATTGAGCGGAGGCACAAACTTATGAGCAAGGAGGACTCGGGCACGCTACAGAGGGACTGCTTTACGATTAGTATTGCAAAATGCAGGTCCAGATCTTGAATCAAATATTCATAGCCTCATATACCCTTGTGTAGTGTTGCTGGTTATCTTCTTGGTATGGAGTTTGAAAGAGGGAGCCACAAACATATGGCTTTTGTTATGTTTATCACTGTCTTCACAGCATTACTGGATGCTCTTTTGCTTCGGGAACAAGTTGACAGTTGCGATCTCAGTGTGGATGAACCAAATGGGGCATTTGACATTCCTGATGGACTAGCTCATTTCCGAACGAATATGGAGGAACTCCTTATTGATATTTTTCACCTTTTAGGCCCTGCACAATTCATTCAAAAGATGTTTGCTGAACCATGGAGCTCGTTAGAGGGACCAATACCTTGGCAGGAAGTGGAAGTTAAGGTGTTTGTCCTGAATGTGGTGGCCGAGATAGTTTTGCAAGATGCACAACCTTTTGACGTTTCAGTCTTAATGCACTTGGTTATGGTTCTGTCGAATAGCTCCTCTGGTGGACATACAGGCTTTATGTGTTGGGTGCAAAAAGTCAATTGCTGAAGTTGTGGGCTCATACTCAAAGTGGGTTTGCTCTTTTCATGAGGCTATTGTACCTTTACTTTTATTTTTGGCTTCGGGGCTGGGTCGGTCTGTGGCTGCCAGTGCATGTGCTAATGCCTTACGCAGAGTTTGTGAAGATGCTTCCAAAATGCTGGCTGAACCATCAAATTTGGAAGTCCTTCTTTGGATAGGAGAGGGTCTGGAAGAAATGCATTTACATCTCCATGAAGAAGAAGATGGGATTAGTGCAATTGCATTTGTTCTTAATACAGTTCCAAACAGAGAGCTGGTGAATAAGTCCTTGGAAAGATTGTTGAAGTCCAGCTATGAGGCTATTGAACTTCTTCTAAAGGTAGAAAGTGAAGGCCCTTTGACACAGCATTCAATTGGTTATGCTCAACTTTTAGAGTCAGTTGCGAGGGCATTCTACAGGATGGGTGCAATTTTCACCCAGCTTTCAACCCCTGGTTTTTCCTCATCACTTGGAGATGAGACTATTATCCTCATACTGAGACACTTCTGGCCACTCCTTGAACGTATATTCAGTTCTGATCATATGCAAAATGGTTGTTTGTCAACTGCTGTTTGTAAAGCCCTGTCACAAGCTATTCAAGCCTCAGGTCGGAACTTCTCAGCACTGTTGTCAGAAGTGATGGATTGCCTTTCAAGAAATTTTCTCTCCTTCCAACATCATGAATGTTTCATAAGAACTGCTGCTGTTGTTATTGAGGAGTTTGGGCATGAAGAAGAATATGGGTCATTATTCATTAGTACATTTCAAATGTTTACTGCAGCAGATTCAGTTTCTGCATTGAATTCCTCTTATGTTTGTGATCAAGAGCCTGATCTAGTTGAAGCATATACAAGCTTCACATCAACATTTGTCCGATGCTGCCCCAAGAAGGTGGTGGCCGCAGCTGAATCATTGGTTGAAGCATCCTTCCAAAAAGCAGCTATTTGTTGTGCTGCTATGCATCGTGGAGCAGCTCTTGCAGCCATGTCATATATGTCTTGTTCTGGAGGTTTGCCTCTCGTCGATATTGGAGTCAAGCTCTTGTATTGTTGAAGGTTCATTTAGCAATGTGGCGTTGAGAATATGTTCTCATTGTGGGGTGGGAAAAGAAAGACGCAACGTGGAAGAAGAACAAACTTCGTGGCACCAGTTTCAAATCGTGATAATATGACAAGTTTGGCAGAGGAGAGAATTATTCTATGCTCAAATGCTCTCGATGAAAGCCGTGGCAAAGAATTGCAACTTTGTTGCGATAAAGTTTTAGTAGACTATTTGAAAATCTCAGTTTTTGTCACGATGTATCAACATTTTCCAAAAGAGTTGATTGAGGAATGATGGGTTAGGCCAATCTTTTCTGCGATTATTGTGCGTCTAGATGAAATAAGGCCTTTATGTGTCAAATAGAGCTTGCTGGCATTGATCGCATAAGTTTTAATCCGTTGTCAACTAAGGAAAAATATGGCGCACGTCTTTGACAACTGCTCTTCACTTCAAAGTCACCTGAAGACACCTGTTACCAGATGCATAAGAGTCTGCGCTCCAATTGTTAGGCTTTTTGGTTAGAGATTTTCGAGGGGAAAGTTATTACATGTTCTATTTATGTAATTCAGGTGAGACAGCGCAGGAGTTTTTGGGTTGATTTGTTTTCTTTTACAACAGAGACTTATTTAATGTATTAAAAGAAAATCATTAGAGAAGGAATCAACAGGCAATGAACGCTTTGTGACCGCTATTCAAACGGTGCCAGAACAACAGAATAGGATTCGATGCCTATTTCCAGACTTTATTCAATGGGATCAGTGCTCCGGTTTATTAGCCATCAAAGGATTTCAAGAGAAACGAATTATCCCAATGCTCCGGTTTATTAGCCATAGGATTTCAAGAGAAACGAATTTGTCTATTTCGATCCTTAATCCTGATTTCATGAGATTTTTGCTCCAGATTTTGTCTCCTAATAAGCCAAATCATCAGCAGATTTAGGGGAACACTGTTCTATTTGTGGAATGGATGTAACGCTTTTTTGTTAATTTTTGTAGTGCTAGTTAAAACAGCGCCCCTGTTTTTGGGCAGCATTTTGATTTTATGGTATTAAAAATTCATTTGTAAAGGGAGTTAGTCAGGGGAGAGTTTCTGAGTGCTGAGTGCTGGAACAGAGCTTTCAATGTACAGTTTTCTGCAGGGATTTTTAATGAAAATTTCACAGCTCTAACTTCTGAGATTCATGTGGTATGTTAATTTAGCATAAGTTTTCCCTTTGTCTCATATGTAAACTGTTATGTTTCATTCACTTCATGATCATTTCTAATTGAGCAAATGAAGTGTTTAGGTAGAATTCATAGTATTATATGCTCTGCCTATAAGTTTGTTCAATTCAATGTTTTCTTCTGTTTGACAAGGATTCAGTTCTATGCCCTTGTCAGCTCCTCACCAGTCTTGCCATCCTATTTAAAATCTAGATTTGATGCTAAATTCCTTGCCTACCTTGCCTCAGTCGTCAACTTGTGTTGTTCATTATATTTCTCTGTTTGAAGCTGTGATTTTGCCCATGCAGCTCAGAAAGACCCCGTTATTTAATTAAAAACCCCAAAAACCCCCAAATCAACCTTCAAATCAGTTTACTAGCCTAATATCAGTGTTACCTTGATTGGTCATCTCTTCCTATTGAAAATTTACCGAGATTGACCGGAGAGAGCCTTCTCCTGCCCCGTAGGGCTAGCTACGAGGCTGAATGGTTTGATGTAGCTTTGAGATTTGCCTTTTCAGCCTGAGGTGAAATTTCAAACGCTAACACAAGGGACATTCCCTCAGAGCATGTTTCTTCCTACATTTTGGACAAAAGATGGCCAAAGCTTCAGCTTCTGCTTTCTGCTTGTTTTGTATTTTAAGGGTGTCTAGTTGTTCACTAAGGCCCCCTATAATATCAGTTTTGAACTCATCAAGCATATTGCCAATCTCTGCCCTACTTACTGAACTAGTTGCAGATTTGTTTGCTCTAATCAGAGAGGGATCCCTAGGCCCTTTTGCAGTTTTAAATTTTCCTCTTAAGAGATGGACACATAGTTCTGCTATGTCATGAAGTGGAAGTTGAGAGATGTGTCCCTTTCCCATCATGTTTAAAATGTCTATCCATTCATCTCTAATGGCTTTCAATAGAAGGGCTTTCAAGGTTTCCTCATCTAGGTTACTCATTTTTGCTATTTTTAAGTTGTATTGAATCTTTCAAGTAAATCTTCCAAGTTTTCATCTTCTTTTTGCATCATCTTGAATACCTCATCCTTATGATTGGTGGGCATGCAATAGTCCAGGTATCTATCCAAAAATGTTTGTTTCATATCATTCCAATTACTAATAGACTGAGTGGCTAATCCCATGAACCCTTTCAAAGTTGAAGGAAACAGTTTGAGTTTTTGAGAGTCTTCCATATATTCATAGGTTCGGCACAAGACTTCAAACTCAAACAGAAATGTTTCAGGATCCTCACTTCTCAACCCATGAAAATTTGGGAGGACAGATGGTGAAATGTTTTTCATTGTTGTATGAGTTTCCTCATCGGCTATAGGGAATCCAAATGAGTTATCTCCATCCTTATTTCCTCCATTGTTACCTCTGCCTCCTCCATTATTTTCTCCTCCTCTACCTCTACCTCTACCTATACCCCCTCCTCCAAATCCATCTACTACTTCCTCTGTCATGATAGCTTCCTCAGAGTCCTCTGGTTCTATTAATGGAAAACGAGGAAGAATTTCTCCCTCCTCTTCTTCAGGTAGTTCTACTTCTTTGATTATAATGTGTTCTCCTATAGAAGTGAATAAAGGTTCTTCTTCTAGATCATATTTGATGGATAGTGTGGGAGAGTCTCCTAATTCAGCTGCTGCCCCTTGAATTCCAGGAATCCTAAGGCTGGGAGTGTGAGTTGGAGATGATGGAGGTGTATCTTGTCTATGCCTTGAAGTAGATGGAGTTGTGAAAATCGAACTCTTGGCCCTAGCTATAAACCTTCCCCTAGAATCTCTTGCTCTATGCATGTCATTTTTATTTTTATTTTTATCTTCAAGTTGGGCTAATAATTCTCTTTCTGGTCTTCCAGATCACACTAGGTGCAAGAAGAGAGCATACTCAAGAAATTATTGAACCAATAACTCTCTTTTCTGATCCTCCATATCACACTAGGTGCAAGACGAGAGCATACTTTGAGAAGTTATCAATTTATTTACCTTCCTTGAAATTTTTCTATTTTTTTTAAGAAATTGGCTACCTAGTTACACTTCCTCGACAACGGCGCCAAATGTTTGGTCAATTTAGAGTGTCCTAAATTGCTATATTAATTTTCAATCCGGGAGTCGTAAACTACTGAAGTGAGGTGCACTATATATGCAAGATAACCGATTTCTTACTTTTTGTCGTTTTTGATTTTTAGTGTGTTTTTGGATTTATCTTCGTTGATTCCCAAATGTGAGATGGCAATTCTAGAAGATAAGTATGGATAAAATCGTTCAAAGCAATGATGTATTTTAAAATGATTTCCAAAACTTCAAACTTGAAAAAAGGTTTTAAAACATGCAATGATGAAATTAATTCCTAAAAGAGAATGAAAATATGCCACTATTCTGATTAAACAAACAGTGAGCTAGTGACCATGAAACCTAGTATCCTTGCTGCTGTACAAATATAAAAGAAACTGAACTCAAGGAAATCCAAAAATTGCAAGCAAAGTAAACTAAAATCACATTACATCAACTCATATTCTAACCCCTCACCATTCGACTCGCTCTGGCTTTCGGAGGTAATCATAAACAACTTGAGAAATCTGATATCTAATTTGTAGAAAATAAAACTAATATTAAACTACACACTCATACTTCAATCCCTCACCATTTGTCTCGCTCTGGCTTTCGGAGGTAACTGAAAATGACATGAGCAATTCAATAACTAACTTACAGAAAAATAAACTAATATCAAACTACACACTCATACTTCAATCCCTCACCATTTGTCTCACTCTGGCTTTAGGAGGTAACTGAAAATGACATGAGTAATTTAATATCTATCTTGTAGAAAAGTAAATGAGCAAAACTGAAATAAATAAAACAATGTTGGAACTAAGAACTAAGAAAAATAAATCAGCAGAAGGACAAGAATAATTCCATGTCATTAGTCATTATAAAACTATGTGCAATTGCCCGGGCTGCCTACTGTAATCTGAAAAAAAGACACTGATTAGTTAACAGCATTAGAAAGCATAAAAACTATGGACAACAATCAACGTCAATACCATAAGCAGTGCAATATATATAAGTAAATGATTATGGCATAAGGAACGTAAAGAAATAAAGCATAAAACTATACATCAATTAACAAAACCTCGGTGTGTACAGGGGCCCTTTGCACAACCTCGGACAGTCAACAATCAACCACGAATCGAGCTTATAAACAGAGTCTTCTCATGTATTAAAATGCAGTCATAACACAGAAATAAAGTTATGGCACAGTGGGCTCATTAACAGTCAAAATTACATTAGCAAAGCTAACTACTATGTGTATGAGAACGATTTATTTATAACAGAGGATGACATAACTACTTTCCTAAAATCTGCGTTGATAAAAGACACGTGAACAACCATGTCCAAAAATCTAGCATTATGGCGGCCGTGAAGATTAAATCTATGGAGGGTGGTTGTTGGATTCGGTTAATGGAGCAGTCCACAGGTGTTGATATGTCCCCAGAAATCTAGGAATGGCCACGCAAGTCTTCACGTGGTGAAAAAAAGAGATTTGTCACTGTAGGACTCTTAGGTTGACCACTGCTTGACTATCTTTGACCACGACCTTCTTTGATGAATTCGAATGAGCCAATAGGACACGGTCCATGTCCACGTCATCTGCAACTTGCCCATGTGGCCAGATTTGCGTGAAGACACCTGTAACATAGACTTTAACAAAAAGGCTATGGAAAGTTGAACTGGCTGCGAAAAGTGACAAGATTCCGCAGCTGAATAAGAAAAAATCTAATTCAAGCAGCAGACAGAAGACATAGTTAGGAAACCACTTTATATGCTCTTTTTAAAGTAATATGCAATGATTTGACAGCTTAGGAAGTTCAGGTAAAAGGAAAAAGGCTAGAAAGGTGTATAGGGAAGATGCAAGTTTGGGGCTCAACAAACGCCGCTCGTTTAATCACTACAAAGGGGGACTATGGGGGGGGGGGGGCAATGATGATTTTTATGAGCTCCCTCCCCCCCTCTCCCCCCCCCCCAAGGTGGAAGTTTAGGGTCAGCGCCCCTGAAGCTAAATATAGATGTAAAAATTCCTTGTAAAATAATCTAATTTCATAGTCAATCTGAGCTATTTATTAGGCGGATGATATGATAGTAGAAGTTATGTTTAGTTTAGGGTTTTTTTACCCTAGAAGGCAACCCTCGCTATATATGAGAGAATTGTATTGCGGCTAGTGTATTCTGAGTGAAAAAAGGAGAGAATATTGCGTGATAGCAAAGAGGAAATTACAAAGGATTTGTTGTAGGTTGTATCTCTTCATTTTGTTGAATAATATAAAGGAAGGGTTGGTTGTTTCTTCATGGACGTAGCCCAAAGTGGGTGAACCACATAGATATGTCTCTCTTCTTTTATTCATTTTTTGTGTTTATGTCTCTACAATATTTTATGTGTTCCATTGCTCTATAATATATAATTTTCTAACAAATGATATCAGATCCAAAGGTCTATTTGGCTGATAAACTCGCAGGAGAGAAGGATTCCTGGTTTGAGTGGGAGAAATGGAGGAAGATGGCAGGTTTAGGGTCGAGGAATTTAATGGCCAAAACTACCATCTATGGAAGATGCATGTGGAAGATTATCTATATCTGAAATATATGTACCTACCATTGAGGAGAAAGACAAAGAAGCCAAAGGGTATGTCAGACAAATAATGGGATATTCTCAACAGAATGGAACTTGGAACAATACGACTGTGCCTAGCAACATCGATAGCCTTTAATATTTCAAAGGAAAAAACAACATAGAGTTAATGTCAACATTGGAAAAACTATATGAAAAACCCTTTGCCTCAAATAAGGTATTTCTTATGAAGCGTTTATTTAATATGAATATGTTAGAAGGTGGATCTGTTGTTGATCATTTAAATGAATTTAATACGGTTATAAGTCATTTAAGTTCTGTAGGGGAATTTTTTTATGATGTAGTTAAGATTCTATTATTTCTGTGCTTATTTCCATAAATTTTGAATGGTTTAGTTATGGCCATTATCAACTCTATTTTTGGTTCTAGTACTTTAAAGTTTTATGATGTTATCGGTGCAATACTTAACAAGGAAATGTGATGGAAAATCTCCATTGAGAGATCAAATAATTCTATGACTGTAGAAAATAGAGGAAAAAATGGAAAGAGGAAAGAGCCCAGGATATTGTAGTAAGTCAAGGAATGGTAGATCTAAGTCTAGATCGGGGATAATTTGCTGGAACTGTGGGAAGAAGTCACACCTGAAGAAATACTATAAGTCTCAGAAGGGAAAAGGAGATGCGCAACAAGAAAACGATCATGAAGCGAATGTGACAGGTGATATGTTGCAAGATGCTATGATTCTTTCATTAGAAAATATTATTGATGCCTAGGTGGTATATTTAGGGGCCTCATTCCATACGACAGCTAATAGGAAACATTTACATGATTATGTTCAAAGATATTTTGGATAGGTTCGTTTTAGTGATGATAAACTCTGTAAAATCATTGGAATGGGTAAATGTTTCATAAAACAAAAAAATGGAAACCAATGGCTATTGAAGGAGGTAAGGCATGTTCCATATTTGAATAAAAATATAATTTCAATAGGGTAGTTGACAAATGAAGGCTCTGTAACTACTTTTACAGACAAAACTTGGAAGGTCACTAAAGGATCCCTGGTAATAGAAAAAAGGAGAAAAGGTTGGAACATTGTATATATGCAATGGTATTTCTAATTCCGTTAATTATTTAACCTCTACATGAGAAGATACAACATTGTGGCATCATAGGCTCAGGAAGATGAGTGAGAAGGGGATACAGATTCTTCAAGAAAATTGTTGTCAGATTTGAAGCATGTTGATTTGGAATTCTGTGAGAATGGTGTTTATGGAAAACAGAAGAGAGTTAGATTCCTCAGAGTTGGGAAGGAAAAGAAGAGAGAACAATTAGGGCTTGTGCATATAGATGTATGGGTACCTACTCCAGGTATCATATATCAGTGGCTCTCATTATTATATTACTTATTTTGATGATGCAACTAGAAAAAACTTGGATTTATTGTATTCGAAATAAATTTGATGTACTTGATACCTTCAAGAAATGGAAAGATTTTGTTGAGAATGAGATAGGAAAAAGGTTGAAGTGTCTCAGATCAGAAAACGGAGGTGAATATTGCAAAAAAGAGTTTGATAAGTATTGTTCATAGCATGAAATTTGTAGAGAGAAGACATTTTCAGGAACACCACAACAAAATGGTGTGTGAGAAAGGATGAACAAGAAAATCATGGAGTGTGCAAGGTGCATGAGATTGCATGCAGGTTTTCCTTTACAATTTTCGGCAGATGTTGTAGATTATGTTGTTTATCTAATAAATAGAGGGCCTTCAAGTTCCTCAGATGGAGGTATTCCAGAGGAGGCATGGACAGGTAGAAGTTAAACTACTCATTTTTAAATACTTTTGGTTGTGAAGCCTTTTTCAACATTATTTCTTATATGATTATGAAAATAAAAAAATCATTAGGAGTAGAGATGGAATATTCAATGAAAAGGTTTTTTATAAGGATCAGCTACAGGAAAATAAACAGGAAAAAGAAAACATAGAATGAATAGTGCTTGATGAGATCACAGAAAAAGTAAAGGTTCTTGAAAATAATAATTATCAATAGACAGAACAACAACAACAACAACAACCACAACAACAACAGGTATCTTAAACACTTGAAAGTGGTGATAGAAGATCTACCAGGATAAGTAGACCCCCTCAACAATACTCTCCATTATATTATGTATTGTTGACTGTTTCTGGTGAACCAAAATGTTATGAAGAATAAGTGCAGGTAGAAACCAGGAAGAATTGGGAGCTAGCCATGAAAGGAGAGATTGAATCTTTGGTACATCACCAGAATTGGGACTTAGTCAAGTTTCCTGCAGGTAAAACAACATTGCATAATAAATGGGTTTACAAGTTGAAGGAATAATATGGAGGTAGAAAAAGTTATAAAGCTATACTTGTGGTGAAGGGGTTTATATAGAATAAAGGTATAGAATTTGGTGAAACATTTTCTACTGTTATTAAAATGACTTCAATCAAAACTATTTTAAGTCTAGTAGCAGTTGAAGATTTGCATTTTGAGCAGTTAGATGTAAAAACGATATTTCTCGATGGGGATTTAGAGGAAGATATCTATATAGTAGCCACAAGGATATGAGTTCAAAGGGAAGGATAAATTAGTGTGCAGGTTAAAGAAGAGTTTTTATGGATTAAAATAGGCTCGAAGGCAGTGGTATCTAAAATTTGACCGGTTTATGTCTGAACAAGGTTATACTAGATGTCACTCTGATCATTATGTTTATCTCAAAATGAAAAATGATGGCATCTATATTATATTTTTCTTATGTGTATATGACATTCTTGTTGTAGGGTCTAACATGCAAGAAATAACTGTGATCAAATAAAAATGGCAAATTCATTTTCAATAAAGGATTTGCGTGCTGCAAAACAAATCCTTGGTTTGAGAATAATTGGAGACAGGAAAAATTGCAAATTAACATTGTCTCAGAGTGAGTACATACAAAATGTGTTGGAAAGATTTAATATGCAGAACGCAAAACCAATTACTACACCTTTGTCTAGCCATTTCAATCTAAGTCAGGAGATGTGTCCCAAGACTCAAGAAGAGATGGATTATATGTCTAAAGTTCCATATGCATCAGTAGTTGGAAGCTTAATGTATGCAATGGTCTGCACGAGGCCGTGATATTATACATGCAATGGGAGTTGTAAGCAGGGACATGAGCAATCTAGGAAAAGAACATTGGATGGAAGTTGCGTGGATTGTCGGGTATTTGAGAGGTACGACATATCAAACATTATGCTTTGGTCATTCAAACATTTCTCTACAGGGATATGTTGATGCATATATGACAGGTGATAGAGATAATAGGAGGAGCACCACAAGGTATGTGTTTACTATAGGTAGAAAAAACATCAGTTGGGTTTCAAAATTGAAAAGTTTTGTTGCACTCTCAATGATATAAGTAGAGTACGTTGATACTATAGAGGCTAGTAAAGAAATGATTTGGTTACAAAGGTTTTTGGATTAATTAGCTAAGAAGCAGGAGTTGGACAGGCTATACATTGATAGTCAGAGTGTCATTCATCTTGAAAATAACTTTGGATTTCAGTCCAAGACTAAACGTAAACAACTCAAGTACCATTTCATACGGTTAGTGTTGGAATATGTACAGTTGAAGCTAGAAGAGATACACACAAGCCAGAATCATACAAATATGTTAACAGAAGTTGTAACCAGGGAGAAATTGAGATTTTGATTGGTTTCAATTGGTCTTCAGGTATTATGATGAAGATGAGAAAAAACCAGGTCCCAAGTGGATTCATTGTCCAAAAAATGAAGAAGCAATGGAGTTGATATGATCAGTCTCCAAGTGGGAGATTATTGGGTGTGGAGCATGATTCTCTTCTTTATTTAGAGGAATCTTCGCATTGTACCCAAATTCACAATGGGGCAACAAAGTCACTCGTTTGATTGCTTCCAGGGGGTATAGGGGGAGCGACGACGATTTTTATGATCCCCCCGGCGGGGGTTCGGGGGAAGCGCCCCTGAAGCTAAAAATAGATGTAAAAATGCCTTATAAAATATTGTAATTTCTTAGTCAATTTGAGCCTTTCATTAGGCAGATGATCTGACGGTAGAAGTTATGTTTAATTCACTGCTTTTTTTTCCTTAGAAGGCAATGTCTCACTATATATGACATAATTTTATTGTGTTTATGTATATGTGTATTCTGAGTGAGAAAGAGAGAGGATATTGTGTGAGAGAGAAGAGGAAATTACAGAGGATTTGCTATAGGTTGTATTTCTTCATTTTGCTGGATAATATAAAGGAAGAACTGGTTGTTTCTCCATGGATGTAGCCCAAATTAGTTGAACCACATATATCTGTCTCTCTTGTTTTATATGTTTTTTGTGTTTATGTTTCTGCAATATTTTATGTGTTCCATTGCTCTATAATATATAAGTTTCTAACAACATGGTAAAATTCCTTTGCTTAAGCTTTCGAAGGATGTGATGCAAAGTTAAAATATGATTTATATGAGGTTGTTAACACATATAATGAGATATTTCATGAACCCAAAGGATTGCCTCCTAAAAGAGGTATCTAACATGAGATCCAATTGCAACAAGATTTTCCTCTTCCAAAAATTGGCATGTACAGGATGTTAGTCATGGAGAATGCAGAAATCAAGAAACAAATCCAAGATTTTCTTGACAAAGGGGTTATCAGACCAAGCACATCACCATGTGGGTCACCAATTGTTTTAGTACCAAAGAAAAATGGTACATGGCACATGTGTGTGTATTTCAGAGCCTTGAACAAGATTGCGATAAAAAATAGTTACCCTCTTCCTCAAATTGATGATTTCCTTGATCAATTGAAAGATGTTGTGTATTTCACTAAGTTGGACTTGAGAAGTGGTTATCATCAGATTAGGATTGATGAAGGAGACACATGGAAGGAAAATTTACAAATAAAGCAAGGTTTGTTTGAATGGTTGGTTATGCCATTTGGGCTTTGTAATTCTCTTGCAACATTCATGAGTTATGAATGATATCTTAAGTGTTGAGAAATGACAACAATAAATTCCAGTTTAATTTGTCATTGAACTAAAGTAAGAATTAAATCGAATTCTATTCTCATAAAAACTTGTAAATAGTTAATTAACTTAATTATCTTAGGAATATCGATTTGGAAGACTTTATGAAGTCATGTATATCTTCCCCCTAAGTTTTATGGGTCTAGTATGAGTTTAAATTGAGTTGGAAATTAGATCACTCAGTTTATTGAGTTAAGTTCAATTAAATTAGTTCCAAACTATCTGTGGAACTAATAGAGAGTTAACATTTAGTTGGTGAACTAGTGCATCCACTAGCGCTACTCTACTTAACTGAAGATTCCCTCATGAGAAACTCATGCATGTTGATTCTGAGAAAGACTTGATTGGGATTAGAGTGCAGAGACAGTGTACTATCAATTGTATTATTTACAGGAGTGTAAATATCATGCATGCATTATAGATTGATACTATGTTTCGATTACGAGTTTTTGGAAGCATGAATTCCCTTTAATATGGGCTATTCATCCTAGGAATTACACAAGGGATTAGGGGATTGGAGAGTTGCATAATTGACTAAGTGTTGGCCAAGAGCGAGCTTGTGAGCCGAGAGAGTTGAGAATACTTGTGCAGAATTATTCTAGTGATAACAAGATTTGTATCTTAACTCATATTTCTGATATATGCAATAAAAATAGTGTGTTTTAGACCAATGGGTTTCCCTAGATACATCTTGTGTTATGTGCCATTGATTTATCTTCTTCTTGTTCATATTGTTTTTAAACGATCTATTGGTTTCCGCTAGTTGAAAGTAGAAGCTGATTCATGTCTTGTGCTTTAGTACATTGCATGAGCTTGTGAATATATAGGATTTTATACATGGTATCGGAGCTGAAGATATTATACTAGAGGAGATTTCGAATTTTTGAGTTTTGGGTTATGGGCGATATTCTTATTTGCAATACATAGTTCAAGATAAATTGATGGTGTTCTACAGTTTGTGGTTTGAGTATGCCTTAGAAGGAAACTTGAATTTTATAGCCAGGAGGGATAGAATGGTGATTGTGCTAGAGGATAATGGCTTGAAGGAATCCATTGATCAGGAAATTCCTATGCCAACAACATTAGATGCATAGAATTTGGCCGAATGGAAGAAGTGTGTGGCGAAGGTGAGGTAGATAATCCTTGAGGGAGTTTGAGACCACATTGTCTCGAATCTCCATGGCAAGGAAACTCCATATTCTATGTGGAAAGAATTGACCGACTTGTATCAGAACAATAGTGAGAAAATAAATTGGCACTGAAGGAAAAACTTTGAAAAATCAAAACGGAGAAAGGCGAGACTATTCCAAAATCCTTGACCAAGTTCACTCAATGTCATGATGAAATTGGAAGTATTGGAATCATAGTTTCCAAGGATGATATGGTGATTCTTTCTCTTCTAGGACTCCCAAATATTTGGCATAGTTATCAGGACTCTTCCAATGGTCGGGAGAATCTGCCAAATTGGGAATGACTGTGGTTAGATTTGATGCAGGAGGAGATCAGGAGGAACACCAGGGATGGCTCCTCATCAAATACTGATGATGAATAGAACTGTGCCTTAGTGATTAAGGGAAAGAAGGGAAAAGGGAAAGCTTCCCATTCCAAATGGGATTCTTATCATGGAGGTAAGAATAAATACATGATGAAATTTAAGTGCTTTGATTGTCATGAGCTGGGCAATTTCGCCACAAATTTTCCACTCAAGAAGTTGAAGAAGAATTCCTCAGGAGGAGTGGTGGGTGAGGCTTTGGCCCCTCAATTTGAATTGGAATTTTCCCTCATTGCATGAATGGTGTCATCAATTATGGGAAGTGTATGGCACTTAGACAGTGGAGCTTCATTCCACATGACTGGTGACAAAGAGTTATTCAGTGACCTGGAGGAGAAAGATCTCCGTATACATATCAAGATGGGTGATGACCAGAGGTATAGTGTTACTGGATTGGTCACGATTACTTTTTAGAAAGAGCATGGGGCTCCTCTCACCTTGAATATTGTTATGTATGTTCCTAGGCTAAATAAGAACTTGGAATTCGTTGCCATGCTTGAGGATAAAGTATATGATGTGATCTTATTGAAAGGAAAGGCATTCTTTCGACACATAGCCACAGGTCAAGTAAAGAAGATAGGGATTTAGGTTAAGAATATATATAAGTTGTAGGTAGAGGAGTGAGTTTCTTTAAGCACAAAATAAGAAAGGGTGCAGAGATGAGACGTTGGTGATTTGTGGCACAAGAAATTAGGCCACTTGCATCATGGGGATTTGAAGATATTGCAGCAGATCTCTATCGGTCTTCCCAAATGTACACTTGAGCAAGTTGATACATGCAAGGGGTGTACTTTGTGTTGGGTTGTGTTATATTCTTTCCACGACTAACCCACCTAGTTAATAGGGGAGTTAGAGGGGGGTCGGAGCCCCCCTTCATTGTGCTAATTTTGTAGTGGGGGGAGGGGTTCATAGGGGGTTTGAGGCGTACCCATAACCCCATTTTATGGGGTCCAGGGCAGCACCCCAAAAAATTTTGGTTTTGGACCCTATGTTAGGTTGGGCAGACCCACCTATGGTTTTGTGCATGATTTTCACACATGTTTTTGGATGCGATGGTTTTCGGTCCATGGTATTAGATGCTTCGGCATGTATAAATATGTATTAAAACATTGAAAGGAACATAATGAAAAATCAAGCTGATAGTCACGGTTTTGGGATCTAGGAGAAAATCTATGTGTATATGTGTTTTATGTGTTATGCTCTCGCACTATTTATTTTTTGTGTTTTAGAATTCATATGCAGGTAATTTCTGTACAGGGTTAAAACCTACATTTGGTATCAGAGTAGTTTTGGATTCAAGGGGATGCCTTTGTTGCTGAGGGGTTTCGGTCGGGCCTGTGGTAGACCCTATTCAGTGGGAGATCTGTGAGATCGATTTTGGTGGTGAAAGAAGATGACGAGTGGTGGAAAGATAGATATTGAGAAATTTAATGGTCAGATTTTTGAGTTGTGGAAACTCAAGATGGAGGATCTATTGGTGGATAAAGATTAGTGGATCATGGTAGATCCGGGTACTAAACCAACGGGAGTGTCCAAAGAAGAATGGAAGAAGTTGGATTAGAAGGCAAAGAGCACAATACTATTATGTGTCTCAGATTTAGTATTGTTGAATGTATCAGGAGAAGATACAGTGAAGGCTTTATGGGACAAGTTAGGGACTTTGTACTAATCTAAGTCTCTCGTGAACAAATTGTTCCTGTGGAAAAAGTTGTATAACCTGAGGATGAAAGATGGAGACTCGGCGACAGAGAATTTGAATGCATTTAATACTCTGGTAAGTCAGTTAGCATCTGTTGATATTAAAGGTTCAGATGAAGATAAGTGCATTAGTTTGTTGTGTTCTCTACCAGATTCATGGGATAGTCTGGTTATTGCAATAGGTAGCAATACAACTGCCTTGCAGCTTGATGAAATAGTCTCATCCTTGCTGGTGGAGGAGACGAGATGGAAAAATATGGAGAGCCATAATGGTGATGCCTTGTCTGTACGAGGACCGTCCCAAAATAGAAACAAAAATAAGTCATCGAGTGGGAGATCTAAATCTAGAGGGAGATCTAAATCTCCAGGAACTCCTGTAAAGGTGGTGTGCTCGAAATGCGGAAAGGAAGGGCTCTACAAAAGGGACTGTAAATCTAAAGCTCTTGATAAAGGAAAGGGATCTGATGATGCTCCTTATACAGAGGTGAAAACCACCTTAGATGAAGGTGGGGATGTGTACTTGGATTCTTCAAGTACACATGTAGATCATGAGGCATGTTTGATTGAATTAGGTGCATCATTTCACTTCACTCCCCATAGAGAGTGGTTCCGCGAGTATGATAAATATGATGGTGGTGATGTCTTCTTAGGGGATGATATGAAGGCTAGAATCATTGGTGGCAGAAAAGTAAAGTTGAAGTTGCTAGGTGGAAGGGTTAGAACACTTCCGGGTGTTCTGCATATTCCTGCATTGGCTAGAAATCTGATTTTTGTAAGCAAGCTAGATGATGTAGGTGTGAAAATAGTGTTTGAGAAGGATACCTGCAAAAATGGTTCGGGAAGCACTGGTATTGATGCGGGGAGTTCAAATTGGAACTCTGTACAAGATGCAAGGTAGCACTGTTATTGATGAGTGCAATGATTCTGTGGTTCCTAAAAGTGGAGCAGAAAATCTATTGGTCTATGGAGAGAAGACCATGTTGTGGCATCAAAGGCTTGGACATATTGGAGAGAAGGGCCTTCGAATACTTCATGGTAAATGGATGGTAGAAGGTATGAGTAGTAGCTCTTTGGATTTTTATTTCTTTGAAAATTGTGTATATGGGAAGTAGAATCAGGTGAGTTTCCCCTTTGGTGGTAAAAGGGCGAAACATATATTAGAGCTTGTGCACAGTGATGTGTTTGGACCTGTGAAGGTTCCATCACTGGGTAAGTCTGTGTACTATGTATCATTTATAGATGACTTCTCAAGGAATACATGGATATATTTCCTAAGAAGAAATCTGAAGTCTTTGACAAGTTTAAAGAATTTAAGGCTCTAGTGGAAAACCGGATAGAGAAGAAGATAAAGGTGTTGAAGTCAGATAATGGTGGAGAGTTTTGCAGCAAGGAAATTGAAGAATTCTGTAAGAAGTGTGGTATAGCACAACAGAAGACTACTCCATATACACCTCAGCAAAATGGAGTTGCAGAAAGAATGAACAAGATGTTGATGGAAAGGGCAAGAAGCATGCTCAGTGGTGACGGGTTAGGACAGGAATTCTGGGCAGAGGTAGTGGAGACAGCATGTTACGTGATCAACAGATCACCTTCATCAGTGTTGAAGGATGAGACTCCACAATAGGTATGGACTGGTAAGAAACCCTCTCTTTCACATCTGAGGGTATTTGGAAGTGATCCATATGTACATGTTCCAAAGGAGAAACGAACCAAAGTTGGATAGTAAATCTGAAAAGTGCATCATTACTGGGTATAAGGATGGTTTAAAGGGTTATAAGCTTTGGAACCCAGTAACAAGGAAGGTTGTGGACAACCAAGATGTGGTGTTCAGAGAGGTGAAAGTGTTATAACTCCAAATATCACTCTTGATATTTGTGATGCTGCACTTATGGCCTAGGGCAACACCTCCTTCCAGACCTGGTCCACATACTTAAAGAACAGTGTTTTACTCCCTATACGCGACATTTCCTTGAGCTAAACATGTGTGTATGTGGGTATGTGTATACCCAACCCAGGTATATGTATTAAAACACTTAAAAAATTAAATCTCCTCAATTTCAGGCGGAGATCACGGGTTTTACCTGTTGATTACCTATTAGTGCCTATGGCCCAACTGTTCCCAACGAATTCCCAACTAAAAAAATACTTTGGGAGAAGTATAAAAAGGCTTCAATGGGAAGACCTAAGGAGGAGATAAGAAAGAGAAAAATCACTCTGCTAACACTGATTTCAGAGATGGTAAAGACAGGTTGTATAGTGTCTTCATCATCGACCCATTCATGGTCTCCTACTTTTGTGATTGTTTTTGTTGGAGGATACAATTTGAATTTCTTTGTCGAACTACCATCAGAAATGTACATAACCCCTGATCTAAAACTAATGAAAGCATCAGCTGTGGCTAGCCAAGGTCTTCCTAAGATAAGTGGATGCCCTCCTAAATTACTTTTGGGAGTCAAAATCATGAAATCTACTGGATATTCCCAAGAGTCTAAGGAGACTGAAATATCTTCTAATACACCATCTGGTTTGATTATTGATCTATCTGCAAGTTGCAGTAAGGTAGGTGTAAAAATAAGATTAGGAAGTTTTAGTTGTTCCATAGTCTGTCTACTCATAATGTTGATAGCAGCCCCTAAGTCAATCAAAGTGTTTGGAATTTCTACCCCATTTATGTGTGTCTTGACAATTGGACTACCGGGATCTACATACTTCTGCATGGTAATTTTTCCCATCATGATATCTATAATTTTTCCTACTAGGTGGATTCTTCTTGTATCTCTAGGTTTCCTTCCTGGTCTTTTGAGACTCAACTCTTTTATTGTTTTTGCTAGAATAGGAATCTCTTTAATGGCTTCTAGCAAGGGAATCTTGATACAGACATTCTTTAATTCATCTAGGAAATCATAGTCAGGGAACAAGATTTGTTTTTCCACTCCTTTGTCAATTTGTAACCTTTCACGGAAAGGAGGTGTGGATGAAGATGCAGGTTGCTCAACTATCACTGGGTAAGTCTGTGTACTATGTATCATTTATAGATGACTTCTCAAGGAATACATGGATATATTTCCTAAGAAGAAATTTGAAGTCTTTGACAGGTTTAAAGAATTTAAGGCTCGAGTGGAAAACCAGACAGGGAAGAAGATAAAGGTGTTGAAGTCAGATAATGGTGGAGAGTTTTGCAGCAATGAAATTGAAGAATTCTATAAGAAGTGTGGTATAGCATGACAAAAGACTACTCCATGTACACCTCAGCAAAATGGAGTTGCAGAAAGAATGAACAAGATGTTGATGGAAAGGGCAAAAAGCATGCTTAGTGGTGACGGGTTAGGATAGGAATTCTGGGCAGAGGTAGTGGAGACAACATGTTACCTGGTCAACAGATCACCTTCATCAGTGTTGGAGGATAAGACTCCACAAGATGTATGGACTGGTAAGAAACCCTCTCTTTCACATCTGAGGGTATTTGGAAGTGATCCATATGTACATGTTCCAAAGGAGAAACGAACCAAGTTGGATAGTAAATCTGAAAAGTGCATCTTTATTGGGTATAAGGATGGTTTAAAGGGTTATAAGCTTTGGAACCCAGTAACAAGGAAGGTTGTGGACAACCGAGATGTGGTGTTCAGAGAGGTGAAAGTGTTATAACTCCAAATATCACTCTTTATGTTTGTGATGTTTCACTTATGGCCTAGGGCAACACCTCCTTCCAGACCTGGTCCACATACTTAAAAAACAGTGTTTTACTCCCTATACGCGACATTTCCCTGAGCTAAACGTGTGTGTATGCGTGTATGTCTATACCCAACCCGAGTATATGTATTAAAACACTTATTAAATCTCCTTAATTTCAGGCGGAGATCACGGGTTTTACCTGTTGATTACCTATTAGTGCCCGTGGCCCAACTGTTCCCAACGAATTCCAAACTAAAAAACTACTTTGGGAGAAGTATAAAAAGGCTTCAATGGGAAGACCTAAGGAGGAGATAAGAAAGAGAAAAGTCACTCTGCTGATATTATCCCTGACTAGGTCTGAAGATCCTTGTGCTTCCAACACTTCCCCCATTAGAGGAAACCCTTGTTTCCTTGAGTTATGATGTCTTTCCATTTGTTGAGATATCCTTTAGTGAGTTATGGAAGGAGCTTGTTGAAGGCTTGAGATTGGACGAATCTAGAGGATGGTTCCGTTTGGAGCCAGCGAAAGGAAGAATCAGATGAAATCATTCCTTTTTTTACTTTAGTATCTATAATAAAAGAAACACTTGTCTTGTTCCTGATATAAATCTTCTTCATGTTTATGATATCAATGTTATGATTCACATATGAATGGTTGTTTTAATTATATAACTAAGTACCTTTCAATATGTTATGAAGATGATTTCTTTATGATCCTTGGCCAATATACTGTTTTGCTTTTTCGAATTGGTTGTTTTGCAGGTTGAAGGATCGAAAGGAACTCCAAGAGGGTTTGGACCCTGGCTGGATCTTCCCATGCGAAGGACCCCCAGGTGCACCTCTCTTCGTGTAGTTTGTTTATATTAGCATCATGACTGTGTGGAATGCTTGCTTTTATTTATAGATAACCCCCGATCTGCTAGGGTATCAACCCAAGCCCCTAGGGGAATTTATCCCTAAATATAAAGATGTTATTAAACATGAAGTCCAACCAAAGGAACCTGAGAAGATAGAGTTTGAGCTAAAGGAGTAAGAATCAGACTCTACAACAGAGGAGGAATCAAAAGATGAAGAGCCACAAACTCCGAGTGTAAGAAGATCAGTTCGAGAAAGAAGGCAACTAGAAATGTATAGTTCATCTACTTTCTGCTCAAATTTTTCTTTATCTATTACTGATGATGATCCTATAACTGTGAAGGAACCAGTGGATTTAGAGGATGGAAATCTCTGGAAAGAGGCCATGGTTGATGAAATGGCATCTTTGCACAAAAATGAGGCTTGGGATCTGGTGGAGCTACCGGCTGGAAGGAACCCATTGGCAGCAAATGGGTGTTCAAGAAGAAGACAAATGTAGAAGGAAAGGTGGAGAAATATAAAGCTTTGTTGGTAGCAAAAGGTTATTCCCAGGTGCCAAGAATTGATTTTGGTGATATTTTTTCTCTTGTTTCCAAGGTAACTTATATTAGATTACTTTTATTTGTTGCTGCTACTTTTGATTTTGAGGTAGAACAAATGGATGTGAAGACAACATTTCTTCACGGGGATCTAGAAGAGGAAATATACATGAAGCAACATGAAGGCTTTGCGGCGAAGGGTAAGAAAGAATTGGTATGCAAGTTAAAGAAGTCTCTCTATGGGTTAAAATAGTCACCAAGGATGTGGTATCAGAAATTTGATACATTTGTATAGGGACTTGGCTTCACCAGAAGCAAAGCATATCACTGTGTGTATTTTAAATTAATTGGTGACCGTGTCATTTATTTGGTCTTGTATGTGGATGATATGTTGCTGGTTGGAAATGACAAAGAAATTATCCAGGATTTGAAGACCCAATTGTCCTCCAAATTCGACATGAAAGATCTTCGTGCTGCAAACTATATTTTGGGCATGGAAATTAAAAGAGATTAGGCAAAGAGAAAGCTCTGGTTAAACCAGAGGAATTATGTCGAGACAATACTACAGAGGTTTAATATGCAGGATCGTAAACCGGTGAAGGTTCCTATTCCTATAGGTGTGAGGTTTTCTGTTGAACAGCGTCCCAAGACACAAGAAGAGGAAGAGGACATGTCCCATGTTCCATATGCAAGTGCATTTGGTAGCCTTATGTATGCAGTGGTCTGTACTAGACTAGACATTGCACATGCAGTGGGAGTATTGAGCAGGTTTATGTCAAAACCAAGGAAGGAGCACTGGACAACAGTGAAGGGGGTTTTCAGTTATTTGCATGGCACTAGTGATTATGGTTTGTGCTACCAAGGAAGATCAGGATTGGATAGAATGTTGGATATTCGTGGCTTTTTTGATGCAGACTAGGCTGGAGATCTGGATCAGAGAAGATCTACAAGTGGGTATGTGCTTAACCTATTTGGAGGTACAATCAGTTGGATGCGTAAGAAACAATCTGTAGTAGCACTATCAACTACAAAGGCAGAATACATGGCAGCCACTCATGAAAGAAAGGAAGCAGTTTGGTTGCAGAGATTATGTTCAAGTATGGGCTTAGTACAGGGAGCTAAAAGGATAGACTGTGATAGCCAAAGTGCAATTTTCTTGGCAAAGAACCCCACATATCATTCAAAGACAAATCACATTGATGTTCAGTATCACTTTGTGAGGGATATGATAGAAGACAAAAAGGTGTTGCTGGTAATGGTGGACACTTTGAATAATATTGTAGATGCATTGACAAAATATGTGAGCTCTGATAATTTCTCTTGGTGTAGAGAGACAATGGGCGTTTCAGGGCTGGAAAGATGACTAAGCTCTCTTGTGGCCCCTTGTGGAAAGAGAAAAACAAGTGGGAGAATGTTGGGTTGTGTTATATTCTTTCCACGACTAGCCCACATCATTAACCGGGGGGTTAGAGGGGGGTCGTAGCACCCCTTCGTTGCGTCAATTGTGTAGCGGGGGGTTCACAGGGGGTTTGAGGCATACCCGTAACCCCACTTTATGGTGTCTAGGGTAGCGCCCCTGAAATTTTTTGTTTTGGACCCTATGTTAGGTTGGGCGGACCCACCTATGGTTTTTTGCATGATTTTCGCACATGTTTTTGGACGCGATGGTTTTTGGTCCATGGTATTGGATGCTTCGGCATGTATAAATATGTATTATAAAGTTGAAAGGAACATAATGGAAAACAAGCCGGTAGTCCCAGTTTTGGGATCCAGGGGAAAATCTCTGTGTATATGTGTTTTATGTGTTATGCTCTCACATTGTTTATTTTCTATGTTTTAGAATTCGTATGTAGGTAATTTCTAGACAAGGTTAAGACCTACACTTTGGGAAAATAAATCAAGTCTTCCTTTCACGAAAGAGACAGTTGAGGAAAGGCTATTCTAGAGAGAGTCAATTCAGAAGTGTGTGGACGATTCTCGACATAATCTACAACCAAACAAAAGTATTATGTTATAATTGTTGATTACCATTGTCATAAATGCTGGATATTTTTCATGTAAAGAAAGGGTCAAACTTTCGCAAAGTTTTGTGAGTTTAAAGATTTTGTGGAGAAAGAGTTGGGAAAGAAGGTTAAAGCTCTATGGAGTGACAACAGTGGTGAGTACGTATCAAATGAGTTTAAGAACTTCTGTTCAGCAGAATGGATTAAATGAGAGTAGACGACACCCCATAACCCTCAGCAGAATGGGGTGGCTGAGAGGAAGAATAAAATCATACTAGGTGTAGCAAGGGCGATGCTGCCTAATTAGGGCCTACCACTAAACTTGTGGGTTAAGGCATGCAACATAATGATTTATTCTCAGAATTGTAGCCACATCAGATACTTGAGATGAAGACATCAGAGGAGGCTTATTCTGATAAAAGGCAAGATGGTTGTCACTTCAAGATTTTTGGGTCATCCGTATATTTCAATGTGACCAAATATGCACTGAAGAAGCTTGAGCCTACAAAAAATTTCAGGATATTTGTGGGGTACACTAATACACCTCACAACTATCACGTGTACTTGTTGACCAACAGGATGATAGTGGTTCTCAGGGATGTCAGATTTGATGAGGAGAAGGCCATTTGAGTTTCCCTTGAGAGGTAACTTGACATATATGCGGATGAGGAATTTTTAGCTCCTAAGGTTGAGGAGCCTCAGATTGATGTGGAGTAGCCACATGGAGAGGATCCGGGAGTGGAGGCATCAACTCAGGCAAAGTCTTCCAGAGAGGGAAGAAAGTGCATCGGAGAGGGTGAAAAATTGTTGGATGATGCACGGGAGAATGTGGGAGAACCCACTTCTTTGCACAGGAAGAGGAGGTCACCTCAGAGGTACACTGGATACATGGCTCTTATGGGTGAATGTGTTGTGACGTAGGCATATTCCTTTAAGGAAGCAGTGCAACAACTGGTTTTGGTTGATGCCATCGTGGAGGAGTATGACTCCATGGTTCATAACAGTGTTTGGGATGTGGTCTGAGACCGAAGGACAAGTCAGTGGTGAGCTCCCGTTGGCTTTACAAGGTAAAGAAAGCTACAAATGGTAGTGTGGAGAAGCATAAGGCTAGATTTGTTGCCCATGTATTTTCAAAAGTAGATGGGATTGGCTATGATGATACCTTTGCTCCTATTGCAAGGTACTCGTCGATAAAATATATATTGTCACTATCAGCACAAATGGGTTGGAAGATACATCAGATGGATGTAAAGATAACCTTCCTTAATGGCATGATTGAGGAAGAGGTGTACATATAGTAGCCTAAAGGTTTTGAGACCTTTTACCATGAGTCACATGTGTTCTGGCTCAAGAGAGTGTTGTATGGGATGAATCAAGAACTTTGTGCTTGGTACACTAGGATAGATAGCTACTTCACTGGGTTGGGCTTCACGAAGAGTGACGGGAATGCACACCTGTACCACATAGTGGTGGAAGGTAAATTGTTGATCATTGTAATTTATGTTGATGATCTCATACTGATAGATGAGGATCAACTAATCAAGTGTTGCAATGAGGACCTTATAAGAGAGTTTGAGATAAGGGATATGGAGCTCATGCATTACTTTTTGGTCATGGAGATATGGAAGGGAGATGGGGAATTCTTTGTGTCTCAGGGAAATTATGCCAACGAGAAACTCTGGAGATTATGCATGTAGAGTAACAAACCCATGGAGAATCCTCTAGTAGGTAACTGGAGGAAGAAGGTTGTTACTTCAGAAGAAGTGGTGGAAGCTACTGTTTACAAGAAGCTTGTGGGTTCACTCATGTAGTTGGTGAACAAACGACCGAATATATGCTATGTAGTTAACTAGCTTAGTCAAGCAATGGTTAAGCCTACCAAGATATATTGGAAGGTGGCAAAGCATATTTTGAGATACCTTAAGGGCACTTCTCAGTATGGGATTATGGTATAAATGGACTGAAGGATTGATGTTTCAAGGCTTCACCAATGCAGATTCGATAGGGATTCCATTCGAGAGGAAGATCACATTGGGAGGGATCTTTAGTATTGGGTCAGCAACAATTTATTGGTACAACAAGAAACAAAGATCGGTTGCACTCAGTTCAGTAGAGGCAAAGTACATGGCTGCGATTTAGGGGCCATGTGAGTCCAAATTGACAAGGAAGATCCTAGTTGGTTTGTTTGGTCAGCATATGGATCCAACGGTGAATTACTGTGATAATCATAGTTGTCTCAAACTCTCTGAAAATATTTTTTTCATGATCAGTCCAAGCATATTGACATCTAATATCATCACCTTAGAGATTGTGTATTGAGGCAGATTATGTTGTTAGAGTACATTCCCATGGAGGAGAAAGATGCTGACATTTTTACAAAGGAATGTTCAAGATGTAAATTGGATATTCACAGAGACAGGATCGGGGTAGCTAATAATCCCTTTCATGGTGACAGGGAGTGTTGAGAAATGGCAACAATAAATTCCAATTTAATTTTTCATTGAATTAAATTGAGAATTAAAATCAAATTCTATCCTCATAGCAACTTGTAAATAGTTAATTAAGTTTAATTAACTTAATTATCTTAGGAATTCCGAGTTGGAAGTCTTTTTGAGGTCATGTATATGCTCTCCCTAAGTTTTATGGGTCTAGTATGAGTTTAAATGGAGTTGGAAATTAGACCACTTAGTCTACTGAGTTAAGTTAAGTTAAATTAGTTCCAAATTGTTTACGGAACTAATAGAAAGTTAACAGTCAGTTGGTGCACTAGTGCATCCACTAGTGATACTCCCATTAACTAAAGATTCCCTCAGGATAAACCCATGCATGTCGATTCTGAGAAAGGCCTGGTTGGGACTAGAGTGCAGGGACAATGTACTATCAGTTGTATTATTTACTAGAGTGTAAATATCATGCATGCATCAGAGATTGATACTATGTTTGGATTTATTAGTTTTTGGAAGCATGAATTCCCTTTAAACATGGGCTATTCATCCTAGGAATTATGCAAGGGATTAGGGGCTTGGGAAGTTGTAGAATTGGGTAAGTGTTGGCCAAGAGCTAGCTTGTGAGCTAAGAGAGTTGAGCATACTTGTGCAGAATTATTCTAGTGATAACAAGCTTTGTATCTTCACTCATATTTCTGATATATGCAATACAGATAGCGGGGTTTTAAGCAGTGGGTTTCCCCATATACATCTTGTGTTATGTGTCATTGATTTATCTTCTTCTTGTTCATATTATTTTTAATCGATCTATTGGCTTCAGCTGGTTGAAAGTAGAAGTAGATTCTTGTCCTGTGCTTTAGTACATTGCATGAGCTTGTGAATCTATAGGATTTTCTACATTAAGGCCTTTTGATGATTTTGTAATTGTCTACTTAGATGAAATATTGATATTCAACAAATCTCATGAAGAACATGTCAGGCATGTGAAACAAGTCTTAGATGTCTTGAAGAAGGAAAATTTGTCTTTAAAGATGTCTAAATGTGAGTTTGGAAATACCTCATTAGTTTATTTGGGACATATTGCTGGAGGGGGTGAATTGATGATAGATCCCTCAAAGTTCAAAGTCATTGTAGATTGGCCCAAGCCCAATAATGTAACTGAGGTTAGAATATTTTTAGGAGCAGCCCAATATTGGAGAAATTTTATTTCTAATTTTTCTTCAATTCCAACTCCATTACATGCGTTGTCAAGAATTAAACATGGTTTTTAATGGGGAGGCTTGGCCCAAGCCCAATAATGTAACTGAGGTTAGAATATTTTTGGGAGCAGCCCAATATTGGAGAAAGTTTATTTCTAATTTTTCTTCAATTCCAACTCCATTACATGCCTTGACAAGAATTAAGCATGGTTTTTAATGGGGAGGAAAGCAGCAAAAGTCTTTTAATGCATTGAAGGAGAAAATAAGTATATATCCAATTCTTTCACTTCCTAATTTAAGACAACCATTTGAGATACAAACAGATGCAAGTGACTATACCATGGGAGAAATCTTGATACAACATGGTAAGCCCATATTTTACCATTCTGAAACTTTTAATGGTGTGGTATTTAACTATCCTACATATGACAAGGAACTGTATGCATTGGTGCAAAGTGTGAAAAAGTAGAAACACTATTTGATGGGAAAATAAACTATCATTCACATTGATCATCAACCATTGTAATACTTGCAATCACAAACTAAGCTACAGAAAGCAAGGCACTTCATATGGATGTGTTTCTGGCAACAATTCCACTTCGTGATAAGGTATAAGAAATCTATCTATAAGAAGGTTGCTCACATGCTTTCTAGACCAATTGTTAATGATTTAGTTATTCTTAAGATTAATTCTATCATGCATGAGAGATATGTTGAACAATATGATTTAGATGATGACTTTAAAGATGTATATGCAACTTTGTGTTAAGGCAACCAAGTAGAGGAATTGGATTACCATGTGCATAATAATTTTTTTTATCTGATATGAAACCACCTCACAAAAGATAGAAAGCATAGATCAATGCCTTAGAAACCAGTCTCTTCGAGGGGGAAACCTCCTTTACATTACACAGATGAACAATTCTTCGATGATTCAAATGAAAAAATCTCCTTTCTATATATAGGAGTCTAAGGGGTCACAATATAACTAAAGCCAACCTAACAATAATAATATAAGGGCACAAAAATAACAATAGTGGGCTTCTATGGGGCACAATAATAACAATATGGGGACAATAGGGGCACAACAATAACAATAAGGGATACAATGACAATAGTAATGGGGGAATCACTAGTATTATAGGGACCTAACATGCCCCTCTCCTTAAAAAACGTGTTATCCTCAATGCTTCAATAGTTTTGGATGCTTCTGTATAAAATTCTCATCTTCCCATGTGGAATCTTCAATGGGTAAGCTCTTCCACTTGATGAGATACTTTGAAATTGATCAATTTCGTAGCTATCGAGTTCTTGTTTCTTTGACTGCTTCAGGTTCCAATATGATTTTTCCTTCCTGATCAAGTTTTGGCAAAATTGTTTGAACTAGGAGCTTGTCACCTATAACCTTCTTTAAGCATGAAACATGGAAAACTGGGTGCACTCGGGAAGCTGCGGGAAGCTCCAACTTGTATGCCATAGTACCTATATTTTGCAACACCTTGTACAAACCATAATACTTTGGTGATAATTTATTATCTTTATTAGCTTGCTTGAGGGACATTTGTTTATATGGTTGTAGTTGTAGGAATACCCAATCACCTACATCAAAACTTCTTTCGCTGCGATGTTGGTCTTCTGCTATTTCGTTCTATTTTGTGCCAAGGTGAGGTTATCCTTTAAGAGTTGGAGAACTTGTTGTTGATTCTCAGTGTGATCTTCCACTCCTTGAACCTTAGAATTTTCTCTTAAATATGATGTGATGGATGGTGGATGATATCCATAAAGTGCCATAAATGGGGCCATTTTTGTTACAGTATGGAAGGAAGTGTTATACCACCATTCAGACAGAGGCAACCATTTGACCCATTGTGTCTGTTTATCAGATACAAAGAAACTAAGATATCCTTCCAAACATTTGTTTACTATCTCAGTTTGCCCATCAGATTGAGGATGATAATATGAGTTATGAGCTAACTGAGTACCAAGATAATAAAATAATTTTGTCTAAAAATTTCCAGTGAAAAAGGGATCTCTATCACTTACAATAATCTTTGGGTTTCCATGTATCTTTTGAATTGTTTCCATAAATGCAGTAGAAAGTGTACTCGCTTTAAATGGATGAGATAATGCACAAAAGTGTACATACTTGGTAAGTATGTCAACTACCACCATGATAACACTCTTTCCTTTGGACTTGGGTAAACCTGTGATAAAATCCATTGAGACCTCCTCACAATGTTGGCTTGGAATGGATAAAGGTTGTAGTAGAATTGGGGTCTTAATTGTTTCAACTTTATTTTGTTGGAAAACCAAACATTTATGGCAGCTGATATTTTTATTGGATCCCTCTTGTCGAGAGGTGTAGGATTGATCTAAAGATCATCCGATTCCGATAAGTATTTATGGAGATATGAATTTATTTTTATTATGGAATTATTGTCAAGTCGGCCAGCATCTTATGTAGGCTCAGAAGCCCAATAGTCATGTCTATTCATCATCTACATTTTAGTATAAATAAGAGAGGACTTGAAGTCATTTGGGACACACTCTTCATGCAATCTCCTCTCCACGTCTTGGGTTTTTGGAGAAGGAGAACGCTGGCCTAGTATGATGCCCTAGATGTAGATGATGCCCTAATTCGTTGCCAAGGAGAGGCCTAATATGAAGGTCATTGATGACACTAATATAGATATCAGGGAGCAAGTCTTCTTATACGCAAATCTTGGAGACCTTATACGGTACATATACGCGACTCATTGTGGATGATATACAATGTTCATAGTGACAACGTGTGGATGTTAATGCTGGGTTCACGCAGTCATATATGATATACGTAGTCAACATGTGGATGTTAACGCTAGGTTCATCAGTCATATATGATATACGCAGTCAACGAGTGGATGATAACTATGTAGTCAATGTGTTGATTATACATTGTAAAATTCATGCAGTCATATCCAATATGAGACATTGTTAACGTGTGTATATGATACGTTGTTATACGTTGTCATATTCACGCAATCATATATGATATGAGACACGCAATCAACGTGATTCCCTAATCACTATCAAAGTGAGGTAGCCGCAAACCATACGTGAAGGAGCCATAGACTCCTGTGTGTATCCTGTAATGAAGAAAGCTGGATGTATGTGATCTAGGCACATCTAGTCCTGATGTGCTAAGATCACAACAGCTATAAATGTTGAAAAATGATCTCAATTTCAATTGGATAAAGAAGATCTCAGTGACATACAACAACCTTGAAGTATTAGATGATGTTTCTATATGCAGTAGTGATCACCTCTGAAGAAGGTAAGAGACAAGGATCATAATCTTACAGTATAGTAAGATGCAGTTATGATCTCAAGGTTCAAAGATCATCTCAGCCTCTAGGAACAGTCATGGTGTGTAATCACTCATCAAAGCAGAGATGAATCATGAGCATGGACAGCATAATGATGTATGGACAGCATCATGATGAATGAGATCATGAGCATGAGAAGCATAATGAAGCATGATGTAGATCATGGGCATCATAGTGATCATGGGCAACATGATATATGAGCGGCATGATCCATGAAGCATGAGCAGTTTGATGATGAATAAGATCATGGACATAAAGGGCATCATGAGATCATGGTCATGGGCAGTACGTTGATAATCATGATTAGTGCAACATGGTGCAGTATGCAATGGTGCAACAAGTGGACCAGATGCTGTACTACAATAGGTGAAGCCATCACCTTGGAGAATCTATTGAAGTAGAATGTCTTCAACTGATCTCATTGTTATACGAAATTATCTATGCTAGATCTAGATAAGTCAAAGTGTTGACTTATGTTGTAATTGTACTATCTCTTTCTCTCACTTTCTCTGTTGAACTTTGAAGAACATAAAATAAGAATTGATCAAGGGTTTCCCCACATTGTGGGGTTTGTCCCTGGCTAGCACCACATGTGTGTCCTCTTGTCTTGGCTTGTCTTCTGCAATTTATATTTATGTTATATTTATAGTTTACTTTAATGTTGATGTGATTGCTAATCTGGAAAAGATTCTGTGAAAATTAAATAAATTTCTCTAGCATAGAACATACCTAAACTTAACATGGAATCAGAGCAAAGGTGAAGACAATGCCCAAGCAAGAGTGAAGGATCAATCACCAAAGACAGTTGGGACAAGACAAAAGGATCAACGAGTTCCTAATAATTCACCCAGGGCGAAGTCGAAGCAGAGAATGTTATCAGAATGGTGCAGCGGAAGTTTCTGATGGCCCACCTTAATATCACTTCATTGGGAAGTTCAGATCTAAGGGTGGAAGGAAAGGTGGATGCCTTGGTTGCAATAAGTTTGGCCATTATGCGGAGTGTCCGAATGGTAGAGACACATCTCTTGATGAAGATAAAAATCATTCCTGGGACATCTTCAATGATCAAAGGAATGACTGGTAATGTAGGTCATCAAGGAAATGGTTGACTCTTCAAAGAAAGCAAGGAACCCCAGAATCTTTTTTATGTACCTAATAGAAAGAAGAACTTGGTATCCATCTCAGAAATGGAAGTCAAAGGTTTCAGGGTGGCACTCATCGATGGGAAGGTACGTGTTTGAAAATAGATCTTTCAAAGATGTTTTTGAGTTCAAGGTTGTATCATGTCCACTGGGGACCATGTCCATTGACTTAGCACCGAAGGTCTATGAGTCAGATGGTGACCGGGATGCCTAAATTCAAAAAGAGCATGAAGGTACATGTCTGATATGTACCAAAGGAAAGTCTTATAAGGGGACCATTCCCTCATGCCACAGGTCCACAGGTTTGGAACAACCAGTGGATTTTGAGATTCATGATCAGGAATATCATGTATGAAAGTGGTAGAAAGCCCTCTATGGCTTGAAGAAAAACACCCCCAGGCATAGTATGAGAGGATCAACAACTATCTAATGAATTTGAGATTCACTAGGAGTGAAATTGATCCAAACCATTACTCAAAGGTTGCGGATAATAGATCTCTCATACTAGCACGTATGTCTAACAGGTGCAGACCCTCTCATTTGTAGAAGACAGAGGGAGTTGGATTCCAAATGTGGAAAGATAAACTACAGGCCTGTGACTACCTCGAGGATCTTAACTTTCAAGAAGTTATATGGTAGTGATGTCAGACCAGATTTGGGAAATAAACTCACTCACGTTGATGTTCTTGGAGAACCTCGGTTTGGACATATGTGTTGCAATTAGCATGGTGAGCTCATATTTGGTTGAGCCTCACTGGGCTGGTGCCAAGAATCTTCTAACATATCTTCGAGGCACAATCTCACATGAAATCAGATACACTGCCAGATATATGAAAACTGCATGATTATTCGAATGCAGACTAGTCAGTGAGTACACATGATGAATACCACTGTGATTCTCTGTGAAAACCAAAGGTGGGATTTGATTATTGAGGAATAATGTATTCAACGATTTCTCTAGCAAACAAACATCAGATACTACTTTATCTGGGATATGGTAAGTCGATGAGCAAGGAGGCTCCATCACATTAAAATGATGTACAAGGGTCCTGCATGTTGAATACATTAAGCGCTGGGAGCTCTGGGGGCTTGTGGTTCTTATTGGAGCAACATACAACCACAGGGTGACTCACCCTCCCCTGATGGTGTGCACTGGGACAAGATGATTCGCTCTCTTGTGGGATAGTATGATTCGCTCTCCTATGGACAGGATGATTCCTCTCCTGTGAAACAAGATGACTCGCTCTCTTGTGGGACAAGATGATTCGCTCTCTTGTGGGACAGGATGATTGCTCTCTTGTGTAGCAGGATGATTAGTTCTCCTGTGAGGTCTGGATGATGTGTTCTCCATGATGATTATGTAGCATGATGATTAGTTCTCCTGTGAGGTCGGGATGATGTGTTCTCCATGACGATTATGTAGCAGGATGATTAGTTCTCCTGTGAGGTTTGGATGATGTGTTCTCCATGATTATTATGTAGTAGGATGATTAGTTCTCCTATGAGGTCTGGATGATGTGTTCTCCATGACGATTATGTAGAAGGATGATTAGTTCTCCTGTGAGGTCTGGATGATGTGTTCTCCATGACGATTATGTAGCAGGATGATTAGCTCTCTTGTGAGGCCTGGATGATGTCGTTGGGTCCCTATAATACTAGAGATTAACCCATTAATATTGTAGTTGCATCCCTTATTAATATTTTGTGCCCCTATTATCCCCATATTGTTTTTACTGTTCCCCATAGAATCCCTCTATTGTTATTTTTGTGGCTTTATATTATTATTGTTAGGTCGGCTGGGTTATATTGTGACTCCTTAGACTCATATATATAGAAAGGAGGTTTTGTCATTTGAATCATACAAGAATTGTTCATTTATGTAATGTAAAGGAGGTTTCCCCCTCGAAGAGGCTGAATTCTAAGGCGTTGATCTATCTTTTCTATCTTTTCTTGAGCTGGTTTCACAACATTTGGTATCAGAGCTTTGGATTCTAAGGTTTCCCAGCTCCAAACAGGTCATCGTGGCATTGTCGCTATAAATTTTTTTCTGCAACGTTTCAAAAGCTAAAAAAAAACTCGTTTGAGAAGAAATCACATTGAATCTTGGGTCCGAATTTCAGATCTTTTCGTGCTATATTTGCAGAGATATGATCTGAGGAAGTTGGTCTTCTTGTCGACTCCTGAATTTCATTCCAAATAGGTGACCTAGGGAAAATCATCATAACTTTCTCTCTGAGCATCTGATTGAAATTTCGTAAGAAGGTACATAAAGAGGATAGACTGTAGTTTCTTGTATATATTTTTCAAAGCCAAAGGTCGAAACAATGACTCGTGGCATGTCGTACAAGTTCGCTCTACTGAACTAGTCTATAATCAGGTCACTGTGCGAGATTTTGCATAACTCTTCCTTGGAGAATCCAATTTGGATAAGATTGGTGGAATTGGAAAGAAGACGCAAAGGGCTACATCAGGTCGCAAGTTGAGAACTGGATGATCTGAAATTATATAGATACATCAGAGGCAATATCGAGCTCCTACAAAGAGAAAAAAGGTGTGTAGATTCTTTTAAATTTTTTCTTAAGATTGGTTTGAAAATTTATTTTGAAGGAATTCAAAGGGAATAGTAGAGAATTATTATCGGTAACGGATGCCTCGAGGAAAGAAAATTCAAACACCTAGTAAGGAACCTGAAATCCCTAGCATGACTCATAAAGAAGAGGAAGAAATGCTACATGATATATCAAAATTACAAGAACAAGTGCAACAAATGTCACACTCACAAAAGCTAATAGAAGATAAGATAAATGGCGTGGAATCAAAGATAAATGGCATGGAAGCTAAGATGGATGATTTGAAGATAGATTTGAAGCGATACATGGCAGATTTGAAGACAGATTTGAAGACAGACATGGCAGATTTGAAGGCAGATTTGACAAATTTTCTACAAGAAATATTTACTAATGGTGAAAAGGTTGTAAATGAAAGTCATGATGCGAACAAAAGAAATGTTAATCATGATTTCATAGACTCTAATGTGGGATCAAAGACCCACCATATTCCAAAAATTGATATGAGGAAGTTTGATGGCAAGGATCCCGCAACATGGATATTACAGATGGAGTAATTTTTCGATCTCAATAATGTGCAAAACACACAAAAGGTACGTATTGCAACTTTATATTTGGAACCAAATCAGTTTGTATGGTATCAATGGCTTTGCTCTCCTAAACAAATTATCACTTGGGCAATTTTTACGGAATAATTGACAACACATTATGAGGATACAAAAATCAACACTTATTTTAGACAATTGATAAGTCTCAAACAAAGGGGTTCAATAATGGAGCACATTGAGGAGTTCCAAAAATTGAACATAAGGGTAAAAAATATTCCAGAGGAGCATAGGATTGATGTTTTCATAGGGTCTTTAAAGGATAATATCCAACATGATGTTCGGCTTTGGGAACCTGATTCATTAGAGAAGGCATTCAGGTTAGCAAGAAAAATGGAAAGAAAAATTATGGAAACCAGGAAGCATACCACTCACAACTATAAATATGGAAGTGTTGTTGCCCCTAGTCTTCCACAACCTATAAGGTTGACACCACAACAATTGGAAGAAAAAAGAGTAAAAGGGCTTTGTTACAGTTGTGATAGAAAATCACTAAAGGTCATAAGTGTGCTGAGAAGAAATTATTCTACATCGATTGCGAAGAGGAAGAAGAAAACGAGCAAGAAAGGTCAAAAGAAGAGGATATACTCCAGGAAAAAAGCCTAGATAAAGAAGAAATGAATACGACCATATCTTGCAATGCATTGGTTGGAATTACCACTCCTCAAACCATCAAGATAGAAGGACAAATCAAGAAGAAAAAGGTAATAGTGTTGATTGATTCAGGAAGTGCCCACAATTTTATCGATTGTAAGGTAGAAAAAGAATTGAATTGCTGCTTATATCCAGCACTAGAGTGTCAAGTTATGGTTGCAAATGGAGGAACAATAAATTTCTACGGAAAGTGCCATAATATCAAGCTATCGATGGGAGAATATGTATTGACTAGCCCAATGATTTCTATTCCAATGGGAGGTGTTGATGTTATACTAGGAATCCAATGGCTACAATCCTTGGGTACAATAGCTTTTAATTTTCAAGAATTTTTCATGAAATTTTCTATGGAAGGAAAGGAATTTGAATTAAGGGGTATTGCAGGTGTTAGCGCTTGAGATTTCACCCTAGGCTGAGGAAGGTAAACCTTCAAGGCAACATCAAACCATTTTACCTCGTAGCTAGCCCTACGGGGTATGAGAAAGCTCTCTCCAGTCAAACTCGGTAGATCTTTCAATAGGATGAGCTGGCCCAATTAGGAACACTGATATTAGGCTAGTAAACTGATAAGGAGGGTTGATTTAAAGTTTTTTGGGGTTTTTGGTGGCAATTGGAGGGAGTGCAATTCAGGGTGCGGGGATTGAGCTCAGTTTTTGCAGGTGGGTCTTTGGGGCAAGGTAGGAGTTTGTGCTGATGCCTTAAGCTGAGATGGATGATCAAGGAAGAAAGAGAGGGAGCTAAAGAGGGCAAACAATGGCTTTCAATCCTCTTTAGACAGTGGAAAACATAAATATCAAACAAAATTGAAAGCTGAGCATGGCATGCATGAATTCAAACTTTATCACTTCTTTTGTTTAATTAGCAGCAATAGAATAAGAGATGGAACACATAAACACACTTACAATAACAAGTAGGAAACACACCATCAACACAATAATCCACAAGAATCCACAATGATGTCTGCAAAACCCTGGCCTTCCTTTTCCTCAAATTGCAGAGATACAAGTAAAATATACAATAGAGCTTCTCCCTCCAGAGTCCAACCATGAAAATGAGCAAGAGAGGGCATAATATAGACCATCTAACTCCTTTCCCCACCTCTAGGGGTCGAGCTCAGCTTCCTAGGAGCAGTTTGAACTAATTCTAAACTTAGCACTAGATAATAGGCAGTCAAAACAACTTGCCTCTAAAACTTAGCTAACTCATCCATGCATTAAATATTCACTATTTACATCAAGGAAGCTTCTAGAAGGGTTAAGAGAGATTAAATCTATCAATGTGCCATGAAAATTATCCATACATACATCATTTACAAGTACAAATGATCAACCAAGGTAAAAAACAGAGTTTGCAGGCTTGAAAAGTCAAAACTGGCAATTTTAGCTCGAGTGGTCGCGCCCCTTTGCAGCACTTTTTGAGTGGGTTCCAGTTGTTCAAATCAAGTGCAAGATGGCTCATTGGAAATATCTGTGTGTCTACTTTCCATCCCAAGTGGAATTTCTGGATTTGGAGTTGATTTGACCCCTCAAAAGTCAATTCTCCCAAGGTCACTTTCTGCAACTCAAAAAGTGGGCAGAAAGTCAAAATTTTGATGTATTTTGAGCTTTTGGAGGCCCAAATCTCAAAATCAAGTTGACCCCAAGTATAGGTAATTCTAGTTTTTTCATGCGCTTTCCAAAAATGTCAACTTTTTCTCATTCTGAGCTGTTCCCACGAGTGGTCGCGCGCAGGGTGAGACCACTCCAATGGCCAAAACCTGTAAATTGCACAAAAAATTCACAAATGACAAAATTTTCTCTCAATTTCTTGAAATTTGGGCTGGGAGTCCCCAATCAAGTACCATGCTCAGTCAAAGAGGATTTGGCCAAAATTTGGAGTGGATCAGGCGTTTTCCTTCGTTTTTGTGCTTTGGCCAACCGTCCTTGGAGCACCTTCGTTCTCGCCGGTATTTTTGACATTTCTCTCAAACCATGACACCTGTGTAAAAATTGAAGGAGTTTTTTCTTCCTTGGCATGTTTTGGACAAAAACCTCTCTCAGTTTTGAAAAATTCATCTTTGATTTCTCTGGAACATCATTTGAGTGCCACTTGTCCCGATGTGTGAAACAAGGAATTTTGTTGAAATGGAGCGAAATGAAGGGGATAGAGGGCTTCTAAATTCTTGGGGAAATTTTTGGGAGTGGGGAGGGATGTTAGGAAGCAGGGAAAAGTGGAATCTCAGAGATTGAGTGAGGGGAAGGGGTCGAAAAGGGCAAAACACAGGCCAAACCTAGAAAATTGCCAGGTTGTAGCTAGAAACTAGGGTTTGTGCAAAAATGAGGAATTTGGCGGATCTAAGGGATGGGAAGTGTTTGATAAGGTATTTTAAGGATAGAGAAAGGTGTATGAACATCAGGAAACAAGTTTTTCTGATGTTTTGACCATCCAAGAGAAATTGCCTTCAAAACCCTAGGAGAGGGAAATGGCCTTGCCTGGGCGCAACATGAAGCATGAACAAGGTGTAAAATGACTCATTAGACACTGACATGATAATGAAAACCCTCTGAATGATGATAGGCTCAGGTGAATGATGACATGGACTGACATTTGGACAACTTTGAAAACAATGAGAGCAAACCCTAGACCTAATGCCTAGTGACCAAATTTTGCTTGAAAACTCTTTGAAATGACAAAATTTGACCCTTGAAACTCTGAGAACACTTTGTAAGAGCATATTTGATCACTGTAGGAAGGCTGGAAAGACTGACACTAACATTGGCTCCAATGGGGATGGTAGCTCCTTGGAGGTGCCAAGAACCTCAGACCTCTGGGAGAGCAGACCAATGCCTTACAATCATTGGGCAATGGAGTCAAAAACTCAAGCTGAAATGCATGATTGAAAACCGACTCAAACTAACTTAACAAAAAGACTGAAAACTGATGACTCAAATGACACAAATTGACTCTTACTCAACTAAAGACTGACTCAATACTTAAACACAATCAACAAACTGAAAATGATGCTCAAAGGGGAGCTTATTCATCACAACCTACTCTAACAGTTTCATTCATCACCGGATCAAGTGAAATGAAACAACCAATGTAACCAAGTAAGTGTCCCATCCGCTGTTCGAATTCTCCACAAGTGCTTGCTTATGAACAACAAGAGAGAACTACTGAAACGAAACTCCCATGACAACTTAGAAACAGACCCATTGAATGATATGAATTCTCTATCCACCTCCAAAAACACTGCATAAGGATCATGAAATTCAAGCACACTGGAACTTAGCTCATCCAATGGATTACTTCTCTTTTCCTCATACCATGAATGCAAACTTTGATCTGAGCCTTGTGATGAGACCTCTGCAGAAAATGACAAAGAAACCGGCTGCCGGGTCAAATTCATATCAGCACATGTTTCAAGCTCACATGTGGTCAATGGAGAAAGACTTTGACTGCAAACCTCATCCAAAACATCAGCTATTGGATCATGAAAAACTTGAAAACACTGCTGCAATGTATCCATTGAAAATGTATGACATCCTTCTAGCTGTTCATCCTTTTCTTGAGAGATTTTATGAAAATTCTGCCTTATAAACTGAAATGCTTCAAAACAAAAGGGCATAGAATCTTCCTGTATCATCAAATCATGTATTTCATCTGCCACACCTTCATCTGTAATCTGCCTTTCAAGTTCATTTGGTGGCTGCAAATCTAATGCTACAGGCTGCTCAAGAATTTTGTCATCTATCTCGTCCTCAACATTAACACTGAGAGATTGCTGATTTGTTATAGGCTGTCCATTTAAAGATTTACTATACAACCTACTCTTCAAACACTGAAATGATTCGAAACAAAAAGGTAGGGAACCTTCTTGTATCATTTGATCAAATATATCAACTTCCATGCCTTCATCTGCAACTTGACAACCAGTGGCATTTGGGGGCTGCAAATCTGAATATGAGAAGTCTGGAACAAGGTTTTTATCGCCTCCAAAATGATTCAAATCAAGACTTGTTGACATTTGATTTCTGATTTCATGGTAGTTATCTCTGATGAACTGACATGAATCAAAACAAAAAGGCAAAGATCCTTCACTTACTTCAAAATTTGCTGCACTCTCCTCATCGATGTCATAGCTGATATGTGATGGCTGAACATTGTATTCAAGCTGCTGAAAATGAACTTCTTCCTCCCACAAACTAGCTGTTGATTTGTCTGCAAGATTAGCTTCTGTTTGGAGAACATAACCATCATCATACTGATCAAACCAAGGCAAATCATCACTATAAAACACATCATCAAGCATGCATGTCATATCAACAGCTCTCTCTTCTTCACAATCATTAATAAGAAAATCATTATCAGATCCATAACAATTGGCATAAAAAAGAAAATGATTTGAATCAGCAACTTGTTCTTCTTCAATCAGCGAGCCATGGGCTTGAACATCAGAAGCATTTCTTGCGTTGATCTTGTCCATCATCTCTTCCACTGCACTTACCAAAACGTCAAGCTTTACCTCTAGAGATGTTGATTTTTCCGGATCTATGTTTTTCATCTCTTCTTCCTTCATCCTTGCCCTTCGGATCAACATATGTGCCTCTACATTCACTGCACTGTTTTGCATCTCGTGAAGTGTTGCAATATCCCTTTTTCTCAACTGAAACTCCATCTCCGGATCAAAGGCACCCGGATAGTGCAAGAGAGTAGATCTAGGAGTAGGCCTTATATCAACTGGGATTGAATAATAAACTTGATTAAATCTGGCTGAAAACTGTTGTATTGTCTCCCCTGGCAATCTTTTCAGATGGTTATACTCTTCTACAATGAAGAAAAGGTTTTGCCTGATCATCCACCTGTCGAGAAAAACTTTGACGAACTGCTGGAAATCTGAGATGCTTGCATCAGGCAGGGCTTTGAACCAACTCTTCACTTTGGCTTGCAAAGAAAGAGCAAAAAGCCTTATACTAACATCTTCTTCATCAACTTCAAAAAGATCTAGAAAATTCTCAAAATTCTGCACATGTTGCTCAACGTTGACCTTGTTACTTTCACCATCAAACATCGGCAAGTATAGATCATAGTTTTTGGGGAAAGCATGAAGAACAGAAGGTAAAACAAGAGGTTTATACCGATCTGGAATTTTACAAGGTGTAGGGGTATGTATAGCAGGTATAGAATTAGTTTTGGTCACTTGAGGTTCATCAACTTGAAGATGGCCATCACAAAATTCGGAAAAAGGATCCTGATCAAGCTCAAAGGCATGCAAATCATTGGTATTCACAATCTTCAAAGGGAAAGAATCAACTGCAGGCCGAGGATCTCTTCTCAAATACAATATACTTTGCAAAGCCTTCTTAACATTCTTGGGAAAAGAGAAGAAATAATTTATGACAAAGAACAAAATGTCTTGGATGAAATTCCAACTCGAATACCTGATTTGTCCATGTTGTCCTTTCATGTTTCTGCTGGTCGGGATCATCCTCCAGTGGAGTCTTTGGATCTGATCTTGAAAATGATTTAGAGTCGCCAAGTGAATGATTTCAGCCTTTCAAGTGTCTGATCGTTGTTCACCATCAACAATCAGATCTGAACTTGATACATGTACTGGGGTAAAATGCAAATGAAGTGTTGTATTCACAAGCTCACGGAGATTGACTGAAGCAGCGTTTATCTACTTACGCTGATGTAAAACAAGAGCGTTTTCGAAGGCTACCTGGCGTAACTTCAGGCTCCGTCTAAGACTTAAGAAACAAACACATCAACCCACAAACAAGTTTTTTCTCCCCAGTATGGTTGCCACTATGTTAGCGCTTGAGATTTCACCCTAGGCTGAGGAAGGTAAACCTTCAAGGCAACATCAAACCATTTCACCTCGTAGCTAGCCCTACGGGGTATGAGAAGGCTCTCTCCGGTCAAACTCGGTAGATCTTTCAATAGGATGAGCTGACCCAATTAGGAACACTGATATTAGGCTAGTAAACTGATAAGGAGGGTTGATTTAAAGTTTTTTGGGGTTTTTGGTGGCAATTGGAGGGAGTGCAATTCAGGGTGCGGGGATTGAGCTCAGTTTTTGCAGGTGGGTCTTTGGGGCAAGGTAGGAGTTTGTGCTGATGCCTTAAGCTGAGATGGATGATCAAGGAAGAAAGAGAGGGAGCTAAAGAGGGAAAACAATGGTTTTGAATCCTCTTTAGACAGTGGAAAACATAAATATCAAACAAAATTGAAAGCTGAACATGGCATGCATGAATTCAAACTTTATCACTTCTTTTGTTTAATTAGCAGCAATAGAATAAGAGATGGAACACATAAACACACTTACAATAACAAGTAGGAAACACACCATCAACACAATACTCCACAAGAATCCACAATGATGTCTACAAAACCCTGGCCTTCCTTTTCCTCAAATTGCAGAGATACAAGTAAAATATACAATAGAGCTTCTCCCTCCAGAGTCCAACCATGAAAATGAGAAAGAGAAGGCATAATATAGACCATCTAACTCCTTTCCCCACCTCTAGGGGTCGATCTCAGCTTCCTGGGAGCAGTTTGAACTAATTCTAAACTTAGCACTAGATAATAGGCAGTCAAAACAACTTGCCTCTAAAACTTAGCTAACTCATCCATGCATTAAATATTCACTATTTACATCAAGGAAGCTTCTAGAAGGGTTAAGAGAGATTAAATCTATCAATGTGCCATGAAAATTATCCATACATCCATCATTTACAAGTACAAATGATCAACCAAGGTAAAAAACAGAGTTTGCAGGCCTGAAAAGTCAAAACTGGCAATTTTAGCTCGAGTGGTCGTGCCCCCTGCTCGAGTGGTTGCGCCCCTTTGCAGCATTCTTTGAGTGGGTTCCAGTTGTCCAAATCAAGTGAAAGATGGCTCATTGGAAATATCTGTGTGTCTACTTTCCATCCCAAGTGGAATTTCTGGATTTGGAGTTGATTTGACCCCTCAAAAGTCAATTCTCCCAAGGTCACTTTCTACAACTCAAAAAGTGGGCAGAAAGTCAAAATTTTGATGTATTTTGAGCTTTTGGAGGCCCAAATCTCAAAATCAAGTTGACCCCAAGTATAGGTAATTCTAGTTTTTGCATGCCCTTTCCAAAAATGTCAACTTTTTCTCATTCTGAGCTGTCCCCACGAGTGGTCGCGCGCGGGGTGAGACCACTCCAATGGCCAAAACCTGTAAATTGCACAAAAAATTCACAAATGACAAAATTTTCTCCAAATTTCTTGAAATTTGGGCTGGGAGTCCCCAATCAAGTACCATGCTCAGTCAAAGAGGATTTGGCCAAAATTTGGAGTGGATTAGGCGTTTTCCTTCGTTTTTGTGCTTTGGCCAACCGTCCTTGGAGCACCTTTGTTCTCGCCGGTATTTTTGACATTTCTCTCAAACCATGACACCTGTGTAAAAAGTGAAGGAGTTTTTTCTTCCTTGGCATGTTGTGGACAAAAACCTCTCTCAGGTTTGAAAAATTAATCTTTTATTGCTCTGGAACATCATTTGAGTGCCACTTGTCCCGATGTGTGAAACAAGGAATTTTGTTGAAATGGAGCGAAATGAAGGGGATAGAGGGCTTCTAAATTCTTGGGGAAATTTTTGGGAGTGGGGAGGGATGTTAGGAAGCAGGAGAAAAGTGGAATCTCAGAGATTGAGTGAGGGGAAGGGGTCGAAAAGGGCAAAACACAGGCCAAACCTAGAAAATTGCCAGGTTGTAGCTAGAAACTAGGGTTTGTGCAAAAATGAGGAATTTGGCGGATCTAAGGGATGGGAAGTGTTTGATAAGGTATTTTAAGGATAGAGAAAGGTGTATGAACATCAGGAAACAAGTTTTGCCGATGTTTTGACCATCCAAGAGAAATTGCCTTCAAAACCCTAGGAGAGGGAAATGACCTTGCCTGGGCGCAACATGAAGCATGAACAAGGTGTAAAATGACTCATTAGACACTGACATGATAATGACAACCCTCTGAATGATGATAGGCTCAGCTGAATGATGACATGGACTGACATTTGGGCAACTTTGAAAACAGTGAGAGGAAACCCTAGACCTAATGCCTAGTGACCAAATTTTGCTTGAAAACTCTTTGAAATGACAAAATTTGACCTTGAAACTCTGAGAACACTTTGTAAGAGCATATTTGATCACTGTAGGAAGGCTGGAAAGACTGACACTAACAGTAGGGAAACTAGGAAAGACAATCAGCTCTAATGGTATGACAAAGCTTCTAAAAAAGGAACAAAGGGGTGTAATTACACAATTATGTTCGTTAGATGTTCCCACATTGGAATCATCTATTTCTCCAGAACTCCAAAAAGTCTTGAACAATCATTCCAAGGTATTTGAGACTCCCAAAGGTCTCCCACTTATTTCTGATCATGATCATGCTATTCATCTGATTCTAGGAAGTGTTCCTCCAAACATTAGGCCGTATAGATATCCCTATGCCCAAAACAGTGAAATTGAATGTATGGTTGCAGAAATGCTAGAGGCTGGTATAATTCAACCGAGTCAAAGTTCTTTCTCTGCTCCAGTAGTATTAGTGCATAAGAAGGATGGATCATGGTGCATGTGTCCATATTATAGGGAGCTCAACAAGCCCACTATTAAAGATAAGTTTCCCATTCTTGTCATTGATGAATTACTGGATGAATTGCATGGATCAATTTTACTTCACTAAGTTGGATCTTCGTTCAGGATATTCAAATCAGAATGAAGACTAAAGACATTCCGAAAATAGCATTTATAACTCATGAGGGTCATTATGAATTTTTAGTCATGCATTTTGGCCTTACCAATGCACCTTCAACATTTCATGGTTTGATGAATTCCATTTTCAAACCATTCCTTAGAAAATTTATGTTAGTATTTTTTGATGATATACTAATCTACAACAAGTCTTGGAAGGATCATGTTGAACATGTTGACAGGGTGCTACAACTATTGGAGGAGAAACAATTATATGCAAAAAGATCCAAATGTTTCTTTGGAGTATAAGAGGTGGAATATCTGGGTCATATTGTATCTCATGAAGGAGTTAAGGTAGACCCTAGCAAAATTAAAGCCATTAAGGAATGGAAAATTCCCACATCCATAAAGCATCTGCGAGGATTTCTCGGGTTTACAGGGTATTATCGCAAGTTTGTTAAGAATTATGGGAGTATAGCAGCACCTCTAACAACATTATTGAAGAAAAATGCATTTTCATGGACTCCAGAAGCAACAAAGGCCTTTGAACATCTTAAAGAGGCAATGTGCCAAGCACCGGTCTTAGCTACACCAGACTTCACAAAAACCTTTATTGTGGAATTTGATGCTTCAGGAAATGGAATTGGTGTTGTTTTAATGCAAGATGAAAGACCCAATGCTTTTGAAATTCGTCCAATCAAGGGAAAGTTTTTACACAGCTATTTATGAGAAGGAAATGTTGGCAATACTCCATGCACTTAAGAAATGGAAACCCTACCTAATGGGAAGACACTTCAAATAGCCTTAAATACTTTTTAGAAGAAAGATTATCCTCTGAAGAGCAACAAAAGTGGGTCACAAAGATGTTGGGTTATGACTTTGAAATCATCTACAAAAAAGGGAAGCAAAATGTGGTGGTAAATGCACTCTCAAGAAAGGATGAGGACGTGGAAGCATTGTTGTGCACCATTTCTATTATCCAACCAGACTGGATAAACAAAGGAAGGGAGGAATGGAAGAATGATGAAGAAGTGTGGGCACTTATTCGAAAGTTACAACAAGATTCCAGTACGTCTGATACATTTAGCTGGAAAAATGATTCTTTATGGTACAAAGATCACTTATACCTCTGTAAGAATTCCCAACTAAAACAAAATATTCTTATGGAATTGCACACTTCTCCCTTAGGAGGGCACTTTAGATTTTTAAAAACTTACCACAGTGTTAAGAAGGAATTTTTTTGAGATGGTCTTAAATCGGATATTCAAAATTTTGTGGCAGAATGTTTGGTTTGCGAACAAAATAAAGTTGAAACAATTAAGACCCCGAGTCTATTACAACCTTTATCCATTCCAAGCCAATGTTGGGAGGAGGTTTCAATGGATTTTATCATAGGTTTACCCAAGTCTGAGGAAAAGAGTGTCATCATGGTGGTAGTTGACAGAGTTACCAAGTACACACACTTTTGTGCATTATCACATCCATTTAAAGCCAGTACAGTATCTATTGCATTTATGGAAACAATTCAAAAGCTACATGGAAACCCAAAGATTATTGTATGCGACAGAGATCCCATTTTCACTGGAAATTTTTGGACAGAAGTATTTTCTTGTCTTGGTACTCAGTTAGCTCATAGCTCATCTTATCATCCTCAATCTGATGGGCAAACTGAGATAGTAAACAAATGTTTGGAAGGATATCTTCATTTCTTTGTATCTAATAAACAGACACAATGGGTCAAATGGTTTCCTCTGGCTGAATGGTGGTATAACACTTCCTTCCATACAAAAACAAAAATGACCCCATTTATGGCACTTTATGGATATCAACCACCATCCATCACATCATATTTAAGATAAAATTCTAAGGTTCAAGCAGTGGAACACCACATTGAACATCAACAACAAGTCCTCCAACTCTTAAAGGATAACCTCGTGTTGGCACAGAATAGAATGAAACAACAGGTAGATCAACATCACAGTGAAAGAAGTTTTGATGTAGGTGAGTGGTTATTCCTATAACTACAACCATATAAGCAAATGTCCCTCAAGCAAGCTAAGAAGGATAATAAATTATCACCAAAGTATTATGGTCCATAGAAGGTGTTACAAAATATTGGTACTATGGCATACAAATTAGAGCTTCCTACAGCTTCTCGATTGCACCTAGTTTTCCATGTTTCATGTTTAAAGAAGGTTATAGGCGACAAGCTCCCAGTTCAAACAATATTACCAGAACTTGACAAGGAAGGAAAAATTATATTGTAACCGAAAGCAGTCACAGAAACAAGAACTCGACAGCTACGAAATCGATCAATTTCAAAGTATCTTATCAAGTGGAAGAACATATCCGCTAAAGATTCCACATGGGAGGATGAGAATTTTATACAGAAGCATCCAGAACTACTCAAGCATTGAGGACAACACTTTTTTTAAGGAGAGGGGCATGTTGGGTCCCTATAATACTAGTGATTACCCCATTAATATTGTAGTTTCATCCCTTATTAACTCTGTTGTGCCCCTATTATCCCCATATTGTTATTACTGTGCCCCATAGAATCCCTCTATTGTTATTTTTGTGGCTTTTTATTATTATTGTTAGGTCGGCTAGGTTATATTGTGACTCCTTAGACTCCTATATATAGAAAGGAGCTTTTGTCATTTGAATCATACAAGAATTGTTCATTTATGTAATGTAAAGGAGGTTGCCCCCTCGAAGAGGCTGAATTCTAAGTCGTTGATCTATCTTTTCTATCTTTTCTTGAGCTATTTTCATAATAGATGTGTTATCCATGGCTATTGTGTAGCAGAATGATTATTTCTCCTATGAGGATAGGATTGATTAAGTTCTCCTGTCGAGGCATCTTACCCATGCAATCTAGAACTCATGGGAAGTACCTCTCATTTGATAAATGAGCGGGGAAATGAGGATAGGGACCATAGTAGTACCGATGGACACGTCGTTGTATCTACCATACTCCCTACGTTAGGATGTCCTTCATTGATATGGTATCAATGATACTGGTCTGGGACCAGTGGTAGGAGTTGTACCTACTATGATGCTAACTTCGGGTCGGTTGAGACTGGTCTGGGACTAGTGGTACATACTTTGAGACTAACTTCGGGTAAGTGTAGGACTGGTCTAGGACCAGTGAGAGTGGTACATAGTATGACGCTGACTTCGGGTTGGTTGAGACTGGTCTGGGGCCAGTGGTACACACTCTGAGACTGATGATACTGGTCTGGGACCAATGGTAAGAGGTGTACCTACTACGACGCTGACTTTGGGTCAGTTGAGTCTAGTTTGGTACCAGTGGTACATACTCTGAGACTGACTTTGGGTCAGTGTAGGATTGGTCTAGGACCAGTGAGAGTCGTACATACTATGATGCTAAATTCGGGTCGGTTGACACTGGTCCGGGACCAGTGGTACACACTCTGAGATTGATGATACTGGTCTGGGACTAGTGGTAGGAGTGGTAGCCACTATGACACTGACTTTGGGTCAATTGAGACTGGTTTGGAACCAGTAGTAGGAGTGGTACCCACTATGACACTAACTTTGGGTCAGTTGAGATTGGTCTGGGACAAGTGGTACGCACTCTAAGACTGACTTCGGGTTAGTGGAGAATGGTATGAGACATTCTTGATCAATTCTTCTTCTTCATAGTTTAGCAAAGCTGAGTTGACCATATCAGAGCCAGCAGAGCTAAGCTGAGCAGAGTAGGGCAGAGCCAACATAGCCAACAGAGCAGAGTGTCACACGGAATTTGTCAAGGGTGCGGACACGACTGACCTTCCTAGAAGTCTAAGACATTCTAATGAAAAACAAGACAAAATGGAGTGATCTTTCTCTAAATATACCTTTTACAACATGAAAAGTACAAGTGTTTAGGCTTACCTTATTCCAAAACGCTGTTGTTGTAGTTCGTCCTTGCCAATCCGGATGAGCTCTTCCTTCAAGTCAATTCCTGCAACCACAAACAATCAAACAATTACCGAGCACTTGTATTTCATATAATAAAACATACATTCAACATGCAGACCAAGGAACACATGAAATAACTCATTAACACAAGCTATTGAGAAAAATAAACCAGTTTGTATTAATAACGAAACAAAGAAACTCTTACAACCTGGCCTTGGTGTTGTGCAAGTTCCTCCCAGGGTCCATCAAGGGTTTTCCTCTACTTTGACAAAGCTCACCCACTTCCAAGTAGAATCAAGTAAAGACAATCTCTCCTCACAAAGGTTCTAATGGAAGACCTAAATCCTGCAGCATTTACCCAAAGAAAATGTATAGCTCCAACCTCTTCTCCTTCTGGCTCAATGCCTTTATTTATAGTGCTGTAAAGAGGTTATTCAGGTCCACTATCAATGGGATCATCCCCCTTTATGGGTGGGATAGCTCCCTTATTGATGGGATAAGTCCCCTCTTAATAGAGATACATGAACCAACTGGAGGCGCATCCATTTCATCAAACCGACCTCTAGAATGTTCTAGAAGTAACCACAAGTAACTTTCTCAAGATAAAACTTGCGCATTTTGCCTTTTACAGGAGGACGCACCTGTCCTTTAACATACAGAGCGTCCATGGACGCAGTTTTTGTGAACATGACCTGCGTCCCCGCAGGTAAGGCTAGAGAGAACCTGCGACCCCAGAGATAAACATAGTTTTTACAAGACTTTCTCTCTTTTTTGAGTTTGAGATGGATAACAGAGGCATAGAGACTTGCCTAAGAGGGTAGCATGACTGTTGATTTGAGCCATACTAACTGTAAGTAGTCAAGGTGACATTTTTTAGTGTAACAGATTGCCCCCTAAAGTGCGAAGCCTGGAATAGATTGGTATTTTGTAATTCTAGGAAGGGTGAAGCGCTTTATCATTTCAAGGATTGACTTGTGGATGACCTGGTTAGAACCTGCAATTTTCAACACAAAATACATGTATAAGATTATATCATCACTGAGGTAGGCATTCCCATACTCAGATTCAAAACTTTAACTAATGGACTAACTATTCTGATACAGGAATGATCTTACAGTACATCATTTTTATAGACTTTTGTAGACACAGTATGGACGCAGCCATCTGTTTATGATTAGTCTACATAGATAATGAATACAAAACTCCTCGCAGCCTGGATGGTAGAAACTAGATCCAGGGTCTTCACTTCTACTTCCCGAATTGGTACGATTCTAAACATGTGATTAAATGATTTGATGTCGAACATGTTAGAAACCACTTGATTACCAGTCGATGATGTGAACTGTTAACAAGCGTGAGAGAGACCACCAGTAATGTCAATGGTTCTCAAAGTACCAAGCACAACCCGTGAAATGTGAATAGATGTTCTGATGTCGAACACTTCACGGAATCCTTTGATCGAAAGTCAATGATGTAAACTGTCGTCAAAGGCGAGAAACCTGCCATTGATGCATTCAGACTTCAAGGTACTGTCGATTCCTAAGTCATCTTTCTAGATAATGTGTCGATGTCGATAGAAAGCGACTCGTTGCAGGCGAGCCTGCAACACGAAATCATTGTTCAAGTTGAAGAAATGTTGCTGTAAGGACTGACTCAGGGATGGTCAAATGGATGATAAGTATTTTGCAGATGAAAGTTTTGCTTGCAGACCTCTTGAACACATAACGACACAACAGATGGTTTGGTGACGAATAACTCAAAGTTGATCCCTGAACCCGGTTAAAGATTTTCAAAGTGATTTGGTCAACTGTGAGGTAAAAGATTTCCCAACCCAGGTGAAATGAAAAAGTGTCGTGTTCAAGAGTGGAAATAAAGTTTCGTTTGAGACAAAAGGTGACAAATAGGTTCATTCTTCTCTTTTTTTCCCCACCATTTCTGGCAAGTACCTCTTTATTTTTATGAAGCTTGAGGAGGATAACATATGCTTGGTTATAAGCTCATCCTTCGGACGAGTCCAACCTAGTTTAAATTCGAACCCTAGGAAGGAGTGGTTCGTTCCCGTTTGTAATTGAACAGGTCCTTTACTATAAAAGTTTAACGAGCCCAGTATAGGAGAAACTCGGCGTTTTTCATTTTTAGAGAGTCTGAAAAACTTAAGGAAACTCCACGTTGAACTTTTTCGTAAATTTGTGTCCCTCAAGCCCGAAAAAGTATAAAATAATACCTGGGGGAACCGCTTGATCTTGCGACCAAGGAATACTTTCATAATAGTTTCGTTGACCTGAAAAGTAAAAAGCGATCAAAGACACGTCGTTTTAGTTCCTTATCGAGTTTGAAACGACAAAAACCCGGCAATCTTTTCCTGATTTTACGGTCAGAAAAGAGCTATAAGGGGACCGTCTTTTAATTCCGTTTTAACGAGTGTAAAAGAAACGCTCGGCAATCTTTTCATGTTTTAGGAGTCTGAAAAGGGCTTAAAAGAGAACTCCAAGGTTTCACTTTTTCGTAAGTTTTAACGAGTTCGAAAAAATGATAAAAATGTACTCATATGGCCGACTTTCAATTTAATTTACGAGCAGGAAAAGACGGAAAGAACTCGGCATTTTCATTTGTTTTACGAGAATGAAAGATAGCAAAATAATCTCGGGATTTTCATGAGTTTAACGAGTCTTGAAAATAACTGAAATTGACTCGAGATAGGTTTCATTTTTACAAAAGCTTGAAACAGAGAAAAACTATGCTTCATGCACCCTAAGCGTAATTGCTAGAGTGCATGCCCCCCCTTGCTTCATTTCATTCAACCAGTTGAATGAAATGAAGGTTTGAGTTACGAGATCATTTGAAAGACTTGACCTAAAACTGTAAGAAAATTATGCAAAACACTGAAATAACTAACCTAAATACTTAACATTTACGAGATCTAGTCAATCTCTCGACTCAAGTAGAGGAGGATTTGTTTAATTTTTTAACGAGCTTGACACAGGAAAAGAACTATGCTCAGATTCGGTTTCATGTTTACGCAAGCTTGAAATGAAAAACTATGCTTGTTATAAGTTCGCATGCCCCCAGCATAATGACGCAAATCAAGGTACATGCCCCCCAAGCTTAATTTCATTCAATGAGGTGGATGGAATGAAGCTTTACTTTCAAGATCTTGGAAAGACTTGTGGGAGTTGTTTCATTTTTTAGTGAGCTTGACACAAGACAAGGAACTATGCTCAAAACTACTCTCTACAATCTACCTAAAAACTTTACTTTAAAAACCTTGATTCATTTTTTAACGAGCTTGACACAAGACAAGGAACTATGCTCTAAAAACCTTGATTCATTTTTTAATGAGCTTGACACAAGACAAGGAACTATGCTCATGACTACTATCTACAATCTACCTACTTAACCTACCCTTGTTTCATTTTTTAACGAGCTTGACACAAGACAAGGAACTATGCTCAAAAAGTTCGCATGCCCCCAGCATAACGATGCAAAGCGAGGTACATGCCCCCCAGGCTTCATTGCATTCAACCGGCTGGATGAAATGAAGGTTTAATTTCAATATTTAACTTGAAAAGGGAGTTGTTTCATTTTTAAGGAGGTTGACACAAGAAAAGAACTATCCTCATACCTGATTCATTTTTTAACGAGGTTGACTCAGTAACAGGAACTATCCTCACACTCACTGATTCATTTTTTAACGAGGTTGACACAGTAAAAGGAACTTTCCTCGTTAGCCTGTTTCATTTTTTTAACGAGGTTGATACAGGAAAAAACTATCCTCGTACCTGATTTATTTTTTAACGAGGTTGACTCAGTAACAGGAACTATCCTCAAAATCCTACTTGCTACTATCTACCTACATATCCTAAAATCTACCTGATTCATTTTTTAATGAGGTTGGATCAGTAAAAGAACTATCCTCATGACATCCAATTTCATTTTTTAACGAGGTTGAGAGAGGAACAAACTATCCTCGTGCTAGCCTGTTTCATTTTTTAATGAGGTTGATACAGGGAAAAACTATCCTCGTTCACACTGATTCATTTTTTAACGAGGTTGACACAGTAAAAGGAACTTTCCTCACAATCCTTCTTTCTACAATCTACCTATATAACCTAAAACCTAGCTGATTCATTTTTTAATGAGGTTGACTTAGTAAAAGAACTATCCTCATCAACTGATTCATTTTTTAACGAGGTTGACACAGTAAAAGGAACTTTCCTCGGCAGCCTGTTTCATTTTTTAACGAGGTTGAGATAGGAAGAAAAACTATCCTCATGAACACATGTTTCATTTTTTAACGAGGTTGGTACAGGAAAAAACTATCCTCGCACACACTGATCATGGCTTCCAACTGGAAGAAAGACATGTCAATGGACACTCCTTGATCATGGCTTCCAAGAGGTCTTCATCAGAAGGAAGAATAGTTCTCTGGAAGGAATCCATGTCAAGGGACTCGAAAGGGATAAGAACATCGTGTTCAAGTAATCCCATAGAGTTTTCCATGTCAATTACCGAATCTAAATCAAAGGAAGATGAGCAAACAGTGAGAGGCTCACTTTCATCGGTAACTGAAAACATGGGACCAGTGGCCACATAATTAACCCGTGGCAGGGTAGATACCACTTTAGAATCAGGAACATTTGGGGGTGTCATATTATTGGTAGTCGAAACAAGACTAGGGAACGAAAGCTGGTCTACAATCACAATACTGCCATTGTGAGGGAAAGACATCACGTGAAAGAGTGTCGATACGACAGCTTTCATTGCATAAACATAGTCTCGCCCAAGGAGTAAATTGAAATCCAAGGGACCTCGAACTACTACAAGATCAATACAGACAGTTTTACCTTCCAAGGTAATGGAAAACTTAGGAAGGATCCCTAAAGGTTCACTAATGGTTCTGTTAAAAGCTTTCAGATTCTGCGTAATAGGCGCAAGCTGAGGGGAACCCAAAGCTTTCCAAACAGTTGAGGATAAAATACTAACAGAAGCACCTTCATCTACCTGAGTACGATGTATGTCCCTACCACCAGCCTTGACAATGATTTGGAAAGGAATGGAGGAAGGAAGACGAGGTTCTGTCAGTCTATTCCAATCAAAGGAAAAGACCTCAGTGCTTGGATGGGGTTCTGTATGAACAGGTGAAATGCCCCCCGGCATAGAAGAATCTGATGTAACAAGAAGAACCTGAGCGGTTTGAAATTCACTCTCTAAAGGGAAAGTGGGATCGACTCTATGTGAAATTGAATCGACCACTTGATCAACTAATTGATCATCAACCTGAGTGACATGAGTTTCACTCTCCAATGGAAGAGTGTGATCGACCGTACTTGAATTTAGATCAATCACTCCGTCAATTGACGGTAGGTTGGGAGAAAGTTTACGGTAACCAGTTGGAAATTCTTGCTGTGGAACAGTAAGTTTTTCCAACAATTTTGAGGCTTCATCCATGTGAGGGCAAATGTGAGTTTGATGACTCCCTTTGCATAACTTACAAGGAAACCTAACTTTACCCGTTTTCCCAGGAACCTGACTATCACTGGTTGATGGATCAACGGAAAGTTGATGAGATTTTTTCGACCATACTTCCAAGACCTTTGGAATACTAGGACAATTGACAAGGAAGTGGTCACCCTTACAAAGCCTGCAAGGGTATTTGGGTTTACGATGCATGTCGGAAGTTTCCTCAACACAACTAACACTTACAGCCATGGTTGGTTGGTTGACTTCTTTCTTATCTTGCTTCTTCTTCTTCTTCTTCTTCTTCCCTTTCTTCTTCTTCTTAGCCTTCTGGTTACTAGCATCAAGGCTTTTACCAGGCGAAGAGGAAGAAATGGAGGAAGAAAAATTAGGCGACGAAGGTAAAGGGTCAACAGAAGGTTGGTGATGTTGAGATGGTGAACTCTGTTGAGGTGAAGCATCCGGTTGAGATGGAACAATTGGAGTATTTTGGGCCAACGAAGTTGAAAATAACCATATCGGTAATCCTATTGTAAATCCAGGTAATGACAAAGTAGCCATATAAGGAGGACCAACATTCCCAAAGTAAGGAAAAGTACTAGGATTCTCATTAGGAGGGGTTCCTAGGTTGATAAATTCCGGACCATTTGCCATTATATTCAACTTCAGTGAATTTTATTAACAATTTTAAACTAAAATTAACAATTCACAATTTACACCTAACAATTAAAATTCACAATTCACACCTATGGTCTCTAAAAGTAAAAACAAACAAATTAACATGCGCTATCAAATCTAGGAGTCAAACCACACACAAACAGTATTCTTTCGGACCAAAAACGCTAGTTGGTGATGAAGCCCAACCTCGCTGGATTCAGTACAGAAATGGCGGGTGGAACAGTTACGCCGACAACCTGCTTAATGAATAGACTGGACCAAGTTCCTCCACTTTAACCGTCTCGAGTGAAGTGAACCCCCCAGAAAATCCAAGTGAGTATAGCCGACGTCTGCTCCAGGTACAGTGGGACCTTCCCTCCACCGTCACCTTGGGTAGAATCCTAGAGATTATGGTCACTAAGGTTACCAATCACAACAATTACACCTGGGGGAACAGTCTAAACTCCGACAGCACGCAAGGGCAGAGTAACAAGCTCAATCCCCTTACCGGCTCCTTGACAATAATCCAAGGTTTACCGATAAGTGACCCCTGGCTCCTCGACAATGGTTAATCCGAGGTTTACCGTTTGTAATACGTATTGTCTGGCGTCGTTCCCAACGAGGGAGGAATGATCCCCTCACTGGTTCGGACTGTCGTGGCGGAAAAAGTCATTTGGGCTGACACAACTGACCTCCCTAGGAGTATAAACTCGCTAGCGACAAACAAGACAAAATGGAGTGATCTTTCTCTAAATCTACCTTTTACAACATGAAAAGTACAAGTGTTTAGGCTTACCTTATTCCAAAACGCTATTGTTGTAGTTCGTTCTTGCCAATCCGGATGAGCTCCTCCTTCAAGTCAATTCCTGCAACCACAAACAATCAAACAATTACCAAGCACTTGTATTTCATATAATAAAACATATATTCAACATGCAGACCAAGGAACACATGAAATAACTCATTAACACAAGCTATTGAGAAAAATAAACCAGTTTGTATTAATAACGAAACAAAGAAACTCTTACAACCTGGCCTTGGTGTTGTGCAAGTTCCTCCCAGGGTCCATCAAGTGTTTTCCTCTACTTTGACAAAGCTCACCCACTTCCAAGTAGAATCATGTAAAGACAATCTCTCCTCACAAAGGTTCTAATGGAAGACCTAAATCCTGCAGCATTTACCCAAAGAAAATGTATAGCTCCAACCTCTCCTCCTTCTGGCTCAATGCCTTTATTTATAGTGCTGTAAAGAGGTTATTCAGGTCCACTATCAATGGGATCATCCCCCTCTATGGGTGGGATAGCTCCCTTATTGATGGGATAAGTCCCCTCTTAATAGAGATACATGAACCAACTGGAGGCGCATCCATTTCATCAAACCGACCTCTAGAATGTTCTAGAAGTAACCACAAGTAACTTTTTCAAGATAAAACTTGCGCATTTTGCCTTTTACAGAGGACGCACCTGTCCTTTAACATACAGAGCGTCCATGGACGCAGATTTTGTGAACATGACCTGCGTCCCCGCAGGTAAGGCTAGAGAGAACCTGCGACCCCAGAGATAAACAAAGTTTTTACAAGACTTTCTCTCTTCTTTGAGTTTGAGATGGATAACAGAGGCATAAGACTTGCCTAAGAGGGTAGCATGACTGTTGATTTGAGCCATACTAACTGTAAGTAGTCAAGGTGACATTTTTTAGTGTAACAGATTGCCCCCTAAAGTGCGAAGCCTGGAATAGATTAGGGTTTTGTAATTCTAGGAAGGGTGAAGCGCTTTATCATTTCAAGGATTGACTTGTGGATGACCTGGTTGGAACCTGCAATTTTCAACACAAAATACATGTATAAGATTATATCATCACTGAGGTAGGCATTCCCATACTCAGATTCAAAACTTTAACTAATGGACTAACTATTCTGATACAGGAATGATCTTGCAGTACATCATTTTATAGACTTTTGTAGACACAGTATGGACGCAGCCATCTGTTTATGATTAGTCTACATAGATAATGAATACAAAACTCCTCGCAGCCTGGATGGTAGAAACTAGATCCAGGGTCTTCACTTCTACTTCCCGAATTGGTACGATTCTAAGCATGTGATTAAATGATTTGATGTCGAACATGTTAGAAACCACTTGATTACCAGTCGATGATGTGAACTGTTAACAAGCGTGAGAGAGACCACCAGTAATGTCAATGGTTCTCAAAGTACCAAGCACAACCCGTGAAATGTGAATAGATGTTTTGATGTCGAACACTTCACGGAATCCTTTGATCGAAAGTCAATGATGTAAACTGTCGTCAAAGGCGAGAAACCTGCCATTGATGCATGCAGACTTCAAGGTACTGTCGATTCCTAAGTCATCTTTCTAGATAATGTGTCGATGTCGATAGAAAGCGACCCGTTGCAGGCAAGCCTGCAACACGAAATCATTGTTCAAGTTGAAGAAATGTTGCTGTAAGGACTGACTCAGGGATGGTCAAATGGATGACAAGTATTTTGCAGATGAAAGTTTTGCTTGCAGACCTCTTGAACACATAACGACACAACAGATGGTTTGGTGACGAATAACTCAAAGTTGATCCCTGAACCCGGTTAAAGATTTTCAAAGTGATTTGGTCAACTGTGAGGTAAAAGATTTCCCAACCCAGGTGAATGAAAAGTGTCGTGTTCAAGAGTGGTAATAAAGTTTCTTTGAGACAAAAGGTGACAAATAGGTTCATTCTTCTCTCTTTTCCCCCACCATTTCTGGCAAGTACCTCTTTATTTTTAACAAGCTTGAGGAGGATAACATATGCTTGATTATAAGCTCATCCTTCGGACGAGTCCAACCTAGTTTAAATTCGAACCCTAGGAAGGAGTGGTTCGTTCCTGTTTGTAATTGAACAGGTCCTTTACTGTAAAAGTTTAACGAGCCCAGTATAGGAGAAACTCGGCGTTTTTCATTTTTAGAGAGTCTGAAAAACTTAAGGAAACTCCACGTTGAACTTTTTCGTAATTTGTGTCCCTCAAGCCCGAAAAAGTATAAAATAATACCTGGGGGAACCGCTTGATCTTGCGACCAAGGAGTACTTTCATAATAGTGTCGTTGACCTGAAAAGTAAAAAGCGATCAAAGACACGTCGTTTTATTTCCTTATCGAGTTTGAAACGACAAAAACCCGGCAATCTTTTCCTGATTTTACGGTCAGAAAAGAGCTAAAAGGGGACCGTCTTTTAATTCCGTTTTAACGAGTGTAAAAGAAACACTCGGCGATCTTTTCATGTTTTAGGAGTCAGAAAAGGGCTTAAAAGATGACTCTGATATTTTTATTTGTGAAAATTACAATTTCCCTCGAAATCCCTTTGTCCTGCACAAAAGCGACACATTACTCATACCTGTTTAAAATAGGCAAAAATACATCGAAAAACATCTTTTCATGGTAAAAAATGAACTAATTCATCCAAAAAACCTATAAAAAGACCTTTTACCATGTCATTTTTACCGTTTGACTTTGGAGGTTGAAAAAGGAGCTTTTGACAAGAAACTTCCCGTGGTCGCTGCGGAAAATCTGACCGTCGGAATCGAACGCCGCTTCACCGAGGTATTTTACACATCCCACTCTTCATTTCTATCCGTTTAGAATTTAGTTTTTGGTCTCTGTTTCATTTTTTGGGGGGGTTTTGGGTTCAAAATGCGCCCCTCGGCGGACGCAGGTGCCCTTCGGGTGACCTGCGTCCCCCGACTTTTTCTCACACGGGAAAAAGGTCGGGGGACGCAGCCCGCCTTCAGGCAAGCTGCGTCCGGACGCCCTGTGCTACAAAGCCGGGGTGCGTCCTCCGCAAAGGGCGCATTTCAAAACCCCAACTCTCTCAAAAAACCACCAAATTTGCTCAAATTAATTTCTAATTGACTCTTTTGATGTGCAGGACCTTAAACATGTTAGACTGGAGAGAGAGAGAGCACGTAGAGGACGATGAAGCTGCGATTAACCACCAACCCTCTCTGGATGCCTTAAGAACATGTGGATTGTACAAATATTGGACCATACCGGGCATGAGGGGCCAGGTAAGATTTTTGGAATGGCTGGTTGAGCGATGGAACGTTCAGGATCAATGTTTTTACATTGGAGGGCACCAGCTCGAGATAGAGCCCTCGGATGTATACTTTCTCACTGGCTTGCCAAACAGAGGTGAGCAACTCAACCTTGCGGGGACCAGGCCGGGTGGCCAATCCCTTGATGATCTCCGCGAGGAGTGGTGCAGACCAGGGACTCGCCATAAAAAAGGCGTGGAGATAAAACACATCGCTCTGGCGGAACTTAGAGTTATTGCATTTACGGTCACCAGGATTTGTGGCGCGGCCGCCTTGCACATTGCCTCCGGATCCCAAATGCGGATGGCAGTTGACTGTTACCAAGGCACCATCTTCAACTGGTGCGAAGCTGTGTCGGCTCATATGAAGAGCCAACTGACCAAGGCAAAGAACGGACGACTAAAGACTTTTGGATATGGGCCTATAGTCGTGAGCTTTGCCTTGGAGAGAGTTCCTATGCTGATCCCTCAGCAACTCACTGTTGATGACTTGGGTCCTCGGGAGCCAAAGCTTGTTCGATGGGTTGCGGTGATGGCCCGGCATCCTGACGAGGGTGCTGCAGTGGTTCGATTCTCAGACAGTTACTTCGACTGGCTAGAGGGCCAGCTTTTTGTGATACAAGACTTTCCATATGCCGGAATGGATTTCAGAGGTGATCCGGACATGGTTCTTCCACAGGGAGAACAATGGGACGACAGAGGTACTTTCATTTTCACAAGTTTTCTAATTATGTATTTTTTATTTTTCATATATATCGTCTCAAAGTAACAGTAAAATTTTAAAAATGCAGATGTTGGACCACAGCGTCCAGCCAATCTCCGGCCTTACGACAGACGACATCCAGCTGCACCGGCACCGGCCCCACAGGACGCGGCTGCAGAAGTACTAGCTGAGTTGGAGCATGATCTAGAGCGTCTCACGGCAGATATACCTGAGACTACTATGGACGACATTCCTATCAGGCTTCAGCGCTTCGTAGTCGCGGTCCCTGGACCGTTTAGGAGATTTCTGCGCAAGGTAGCCCGCGCAGTGGTGTCGTACAGAGAGCACCACCAGTGATTGACTAGTCACTTTTGTAGTCACATGTGACATTTTTGACTTTTTGTACTATCATTTTGCCGATCATAAGGTGTGTTAAACCTATGATCGAAGACGATGTATATATTTTTGGACACACTTCTATCTATATCTATATATCACTATTACCGGCTTATCTTGTTTAACATGTATGATGAAATGTCTTTAAATTTACTTGCATGATTATTATAAATGTCTGTCCAACACTCGAGAAGCAATTGCATCTGCTAATGTATTCAAAGACCTTGGAATATGTTGATATTCAATGTAATCAAATTCACGTTCCAAGAGACGCACTCTCAAAAACAACCTTAACAACACAGGATTTCTAATGGCATAAACTCTATTAAGCTGTAATACAACAAGTTCAGAATCTAACCTCAATCAAACGTCGAATTCCAAATGAAATAGATTCGGATAATAATTCAACCACTGCACTGTATTCTGCAATGTTATTCGTTGTTTGACCGAGGCTTACCCCATGCATAGAAACTAACTCGTCAGAGGGTGAATAGATAACCCAAGCTGCGGAAGAGATATTCCGTGTACTACGACAAGCACCATCAGCAAATCCAATGTATGTTTGGAGAGGCGTCGACATCTACAATATCAAGAGTAAAACCAAGATAAGCCAGAATAATGACGAAAACCACACTCGCTAAACTAAGCACACTGACTAAACTAACACACTTGCTAGCTAGAAAGGAAATCTAACCTATCTAAAAATTTCTCCATCCATCATTTTAAGCATAATACCTCTTTAGGTAAAGTCCATTTCTGGGTTTGCCCAAAGAGTCCCCATCAAAATCAACTAACTCATAAGCCCCTTTTGCTAGCTTTCGCTTTACAATGTAGGGCCCATGCCACATGGGAACGAATTTTCCAGCACCTAGCTTATCGTTAGCTTGATCATATAATAGTACTAGGTCTCCTTCTGAAAAACTTCGAGGGGTTACATTTTTATCGTACTGAGCTTTCATTCGTTTCGCGTGAGTCTCGATAGCTAAAGTAGCGTCACGTCGAGTCTCATCTAATTTAGCCAAGTATAACAACCGTTTCTCCTCTTCGGAAGTAGCTGGAAGTAATTCGACAGCCATTTGAAGTGATGGGATTTCGCACTCAATAGGTAACACAGCTTCTAAGCCATAAACTAGCTGAAAAGGGGTGAAACCTGTTGAATTTTTCACTGAAGTTCGATATGCCCATAGCGCCGAAAATAACATGTTATGCCAATTCGTTCGATGGATACCAATGATCCGTCGAATCATGACGACTAGAACTTTGTTGATTGACTCAACCAAACCGTTGGCTTGCGGATAATAAGGTGTAGAGCTATCGTGGCGCAAACCAAGCTGGCTTGTAAGCTCAGTCATCATGACATTTCGAAAATGGCTTCCATGGTCCGTAATGATTGCTTGTGGGACACCAAACCTAGTTATGATATGATTGAATACGAAAAGTGCAGCTGTCTTGCCGCTTGCGTCGAATGTAGGCATCGCCTCGGCCCACTTAGTAAAATAATCAACCGCAAGGATGATATACGCATGCCCCCCGGCCGAGTGAGGGTTACAAGTAATAAAGTCAATGCCCCATTTGGCGAATGGACCAGCGGCAATTATAGGGTGGAGAGGAGCAGGTGGAGCGCGCATCTTGCGATCAAACACTTGACAGTTGTGGCATTTTCTGACGGCAAGGATACAATCTTTAAACATAGACGGCCAGAAATAGCCAGCGCGCAACACCTTCTGAGCTGTGGCATACCCAGACATATGACCGCCACATGCTCCAGAGTGACAATCATTCAAAACTCTCTCAGCCTCATCGTGAGTTAAACAACGTCGAAAAACTAAGTCTGCCCCCAGGCGATAAAGTGTATCTCCAATAATTCTGTATTGCTGGGATTGAAACCGAATTTTTCGACGGTCTTCCTTGGAAGCTTCAGGCCGAAAGGTTTGGGTTTGGAGATAGATGATTATATCCCCATACCACGGATCTACAGTGCTAATAAGAAACAAAGATTCGTCCGCAATGGACTCCTCTGCCACAGTCTCTGTGTCAGCACTCGGGAAATCACACATCAATTCCGCGAAGACTAAAGATTTCTTAGACTTGGACTTCTCAAACTCCAAGTCGAACTCTTGCAGGATGACGATCCATTTAGAGTACTTGCCCCCTAGCAGTTGTTTTGTCAAGATATAAATCATAGGGTTGCAATCCGAAATAACAGTAGTTTTGCGGAGAAGAATGTAGTGACGAAAACGCTGGACAGCTTGAACGGCTGCCAGGGCCAATTTCTCCACATGTGAATATTTTAACTCAGTTGGATTTAAGGTTCTGCTAAGGTAATATATCACATGCTCTGCCTTGAATTCATCTTCTTGAACTAACACCATTCCAATGGTGGAATGCGAAGCTGCGAGGTATAAGAAGTAGTCCTGGTTGTAGTTGGGAGGATGCAATAACGGTGCATGGGTCAACGCGTGTTTTAATGCATCAAAAGATTGTTGAGCAATCTCGTCCCAAAAGAATTGTACGTTCTGTTTCAACAACCGTGTAAAACCTTTAGTGACCTCGGCGTAGTTAGGGATGAATCGGCGTAAAAAGTTCGCTTTCCCTTGCAAACTTTGGAGTTGGCGCAAACTCGAAGGAGGAGGCAATTGGATGATAGCCTCGACTTTCGAGGGATCGACGCGAATGCCGGTTTTGGAAACAACAAATCCCAGCAATCGACCTGTTTCTATACAGAAAACACACTTGTGGGGATTCAACCGAATTCGATAATGCCTACACCTCATAAAGATTGCTCGTAAATGGACAAGGTGATCAGCTCGGTGTAAAGAATGAGCAGGCAAATCATCGAGATAGGGTTGCACAATGTGCTTGATGTCATGAAATGCATAAGACATGGCCCGTTGAAAAGTAGCACCGGCATTCTTAAGGCCAAAAGGTAATTTGCAATAAGCAAATGTCCCCCATGGACAAATGAATGCCGTTTTTGGTTGATCGGCAGGTAGAATATTGATTTGATTATAACCTGAGAAACCATCCATGAAGGAAAACATCTCACTTCCGGCACAATCATCAATTATTTGATCGATATAAGGCGTAGGATAGTTGTCTTTTGGACAAGCTCGATTGATATCCCTATAATCGATACAGATTCTTATTGTTCCTTGTTTTTTATTGACGGGAACAATATTCGATACCCAATCCGTTAACGGGATCGGATAAATGAAACCTGCTTTCAACAGCTTTTCGACTTCGGCTTTGATTGCAGCTGCTTTTCGAGGGTGAATCTGACGCAACCGTTGCCGAATGGGTTTAGCATCCGGGTAGGTTTTGATTTCATGAACAACAATGGCAGGATCGATTCCTGGCATTTCCTCGTAGGACCAGGCAAACACGTCGCGGAATTCTTGGAATAGGGCCTTGTAAGTTTCAATTTCTTCGTCAGTACATGCGGCACCTATATGAATGTTCTCCTTAATTCCGGGCTTCACTGAAATATCAATGGGAATAGTACGAGAAATATTCCCTAAATTCAGCTCTGAATCAGAATGTTTCGTTGGATCCTGAGCGTCTTTGACATATTCAGCGGTAAAGATAGATGAAAAATCATTTTCAAATGCATCATCCTTAGGTAAAAACGAAGATCTGTGATGGAGATCTTCCCATGGTAGATCATCTACACTTAGGATTTCGCGAAGTTGTTCGTCAGATGACACTTCTTCGGGAAACGTTATCCGTTCTAAGGGTGAGGTGAAAAGTGACTCTTCACTGACCACATTCATTTGGTCGGGTTCGGTTGAATGAAAATCGGTAAAAGACATAAGAGCTTCATAAGCAATTTCATACGGACTCAACGGCATAACATCACCGAGTGAATCTAGCTCAGAGTCAGAGGGAACATACCAAGGATCATCATAAATAATGTTTTCTGACGTGATCATATGAATTGTTGCAAATGAAGGGTCTGCATTGAGTGGAGGGAGAGGAAAAGTTCCCAGTAAACCGGAATCCTTAACTAAACCTACACCAATGTCCCTATAAGGGATTGTCGTTTTACCAACATGCTGGATAGTTTCTGAAGAGGTTGGGTCGGATGAAAAGTATGTCAGCTGATCAATAGTCACGATCTTACCGTTATGTGGAAACTTAATGACTCTGAAGACCGATGAAACGACCGCTGTCATAGCATATGACCAACTTCGACCCAAAAGAAGGTTGTAGTCTAGAGGGGCATCAACCACTTCCACATCCAGACTAACGGTTTTACCTTCGACCCCTATAGGCAATTCTTGTAGAATACCAAACGGACGGAACCCACGGCCATCAAAGGCCTTAAGGATGGTGGGGGATTGGTTCAACGAAGGAGAACCAAGCGATCTCCAACATTGAATCGACATAATACACGTAGAAGCTCCCTCATCAATCACAGTCCGATGAATAGGCCTGTTTTTGACTATCACTGGGATTTGGAAAGCCATTTGATGGGGGAGACGTGGTGTACTATTTTCTAGATCAAAGATCATTAGGTTCGGGTCCTGAACATCGACAGCTCCGATAGCCGACAAAAGCAATTTTCGTTGCGCTGGACATGATTGCAGCACTTCGAGTGCCGACATTGCTGAAGGTGAAACAGCTAAGTCTTCAACAATGTTGTAATTCTGGGCTGCTCTCGCATGTGGATTGAAAGCAGACCTTCGAAGTACACCCTTGGCGGGCGGCTTAATCACTAAGTCTGGGTTAGGTTTTTCGATCTGTAGTGGATCGGAACCAGGAGTTGAGGTTGATGGGTTAGAGTGAGAAGATTCTGCTTCTTTACCATCAACAGGAGCCTTACTACCATAATCTTGCGATCGAGTCGCAATCCTGACATGAGACATCATCAAAATGGGTTCTTCACTGGCATTCGAAGAAGAACCTATCATCTTATTTTCCTGCTCGGGAAATGGATTCTTTAACACAGCAGGAGTGGGAGAACCTTTAACTATTTTCACTACCTCGGCCCGATGAGGGCAGTCTCTCGTAAAATGATCTTCTTCACAAATGAGACAAGGATAACGAGGTTTGCGTTTTTCGTCATTGGTTTCCGATTTTTCTACTTTCTCCTTTGGAGCCTTGTCTGCTTTGGCCTTCTTCTTTCCTTTCTTCTTTCCACCGTTTTTTGGTTTGGCCGTAGATGACTCTACGGCGTGAATGTCGGCGGTGAGTTCAGGAGAAGACTCTCCTGTCGGAGAATCAGGCAAAGTGATAATTGGAGTAGTTGAAGCCTTGGAAGACTTCTTCTTGCTCTTCGTAGTCACGATACCAATCATACCATCAGCGGCATGAGATCCCGAAGGAGCAGCAGCGATTTGGTTTGACTTGGGAAGATCCGGAATTTTCTCGTGTAACGTACCCGACTGAGTATAAACTAAGTCAAGGTATTGTGCTGAGCAATGACTTGCTCCTCAGTAACTACTCCGGCCTTAGCTACATCTTCAGTAATTCTTGGTAATAATGATTTTACAAACCATTCAGCTAAGATTTGGTCCGGGATAAAAACTTTCACTAATCTTCTTCGACGTCTCCACTCATGGATGTGATCAGAAATGTACGTGGATGTCGATTGTTTTAGCGAAGTTAATAATTCTGTACCATTATCGTATCTGACTGGTAACTGAAAATGAGTTAAGAATGAAGTAGCTAACTGGCTAAAGTTGTAAAAAGAAGCCCGTGGCAACTCAATGTACCACTTGGCTGCGAGACCAATGAGTGTACGCTGGAAAAGACGTAAGCGGATGGAATCATCTGAGATGGAATTTGATGCACACCAGAGGTGGTAAGTCATCACGTGATTGGACGGATCCTCTCCAGACTTACCTTCGAACTTGGGTATATCGCTGGGCAACTTATTTGGCATTGGCGGCCAGAACTGAAGATATTGAATTGGATCGTTCGTTAGGCGCGTCAAGTCGGGTAAATCTAAAGTTGCAATAAAGGGTAACTGCCGGTTAGGATCTCTAAAACTCTGAGTCACAATACCAGCCCCAGGAGGAGGATATCCAGGATAACTAGGAACAGGAATCGCATTGGGGATATTATATCCTCCTGGAAAACCAGGATTAACCGGACCGTACTGGGGTTGCTGAGGTTGTTGATAAGTGTACCCAGGATACGGTTGATACTGGTAAACCGGTTGTTGGGCAGCTTGCCCAGGTTGATACTGTCCCTGGTACGGAGGTTGAACAAATTGAGGTTGAGTAGTAACAACCGTACTTGTACCAGGTGGTCCTACAGGCATCTGGACTGTGGTTTGAACTGTAGGTCCAGACAACGGTACAGATGTCTGAGGAGTGGTTACAGGGACAGTAGAAACCGGAGCTGCCGATACTCCAGAAGTAAGCATGGTAGATGAAGCGGTAGTTGCTGCAGCCGTGTGAGGTGGAGTACCAGGTGCAATTGGCGGCTGAGTAACTACCGAAGTTACAGGGGTCTGAACACTTGACTGGACAGGTTGCGGTTGCTGGGGTGGACCAGGAACTACAGGTTGTCCTGCTTGAGGTACCGACTGTATACTTGGCTGCAACATCTGTTGACCTTGTGACGGATCCCATGTTAACATTCCAGGGTATTGACTCGTAACAGGTTGAGGATACTGAGATCCATACCGTATTGAGGATAGGGTTGATAACTGTAAGGTGCAGTCCCATATGATTGCCCTTGAGGTGGTTGATAACTTTGACCAGGGTATTGACCCGTAGGTTGATAACCTTGAGGTAAATACGAGTACTGGGGTTGACCTTGACCTTGAGGTTGGTATCCTTGAGGTTGATACCCTTGGGGTTGATACCCTTGGGGTTGCCATCCTTGAGGTTGCCATCCTTGAGGTTGATATTGATACTGAGGTTGACTTTGGGGTACATATTGAGGCTGGGGTTGATACCCTTGGGGTTGATACCCTTGAGGTTGCCCCCCAGACACGAATGAAGTACCTTGAGGTTGCCCCCCAGGCATTAACGAAGGTTGCCCCCCAGGCGGTAATTGGCCACCTTGAGGTTGGTTAACGGGAGTTGAACCTGACATCATATAAACATCACCTATACTCAATGGTACATTACCACTGTTTCCAACTAATAACCCATGATCAATGGGTTGAGGAGATGCTCCTGAAAAAGTACCAGAAAGTGACTGATACCCAGTAGGAACAGAAGGACCGCCATGTAAAAATGATTCAGGACTTTGTGTAAACACAGATGACTGACCAGACATATTTACAGGAGTATGAATTCCTCTAGGTGGAAAAGGAGTACGAGGTGTAGAAAAACCTACTGAGTTGTCTAAAAAATTGGTTAAAGCAAGGTACCAAGGTTCACTTCTAGGAGGACTGTAAAAGATGGATTCACGCTCCCTTAGATCAAGGGTAATTATATCTTCAGAATCAGAAACGCCTATTTCTTCCTCTGGAACAAGTTCTTCTATAGCAATTAACCCAACAGGAAGATTTTCGGTGATAATTCTTTCTATTCTTGGTGAATCAGGAACACTAGGAGTTGGAGTAACAGGTTCGGAAATTTCAGGTTCTTCGCCTGTTTCACTGGCAGATGAAAAACTACCAGTAAGCTCGGAAACTGTAACAGCTTCGGGATTGTAACCTGTTTCTAAACTTTGGTAATCTGGATGGACTACCAAGGAAGACTCTCCTTCTTCAGGTGAACCTACTTTACTGCCACTAGGAGTTACAAGGACCTTTAAACCTTCTAAAACACTGGGGTCGTCTCGAGGAGGTGAACCCCTAAGTTCACGGGATCTTCTCAACAATTCGGCCACAGAAACAACTTCAGGAGACTGGCCCGCAATGCGACGGGACCGTCTCGGTAATTCCGCCACAATTAATGATTTTAATTACAACACACGAAAACAAAGTAAAAAATTTCAAATCAAACCACCTAAGTCTTCTAAAGAACCAAACAAATTTGAAGCATACGCCTAAATAATCTAGAGTGTCAAAGCACACACAAACAGTATCTTCCGGACCAAAAGCGCTAGTTGGTGATTAGGCCCAACCTCGCAGGATTCAGTACAGAAATGGCGGGTGGAACAGTTACGCCGACAACCTGCTTAATGAATAGACTGGACCAAGTACCTCCACTTTAACCGTCTCGAAGTGAAGCGTACCCCCCAGAAAATCCAAGTGAGTATAGCCGACGTCTGCTCCAGGTACAGTGGGACCTTCCCTCCACCGTCACCTTGGGTAGAATCCTAGATATTATGGCCACTAAGGTTACCAATCACAACAATTACACCTGGGGGAACAGTCTAAACTCCGACAGCACGCAAGGGCAGAGTAACAAGCTCCAATCCCCTTACCGGCTCCTTGACAGTAATCCAAGGTTTACCGATAAGTGACCCCTGGCTCCTCGACAATGGTTAATCCGAGGTTTACCGTTTTTAATACGTACTGCCTGGCGTCGTTCCCAACGAGGGAGGAATGATCCCCTCACTGGTTCGGACACGAGCTCGTGCTTCTCCTTTAAGAGGAGCTTTCCCAGAATGTAACTGAAACAATTGGATTTGTTCTACTCAAGATAGACTAACTGTTTGGTTTTGTAGTCTTGGAGAGTTAAGTACTCACCTACTCCAAGACCCTAGCCTAAGCTATGTTGGTGCTTCAGAACCCTAAAAAATAAAAGTTACTAGATCAATTTTAATTTAAGCGTTACTTTTAAGGTTGTTCTTTAAGTCAAAAGGTGATGGAAGTGAAACTTGTGGTGTGTTGACTCGACTCAAAACCACTACAAAATGCACCTAGGATGATTTATCCACTACTTTTGCTTTTTCGATGAATTGTTTTAACTAAAAAGTTGAGAGAATGCAATCTTTATAAAAGCAACTTCTTAATTGAAGACAATCAAAGAAACAATTCGATTTTCTTTTCCAAGCATAAAAACATAACTTCTCTTTACATGCACGAAAAAACTCTTTTCTTCTTTGAAAAAAACAAAAAGCTACTTGAAACAAGACTTTTAAAGAAGATGTTTTTGTATTTTTCTTTTAATAAAGTAAATAAAACTAATATAACCAAAAGCAATCTTTTAACAACTATCAAAATCTATGAAAATCCACTCATAAGCAAACTAAAGGCAAATTTATTCTAAGCAATTCTAACAAGGTCAAAACTAACAATGATTATTCTAAGGTGTTTTACTTGATCACAAACGAATCAAGGACTAGCTTATTGCAGAACCAAAAACTAGTCAAAACAAAATTCTAATCTTTTTGTCCTTTTTGAAAATGGAAATCAATACTTTAAAAACAAGCAATGCGAAATTTGACCCAAAACAACTCAAATGATAAGTTGCTCACACAAGGAGACTTTACGACAGGCTCAACTTCTAAGAAGGTTGACTAACTAGAGATATCTAAGGCTGGACAACTTTCTAAGCTCAAAGTCACTACAGAACCTATTCAAAAATCAAACCCTAGGTCTAAACTTCGTTGAAATCCACTAAAACACTCAAAGCTCACAAAACCAGTTCAGGTGAGAATTCTTGACAGGGTACTAAAGGATCTGGGCAGAAAACACTAAGGAAAAACAAAATCTAAAAGTAATTTAAAGCAAAAATGGAATTTTCTTGACTTTTACAGGAAGACGCAGGCCACCCGTTGTCACAGGTGCGGCCCCGCACTGTGCAGTCGACAACAGCGCGTCCAAGGACGCACTGTGCAGCACACAGAGACTGCGTCCTTCTGGAAAAAGGAAGAAAAACTAAAGCCAACTAAATCTACAGCTAAACCACCCAAATACTAATTCCCACAGCCAAAAACCAGAAAATAAAAATGATTTTCACAAAGCAAAGTTCATATAAAGGAAAAGACTTATCCATTAATGGAGTCGCCAATTTGTCGTGGCGGAAAAAGTCATTTGGGCTGACACAACTGACCTCCCTAGGAGTATAAACTCGCTAGCGACAAACAAGACAAAATGGAGTGATCTTTCTCTAAATCTACCTTTTACAACATGAAAAGTACAAGTGTTTAGGCTTACCTTATTCCAAAACGCTATTGTTGTAGTTCGTTCTTGCCAATCCGGATGAGCTCTTCCTTCAAGTCAATTCCTGCAACCACAAACAATCAAACAATTACCGAGCACTTGTATTTCATATAATAAAACATAGATTCAACATGCAGACCAAGGAACACATGAAATAACTCATTAACATAAGCTATTGAGAAAAATAAACCAGTTTGTATTAATAACGAAACAAAGAAACTCTTACAACCTGGCCTTGGTGTTGTGCAAGTCCCTCCCAGGGTCCATCAAGTGTCTTCCTCTACTTTGACAAAGCTCACCCACTTCCAAGTAGAATCATGTAAAGACAATCTCTCCTCACAAAGGTTCTAATGGAAGACCTAAATCCTGCAGCATTTACCCAAAGAAAATGTATAGCTCCAACCTCTCCTCCTTCTGGCTCAATGCCTTTATTTATAGTGCTGTAAAGAGGTTATTCAGGTCCACTATCAATGGGATCATCCCCCTCTATGGGTGGGATAGCTCCCTTATTGATGGGATAAGTCCCCTCTTAATAGAGATACATGAACCAACTGGAGGCGCATCCATTTCATCAAACCGACCTCTAGAATGTTCTAGAAGTAACCACAAGTAACTTTCTCAAGATAAAACTTGCGCATTTTGCCTTTTACAGGAGGACGCACCTGTCCTTTAACATACAGAGCGTCCATGGACGCAGCTTTTGTGAACATGACCTGCGTCCCCGCAGGTAAGGCTAGAGAGAACCTGCGACCCCAGAGATAAACAAAGTTTTTACAAGACTTTCTCTCTTCTTTGAGTTTGAGATGGATAACAGAGGCATAAAGACTTGCCTAAGAGGGTAGCATGACTGTTGATTTGAGCCATACTAACTGTAAGTAATCAAGGTGACATTTTTTAGTGTAACACGGACACGAGCTCGTGCTTCTCCTTTAAGAGGAGCTTTCCCAGAGTGTAACTGAAATAATTGGATTTGATTCTATCACAAGATCGACTACTTGTTTGGTTTTACCGTCTTGGAGAGTTAAGTACTCACCTACTCCAAGACACTAGCCTAAGCTATGTTGGTGCCTCAGAGCCCTAGAAATGTAAAAATTACTAGATGAATTTTAATTAAGCGTTGTGTTATTAAGGCTGTTATTACTCAAATGGATAAGTGGAGATGAAACCAATGGTGTTATGACCCGACTCAACTGAATGCAATCGAATATGATAATGTAATCGTTTCAATTCGATGAATCCTAACTAAAGTAAGGAGAGAGTTTCCATTCACTTCCAACAATGCAAAAAAATTGATCACTAAGAGAAAATATAACAAATTCTATAATGCACTAATTTCATCAAGAAAAACTAATGCAAATCAATTCCAAACCATTTTTTTTATTTTTTTTTTATTTTTGTGTAAATTCAAATCAAAGAAAGCTGATCTAAATCTACAATTGATTTTTCAGAATGTAAACTATGCAATTGTAATCTATGCACAATTCACTTGAAAAGTATGCAAATGTAATCTATGCACATTTTTCATTCATATTCTGAAGATGAGAATTCTAATTATGCAAATGTGATCTATGCAAGAGAATTCTCAAACACAAGACGATTCTAATGTGATCTAAGAACCAATCAAGTGCAAGTCGAGAAAACTGGGTGAGAGTTCCAAAGATCAAAACATAAAAACACTCAAAGGCGATTAACACTCATACACAATTTAGCCCCCCCCGGCGAATGAGGGGGAATTTTTTTTGCAAAAACAGAAGCAAAAAGATGCAAAATTGTGAAAAGACTGAGACAAACCTCCAAGTAATGATCAAAGGAAATCAAATCAAGAATTTCTCAAGAAAGAGACTCAAAACACCCAATTGATGAAAGCTAAGAGCAGGAACAAGCTTAGGTGAAGATTCTGGGCAAGGGACTAATGAATCTGGGCAGAAAAAACTAAGAAAAAACAAAATCTAAAAGCAATTTAAAGCAAAAATGGAATTTTCTTAACTTTTACAGGAAGACGCAGGCCACCCGTTGTCACAGGTGCGGGCCCGCACTGTGCAGACGACAACAGCGCGTCCAAGGACGCACTGTGCAGTACACAGAGAGTGCGTCCTTCTGGAAAAAGGAAGAAAAACTAAAGCTAACTAAATCTACAGCTAAGCCACCCAAATACTAATTCTCACAGTCAAAAACCAGAAAATAAAAATAATTTTCTCAAAGCAAAGTTCATATAAAGGAAAAGACTCATTCATTAATGGATTCCCCAGCGGAGTCGCCAATTTGTCACACGGAATTTGTCAAGGGTGCGGACACGACTGACCTTCCTAGAAGTCTAAGACATTCTAATGACAAACAAGACAAAATGGAGTGATCTTTCTCTAAATATACCTTTTACAACATGAAAAGTACAAGTGTTTAGGCTTACCTTATTCCAAAACGCTGTTGTTGTAGTTCGTCCTTGCCAATCCGGATGAGCTCTTCCTTCAAGTCAATTCCTGCAACCACAAACAATCAAACAATTACCGAGCACTTGTATTTCATATAATAAAACATACATTCAACATGCAGACCAAGGAACACATGAAATAACTCATTAACACAAGCTATTGAGAAAAATAAACCAGTTTGTATTAATAAAGAAACAAAGAAACTCTTACAACCTGGCCTTGGTGTTGTGCAAGTTCCTCCCAGGGTCCATCAAGGGTTTTCCTCTACTTTGACAAAGCTCACCCACTTCCAAGTAGAATCAAGTAAAGACAATCTCTCCTCACAAAGGTTCTAATGGAAGACCTAAATCCTGCAGCATTTACCCAAAGAAAATGTATAGCTCCAACCTCTTCTCCTTCTGGCTCAATGCCTTTATTTATAGTGCTGTAAAGAGGTTATTCAGGTCCACTATCAATGGGATCATCCCCCTTTATGGGTGGGATAGCTCCCTTATTGATGGGATAAGTCCCCTCTTAATAGAGATACATGAACCAACTGGAGGCGCATCCATTTCATCAAACCGACCTCTAGAATGTTCTAGAAGTAACCACAAGTAACTTTCTCAAGATAAAACTTGCGCATTTTGCCTTTTACAGGAGGACGCACCTGTCCTTTAACATACAGAGCGTCCATGGACGCAGTTTTTGTGAACATGACCTGCGTCCCCGCAGGTAAGGCTAGAGAGAACCTGCGACCCCAGAGATAAACATAGTTTTTACAAGACTTTCTCTCTTTTTTGAGTTTGAGATGGATAACAGAGGCATAGAGACTTGCCTAAGAGGGTAGCATGACTGTTGATTTGAGCCATACTAACTGTAAGTAGTCAAGGTGACATTTTTTAGTGTAACACAGAGCCAACATAACAATCACAGCTGAGCAGAGTTGGGTAGAGTAGTGCAGGGCACTGATGGCAGAGATAGTATAGTTGGACATATGGATCAGCAGATGGAGTTCTCCCTAGTTGAGAGGGAGTGTTAAAATTGGCAACGAGGGCCAAACTCCATTTGGATCAGCTTATTTATGGTAGCTGATATTTTTATTGGATCCCTCTCGTCGAGAGGCATAGGATTGATCGAAAGATCATCTGATTCCAATAAGTATTTATGGAGATATGAATTTATTTTTATTATGGAATTATTGTCAAGTCGGCTAGCATCTTAAGTAGGCTCGAATGCCCAATATTCATGTCTATTCATCATCTACATTTTAGTATAATAAGAGAGGACTTGAAGTCATTTGGGACACACTCTTCATGTGATCTCCTCTCCATGTCTTGGGTTTTTGGAGAAGGAGAACATAGGCCTAGTATGATGCCCTAGCTGTAGATGATGCCCTAGTTCGTTGCCAAGGAGAGGCCTAATACGAAGGTCATTGATGACACTAATACAGAGATCAGGGAGGAAGTCTTCTTATATGCAAATCCTAGAGACGTTATACAGACATATACACTACTCATTGTGGATGATATACGCTGTTCATAATGCCAACACGTGGATGTTAATGCTGGGTTCACGCAACCATATATGATATACATAGTCAATGTGGGGATGTTAACATTGGGTTCACGCAATCATATATGATATACGTAGTCAATATGTGGATGTTAACTACGCAGTCAACATGTGGGTTATATGTTGTAATATTCACACAGTCATATATGATACGAGACACAACTAACGTGTGTATGTGACACACTATTATACGTTATCATATTCACACAATCATATATGATATGAGGCACGCAGTCAACATGATGCCCTAATCACTGTCAAAGTGAGGTAGCCACAGACCATACATTAAGGAGCCATAGACTCCTGTGTGTATCCTCGGACAAAGATAGCCAGATGTATGTGATCTAGGCACATCTAGTCTTGATGTGCTAAGATCACAACAACTATAAACATTGAACAATGATCTCAATTTCAGTTGGATAAAGAAGATATCAGTGACATACAACAGCCTTGAAGTATTAGATGATGTTTCTATATGCAGTAGTGATCACCTCTGAAGAAGGTAAGAGACAAGGATCATAGTCTTACAGTATAGTAAGATGTCATTATGATCTCAAGGTTCAAAGATCATCTCAGCCTCTAGGAACAGTCATGGTGTGTAATCACTCATCAAAGCAGAGATGAATCATGAGCATAGATAGCATAATGATGTATGGGTAGCATAGTGATCATGGGAAGCATGATATATGAGCGACATGGTGCATGAAGCATGGGTAGCTTGATGATGATTGAGATCATGGACATAAAGGGCAGCATGAGATCATGGTCATGGGCATTATGATGATAATCATGATTAGTGCAGCATGGTGCAATATGCAGTGGTACAACAAGTGGATCAGATGCAGTACTACGATAGGTGAAGCCATCACCTTGGAGAATCAGTTGAAGCAGAATGTCTTCAACTGATCTCGTTATACAAAATGATCTATGCTAGATCTAGATAAGTAAAAGTGTTGACTTCTATTGTAATTGTACTATCTCTCTCTCTCACTTTCTCTGCTAAACTTTGAAGAACATAAAAGAAGAATTGATCAAGGGTTTCCCCACATTGTGGGGTTTTTCCTTGGCTAGTGCCACATCGTGTGTCCTCTTGTCTTGTCTTGTCTTCTGCGATTTATATTTATGTTCTATCTGCAGTTTACTTTAATGTTGATGTGATTGCTAATCTAGAAAAGATTCTATGAAAATTAAATAAATTTCTCTAGCATAGAACATACCTAAACATAACATTAACCCTGTGGTAAGTTATTAGAAATCCTGAGTGCCTTCCTAAGGGAGAGGTGTGAAATTACCTAAGAATATTTTGTTTGAGTTGGGAATTCTTACATAGGTATAACCGATCTTTGTACCATAACGAGTCATTTTTCCAGCTAAATGTATCAGATGTACTAGGATCTTGTTGCAACTTTTGAATGAGTGCCCACACTTCTTCGTCATTCTTCCATTCATCCCTTGCTTCATTTATCCAGTCTAGTTGGTTAATAGAAATGGTGCAAAGAAATGCTTCCAAATCCTCATCCTTTCTTAAGAGTGCATTTGCCACAACATTTTGCTTCCCTTTTTTATAGATGATTTCAAAGTCATAACGCAACATCTTTGTGACCAAATTTTGCTACTCTTATGAAGATAATATTTGTTCTAAAAAGTATTTAAGACTATCATGATCTAGTTTTGCCTTGAAGTTTCTTTCCATTAGGTAGGGTCATCATTTCTTAAGTGCATGTAGTATTGCCAACATTTCCTTCTCATAAATAGCTTTGTGTAAATACTTTCCTTTGATTGGACAACTTTTGAAAGTAATGGGTATTTCTTCTTGCATTAAAACATCACTAGTTCCATTTCCTTAGACATCACATTCCACAATAAAGGTTTTTGTGAAGTCTAGTGTAGCTAAGACCAGTGCTTGGCACATTGCCTCTTTAATATGTTCAAAGGCCTTCATTGCTTCTGGAGTCCACGAAAATGCATCTTTCTTCAATAATGTTGTTAGAGGTGCTGCTATCTCCCATAATTCTTAACAAACTTGTGATAATACCCTGTCAACCCGAGAAATCCTCACTGGTTCTTTATGGATGTGGGGATTTTCCATTCCTTATTGGTTTTAATTTTGCTAGGATCTACCTTAACACCTTCATGAGATACAATATGACCCAGATATTCCACCTTTTGTACTCCAAAGAAACATTTTGAGATTTTTGCATATAATTGTTTCTCCTCCAATAGTTTGAGCACCCTATCAACATGTTCAACATGATCCTTCCAACACTTGTTGTAGGTTATTATATCATCAAAAAATACTAACAAAAATTTTCTAAGGGTTTGAAAATGGAATTCATCAAACCTTGAAATGTAGAAGATACATTGGTAAGGGAAAAAGGCATGACCAAAAATTCATAATGACCCTCATGAGTTCTAAATGTTGTTTTTGGAATGGCTTCGGTCTTCATTCTGATTTGATGATATCCTGAATGAAGATCCAACTAGGTGAAGTAAATTGATCCGTGCAATTCATCCAATAATTCATCAATGACAGGAATCGAAAATTTATCTTTAATAGTGAGCTTGTTGAGCTCCCTATAATATGGACACATGTGCCATGATCCATCCTTCTTGTGAACCAATATTACTGGAGTAGAGAAATAACTTTGACAAGGTTGAATTATACCAGCCTCTAGCATTTCTGCAACCATACGTTCAATTTCACTCTTTTGGGCATAGGGATATCTGTAAGGCCTGATGTTTGGAGGAACACTTCTTGGAATCAAATGAATAGCATGATCATGATCACGAATAGGTGGGAGGCCTTTGGGAGTCTCAAATACCTTAGAATGATTGTCCAAGACTTTTTGGAGATCTGCAAAAATACATGATTTCAATGTGGGAACCTCTAGTGAATGTAATTGTGCAATTATGCCTCATTGTTCCTTCTTTAGAAGCTTTGTCATTTCGTTAGAGATGATTATCTTTCTTGGTTTCTCTGTGATACCCCTTAATTGAAATTCCTTTACTTCTGAAGAAATTTCAAGAAAAGTTCTTGAAAATTAAAAGCTATTGTACCCAAGGATTGTAGCCATTGGACTTCTAGTACAACATTAGCACCACCAATTAGAATGGAAAGCATTGGGCTATTCAATACATATTCTCCCATGGATAGATTGATATTATGGAACTTTCCTAAAGAATTTATGGTTCCTCCACTTGCAACCATCACTTGACACTCTGGTGTTGGACATAGGAAGCAATTCAATTCCTTGGTTATCTTACAATGAATAAAATTATGGGTACTGCTCGAATAAATCAACACTATTACCTTTTTCTTCTTGATATGCCCTTCTATCTTGATAGTTTGAGGAGTGGTAATTATATCCAATGCATTACAAGTTGTGGTCGGATTAATTTCTTCTTTCTCTAGGGTTTGTTCCTATTGTCTATCCTCTTCTTTTGACGTTTCTTGTTCCTTTTCTTCCTCCTCTTCACAGTATATGTAGAATAATTTCTTCTCAGCACACTTATGACCTTTAGTGTATTTTCTATCACAACTCTAATAAATCACCTTTTCTATCTTTTCTTTGAATTGTTGTGGTGTCAACCTTGTATGTTGTGGATGGCTAGGGGAAAGAACACTTCCATCTTTATGATTGTGAGTGGTAGTCTTCCTTGATTCCATAATTTTTCTTTCCATTTTTATTGCCAATCTGAATGCATTCTCCAATGAAACAGGTTTCCAAAGGTGAACCTCATGTTGGATTTTATCCTTTAAAGTCACTATGAACACATCAATCCTATGCTTCCATGGAATATCTTTTACCCTTATATTCAATTTTTGGAAGTCCTCAATGTGCTCCATCATTGAACCCTTTTGTTTGAGATTTATCAATTGGCTAAACAAAGTGTTTCTTTTTGTATCCTCATAATGTGTTATCTTTTCATCCATAAAAATAGCCCAAGTGACAATTTTTTTGCGAGAGCAAAGCCATCAATACCATACAAACTGATTTGGTTCCAAATATAAAGTTGCAATGCATACCTTTTGTGTGTTTTGCACATTATGTAGATCGAAAAATCTCTCCATCTGTAATATCCATGTTATGGGATCCTTGCCATCAAACTTCCTCACATCTACCTTTGGAACATGGTGGTCCTTCGATCCAACATTAGAGTCTATGAAATCATGATTAACATTTATTTTTGTTCTCATCATGAGTTTCCTTTACTACCCTTTCGTCATTAGTAAGAATTTCTTGTTGGAAATTTGTCAAATCTATCTTCAAATCTTCCATCTTAGCTTCCACGCCTTTCCTTCAATCATCCATCTTAGCTTCCATGCCATCCATCTTAGCTACCATGCCATCCATCTTAGCTTCCATGCCATCCATCTTAGCTTCCACGTCATTCATATTAGCTTCTACACCTTTCTTTAAACCATCCATCTTAGCTTCCACGCCATACATCTTAGCTTCTACATCTTTCTTTAAGCCATCCATCTTAGCTTCCATGCCATCCATCTTAGCTTCCACGTCATTCATATTAGCTTCTACACCTTTCATTAAACTATCCATCTTAGCTTCCATGCCATACATATTAGCTTCTACGTCTTTCTTTAAGCCATCCATCTTAGCTTCTGTTAATTTTTGTGTGAGTGAAATTTGTTGCACTTGATCTCATAATTTTGATATATCATGTTGGATTTCTTCCTCTTCTTCATGATTCATGCTAAAGATTTCAGGTTTCTTACTAGGTGTTTCAATTTTCTTTCATCATAACATCAATTAATGACAAAAATGCTTCACTATGCCCTTTGAACTCCTTCAAACTAATTTTTCAAACCAAACTTATGCAAAAAATTAAAAAAACTACACACCTTTTTCCCTTTGTAGGAGCTCGATATTGAATCTTATGTAATTTTGGATCTCGAAGGTCTAAAATTACTTCCTGCAGTAACCCTCTGAGCACTCTTTCTAACCCCGCAAGTCTGACCAAGATTGGATTCTCCAATGAAGAGTTATGCCAAATATCCCATGATGACTTGATTATAGACTCGTTCATTAGAGAGGGGTTGTACGAAGTGCCACGTGTCACTGTTTTGACCTTAGGATCTGAAACTGATATATAGAAAACTACAACCTGTCCTCTTTCTATAAATTTTTACGAAATTTAAACATGATGCTCAGAAACAAAGTTATGACGATTTTCCCCAGGTCACCTATTTGAGATATAATTTGAGATCATGCAAAAACCCTAAATTCTTTGGATGATATCTCCAAAAATGTAGTGAGACAAGATCTGAAATTCAGACCCAAGGTTTAGAGCGATTTCAGATCAAATGGTTTTTTGTTTTCTCTTCTAAAATGTCGTAGAACAAAAGTTATAGCAAAATTTCCACGATTACCTATTTGGAGTAGTGAAACCCTAGAATCCAAGCTCTGATACCAAATGTTATGAAACTAGCTCACAAAAGATAGAAAATATAGATCAATGCCTTAGAAATCAGCCTCTTCGAAGGGGCAACCTCCTTTACATTACAAAAATGAACAGTTCTTGGATGATTCAAATGACAAAACCTCCTTTCTATATATAGGAGTCTAAGGGGTCACAATATAACCAAAGTCAACTTAACAATAATAATATAAGGGCACAAAAATAACAATAGTGGGCTTCTATGGGGCACAATAATAACAATATGGGGACAATAGTGGCACAACAATAGTAATAAGGGATACAATGACAATAGTAATGGGGGAATCACTAGTATTATAGGGACCTCACTGTATCATCTTGGCAAGCTATGCATTCCACAAGGTGAAAGAGTCAACATCATAAGGGAAGTGCATACTTCTCTTATTGTTGGCCATTTCGGTGTAGGAAAGACGATGTCACAATTACAAAGGTATTGTTATTGGCCTAGAATGAATGAAAGTGTATCATGATATGTAAGAGGATGTTCTTTATGTGCTACAAGTAAGCCTAGCAATAGAAATTGAGGATTGTATACTCCACTTCTTGTTCCTTCCCATCAATGGGAAAGTGTTTCTATGGAATTTGTAGGAGGAGAGCCTATGTCTAAAAAAGCCCATGATTATCTTTATGTTGTGGTGGATCGTTTCGACAAGATGTGTATTTTGATGTCTTGTAAGAAGCAGGTTCCGAATGAACAGACTGCACAAATGTTCTTTCAACATGTATGGGTACATTTTCGATTGCCAAAATCCATTATTTCTGATCGAGATTATCGATTTGTTGGGAATTTTTGTTCAAGATTATGGGAACTCGTGGAAACCAATTTGAAAAAGAGAACAACATTCCATCCAAAAAATGATGGTCAAGTAGAAGTGGTGAACATAATGGTAGTACATCTTCTTCATGGTTATTGTAGCAAACATCCTAAGATTTGGGATGAACATTTACACTACATTCAACATTCTTATAACTGCGAAAATCATTCATCGACTCAAACTTCTCCATTTGAGGCATGATTTGGTTACTTACGAAAATATCGTTTAGATTTTATCTTTGGGAAGGTTGTTGCTAATGATGGTCATAGTGACATTGATAAGGCCAAGAGATTCATTGAACAAGTTCAATTGGTGCATCAAATGGTTCAAGAACAGCTGGAAAAAAGCCAAGCCAAGTACAATACAAGGCATGATAAGCATCATGTTGACCTTTGTTTTCAAGTTGGAGATGAAATTTGGCTTTACATTAGAAAAGAGAGGCTTAAAGGAGAAGGTAAAAAGTTGAAACCAATAAGGTATGGACCTTTTAAGATTCTATAAAATATTGGTAACAATGCCTTCCGTTTGGATTTGCCTCCTTATATGAAAATGTATGTAGTTGTTAATGTTGAGAATTTGAGATTATATGATCCTCCTTTGATTGATGATCAAGGAGAACATGTTCAAATTCCTTCGATAGAAAATTTCTCGCTAGAACTTCTTAAATAATTTCAATAGGATACCATCCTTGACAGAAGGACAAGGAATTCAAAAGAAGGGAATGTGGAGTACCTTCGTGTTGGTCTCAAAGGCATAAATCCAAGAAAAACTAAATCAATTGAGGTTAGAAGGGTTAGGGAACTATATCCTCATCTATTTGTTGAGTGAAAGTAGTCTTTTGGAGGCACAAAAGCTTCCAATGGGGAGGAGTGATCCAAGGGATCAATTTAGTGCTCAAAATTCAAAGTGTTAAAAAAATGCTCGAAACCTATACGATTGGATAGATCTCGGTGATGTGAATCCAACACAACTCATTTCACTCAAAACTAATATTGTGTGCTTTTGATGTGATGTTATGATCGAATTGCCAAAGAACTAAAATTTTAAAAGTTGGGTTTAAGGTACACCCAGCCAGCAATCCATACATTAACTAAGCAGGTGACTGGGTAGTTGGCTGTGTATAGTTAAGCCAATGGTATGTTGATAAGTGTCTCTTGTTGATTGACTTGTGAATGGTGCAATTCTATTGGTTAGAGGTTCGTTTATGTGGGCCAATGAAGGAGGGCCATGTGGGCTAATGGTTGGCTGCCACATGGCCTCTAGATAGGGTATTAAAATTTTGTTATGGATTGGGCCAAGCAACCCACCAAAGTTGAACCCACGACCTAGCATCAACCAACCACATGCCACACCACTACACCATCACCGTGGCACTTGATAATCTATGTTCACAACTTTAATTTAATTGTTAATTTTGGAAATTTGGAGGTAGGGATAGAGCTAAGCCCCAACCCTGGTCACTGTGCCCACAAGGATCCAGGGGTAGGACCATGGGCCAGGGCTTAGCCCCAACCCTGTGGTCACCACCCATGAAACATCGACCGAGAGCCCTTACAAAATAACCTCGGGAGGAGTAAAGGGACCAGCCCCAGGGTCACATGACCCTCTACAGGATCGGGTGCATGGAGAATGGAGGGGGCTAGCCTTGGGCCACATGGTCATCACACGATCACACTGCCAAACAGAAAGGAGCACCCAATAATTAAAGCCCTTAGCATGGGAAAATAATGACAACCTCCACATTTTATGGGGCCAATATGACTATGTGTCAAACAGTTGGGGGCCTAGCCAATAGGAGTAGGTGGTTAGCCTCGACACTTGGGCACGTGGCCCTCATACGACCTTAATTTTTGAAAAAATTGGGCATTGGTGGATAGTTTAACTGTCTGAAATTTTTTCCCATCAGGCGGGATTGTAGGCCAAGTTTGTGCGCTGGTTTCAGGTTTGGGGTGCCCAAGCCAGGTTTGGGTCAAATTGGAGGATGATTAGCTATGGAATTGGGTAAAAACTTGTAACAGGCATAAATTTCTCAATTTTTTGCCAAATGAGGTGCATAAAGAACCTAGTTGAGGATTTTTTACAGTTTTGTATCCATTGGATACATTTGTTTTGCATTCTAAGCATTACAAATTCATGTAAACACATATTTTTGAGCATCATGAAAGAGGCGCTACATTGGAAGTTGGACTAGGAGATGTAGCCTAGAAGAGGGGTGAACTCCTTTATCATGTTTTTTTGTTGTGTTTCTGAAATGGTTTATTGTCTCTATTTGACTCTTAATTTTGTTTAAAAATTACTTGTTTAAGTGTTTAGTAACATGATCTATTACCTGAAACACATATAAAATTTCACTTACAATTTCTATATCACCTTCAATTTTCAATTACAGATCATGAAAGGTGTGAAGGCCCGGAGGAGAATGTGGCGCTTGCATAAAAGGGTCCCAATCAGGGATAGGAGAAGAAGAAGAAGAAGAAGGACATACCTAAGGTCAAGTGCTTCAAGTGTGGAAATTTTGGCCACTATAGTACTCAATGTCCTCTTAAGAAGAAGGAAAAGAAGGAGAAGAAGGACCAGGAAGCAACGTCTGCCAATATAGATAAGTTTTCCTCTAGGTTAGAGGAATAGTTTACCAAGTTTACAGCTATAGATCTAGGGGATAGGTGGGGTGATTTTGAGCTATAGTCCCAGTGTTCTAGAGATATGGGTAGGGTCCATTGAGGGGTCCACCTCATGGATCATTACCTTTCTACGGGGGCATACAATATTCAATAGCACGATGGATCAGTGTTAGTGATGCAATCAGACTCCAGAGTGACAGTTGCAGATTAGTAGCACCCAGATGCAAAGGAGCGTAGAGCAATGTTAACAACAAAGAAGAAGGCTGAGTAGTAGCACATATTCCCGAGTAGGTAGTGAATGAGCTAGTAACATTAAGGACTCGAGATTCGGTATTCTGGATGATTCTCAATTGCAGTAGTTGCAGTAGCAGCAACAACAGTTGAGAGGGAGTTGTAGTGCAGATACAGAGTTGGAAATGGTATAGGAGTGTTAGAAACAACACAGTGCAACATTAGAGTTGTGCAGTAGTTGGTGGGTGGTGGTAGGAAGTCACAATGGTCAAGCATCAACAGCATGACAGATGGTGGTACAGAGACATGGTGTTGTAGTAGTTGTGCAACACTAGAACACCTTCCTCGCTAAGAGGGAGTGTTACTATTTGTAGCATCGGAGCTATTCTAGTCTCCGAACTTTTTGGAGAGGCTAAAACACATGCGATTTAGAAACCCAAGAAGTGTTTCTGGAAATTCCACCTAGAAATGGGTCAATTAAATTAATTAACCATTATTTAATTTTTCCTAAGGCTAACCTAAGAAAAGCGGTTAATTAATAAAAATTAATTGAGAAAGGTGTGAATCCATTAGAAACTCACACAGATCGACTAGGAAATAATCTCAACAATTTATTGAGTTTTAATTTTGTTCGTTGAAGTCTCAACTAGAGATTATAAGAAAAGGTCGATGGGTAGATGGAGAATATAGTTAATGTGCGAGATCCTTGGCAGATCAAGCTACCCAGTTGTAGAGATTGAGCAAGGGAGAAAATTTTGAGCTAGAAGGATGCACAAGTGAGATTTTGCAGACACTAAGTGATCTAGACAGTTTGATAGATCAAGTGGAAAGTCTCAAAGGAGCACAGGTAGTGATCTAGAGGAATATTTCCAGTTACGGAGAGGTAGAAGGCGAGTGACTGAAGTATACCAAGACACAGCTAGCCCAGATTAGCTACAAGGGTCGCGCGAAATTTTCTGACGGGTCGCAAATATGGTCAAGTGATTTTTTCCTGAAAAATCAAGAGTATCGTGCGAGTTTTCCTAGCATAGCCACACAGATCGACATAAGAAAAATTGGCCTGCACAAAGGTTAGATGATTAGTTTTAAGAGGTTGGGGTTTTCCTATGGAGGGAGATAACTCTTCTCTCTAAGTATTTTATATTAGTTCTTGTTGTTTGGATAGCTAGTTGGGCTTCCTATGATTGTACTCAGAATTAATTGTTGCATAGTAAAATAAACCCACATCTGTTTCACCAGTTTTCCCACATTGGGTTTTTTCGAGGAATTTTTCCCAAACAAAACGATGTTAATTTTTTGTGTGCGATAACATTTATGAGCTCGTAATTTTTCTTCTGTGGTGTTTTATTTTTGGTGAAGAAATTGCAGTGTGATTAATTTGATATTAATCTAAAATTAATAAATTGTTAATCATTTAGGAGAATTAATTCCAATTGTTGTGTTTCAAGGGAATTTTCACATGTCTCTTATGACAAATTTGGAAAATTTCATGGTTTTTTTAATCTTTTTTCTTCTTCTAATTGGTTTCTATTTCATATCCTAAATAAAATTTCATAAGTGGATATCTTTAAGCATCATGTATCATGTCCAACTTTTCAGACCCCTTTATATGTTTAAGCTTCATATTCAATTCAGCTTGTGCTTTCTCTAGATTCTTTCTCAAGGTAATTACTTCTTCTTCCAACTTCACACACTCTTTTCTTTTCTCTTTTAACTATTTTAGTAGGATGTCTTCCACCTTTTTGGCCTCCTCCAATTCAACTTTTAACTAAATAAGTTCTTCGAACTTAGGCTATTCTTTAACATCTTTTAACAATATTTCTTTGTTTCTTATTCTTCTTCTTGAGTCTGTCAATTTATTCTAGGGCACTAATAAGCTCCCCCTCAAGGTCTACTTCACCTTATTCACGCTCATTATGTTCTCCTCCTATAGAAAATTTTTTCTTTTTAATTTTTTTTTTCTCTTTCTTCACTCTATTTTTTATTTTCTTTCCCTTTAAAATTGTTCTCTTCCTTCTTATATGGAAATTTTGAGCCATAATGCCCTACTCTTCCATAATTAAAGAACTTAAAAGGAAATTTTCCTTTATACTTACCTATCCCTTCCTTCAATATTATTATCAAATTCGCTTCTTCTTCATCTGAGTCTCAGCGTGAGAATTCCCGATCTTTTGTAGATTTCTTATATGCCTTGAATGTTGCATCTTGTGTGGTTTATTTTCCTTTTTTAATTCTCATTTTGTATGCTGTTAGGGAGCCAAGAAATTGATCCATTGTTATTTGTTTAATGTTACACATTTCTTCAATAACTGACACTTTAGGATTGAACTTGGCACGGAGTGATCTTAGCACCTTTTGGACTATGGTAGACTCCAATTTTTCACCTATACCTTTCATAACATTAACAATTTCATCAAATCAAAGAAATAATTTTAATATGTCTTCATCATCGTTCATTCTCAATGACTCAAATTGCATTTTGTAGACTTGTAATTTAGACATTTTTACTTTACCATCTCCTTCATGATGTTTTTCATTTTATCCCACATTTCTTTGGAAGTCTTACACAACATTACTTTTATAAATTCTCATTCAGTTAGCCCACTAAGGATGACATTCAAAACTTTTGACTGAAAATAAAACCAAGCTTTCCTTCTTGGTTACCTATTATAGGTATCTCTTCATAGCCATTCTCCACTACAACCTAAAAATCTACATCAAGGAACATTAGATATGTCTTCATTCTTATTTTCCAGAAGGTATCATTAATACCATTGAACAAAGGATATTTATTTGTTGAACACCCTTCCTAACTAGACATTCTTATAACTTAGATCTTGAACTTACAGTTGTTAGGCTAATACAAAAGGCATTGGATCTAATACCAATTGTTGAAAATAGGTAATTATTGATAGGGGTGAATCAATGATTATATCTTTTTCAATGACCAATTTCAAATTATTTTAGCAGCCTTATATCTCTTTATTTAATCACTTAGCATATTTATATATGTATTTAGCCTTTTAACAATTTATTTTATGTGTTGAAATATTTATATATGAGTTCAGCACTTAACGATGAATTCAAAATGTTGGCTTGTTGGGGCCTGACCCAGGTTCGGAAGTATTTTAGCCAAACAATTCCCATACTACCAGCACTTTCGGCAACAATCCACGGAGCGCGTACTAAAGTGTCACCCAAGGTAGTATGGGAGGGTGCTGGAACCAGGTTTTTGCACCCTAGGGATGTCTTGATGAGATCTGGAGGGGTCGCGAGCCAATCCACATACTCGAACTACTTTTCATAGTTGTCTGGTCTTCGTGTAGATCCGTGATGGGATGATTCCTAGATTCTTATTATTATTTTGGTTATTCTAAATCAGATATAATTATTAAGGTCTTTAATCAAGCATTCAACAGTTATAACCAGTGCGCGAATCCATAGCTATTACAGATACGCATAAAATCAGAACATATGCATAAAAATTTAAATCTGCGACCAGATGCACAATAATTTAGAACCACTTATCTTTATTAAGCTTACGTTCAGTACAATTAGTTCCACCCTGTGCACTAAGCTGCAGGGGTCCGCACACACAGCTACGGACTCTACCAGGCCTCTGCACACACAGCTGTAGAGCCTACTCCATCTACTACCAACCACGACTCGGACTTATAGACTCATAGAAATCTTGCTTTTACAAACCCATAACACTCAGATATTCATCAAAAGCTTGCCTCTATCCTTAGAACTTTACTCTATTTATACCTTCCCATGGTCCGCAGACCATGGGCAGGCCAACTCGCTTTCTATTATTTTACATTATTTTCGGGCGGACAACCCTTTGACTCGTCCCAATATAGTTCATGCTCCGCACACTTCACGGAACCTTTACCATACTTTTACCCAAAATTGTGGGCTTTGAGCCACAAAACCCTTATGCAGGGGATCCGCTACCCAACAGGCCCGCAACATAATCATCGTGACTCATCCTGAGTCACTCGGCTAGTGTGTTGATCTTCGCACGGAGGTCATCCATCAACTTCTGCGCTTTGCTTACGTCCGCAACAAAGTCTTCTAGCATTTGGTGTACCCATTGTGCGTGAGCCTCCGATGCATCATTATCAGTTTCACTCGCCGATTTGTATACAGCCTACATGTGTGATAGCTTTCCCTCGATGTTGGCAGTGACCACAAAGGCCTCATCAAGCCAAGGTTGGATGCATTCTTTAAGCATTGCTTCTTTCTGGCGAGCAACATTGACTTGTGCCTTGAAAGCCTGGGCCTCCCTCATCTTGGCCAATCTCTGAGTAATGGCAACCATCTGCGTGGTCCCCCAGACATTATCATAAGCCTACTGCAACTCCTGTGCTTTTGTTTCCAATCGTTGTACTATTGTGTCTTCCTGTAGCGAAGTGACCATGATAAGTGACTTATCTAACAAGCCAGTGCACTCCTGCACGACACGTGCTATTACTTCCCGCCCAAATTGGATGGCGCATTTCTGCTGCGCTCTAACCTCTAGTGGTGTAGAGGGCTACACCTTGAGTCTCAGCTCTGCGATCTGCAAACTGAGGTCCAATTGGGTTTTTTTTGCTTCTTCCTTCGCTTCGTGGAACGCACTCGCCAACTTTTGGATCTGTATGCCTACAGTTAAGTCTGCTGCAATCTCGAGCTCAAGGGCACGACAACATGCTTCCTCAACAATTTGCTCCAACTGTCGATTATGTGCTATTGCTTCATCCCGTTAGAGGCTCAACTGCTCGATGTTGATTCACTGTTCACTGAGCATCTATATTGCATGACCTTCCCTAGTGTAAAGCTCTGTCGTTGCTCCATCCTATATTTGGTATAAAATTTTGCACAGGAGGGCAACCAAATTTAGTCCCAATCCTCTGATTTGGCCTTCGTGACTCTATCCTCTGCATTGTCTATTGTCAGTACTCCTTCCGGTAGCACAACCATATTAGTCATTTTGGCTTGGAGCAACTGCTCAGTTGCTGATGTACCCATTTCCCCATATGTAACTACCCTTACTTGCTGTGGGGGTCGTATCTGAAGTTCCTATAGTTGCATCCTGACTGCCCCCAACACAGTCTGTTGCTCCATCTTTGCCTCCTATATTTCCTTCCTGGTGACTTCGCGAACTGTATCACTGATGTCACATAGGTCGCCCTCAGTCAATGTGATAGGCTCCCCATCCAACTTGGATGCCTTGGTCTTCTTCCATGACCTTGATTATTCTGTTGCGCGCGGTCGTTTTAAGGGTGAATAGGTGGTGGTTGGCTCTGCACCTTCTGTGACATTATCCACTTCTGGCTCTGTGGTCACATTCGGGCCACTTTCGTCCTCTGTTTTAGCAGCCCCTCCTGCTGTTGCCTTGTCTGTGGTAGCCTGTGCTGCCTCCCGGGACACCAGTACTTCCTCAACGAGCTATTCGTTCTGCTTCTGCTGTGCTAGGAACTTGGCGGCAGCCTTCTATTTTTGGATTGCGATCTCATTGCACCCTACCACACTTGGCCCATGCCATTCTAGTGGCCAAGTATCGAGCACCACGAAAACAACGTCATCAATGGCGATGAAGGGAAGCATGATCCACGTCTGCTCTGGATCCTTGCACGCTCGGATATACACATGGTGCATATCCGCCTTAAAGTCAGCAACATTCTTCACACTATCATATACCTCAGCAGATAGGCGGAGTTTTTTGTTGATCCACTATCGTATGCTCACGTCCATCAGTATCCATATAATCTTGACTTCTTGGATTCTTGTGGCGTCCTTCGTCGCCCATAGCGATGCGCATCTTGCTGCCTCTGGCCAATCCTGGTCCAGGGGAGGAAACTGACTATCCTCAAGCAATTCACCTGTAACCAATTGGATGGATAAGAGCACCCACGTGTAGTGGAAGGTCTTATCTTGCTCCTGGGCCGCCCTGTAGTTCATCAGGAATTCATTGTGGAGGAACTGCACCCAATTGAACCATATCCCTTCTACGTATTTCTCAGCTAATGCGATGACTGTTGTTGGTACCTCACTGCCCCATCATTTTTTCATCACATTTCCTGCCAGCAACTGGGTAGCAATGTGGACCCCTTTGTCCTGAATTCTAGTAATAACATACCCTCTCTACTTTTTCTCCAACTTATATTTCTTTTTCATGGCTTCTGCAATCGTCAAGTTGCCACTCATGCCAACTATTTTCGCGGGGTCCCTTCCTTCATAGGGAAGATGAGAGATCCTATGAATGAGCTCCACTGTGATGGGGATGGTTTTTTCTAGCCTTAAATACCCATCGTGCACTAGGCAGAGCAGTTTCCTGATGACAAATATCATTATTGGGGCCCACTGAAAATGTTTAATTGACAAGAGGTGGAGTAGCCCAACCTCCTGCACCCCTCGCAGCCATTTCTATGGCTGTAGTGTTGTAACGACCTCCTCTATGCTTTGTTCCATCAGTTCACTAGTTTCCAAAATGGGAAACTTCTCATTATTCACAAGGTCCCAGCCTTCAAATTTCATAATGGGAATGCAACCAACCTCCGTTCCTTCGAATGGAACCCCTTTGGGGAGGGACAGGTTATAAGTGTGCTTTTAACGACATCCAAATCTTTAGGTACCTTGACCCTCCCTTTCCGTGGAGGGACATACTTAGGCCGTTTTGCTGGAGCCCATACTGGCTAGATATCTTCTTCCATCTCTTCCTCTGGTTCCATCTCCTCGAAAAAAGTCAGAGGATCCTCTTCCTCATCATCGCTCTCAATAGTAACTGTTTTTCCCTTTTCTTCCATCGACAGTTTTCCGAATCGTGGATTTCGCGGAGAAATTCGGACTGGTCCTACTACCTGTGGGTCCTTCTTGGTCCGCGACGTCCAGGGTGATTTAGGGATCTCAGCTGTACCGCCTACCTACAACATAGGGTTCTGCATAATGTCCTTGGTTATGGATATCATCCTAATTAGGGACTCCTTCATATCCTTCGACAATGCTTGAAACCACGGCCTTGCTTTCACGGCGGCCTCATTCATCATGCCCCTATCTGCGGGATAATGGAATGACTTAATATGGAAAGTGCCAAGGGTTGTTTGGTGATAGGCCACATGTTCTTTATATGCCTCTTTGAATTCAAATTCAACCGTTCCCCCCTTTCGTGGCTCATTAATGTGATTTTGGCAGTAGATCCATTCAATCATGTGTCTTAATTTCCCATCGTCCACTCCTCGGTGTCTTAAATGTGACATCTTGCCATGAACAGTATCTGCAATGGTCACCTTCCATCCTCCGCACGCAGTAGCACAGTCCCTTATACACAGACGTGTTTTGTGCTTCATACTAATTTTGTGCACCACATCCAAGCCATGCAACCCCCCTACAGACTCCTTTATAGTCTCGCACCCTCTTCTAACTATGTGGGATGCTGAGATTGGGCTTCCTATTGATAGTCAGGTGGTCACAAAGCTGGTGTGGGCTTTCAATTTCCTGCTAGCCTGGGCTGCGGGCACCTTTCGAGTACCTTTGTATTCAATAGCCCATTGCACTCTACTGCATATGGTACACTCCCCCATTGGTGCAGTCGCAGCCATGATAGCAGCGTTGTAGCTTGTTCTAGTACTATAGTAGGGCCAGCCAGGTTTGGTCCCCTTATTCTTAGATTCGCGTAGCCTGGTTGTGCGACTCTGATTTTCACTTTGCTGATTTCTTCGTCCAACATCGTGCTTTTCCTCCTCAGTCATGCCCATTCCTCATCGATTTCAGGAATTTTCAAGTTGTCGCGCCGAATGGCTTCTTGCAACTATTGAATTCCTTTGCCCAGGGCCTTGCGTTCAGTCTAAATTCTTTGCCTTCCTGGTTTCATCGTGTCTGATCGCGGATAGGGCCAACTTCGCACACCCCATTTTTTTATGGTCCTATAGGCCCATCGAACCCCTGGTACGTGTATATTTAGTTGGGGCAGTGGTTGCATAGCATATGGCTGCATTCCTCATCATAAGTGGGTGCCCAAACCGCTTCGTCCTAGCTACCCAGACCGCGTTCGATGCAAAGGGCCTCCAACCCGTACACGCAGCTGCCTTCTACATTCGCACCCATTCCACCTAATATTCCAAGGTGTATGCCACTCTGGTGTAGTTGTTGCGCACAACGCCCCTTTTTGCGCACTATGCCGCTTTTGCTCCATGATTGTAGTTCCATAATGGTCTACGAATTCCTCCCCATTTGTTGCACCATCATCTGCTAGTAGTTTCCTTACTTCAGTTGTCACGCATCACAGTGATCTAATCATCATATTACAGTTTAGCGTTGTCACTTCATGCAATCGGTTCTGCCATCATTCTATCTCTTCATCTGAATCTGATGTGTAGGAACTATCGCGCTCCCATGAGATTCTCCCGTCCGCTGTTGGATTCACCTGATCTTGGTCTTGTGCCGTTATCTGGTAGATGAAGTCTAGTTCATCGTCACTATCCTCATCGTGCACAGGTTTAGTGTAACTCGCTCCTTTGGCTTAGTCAAGTGGAACTATTACACAGAACGACTTGTTCTCGAATATCATCTTCTGTCTTTTTAAGTTGATGACCCCATTCATGTCCATGGCCCAGTCTATTCCTAGCAACATGGGGTACGGGTTACTATCATCAACAATTTCTATTACCTCCTAGTTTTTAACCCCGTACAGAAATTACCTGCATACGAATTCTAAAACACAGAAAAATAAAAAATGCGAGAGCATAACACATAAAACACATATACACAGAGATTTTCCCACTGGATCCCAAAACTAGGACTACCACCTTTTCAATGTTACAATACATATTTATACATTCCGAAGCATCCAATACCATGGACCAAAAACCATCGCATCCAAAACCATGGACTGAAAAACCATAGGTAGGTTCACCCAACCTAATATAGGGTCCAAAAAAAATTTCCTTGGGGCGCTACCCCAGACCCCGTAGATGGGGGCTACCAGCTCCCCTCAAACCCTTCGAACAGGGGGGGGCTACCGCCCCCCCTGTGACTCCCCCACTGTGCAATCGGCGCAATGAAGGGGGGGCTCCACCCCCCCTCTGACCCTCTAGTTCACTACGCAGATTAGACATGGAAAGAATATAACGCAACCCAACATTCTCCCAGTTGTTGTTTTCTTTCGACAGGGGGCCACAGGAGAGCTTAGTCATTTTTCCAGCCCTAAAACACCCATTTTTTCTCTACACCAAGAGAACTTCTCAGAGCTCACAGATTTTGTCAATTCATCTGCAGTATTCTTCAAAGTGTCCACCTTTACCAGCAACACCTTTTTTTCTTCTATCATATCCCTCACAAAGTGATACTGAACATATGTGTGCTTTGTCTTTGAATGATAAGCAAGGTTATTTGCCAAGAAACTTGCACTTTGGCTGTCACGTTCTATCCTTATAGCTCCCTGTACTAACCCCATACTTGAACACAATCTCTAAAACCAAACTTCTTCCTTGCTTGCATGAGTGGCTGCCATGTATTCTGCCTCTGTAGTTGATGGTGCCACTAAATATTGTTTCTTACTCATCTAACTAACTGCACCTCAAAATAGGTTAAACACATACCCACTTGTAGATCTTCTTTGATCCAGATCTCCAGCCCAGTCTGCATCAACAAATCCACGAATATCCAACACTCTGTCCAATCCTGGTCTTCCTTGGTAGCACAAAACATAATCACTAGTTCCACGCAAATACCTGAAAACCCACTTCACTACTGTCCAGTGCTCCTTCCTTGATTTTGACATAAACCTGCTCAATACTCCCACTACATGTGCAATGTCTGGTCTAGTACAGACCATTGCATACATTAGGCTACTGACTGCACTTGCATATGGAACATGAGACATATCCTCTTCTTCTTCTTGTGTCTTGGGAGATTGTTTACCAGATAATTTTACACCTACAAGAATAGGAACCCTCACCGGTTTACTATCCTGCATATTAAACCTCTGCAGTATTGTCTCGACATATTTCCTTTGGTTTAACCAGAGCTTTCTCTTTGCCCGATCTCTTTTAATTTCCATGCCCAAAACATAGTTTGTAGCACCAAGATCTTTCATGTCGAATTTGGAGGACAATTGGGTCTTCAAATCCTGGATAATTTCTTTGTCATTTCCAACCAACAACATATCATCCACATACAAGAACAAATAAATAACACAGTCACCAATTAATTTAAAATACACATAGTGATCTTCTTTGCTTCTGGTGAAGCCAAGTCCCTGTATAAATGTATCAAATTTCTGATACCACATCCTTGGTGACTATTTTAACCCATACAGAGACTTCTTTAACTTGCATACCAGTTATTTCTTACCCTTCACCGCAAAGCCTTCGGGTTGCTTCATGTAGATCTCCTCTCAAGATCTTCGTGAAGAAATGATGTCTTCACATCCATTTGTTCTACCTCAAAATCAAAAGCAACAACAACAGATAAAAGTAACCTAATAGAAGTTACCTTGGCAACAAGAGAAAAAATATCACCAACATCAATTCCCGGCACTTGGAATAACTTTTTGCTACCAAACGAGCTTTGTATTTCTCCACCTTTCCTTCTGCATTTGTCTTCTTCTTGAACACCCATTTGCTGCTAATGGGTTTCCTTCTAGGTGGCAACTCCACCAAATCCCAGGCCTCATTTTTGTGCAAAGATGCCATTTCATCAACCATGGCCTCTTTGCAGAGTTTTCCATCCTCTTCTACTGCTTCCTTCACAGTTCTGGGATCATCATTAGTAATAGATAAAGAAAAATTTGAAAAAAAAGCAGATGGACTATACCTTTCTGGCTGCCTTCTTTCTCGAGCTAATCTTCTTACACTCGAAGTTTGTGGCTCTTCATCTTCTGATTCTTCCTCTGCTGTAGAGTCTGATTCTTTCTCCTTTAGCTCAAACTCTATCTTCTCTGGTTCCTTTGGTTGGACTTCATGTTTAATAACATCTTTCACCTCTCTGAACACCACATCTCAGTTGTACACAACCTTCCTTATTACTGGGTTCCAAATCTTATAACCCTTTAAACCATCCTTATACCCAATAAAGATGCACTTTTTAGATTTACTATCTAACTTGGTTCATTTCTCCTTTGGAACATGTACATATGCATCACATCTGAATACCCTCAGATGTGAAAGAGAGGGTTTCTTACCAGTCCATACCTCTTGTGGAGTATTATCCTCTAACACTAATGAAGGTGATCTATTGACCACGTAACATGTTTTCTCCACTACCTCTGCCCATAATTCTTGTCCTAACCTGACACCACTGAGCATGCTTCTTTCCCTTTCCATCAATGTCTTATTCGTTCTTTCTGCGACTCCATTTTTTTGAGGTGTATATGGAGTAGTCTTCTACCATGCTATACCACACTTCTTACAGAATTCTTCAAATTCCTTGCTGAGAAACTCTCCATCGTTATTTGACCTCAACACCTTTACCTTCTTCTCTGTCTGGTTTTCCACCAGAGCCTTAAATTATTTAAACCTATCAAAGAATTCAAATTTCTTCTTAAGGTAATATATCCATGTATTCATTGAGAATTCATCTATAAATGATACATAGTACACAGACTTACCCAGTGATGGAACCTTCACAGGTCCAAACAAATCACTGTGCACAAGCTCTAATATCTATTTCGCCCTCTTACCACCAGAGGGGAAACTCACCCGATTCTGCTTCCCATATACACAGTTTTCACAGAAATCAAAATCTAGAGAGATATTACTCATACCTTCTACCATACCTTTACCATGAAGTATTCGAAGGCCCTTCTCTCCAATATGTCCAAGCCTTTGATGCCACATCATGGTCTTCTCTCCAGAGACCACTAGATTTTTTGTTCCACTTTTAGGAACCACGGAACTATTACACCCATCAACAATAGTGCTACCTTGCATCTTGTACAGAGTTCCAGTCCGAACTCTCGCATCAATACCAGTGCCCCCCAAACCATCTTGCAGGTATCTTTCTCGAACACTATTTTTACATCTGCATCATTCAACTTACTTACAGAAATCAGATTTCTGGCTAATGCAGGAATATGCAGAACACCTGGAAGTGTTCTAACTCTTCCACCTTGCAACTTCAACTTTACTTTTCCACAACCAATGATTATATCCTTCGTGTCATCCCTCAAGAAGACATCACCACCATCGTATTTCTCATACTCGCAGAACCACTCTCTATGGGGAGAGAAGTGAAAGGATGCACCTGAGTCAATCAACCATGCCTCATGATCTACATGTGTACTTGAAGAAGCCAACTACACATCCCCACCTTCATCTGAGGTGGTTTTCACCTCTTCAAAAGGAGCATCATCAGATCCCTTTCCTTGTTAGGAGCTTTAGATTTACAGTCCCTTTTGTAGTGCCCTTCCTTTCCGCATTTCCAACACACCACCTTTATAGGTTTTCCTAGAGATTTAGATCTCCCTCTTGATTTAGATCTCTCACTCGATGACTTATTTTTGTTTTTGTTCTGGGACTGACCTCATACAGACAAGGCATCACCATTCTAGCTCTCCATATTTTTCTCTCTCATCTCCTCCATCAGCAAGGATGAGAATATTTCATCAAAATGCAAGGCAGTTGTATTGCTACCTATTGCAATAACCAGACTATTCCATGAATCTGGTAGAGAACACAACAAACTGATGTACTTATCTTCATCTGAAATTTTAATATCAGCAGATGCTAACTGACTTACCACAATATTAAATGGGTTCAGATATTCTGTCATCGAATATCCATCTTTCATCCTCAGGTTATACAACTTTTTCTGCAAGAACAATTTATTCACTAGAGACTTAGATTGGTACAAAGTCCCTAACTTGTCCCACAAAGCCTTCGCCATAGCTTTCCCTGATACATTCAACAATACCGAATCTGAGACACACAACTGTATTGTGCTCTTTGCCTTCCAATCCAACTTCTTTCATTCTTCATCGGTCACTCCCGTTGATTTAGTACCTAGATCTACCGTGATCCACTGATCTTTATCCACCAACAGACCCTCCATCTTAAGTTTCCTCAACTTAAAAATCTGACCATTAAATTTCTCAATCTCTATCTTTCCACTACTCGCCATCTTCTTTTACCACTAGAATCAATCTCACAGATCTCCCACTAAACAGGGTCTACCACAAGGCCGAGCGAAACCCATCAGCAACAAAGGCATCCCCTTGAAGCCAAAACATCTCTGATACCAAATGTAGGTTTTAGCCCCGTACAGGAATTACCTGCATACGAATTCTAAAACACAGAAAAATAAACAATGCAAGAGCATAACAAATAAAACACATATACACAAAGATTTTCCCACTAGATCCCAAAACTGGGACTACCAGCTTGAATCTTCATTATGTTCTTTTCAATGCTAGAATACATATTTATACATGCTGAAGCATCCAATACCATGGAGCGAAAACCATCGCGTCTAAAACCATTGACCGAAAAACCATAGGTAGGTTCGCCCAACCTAATATAGGGTCCAAAAAAAAATTTCCCGGGGTGCTACCCCGGACCCCGTAGAGGGGGGCTACCCACCCCCCTCAAAACCCCCGAACGTAGATTAGATGTGGAAATAATATAACACAACCCAATAGTACTTACGCCTTCAATGTCCACTGTCACAGGTTGCCATTGGTAAGATCTTTTGTTGGTTGGCCATCCATAATTGAATAAGAGACCACTGCAGTGCAGGCCTGCTGGTGGGCTCCAATATTGCAGCAATAATGTTGCAACTCCTAGGACTCCCTTCTTTACTTTTATCAGCCCGGTAGTTCGTAACAAACTTGGAAGAAACAGTGTTGTATGCACAAGTACTAGCTCTTGCCGCAGCTGTCACTTGGTCAGCTGGCACAAGTCTGCTAGGGGCTCATGCCAACTTATATGAGCTCTGAGAAGAAGATGTTTAATTGATGGATGGAAGCTATCTCGAAGGAAGCTAATCTACTTGCAGAAAGAAACTGAAAAGCTGAAAGCAAACGCCAACCCTAACAAACCCTAATTTTACCAACTATTTCTACTGATGCAAGAAAGAGGATGCAAGCTACTGAGAGAGATGCCATTGACTTCTAAGGAGATGAGATGCATGTATCTACGTCGTCTACAGTCAAATCTGAAAGAACCATCTTTTCTTTATTTTTGAATAAGTTGTTAGAATTAACATGCATGCGATTTAACTGTTTTTTACTGTGCAGAGGTGGATTGGTGAGAGGAAATGCTTGGAGGAGGTCGGGAAGGTTCAGAGAGGTCCTAAGGGATCCATAACACCCTTCCAGAGAGTTTCACAGAGTTTAGCTATCAAGAAACCTCATTCATGAGCCTCTATAGGAAGTCTGCAGGGGTTCTACAGGATGTCTGTAATTTTCTACAGGATGTTTTTGATTTTCTACAGGTTGTTCAGAAATGGGATTTTGGAGGATGGATGGAGAGAGAAAGGTGAAGGAGTGAGTATGGAGGTAGGATAAGGGTTTGAGGTGGTCGAAGACTTGGTGGATGGAGTTGAGGAAAGATGTAGATGGTTGGATTTGTTCAAGGAGGACTGAAGCAATGTTGCACAAAAATTAGGGTTATGTGAGCAAATGGCAAACGTGAGGCAAGAATCCACTTAGGGGATGAAGCAGATGGGTTTGATGGAGTATTATCAGATAGAGAAGTGGCACAGGTGCTCTGCAAGTTGTTTCTTAAACTGAATCAATGAATACTTGGAAAAATCAAAGACCTAGTTACGCTGGCCTAACCTAATGTAGCTAATAGTAAAGAGAAAGAACAGAAGTTTTAATCACAAGGAAACCATGTATATTAACTATGGAACGAAGCATTTAAAAATCTAACCATGTAACCAACTTCTGTAAATGAAAATCAAACACTAATGATTGCATGGCAAAGCAAATTCAGTTTTTTTGTGGGTAGCAAGGTCACCTTGATCCCGGCTCCTGATCCCACTGCGGGAGAGGTGAAATCAGAGGTGTTTGATGGCCCTTTTTCTGAATATTTTTCCTGTTAATAACCTATCAACTCAATCTGAATATCAAAAGCCTTTCTAATCATCAACAGTGACCTATATAATCAGCAAAGATTTTAATCTACTTAACAGAAATGATTTTACAAAGACATAAAACAAATAACAGTACATAAGGAGGCCTTGGCTCTTAGGTTGGGCCCAACCCTAAGAGCTACAGTCTCCTATAAAGAACTCAGAGCTGATGCCAAATAGAGATTCTTTTCATTATCCAAAAATAATCATCACAAGAATACAACAGTAGCTACAAGAAAACAAGCTGAGAAAATGGCAGCACTATAGTGCAAAAAATACAACAGTTCCAAAAGTAAACTACGAAGGCAGAGGCCTTCCTACTTATACACTACGAGGGGCCTAGCAACCCTCCTAAATTCAAGGGACTCGGCTGTTCCAACTGCTAGTAAACAGTCACTCTTCCCAAAGCTGCTTGGCTGCCTTTAGGACTCGTTTTGGTGGCCTGTTGAGCTCGAAGTTGAGGGTGGAGATTTCGAGGAAGGGCCATTTAATGCCAGAGACAACCCCCCTACGAATCCTCACCTCAAGCTTGGTTGTCACCTGGCCCATAATTGCTTGGTTTTGCTCCAAAATTTGTCTAAAAAACCTGAAATATCCACGTATTAGCCTCCTTGGTAGAGTGACCACCCTTATTCGTTCAAATAACATAAACATACTAAAAAAACATGCATAATCTATGAAAAATGGAGGATTGAACAAGGACAATTAGGCAAAATGAGCCCAATAAGTTACCCAATTCGGGGCTCATCATCACCCCCTGCTAAATGGGTTGCTCATCCTCTGAGCAACTAGTCCAACTCCTCATCCTTGATTGCCTTGATCGCCTCCCTCACGTCCCAGGCCTCTGAGGTGATATCTTCTTCACTGTCATGAAATCCGGCCTTTCTTTCCACTTCTTCCCACTGCTTATGTTCCTCCTCTTCTTTGCCTCCTTCCAGCAACCCCAAAAGCAAAGGTGGACTTAACTTGAGGCCTATCTAGTTGGCGTGAAGATTTTGCATGGAATTTTTGTAGAGAGGTACTCGTGCCAAGGCCTCCCTCATCCTAGTTGGGTGTGGTATTCTCTAATTTTTAGGTTGTGGGACAGTGTGTTCCACCTTCGGGTGCAAGCATGAACACAGTTATCCCCCAACAGTCACTCCATGTCCTCAAAATGTGCTATGGCTTGAGCTTTTCGATCCATATAATCTAGTAGGGCCTGAGAGTCATTGGCCAAGTGCTGGTGGGTGGATATCAATGCTGACGAATCCCCTAGCTCTGCTATAATCAATAGTGGTTCCTGTAGTTCCCTGTCCATAACATTTCTGACCTATGCTGCTCTTTTTTCTTCATGATTTAGCCAGGAAGCCATGGCCATAAGTTGGACATCTCCTATCACAGTGTTGGGATCCCATGCATTCATGTTCGGAAGGGCGAAGTTGTGCAAGTAGAACTCTGATAATTTGGCCCTATCCTCTCATGAACTACTGCCACATAGAGCTGCAAACTAGTGATAATTTTGGAATGGGGTGATGCCCCTTTGGGCCAAGGTGTTGATCTGAAACTGTAACCACTGATCCTTGAGGTATAGGGCATAGGATTTGGCAGGCTGCCTACACTGCAGAGCTTCCATGCATGGCTAGTTGGGCCTCCTTTTCTTGTACCTGCTGTTTCAGATACTGTATCTCCTGTTGCTGCTGTTCTCCCAAGATGTGAGGCCTGTCTTCCTTCTTCTGCCCCTGTAGTTGTAGCTGCTATTTAAGCAGCTCATTTTCTTCCTGTAGCTTGCTCTATGTAGGTTTTAACCCTGTACAAAAATTACCTGCATACGAATTCTTAAACAAAGAAAATAAACAATGCGAGAGCATAACCCATAAAACACATATGCACAGAGATTTTTCCCTAGATCCCAAAATCGGGACTACCAGCTTGATTTTTCATTATGTTCTTTTCAATTTTACAATACATATTTATACATGCCGAAGCATCCAATACCATGGACCGAAAACCATCGCGTCCAAAAAAACATGTGCGAAAATCATGCACAAAACCATAGGTGTGTCTGCCCAACCTAACATATGGTCCAAAACCAAAATTTTCCGGGGCACTGCCCCGAACCCCATAAAGTGGGGTTAAGGGTGCCCTTCAAACCCCCTATTAACTACGTGGAAAGAATATAACACAAGCCAACAATCTCCCACTTGTTGTTTTCTTTCCACAGGGGGCCACAGGAGAGCTTAGTCATTTTTTCAGCCCTAAGATTCCCATTGCTTCTCTACACCAAGAGAACTTCTCAAAGCTCACAGATTTTGTCAATGCATCTGCAGTATTCTTCAAAGTGTCCACCTTTACCAGCAACACCTTTTGGTCTTCTATCATATCCCTCACAAAGTAATACTGAACATCAATGTGCTTTGTCTTTGAATGATAAGCAGGGTTCTTTGCCAAGAAAATTGCACTTTGGCTGTCACAGTCTATTCTTATAGCTCCCTGTACTAACCCCATACTTGAACACAATCTCTGCAACCAAACTGCTTCCATACTTGCATGAGTGGCTGCCATGTATTCTGCCTCTGTAGTTGATAGTGCCACTACAGATTGTTTCTTACTCATCCAACTAACTGCACCTCCAAATAGGTTAAACACATACCCACTTGTAGATCTTCTCTGATCCAGATCTCCAGCCCAGTCTGCATCAACAAAGCCATGAATATCCAACACTCTCTCCAATCTTGGTCTTTCTTGGTAGCACAAACCATAATCACTAGTGCCACGCAAATACCTGAAAACCCGCTTCACTGCTGTGCAGTGCTCCTTCCCAGGTTTTGACATAAACCTGCTCAATACTCCCACTGCATGTGCAATGTCTGGTCTAGTACAGACCATTGCATACATCAGGCTACCCACTACACTTGCATATGGAACACGGGACATGTCCTCTTCCTCTTCTTGTGTCTTGGGACACTGTTCAGTAGATAACCTCACACCTACAAGAATAGGAACCTTCACCGGTTTACTATCCTGCATATTAAACCTTTGGAGTATTGTCTCGACATACTTCCTCTGGTTTAACCAGAGCTTCCTCTTTGATCGATATCTTTTAATTTCCATGCCAAAAATATAGTTTGCAGCACCAAGATCTTTCATGTCGAATTTGGAGGATAATTGGGTCTTCAAATCCTAGATAATTTCTTTGTCATTTCCAACCAGCAACATATCATCCACATACAAGACCAGATAAATAATATGGTCACCAATTAATTTAAAATACACACAATGATCTGCTTTGCTTTTGGTGAAGCCAAGTCCCCGTATAAATGTATCAAATTTCTGATACCACATCCTTGGTGACTGTTTTAACCCATACAGAGACTTCTTTAACTTGCATACCAGTTCTTTCTTACCCTTCACCGCAAAGCCTTCAGGTTGCTTCATGTAGATTTCCTCTTCCAAATCCCTGTGAAGAAATGTTGTCTTCACATCCATCTGTTCTACCTCAAAATCAAAAGCAGCAGCAACAGATAAAAGTAATCTAATAGAAATTACCTTAGCAACAGGAGAAAAAATATCACCAAAATCAATTCCCGGCACCTGGGAATAACCTTTTGCTACCAACCGAGCTTTGTATTTCTCCACCTTTCCTTCTGCATTTGTCTTCTTCTTGAACACCCATTTGCTGCCAATGGGTTTCCTTCCAGCCGGCAACTCCACCAGATCCCAAGCCTCATTTTTGTGCAAATATGCCATTTCATCGACCATGGCCTCTTTCCAGAGTTTTCCATCCTCTGAATCCACTGCTTCCTTCACAGTTCTGGGATCATTATCAGTAACAGACAAAGCAAAATTTGAACTGAAAGCAGATGGACTATACCTTTCTGGCCGCCTTCTTTCTCGAACTAATCTTCTCACAGCCAGAGTTTGTGGCTCTTCATCTTCTGATTCCTCCTCTGCTGCAGAGTCTGATTCTTCCTCCTTTGGCTCAAACTCTATCTTCTCAGGTTCCTTTGGTTGGACTTCATGTTGAATAACATCTTTTACCTCTCTGAACAACACATCTCAGTTGTACACAACCTTCCGTGTGACTGGGTTCCAAAGCTTATAACCCTTTAAACCATCCTTATACCCAATAAAGATGCACTTTTCAGATTTACTATCCAACGTGGTTCGTTTCTCCTTTGGAACATGTACATATGCATCACATCCAAATACCCTTAGATGTGAAAGAGAGGGTTTCTTACCAGTCCATACTTCTTGTGGAGTCTTACCCTCCAACGCTGATGAAGGTGATCTGTTGATTAGGTAACGTGCAGTATCCACCGCCTCTGCCTAGAATTCTTGTCCTAACCCAGCACCACTGAGCATGCTTCTTGCCCTTTCCATCAACGTCTTGTTCATTCTTTTTGTGACTCCATTTTGCTGAGGTGTATATGGAGTAGTCTTCTGCCATGCTATACCACACTTCTTACAAAATTCTTCAAATTCCTCTTTGCAAAATTCTCCACCATTATCTGTCCTCAACACCTTTATCTTCTTCTCTATCTGATTTTCCACCAAAGCCTTAAATTCTTTAAAACTGTCAAAGACTTCAGATTTCTTCTTAAGAAAATATATCCATGTATTTCTTGAGAAGTCATCTATGAATGATACATAGTACACAGACTTACACAGTGATGGAACCTTCACAGGTCCAAACACATAACTGTGCACAAGCTCTAATATTTGTTTCGTCCTCTTACCACCAGAGGGGAAACTCACCCGATTCTGCTTCCCATATACACAATTTTCACAGAAATCAAAATCCAGAGAGCTACTATTCATACCTTCTACCATACCTTTACCATGAAGTATTCGAAGGCCCTTCTCTCCAATATGTCCAAGCCTTTGATGCCACAACATGGTCTTCTCTCCAGAGACCACTAGATTCTCTACTCCATTTTCAGGAACCATAGAACTATTGCACCCATCAACAACAGTGCTACCTTGCAGCTTGTATAGAGTTCCAATCTGAACTCCCCGCATTAATATCGGTGCTCCTCGAACCATCTTGCAGGTATCTTTCTCGAACACCGTCTTTACACCTGCATCATCCAACTTGCTTACAGAAATCAGATTTCTGGCCAATGCAGGAATATGTAGAACACCCGGAAGTGTTCTAACCCATCCACCTTGCAACTTCAACTTTACTTTTCCCCGACCAATGATTCTAGCCTTCCTATCATCTCCTAAGAAGACATCACCACCATCGTATTTCTCATACTCGCAGAACCACTCTCTATGGGGAGTGAAGTGAAAGGATGCACCCAAGTCAATCAACCATGCCTCATGATCTACATGTGTACTTGAAGAAGCCAAGTACACATCCCCACCTTCATCTGAGGTGGTTTTCGCCTCTGCAAAAGGAGCATCATCAGATCCCTTTCCTTTATCAGGAGCTTTAGATTTACAATCCCTTCTGAAGTGCCCTTCCTTTCCGCATTTCTAGCACACCACCTTTGTAGGTTTTCCTGGAGATTTAGATCTCCCTCTAGATTTATATCTCCCACTCGATCACTTATTTTTGTTTCTGTTCTGGGACCGTCCTCGTACAGACAAGGTATCACCATTCTGGTTGTCCATATTTTTCCGTCTCATCTCCTCCGTCAGCAAGGCTGAGACTATTTCATCAAACTGCAAAGCAGTTGCATTGCTACCTATTGCAATAACCAGACTATCCCACGAATCTGGTAGAGAACACAACAGACTGATGCACTTATCTTCATCTGAAATTTTAATATCAACAGATAATAACTGACTTACCACAGTATTAAATGCATTCAGATTCTCTACCACCGAGTCTCCATCTTTCATCCTCAGGTTATACAGCTTTTTCCGCAGGAATAGTTTATTCACCAGAGACTTAGATTGGTACAAAGTCCCTAACTTGACCCACAAAGCCTTTGCCGTAGCTTCCCCTGATACATTCAGCAATATTGAATCTGAGACACATAATCGTATTGTGCTCTTTTCCTTCCGATCCAACTTCTTCCATTCTTCATCGGTCACTCCCGATGGTTTAGTACCCAGATCTACTGCGATCCACTGATCTTTATCCACCAACAGATCCTCGATATTGAGTTTCCACAACTCAAAATTCTGACCATTAAACTTCTCAATCTCTACCTTTCCACTGCTCGCCATCTTCTTTCACCACTAGAATCGATCTCGCAGATCTCCCACTGAACAGGGTCTACCACAGGCCCGAGCGAAACCCCTCAGCAACAAAGGCATCCCCTTGAAGCCAAAACAGCTCTGATACCAAATGTAGGTTTTAACCCTGTACAGAAATTACCTGCATACGAATTCTTAAACAAAGAAAATAAACAATGTGAGAGCATAACCCATAAAACACATATGCACAGAGATTTTTCCCTGGATCCCAAAACTGGGACTACTAGCTTGATTTTTCATTATGTTCCTTTCAATGTTACAATACATATTTATACATGTTGAAGCATCCAATACCATGGACCGAAAACCATCGCGTCCTAAAAAACATGTGCGAAAATCATGCACAAAACCATAGGTGTGTCCGCCCAACCTAACATATGGTCCAAAACCAAAATTTTCCAGGGCGCTACCCCGGACCCCGTAAAGTGGGGTTACGGGTGCCCTTCAAACCGCCTATTAACTATGTGGAAAGAATATAACACAACCCAACACTCTGCTAGCAGCTCTCCACATGTCATACCATTGCCAATTCTTTTCGGGCCTCCTTGAGTTGTTCCTCCAGAGGACTTATATCTGCCACACCCTTGGACGTAGCGATCTTCATCCAAGTGTGGTTCCTCACTCTCTCTTCTTCTAGTGCAAGGAAAAGTGGCACTGTGAATTTTTGGGGAATGATCTTTCCGGCCTCTAAGAAGTTATAGTAGGAGCCCAGGCTGGGCTAGGGGCTTGGTTCCATAATGGTTTCGCCTTCTCTTCCTCCTGTGATGATTTAGCTGCTTTTTCCTCCATCTTTTTGGTCTCCTTTAGCCTAGCCAGTGTTTCCTGTAGAACAATCTCAGCATCCTGTAGAGAGGCCTTTGTGTCCAACATTTTCATTCTTTCTCTCCATCTGGATGTCTTCGGGCTTCCCCGTTCATAGGTGATGGATGTCTTTTGTTTAGCTGGGGTGTCTACAATTGTAATTGGCTCTTTTGACTGTGGCTCTTTTGGTCTGCCAGTTTTTATCCGCATGCTTCTTCTTGCCTTAAAATACATGGAAGCCTCCCTCTTCCGCTTCCCTTTCTGCTTTGGAGATGTGCTTAGGGTGGCCAATACAGCTACTGCTTCCCTGGCTAAAATCTCAGGAGATTTTTCCTTCTGTTGCCCTGTATCCAGACTTCCTATAGAAAGTCCTGTGCTGACTATTTTCTGGCTTCCTGTAGAAACGGTTTTCTGGCTTCCTGTAGAAACGGTCGTCTGGCTTCCTGTAGAAATGGTTTTCACTGTTTTGGCCTGCTTGGCTGGGGGTGCCTTCTCTTTTAATTTTTATGTGTTTGCCTTGGGTGTGCCCTCGCTTGCTTGGACTTTTTCAGTCGTCTCTGCCCTAATTTGCAATCGTTTCTCCCTTAGTGTTTGTGCCTTTGTTCCACCCACAGTTTTGGCCTCAGCAGCTTGGCCTTTCCTTCGTTCCTCTTCTTGTTCCTTCTGCGGTGGTCTGTCCTGGGTTTCCTCACCCTTAGCTTTCTCTTCTGCCTCAATGTGCTCCCTTCCCTCACTGTTGGATGAAGTGAGTTCCTCGAACAGAATTTGGATATCATCACCCTTGAACATATTGCGGAAAATCTCCCAGGGGAGAGGGATAGTATAGGTGTGGAGAGCATCTTCCACTAGAAGCTTGATAAGCCCATGATGGGACAGCTGGTCCAGTGTCCCTTCCTTCAGTTTTGTGCCACACTCAATCAATGATTGCAAAAGAAAATAAGGTATGCTTAACTTATGTTCTAGGGGTAAATCCATTCTATGTCTGAGTTCACTTAGCAACCGAAAGTGATAACCGGATACAATACTGAACCACCCCTCACAGGTAATGTATTTCATGATCTTCAGACTAACCTCGCTCCATAAAGGATGTAGGCTAGCTCTCCGGACCCCATTCTTATCTTCTGAAAACTGTTCGTCTGGTAGGAAGAATTCTTTCTTGGCTTTTTGGCCCAATGCCCTCTCCTCTTTGCTCCAGGGTATTCCTAATGGCAGATCAGTAACTCGACTAATGAGCTGTGGGGTAAGCTTTAGGGTCAACCCTCTGAAATTTACAGTGGCCAGTGTCTTTGATTTAGGCTGCAAGGACCCTAAGAACTCCTCTGTTATCTCATCATCGTGACCTTGAATTCTGTCACAAAAGGTCATCCAATTGGCATGGGTGAATAGGTTCACTACCTTGGGAGTTTCATGAAATTTGCTGGAATCCGAGGGTTCCTTTCTGATAAACCCCCCTGGCATGGTGAGAATTCTTTGTTTTAGCTTGTGCTCTGATCATAAGGGGAATTATGTGTATGGTTTCCTCCCCAGAATCTTGAAGACAGTATCTCAGGTGTTTATATGTCGCTTTGCACCAATTCCCTAGTTATAATGCTGTTGCTGCCCAAAACTCGAATGCCAAAAGGGAATTAGGCTCTCACAGATAGAGTGCAGAGCTTAATTTTCATCCCCAACCACATAAAATTCACATTCTTTATGCACAGGTTAGCCCTTACAATGGTTTATCGTTTCTATAGGAGGAATTTGTTAACAGGAACCGTGGAGGAGAATTTGACGCAGAGCCAACTGAAAAAATCTGTGTATCACACAAGAAAACTACTATTCTCGAACCACAGGTAGACTTGCTTCTAATTCTCCTACTCCAGACAGTTTAATTCACCACCTTTCGAAATATCATGCATGGGAATGGTGTTTTCGAGCCTACCTCTCTTCGAAACTCCAATTTCGACGCAGAAAGTTCAGGTTTCTCTGCTCCAGGAGGCTATGTCGTGTTTCCTGTAGAGCTCCTTCCTGTAGAAAGCTTTGCCAACTTCTGGAGGACGTCACGGCGCCTCTGAACAAGCCTGGGATGTGGGAGGATTTTGAAACGGGCCGAGAAGCTCGGGCTAACAAACTGCAGAGGAGGAGGACGCGTACTTTGCTGAAAAATGGTTACAAGTGTAAATGATAGTGGTTCATCATGAGTTCTTTGGCCGAGAAATTTGAATTACGGTGCAATTCATGGTGAGGGGGTGAGGCGTCCAGGCCGATCCGTTAGCCAACGTCACGGCCATCATTCCTCGGCGTGTCTCTGACCACCATTTCCTTTCTCTGCCATTAACCGCCACCATTACTGCCAATCCTCTGATTCTCCCCGACTGGACACTTCCCTTGTGTTAGCTGCACGTCTCTTTGGCGTAACCGAGCTCGTTCAGATCCCACGAGGCCATTCGAATGACTCCGAATTCGTTTAATCCGTACCATTTCACAAACATGCAGTTTTTTAGAGTATAGCCTGTACAATTTGACGAATAAGGTTAGACACTTACCTGTGTGGCCATGGATGTTTCTGTAGGATTCGGGACATGGAACGATGGCTTTGCTCACTGCTGCTTTATGCACAGGCGCTGGAACTCCTTCTTTCATTGGCTGATGTTGTATGTAAGGCCTCGGGACTCGATCCTCTGTTGTAAACGCTGCATGCACAAGCTCCGTCTAATTTCAGCTGTTGACGAGGTGTTCACATCCAAGAAGAGATTGTTACATGTCCCCTATGTCGATTTCAGCTCCTATTGACTCCATAGTATGTGCTCCAGATAGATCAGCTGCTACAGGATTCATGTAGGACATCTTGTAGCTACTTCTCCTCCTACGATGCATGCTGAAGTGGGAAAGGTTGTATTCGCGGATGAAAGGTCTTGATGGAGATTTCACAGGTAGGGTGTGCGAGCCTTTGTTTGCTTGATTTGTCACTTGGAAAAAAAATTCAATCTGAGGAAAACATGACTCTTTGTATGACTGTGTAGGAATACATAACCAGATTGTTGCAATGGCGGCAGAAAGAGATGAAACTGGTGATGGATGGAAGAAAGGGGTGGCTGTAGGCCTCATCAATAGATTTCAAGCTTTAAATCCCTTTCTAGAATCAATTTTGGCTAGCCTGAAGGCTCTACAGGATGTTTCCTGTAGAAATGCAGAACTTTCTGTAGAAAGCCCCAAAACTTCCTGTAGAAAGCTCATAACTTCTTGTAGGAGGTTGAATCTCGACCCGAATGTGTTCAAATCCTGGAAGAAGTGAGTGGCCATGGAGGGAGTGTCTGTGAGGATGTCTGGTAACTTGGTATGGACCCCTGTCCTCGTTTTGCATGACCTTCTTTATCTGCATTGTATTCCCTGCAACCTGCAATAATTTTATAGAGATTAGACATGTTTCTTTTCTTTTTTCTTTCTTTTCTATTTTTCTTTTTTTCTCTCTCTTTTTTTTTTTGTTTTTTGTTGTTTTTTTCTTTTTTTGAGAGGCAGCAAGGGCGTCTCCATGAGGTTTTCACCCCACTATCTGCCCTGGGCGCATTAGAGAGGTTTTCACCCAAGGATATTTTTATTCCAATTCTTTATTTTCTGAGAGATAGCTAGGGCGCCTCCCTACGGTTTTCACCCTCACTGTCTACCTAGGCACCTCAGAGAGGTTTTCATCCAGGGATCTTTTTATTCCTCTTATTTTTTTTTTTGATGATGATCAAGGTGTGGGCGGAATAGAGGCAGAACCCTACTCTACTACCAGTACTGATTTTTCCATAGTTTCAATGAACTCCTGCCTTGAAAGGGGTTTCTTGTAAATTTTCAGTCGATACCCATTGACGAGCATGGGGATGGCTTCTTCATCAATGGTCCTGATAAGGACTGAACCATTTTCATTGCATTTCTCCACTGTATATGGTCCTAACCATCTTGTCCTTAGCTTCCCTTTGAAATCCTTGTATCTTGAGTCATACAACAATGCCCAATCTCTCGGCTGGAATTGCTTCTTGTTAATGTTTCAGTCATGCCATATCTTCCTCTAAAGTTAAACTACTTCTGAGTGGAGGAGGGCCTGCATTCATTTTTCATCTAATCCATTCAGCTGCAGTAATCTTTCACGTTGAGCATGGCTAAGATCTAAGTCCAGCTGAGCTGCCACCCTCAATGTATTGTACTCGAACTCTATGGACAACAAGGCTTTCTTCCCATAGACCAGCTCATAAGGTGTGAAACTTGTTGTAGTCTTCCAAGTGGTGTTGTAGGCCCAGGTGGCCTCAACCAGGCGGTCTGCCCAATCCTTTCTGCTGCTGCTCACCAACTTAGTCAAAATCCCTTCTAATGCTCTATTAGTGACTTCCACCTGCCCATTCGCTTGTGGATGATACGAGGTAGAAGTTCGGTGCTTGATCTTGTGATGAGCGAGAAGGTCTTCAATCAAGTTAGAGGTGAATTGGATTCCTTGATCGGTGATGGGTAGCCAAACTTGCAGAAGATATTTTCCCTTAAAAACTCAGCCACCTTTTCCTCTGTCGCTGCTTTGATCGCCTTTGTTTCTACCCACTTTGTCAGGTAGTCGGTGCACACAATGATGTAAGACCTTTGCTTTGAAGGATGGTTGATAGGACCCATAAAATCCATGCCCCACTTCTAAAATGGCTCGAAGGTCACTTGAGGTTGGAGAGGCATTGCATCCCTTGGAGTTGGTTTCCCCATCCTCTGACATCGGTCACACTGGCTGATGTATCTTCTGACATCTTCATGAAGGGTAGGTGAATAGTAGCCTGCCTGTAGAATTTTGAAGGCAGTCCTTTTTGCTGCAAAGTGGCCTCCACAAGGTTCGTCATGACAGGTTAGGAGGATGTCAAAGACTTCCTCCTCCCTAACACAATGCCTCAAGATCTGATTTGGGCCAAGTTTAAATAGGTTGGCCCCGATCCAAGTGAATGGGGCACTCTTCCTCACAATTTTTCTCTTCTCCTTTGAGGACAGATGCGGAAGGAATTGTCCTGAGACCAAGTAATTTTCTATATCAGCGAACCATGGAGAGAGTACTGAGATAGAAAACAGGTGTTCATCTGGCATCTGGTCACCCACTGTCCCTTCTTAACCTGCAGGCAAATTCAATCTAAACGAGAAGTCAGCGACAACATTTTCCTTACCTAGCTTGTCAACAATAGTTAAATCAAATTGCTACAACAGAAGTAACTATCTAATGATACGAGCATTCACATCAGGCTTATTCATTAAGTATCTAATCACAACATGATCAGTATGTACGAATGTTTGATAACCAGTGATGTAGTGTCTGAACTTGTTTAGGGAATGGACTATGGCCAGGAACTCTTTCTCGGTTACAGTATAGTTCATTTCTACCTTGGACAGGTTTTTGCTGACAAAGTATATGGCATATGGAATTTTCTCCTCAACTTGTCCTAAGGCTGCCCCTATGGCTTTGTTTGAGGCATCAGTGTGGATGTGGAAAGGTAGGGCCCAGTTTGGGCCTCTCAAGATCAGGGCGGACACTATCTTATCTTTCAACTCATTCAGAGCCCCTTGACAATCGTCGGTCCATTTAAACTCAATATCTTTCCCTAAGAGGCCAAACAATGGCGAGGCTAGCTTACTGAAATCTTTAATGAATCTCCTATAATATCCTGCTAAGCCTAGGAAACTCCGAACATCTCTTACCTTCTGAGGAGGTGGAACCTTTTTGATGATAGCAATTTTGTTAGGATCCACCTGTAACCCTTGCTGAGAAATGGTATGACCTAACACGGTCCCTTCAGTCATCAGGAATTCACATTTTTCAGGACTGAGGGACATGTTCATCTCAATGCACTTGTTTAAAACTTTTCCCAGGTTGGATAAGGCTTCTTGGAAGTTAGACCCATAAGGAGTAATGTCATCCATATAGATTTCCACCAAATCATGAACCAGCTCAGCAAATATGCTCAATACTGCTCTCTCGAAAGTGGCATGAGCGTTGCATAACCCAAAGGGAAGGACTCGGTAGGCAAAGGTACCCCATGGACAAGTGAAGGTGGTCTTATCTTGGTCCTCCGGGCTGATTTGGATCTGATTATACCCACTGAATCCATCTAGGAAAGATAAGAACTTCTTCCCTGCCAGTCCATCCAACACTTGATCTATGAAAGGCAAAGGGAAATGGTCTTTCTTGGTGGCTTTGTTAAGTTCTCTGTAATCTACACAAATTCTCCACTTCCCATTTTTCTTGGGTACCAACACCAGAGGAGAAACCCATTAGCTGTTCGAGATGGGGTAGATGAATCCTGCATCCAACAATTTTTGCAATTCTTCTTTAACGATGTCCTTAAGGGCTGGATTCATTCTCCTCTGCGGTTGCCTGACTGGTTTACAATCCTCTTTAATGTAAATGTGATGGGTACAGATCGATGGATGGACTCCTTTCATTTCCTTATAGCTCCAGGCAAAAGCCTCCAAATAGTGGTCCAATAGGCTACATAGCTCTTTTTCCTCAGAGGGAGATAGGGAAGAGCTGATCTGTAAAGTTCTTTCAAGGCCAAGCTGCACATTCTTAACTCTGGGATAGGTCGGATCTGTCACATAGAGGTCCACTAAAGCTCTGGCTTGGGTATCTTCCACCAACTCTTTTAAGGATAGTGCACTGGGAGGTGGATTTTGAATTAAGTTCTCAATCAAGTCATTCTTGGTTTGAGGGCCTCCTCTGGTGGTCTCTACTGTGCACAATGGTGCAGATTAGACCTCTTCCTCATCTCCCTCTTCCAACCAGAGTGGTAAGTCATGTTCTAGCAGAGGTTGGGCAGGAGGTATAGGACTAGCTGTTTGGACATAGGCCCATTCTTGATGGTCATGCTTCCAGCTCGACAGATGATGTAAGCATATGCAGTAGCTAACCAAGGCCTTCCCAAAATGAGGGGGTATCCAGTGAGTTTTTCCTTTGGTTGAAGGACCAAGAAGTCTGCAGGGTACTCCCAAGAGTCGACAGAGACCAGGACATCTTCCACAATCCCTTCGGGAGTCACGGTGGAGCGGTCTGCTAACTACAGTACTGTCGAGGTCTTCCTTAAGGAACTCTGAAGGTTGAGTTTAAGCATAGTGTACCTGGGCATCACATTAATGGTAGCCCCTAGATCAATCAGGTGTGGGGGATTATGGTGTCGTTGATGTGGACATCAACTACAAGACTCCCAGGGTCCAAATACTTTGGACAGATTACTTGCCCCAACATAAGATCGGACAGTTGTCCTATGACATTGATAGTCGAGGCATCTCTCTTTCACCTGCCTAGGTGCCTAAAACACTTCTCCTTAATCAATTTGTTGTATATTGGTACATCTTTTATGGCTTGGAGAAGTGGTATTTTCACACACAACTGCTTAAGTTCCCCCAAAAGTTCAGTCTCCTCTGGGTTTGGTTGTGTGGTCACTTTTAGTCGCTCAGGAAAGGGTGGAATGGATTTGGGTTCACTTTCATGTTTCTCTTCCTCATCCTCTAGGGGAGGAGGTTGGCATTCTGGAAGGACCTTCCCAGATCACAGGTTGATCTCCTGGATCTCCACAGCATAGGTAGGGCATGTTGTCTCCCCAGTATATACCTACTGGGCCTATCTGTTGTTAGGGTTCGGGTTCGGTTGAGCAGGCATCTGGGGTTGTCTTGGAGGAGTAGGAGGTAATGGTTGTGGTTGAGCCGATGGTGGAGGCAGAATGGCAGGAGGAGAGTTGTATTGGGGCCTCCACCAAGGTTGAGGTGCATTCCACTGAGGTTGTGGCTGGACATGTGAGTGAAACGAATGAGCAGTAGGTTGAGTATGGTATTGAGACGGATAAGACCATGGAGGAGGTGCGGACCAGGAAGGATGAGCAAGGGGGCCCCAAGAAGGTATATGAGCAGTTTGGTTGGGGCCATAATAAGCTTGGGATGTCCCTTGCATCCCCTGCTGGTAAGGTCTGGGCCCATGCGGCCTCCTTTGGTTGAGGAAGTAGAGAGGTTCAGTGGTTGCCTCAGTCCCTTGGTATATGGCTTTAAATCCTAGTAAGGTTGGGCATTGGTTTATGGGGTGGTCTTCCTCACAAATGAAACATACCTCTACTGAGTGCAATGGACACTCGTTCTTAGGGTGCTTCCTCGTACATCTGGGGCAGAAAATGGCCAAGGCCCTCTCGGCTTCCTCTTTCTTTTGTTGGATTCAGAAGGTATCCAGTTGCATGGCAATGGTCTGTCTCATCTCACTTTTAAGGTCTTCCATTTGATTAGCAAACTCATGCTTGGAGAAGGCGGCACTAGCTAAAAGTGAATTCCCCCTACCCTTTTTCTGGGCTGCCCTAGAATGGTTTCTAAACACAGTCTTTATGTCCTCATAAGGTAGTTGGTAGATGTCTCCTCCAGCTAGCATGTGAAGGGTATCTAGAAGGTCTTCAGGGACTCCTCGGAGCAGAACCAGTTTTAGAGATTCAGGGTCAAGTGTACACCTGACCTGTTTATAGCTGAGTTGGAACCTTTCCTCGTAGTCTTCTAAAGACTCATCATTTCCCATGGTCATCCGAAAGATTTCTCTCTTTGTTTCCTTTGACCTACAGTAGTCCCGGTATTTGTTGTTAAAGGCTTGCTGCATCTGAGCACAAGTTGTGATACTGTTTCCAGGTAACCCCATGAACCAACGTAGTGCTGCATCCTTGAGGGTAGAAGGAAAGAGTTTCATCTTTTTCTCATCCTCAGCATAGTCATAAGTTCGACAAAGGAAAACAAACTCAAATAGGAAGGTATCAGGGTCTTTAGTAGTCAATCCATGGAAGTGAGGCAAGGATGAGGGACTTATGTTTCTCATTTTCATGTCCCTGTTGGTCTCTCGGATGGGAAAGGCACCTTCTATTCTCTCGTCATTTCCTCTACCGTTTTTGTTTTCAACCATGGTCTCGAAAGGAATGTTCTCTGGCTCTTCTTCTATTATTGGATCTTCGTATATCTCTGGAGGTTCACCTATAGGTTCTTCTGGATCACTGTCACCAAAGAAGAGAGAAGGGTGACTCAATGATGTGGTGGGGGTGTTGGGTAGGAATTTTCCGGTTTTATCTCTGTTCCTACGAGGCATGAAATGGAAAGATTTTTTCATTTTTTCTACTTGTACCTACAAAACTCAAATCGATTGAACTGCAATGAACTAAGATCTACCTTGCTGAAATGAAAATGAGGAATTGAAATGAAAGCAGGAAAGGACTAATCTATTTTGCTCAAATGAAATTGTAGGAATGAAATGCTAATCTATGAAAGCAGGAAATGTCTAATTTACTTTTGCAGAAATGAAACTGCGGAATTGAAATGCTAATCTATGAAAGAAGGAAATGCCTAATTTACTTTTGCAGAAATGAAATTACAGAATGGAACTGAAATAAACTACTTAGCAGAAGGTTGGAGTAGGAAAATAGAAGAAAAGCAACAATCATAAATACTCTGACGCTTCCCTGGCAACGGCTCCAAAAATAATGGTGGGCTCCAGTATTGCAACAATAATGCTGCAACTCCTGGGACACCCTTCTTTACTCTTATCAACCCGGCAGTTCGTAACACACTTGGAAGCGACGGTGTTGTATGCACAAGTACTAGCTCTTGCCGCAATTGTCACTTGGTTAGCTGGCGCAAGTTCGCTAGGGGCTCAAGCCAACTTCTATGAGCTCTAAGAAGAAGTTTTTTAACTGATGGATGGAAGCTATCTCGAAGGAAGCTAATCTACTTGCAGAAAGAAACTGAAAAGCTGAAAGCAAACGCCAACCCTAGCAAACCCTAATTTTACCAACTAGTTCTATTGATGCAAGAAAGAGGATACAAGCTACTGGGAGAGATGCCATTGACTTCTAAGGAGATGAAATGCATGTATCTATGCTATGTCTACAGTAAAATCTGAAAGAACCATCTTTTTTTGTATTTTTGAATAAGTTGTTAGAATTATCATGCATGCGATTTAACTGTTTTTGAATGTGCAGAGGTGGATTGGCGAGAGGAAATGCTTGGAGGAGGTCGAGAAGGTTTAGAGAGGTCCTAAGGGGTCCCTAACACCTTTCCAGAGAGTTTCACAGAGTTTGGCTATCAAGAAACCTCATTCGTGAGCCACTACAGGAAGTTTGCAGGGGTTCTACAGGATGTCTGTAATTTTCTACAAGATGTCTGTGATTTTCTACAGGTTGTTCAGAAATGGGATTTTGGAGGATGGATGGAGAGAGAAAGGTGAAGGAGTGAGTATGGAGGTAGGATAAGGGTTTGAGGTGGTCGAGGACTTGGTGGATGGAGTTGAGGAAAGATGTAGATGGTTGGATTTGTTCAAGGAGGACTGAAGCAATGTTGCACAAAAATTAGGGTTATGTGAGAAAATGGCAAACGTGAGGCAAGAATCCACTTAGGGGATGGAGTCGATGGGTTTGATGGAGTATGAGAATATAGAGAAGTGGCACGAGTGCTCTGCAAGTTGTTTCTTCAACTAAATCAACGAAGACTTGGAAAAATCAAAGACCTAGTTACGCTGGCCTAATCTGATCTAGCTAACAGTAAAGAGAATGAACGGAAGTTTTAATCTCAAGGAAACCATGTATATTAACTATGCAATGAACCATTTAAGAATCTAACCATGTAACCAACTTCTGTAAATGGAAATCAAACGCTAATGATTGCATGGCAAAGCAAAGTCACTGTTTTTGTGGGCAGCAAGGTCATCTTGATCCCAGCTCCTAATCCCACTGCAGGAGAGGTGAAATCAAAGGTGTTTGGTGGCGCTTTTTCTGAAGCTTTTTTGTGTTATTAACCTATCAACTCAATCTGAATATAAAAAGCCTTTCTAATCATCAACAATGACCTATATAATCAGCAAGATTTTAATCTACTTAACAGAAATGATTTTGCAAAGACATAAAACAAATAACAGTACATAAGGAGGTCTTGGCTCTTAGGTTGGGCCCAACCCCAAGAGCTACAGGCTCCTATAAAGAACTCAGAGCTGATGCCAAATAGAGCTGCTTTTCATTATCCAAAAATAATCATCACAAGAAAGTTATACAACAGTAGCTACAAGAAAACAAGCTGAGAAAATGGCAGCACTATAGTGCAAAAATACAACAGTTCCAAAAGTAAACTATGAAGGCCGAGGCCTTCCTACTTATACACTACGAGGGGCCTAGCAGCCCTCCTAAATTCAAGGGACTCAGCTGTTCCAACTACTAGTAAACAGTCACTCTTCTCAAAGCTGCTTGGCTACCTTTAGGACTCGTTTTCGTGGCCTGTTGAGCTTGGAGTTGAGGGTGGATATTTCGAGGAAGGGCCATTTAATGCTAGAGACAACCCCCCTATGAATCCTCACCTCAAGCTTGGCTATCACCTGGCGCATAATTGCTTGGTTTTGCTCCAAAATGTTTCCAAAAAACCTGAAATATCCACGTATTAGCCTCCTTGGTAGAGTGACCACCCTTATTCGTTCAAATAACATAAACATACTAAAAAACATGCATAATCTATGAAAAATGGAGGATTGAAAAAGGACAATTAGGCAAAATGAGCCCAATAAGTTACCCAATTCGGGGCTCATCACCTGCCCATGCGTTCCCATGTCTATTTTGGTAATACATTCGCATCTGACCCCAAATCCAGGATGACCTGATCCGTCTCATACTCACCAATTTGCACCGTCAATCACATTTCCCGCCCGGTGCACAAAGCATGTTTTCCAAGTTTCTAGACCACGCGTGGCTCTCCTGACCCTGCGCACCTAGTGATCAGCTCTTGTAGTCCCTTAATTGCCTTATTGTCACGTAGTAGCTTCATAAATGTCTCTAAAAAGGTAGTAAGCATAGAAGGATCCATTTTCGACTCAAGTTGATCCTTACTACCTGAAGTAGAGGCCTCTGTGAAGCTCTTCTTAGCTTCCTTAAATCTTTCCTTCATGTGTTCCATCTCAGAATCAGGTTCCTTTATAGGAGCATCGCGAACCTTCGAATCTTCTCTGGGTTGTTTCCTTTTATCTTCCCCTGTAGTTGTGCCACTTTTGAGTAACATGTTTATGTTGGGGTCCTCTTCGCATGGTTCAGACCTCATCATTTGGATATTTTGAGTTGGAGTAGGTTGTAGTACCCCTTTCTCGTGCATTTGGGCAATCAGCATCGGGCAATCTACCATTTCATGGTCAAACTGCTCACAATACAGACAAGATATTCTTGTTGGGTTGGCACAATCATGAGCGTAGTGCCCCAACCCTCCGTAATTATAACACATCAGTTATCCATGCCCTCATCCAGGTCCCATTCCTCCTCTCCCTCGTCTGCATCCTTGGAATCCACCGCATGCCCCTGCGGCTGGATCGAAACCTCTTGTTTCAGTCTGCATTTGATAGGCTGGGGTCATATCCATCATTAGCTCAAAGCTTCGACACGTTCGCTCGTCGTGACCCACTAATCTACAGAAGTTACAATGCAGTTGCTACAGAGTCTAGGTATACTTCTACAATAGGTGACAGTTGTCTGTCACATGCTTTCCTCCTACTTGACAAATCGTGCACTAGAGTGTGGGTGCCGCACTTGGCCCTGCTTGTACCTCCAGCCTCAGTGGCATTGGTTCCCCCCTTGCCAAATAATTTGTGAATACAAGACAATGGTCCTTATCATGACCCTGGCCCTTACATTTTATATACCACACTTCTCCATGCACCTCCAGTCGCGGTGCCTTATCTTGCTTCAAGCTTTGCATCTCCAGGCATAGGTTTTGTAGTTGTGCATGGATTTGTTGAACTCCCAACCCAGGATCTTGTATTGGGGTTTCATGCAACCTAATCGCTATCTCTAATGCTTTAGCTTGGGTTGAGATCTTTTGCTATGACAGCGCCATCCTTAGTTGCAGTGTCAGGGATGCCACAAACCAGGCATGGTGTTGTGCATATGAAAGCATCATATTAGCCTCATGGATCATACTCTTCAGGCGATGATCTAGATCCCATGGAGTCTCACCTGGAAGCTTCACAATTTCCTTAAATCCGATGATTGACTGAGTTTCTGATTTCGGTCGACTAAACTCTTTGTTCAATGCATCCTGGATCTCTACTATCGTGGAATTTGGATGATCGCTGGAATTCTTGATATATCACGTCAACGCGTTATCCTGCAGCATGCTCACTAAAGTAGCCTTTTTAATGTTATCATTTGTAATGCCTTGGGCTTCCCATAGTGCCTTTACAACGAACCAAAACTGATCTGGTTCCTCATTTCTTATGCCCCTAAATACGGGCAACTTGATCGCACTTGCCATTCCAACCCTTGGATGTGGTGGAGATGGGGTGGGCGAAGATGGGATTGATGCAGGTGAAGTGGGTGATGGCATGGATGGAGGTGGTAACTGTGGAATGCGCTGCTTTATCAACCCGACTACACTTCTCAGAGAGAACCCATCAAGATCCTCCTCACTTTCTCGCGAAAGTGAAATCAAGGGACTATTCTCTAATCCTTTGAGCCCTTGGTAGCCTCTTCCATTCCGCGTCACCCTAGACATCAATGGATTCGCATAACCTTTTTTCACATTACAACATTTTAATCCATGTATTCAATGATTTGATGTACTTACCTCGCAGTCCCTTAAGAAAACATCTTTCCACTTTGTTGTAGCTTATGGTTGTATCTATCACGAACTCAGTGACGAACCCTCCTATTATCCAATCTAGCCAATGATCTACTGCTCGCGCGATTTTATCTTCAGATGCCTCTAGCCTGCGCACCAACTCTTGAGTCCACACTATTGGTCGATCGAGTTTACACCTTCCCTGACTGTTGGCTAGCCTCGCAATCCAAGCATACAGTTCTGACGAGAAAGATGCAAAGAAGATCTCATGGATTTCTGTGTATATATAGTGATCCAACCACCTCTCTTTAGATATTTGCGGAGTTTTTTTTTCCTGTACCACGAACTCATGAAGCTTCTGATCCAGCCAATCTTCAATCTCTTTCTTTGTAGGGTTCTAGTGTTCCAACATCAGACATCCCTTAGGCAGATCCTAGTCCTAGAAATAGAACCATTTGTTGGCTTGTTGGGGCCTGAACCAGGTTCGAAAGTGTTTTAGATGAAAAAATCCCTCATTACTATCCCTTTCAGCAAAAATCCGCGAAGCGTGGACTGAAGTCTCACCCAAGGTAGTATGGGAGGGTGCTAGAAGATGGTTTCCGCACCCTAGGGATGTCTTGATGAGGTCTGGAGGGGTCGCGAACCAATCCGCGTACTTGCACTACTTTGCACAACTATCTGGTCTTCGCGTAGATCCGTGAAGGGGTGCTTCCTAGATTCTTATTATTATTGTGGTTATTCTAAATCAGATCTAATTCTTAAGGTCTTTAATCAAGATTTCAACAATTATAACCAGCACGCGAATCCATAAATCTTACAAATATGCATAAAATCAGAACATAAGCATAAATATTTAGATTTACGATGAGATTCACAATAATTCAAAACCACTTATCTTTATTAATCTTCCATTCTACACAATCAGTTCCACCCTATGGACTCAGCTGCAGGGCTCCGCACACATAGTTGTGGACTCTACCAGGCCTTTGCGCACACAACTGTAGTGCCTACTCCAACTACTACCAACCACAACTCGGACTTACAGACTCAGAGCAATCTTGCTTTTGCAAACCCATAACACTCAGATCTTCATCAAAAGCTTGCCTCTATCCTTAGAACTTTTCTCTATTTATACCTTCCCATGGTTCACGGACCATGGGCAGGCCAACTCGCTTTCTATTATTTTACATTATTTTCAAGCGAACAACCCTTTGACTCGACCCATTACAGTTCGCACATCACACATTTCATGAAACATTTACCATACTCTTACCCAAAATTGTGGGCTTTCAGCCCCAAAACCCTTACGTGGGGGATCCGCTGCCCAACACACAAGAATACATACAAATAGTTCATGTGACACATTGGGAGACCATATATATATGGAAACGCATAAAGAAAAAACCATGTATTTTGTTTGTTGATGTAAAGGAAATCACCCACTCCTTATTTTACATCAATTTTCTAGAGGATTCTACCTCGATTTTATACTACAAGATACAACTTGCTGGGATCACCCACTCCCTCTTCTACAGGCTCAAACTTTCTCTTTATCAAACTACTACCTGAAAGGAAAAACCAATGTCCTGATAAGATTATAAATCAAATTTGTTGATTTCCCTCATCTTTGTCTTTGATATGAACATAATATCTATCCTCTTTTCAGTTGTTTATCTCCTTCACTCCTCTTCCTCAATTCTTATTTACTTCTTCTCCTCTTCATATTTCTCTCTTTACCAAGAAATGAATGAACTTGTTTTCTTAGAAATTCAAATTTACTAGCAACATATTCATTTAAAACACATCTTTCTATATACATAGTTTGTTGACGGTTTGTATTCCAATGAAAGAATTTGAAGTGAATGGATTTCTCTTTTTATTCCAAGGCTCTTTGTGGTCTACCTCTTCATTTTCAAATTTGAGGATCAAGTCAAGACAAATAATATTTGAAAAGTTGAAATAACTTGGAAATGTAAATTCAACATATATTATTGCACCATATAATGTCTTCTTGAACATTTAAACTCTCATACATCATATTGAAGGATGATAATAACATTTATATACAATGGACATAAAAAAATCTTCAGTTTCCATGTATTCACTTTACTTATCTGAGTTAAAATATTGTTGATATGAGTTTAAATTGTTTTTAAGTCATTGTCACTTCTTCATTGGAGAAAATCACTTCTTCTTCTTCCATGTACTATTCTTCATAACCATTTGACATTAATGCCAACACTACTAAAAATAAAAATAAAAATTGAAAAACTAAAATCTACACTATGAGGGTTAAATTTATCCTTATATTTATAGATTCGTTAATTATTATGTTATGCTTAAGCATGCAATAAATAAAATATGGAAAGTAGAGAACAACAAAAAAAACTTATAGACCACAATGAAAGAAAAATATTATCTGGGAGACCCTTCTGGGAGAAAACATAGTTGGAAGGTGAGGTTTTTCCACTTTCCACTATTTTCCTCATCTATGGAACAAAATGCACTCCAATAGAATGGAACCCCTTTTTCTCCTAGTGGCTTGGTTACATCACAAATTGATAGCCTACCAGTGGTTAAGTTTGAATCCTTTGAACCTTAAATGGAGTTACAATATCGACTCTTCTAGATCCTTTTTCATCATGATCAGATGGCTAATCTATTTTTAATGAATAATAGGGGTTGACCTGCCATCCTCTTGAATCATGGTGGTCAAAATAAGAAGGTCAACTTCCAGGTGGCATACCTTTTGCATAGGGAATTTTTAAAAGATGTTTATGAACTGTTGGAAATGTATCTGAGAGTAGAATAGCACTAGGGAGTGCAACTTTGAAGCGAAAAAGATTTACCCCCTAAAATTTCCATTTAATTCCTCAAACTTATTCCAAATGGTTTCATACCACAATTCACCAAATTAAGACCTAATAACAAAAAATTTCTTTAGCTAATTCCTTGTATTTTTCTATTTTTAAAGAATCAAGATGGATGAAAAATAATATAATTGTCCAATCCAGATCATGAAAGTGCAACAAAGTTTACACCCCATGTTTTTGGAAGAGTGGTCATAAAGCTAATGAACCATACATCATAATTCCAATAAACAAGGTAAAATCTGTAAATAAAATTCTAGATCAAACTTAAGATTTGATCTAATGGTGGTTATATATACACTTCTACATCCAATGACTTCCAAATTACATGCTTAAATTTATATTTCATATGACCAATGTAACAACATGAAATCTATTTCCATTATAAGTATGTTCTGAACAAATATAATATGATTGTCTCCATGCAAATTGAAATTAGAATAAATGATATTTCACATTCAATTGTTGATACATCTAGTCATAGTGAGAGAAACATGTTGTGCAATATGTAACCTTGTCAACAACATGGAAAGTTGGCTTAAATGTTAATGACATATTGTCTTTCATATTATTTGATGTCAATATTTACATAAACATCAAATGGAAAAGAAATTAGAGCAACTATAACATGCTAATTATTTGCCATTTTAAGAAAATAGTGTTGCCATTTATTAGGGGTTGTCAACATCTCAATATTTATATATTAACAAGTTTTTTAAATCCTATTGATTGCATAATCCTCTAATGACAAGAGAAATCAATTAAAATGTAAATGTTGCAATGCCCTTTGCTACAAAAGTAATGTGCTCATGGTAGGTTCTTGAATTTCAAAGATATTAAATTATTGGCTACAAGAAATAAATAAATGAAAAGATATAAGTGGTAGATGAGCAAGATATTTATGAAACTTCAGTAAATTAACTTCAATAAATTTGGCACCTTAAGGTATTACTAGTGACCATGATATAAGTGACTACCATGTTTTCAATAATCAAGAATAGAAACACTCATTCATATAGTGCACATAAGACGATTTATTATATGTTAAATGATGGGCCTATCATAGAAGACAATTGAATGAAAATAAAATTGTTGCAATATCCATTATTACTGGTGTTGTTCTCATGGCAAGTAGATCAAAAATCCCAACAATACCATTAATTATTCATAAACTACTTTCGATATGTGGTCTACACCTATCACCAAGATTCCTATTACTTTCAAATCTTGATATTGGTTTGAGAGAACTATGGGTGCCATATCTCTGATCATTGGCAAGAATTGGAACATGAACTCTTTCGACTACCCTGGGAACCCTTACCTAAATCATCCAAAAGAGGAAAAGTTGAACCTATTTCGAAATGGATTTATCTATTAGTAGAAGGAATAATTTCAAATTAAGCAAAGAAGATATTTGAAGAGTCATTTAATATAACTTAGTTTAATTGGTAAAATAACACCACAACATCACTTTCAAATTTATATATTTTGATATGTGGCCTACACTTGTCGTCGAGGTTCCTAGTAGTTTCAAATATCGATATTGGTTGGAGAGAAATGGCATAGATACATAATATATTCATTGAATATAACTCAAATTGAAGTAGTAAAAGAAGACCACAATAGGAATTCCAACTTTATACATTTTGATAGTGCAAATATAATTTCCACTATGACCAGAAGAAAGAAAGAACCTACAAATGAGCAATTTCATTCTTTTTGATGTGATTCAAGTTTTTTGTACAATAAAATAAGTATAAAGAAAATCCTAAAAGTAACTTACATTATCATACAATGTTCAGCTAGTTAATGTAGGGAAACATGATCTCTTACCCATTGATCTTGCAATTTCCTCAAATTAATGTTCACAACACCAAATTTGTTCTCAATGTTCTACACATTCTTTTATGCTTGAAAATATTGTGTTTTCAAGCAGATCAATTATTGACTAAGAAATTGCAAAAATATAGAAAGCAAGTTATGGGGCCTTGATGATTGAAAAAGCCAAAGGCAATTAATCTTTAACGAATTACCTTACTACATTATTAAATTTTACCAATATGGTTAATTCCTCTTAAAGCTTAGAATGAGGTCTTGCATTGGTACTTGGTTTATGCTCAAAAAATTAAAGAATATTTGGTTATAATGTTTATGGAGAAATATAAGCATGTTACCTGCTTCATCTATATGCATGTTTTGATGAAGTCCTTACTTTGGGTTTTCTCATCCACTTGTAGTTGAGTAAGTCAAATTTGAGCCATAATTTGGTTCTACAAGTTCCTTAGTATTTTCACTAAGCAACATGGCTTCTTCTTAATGGCATATGGTTAAGGATTTTTCTCATTTACTGAAACAAGATTAAACAAACCATTTGAACCAATCAAAACACTTGTATATACCTAATCAATGGCACTAACTTCAACAACCTCTTGCATGTTTAGATGTGTTATGTCATTATAACCTCCACAATTTTTATCTAACATGTCATAAAGATTATCCATGTGTTGATAGATAGAAAAACATCACTCTATGTGGGTCCCAACTAGACCCCTATTCATTTGGTGTGGCGATACTCATTGGTATAAAGGCTTGATCCCCTACACTACTATAATCTAGTAAAATGAAAAACTAATATATATATATATGTGACACTAATATAGTTATTTCAAATATTTAATAATTTGTATTATCTATTTATTATCCAATTGCTAGTGTTTGGAAAACTTGCTCATACCAACAACACAAAAGGGGAAAACTACCCATATGCAAACCTGTATGAGAACTGCAACTATTTGGGATTGTAACCTTTTCTAACTGAAATGTGGGATTACTTAGCCACTTGAATAGTGTGTGCTCTATTGAGAGAGCTTAGCAATCAATATTTTCTTTTGGAGTTTTTTTGTCTATTTGCATGCAATGCTAATTTAAATTGTAAAAAATAAACTAAATAGCCTATCTCATAAGTTAGAGCAAGTCCCAATACTACACAGTGAATATCATATTTTGACAAAATAAATGTACTCAAGGATTCAAACCAAAGTTGGAATTGAATAAGTCAGGAAAAAGTGTATATAATTCGTTTTATAGAAAGGAAATATTCTTTATGATATTGATAAAAGGAAAGTATTGGAAAAAGACAAATGTAAGAAAAATTAAGAAATAATCATTCACATAAACAATTATATTGCATGCATTCCTCAAATTGTATGATGGAATTCTCCAACGCATTTTCCAGTTCTTCAAAAATTCTTCTACAACTTCTGATTAAAAATACCAATTTTGATTATAGTTGAATAATTTCCAATCCCTTCCTTATTGAAAAGAGTTATATAAATAATAGAGAATAGGAAAAAAAAAACAAAAAATATATTCTTCGCATTTTCCTCAAACCGATTTATAAATATACAAAGATATTAAATTCTTAGATTTTTTTTTTTTTTTTGCATTTGAATATCAAAATCTAATATTTTCCTTTATCTCCTTTTTGTTACTTATTCTGCTCCTAATTCATTTCCATTCTATTTCCATATCTTCCCCCAACTTATAGGTTTTTGTTGCATAAAAAATTGAATTTGCTACCTACGTAACTTTATTTGCATGTCTCATTATTTTTTTGCAAGCCCCTCTTCTAAATTTTCTGATCATCTCGCTTTGTATGCTTCTTTTGGATTTTCAAATGATTACTTGTACTTCCATAAAACAAACAAGAAAATTAAAAATAAACAAAACTATGAAATTAAAATCCAAATTGTTCATTTATCTTTGTCAATTTTTCTAAGCATTTCAACAATAAATTAATTAAAATAAAATACACACACATGTTTGAACCAAACCGAGATAAAATATATGTAGATAAATCTAAATAAATTCAAGTAAATTTAATAAAATAAAATAAAAATAATTTAATTATATATATATATATATATATATATATATATATATATATATATATATATATATCTATATCTATATCTATATCTATATAGACACACACACAGAAGACAAATAAGTGAATAATAATAATAATAATAACAATAAATAAAAATCCATAAATAAGACATTTGAGTGTATCAAGGTATGAAACCACCCTAACTAGGTGAAAAACAATCTAGGTGAAATCTAAACAAAATTAAAGTTGAGACCCTGAATGTCGGATGTCTAAATGGATCTCTACCAATTTATATAATAATAATAAAAAATGAAAGTAATTGTCATGAGTCTACACCATTTTCCATGTCAAATCGTTCATTAGAATGATTTTCTATGTGGATTTGGGGACACATAATCTTACTTAGTCAACATTCCAAGCTAGCATGCCACTTCATCATCCATATTAGAAGCCACGTTACTTCTCATGTCAGCATGCCACATCATCAAAGACAATAATGAAAAAATCTTGAGGGCTATAACTTTTCATCCGCAACTCGAAATGAGAGAGATTTTATATCATTAGAAAATATTCAAAGAGTTGAAGATGATGGAAACCTTAAAAATGAGAAAATACGAAGAATAAAAGAATCAATCATAAAATGATGGAGAATCAAAGCGAATAAAAAGAGCTAAAAAATAAAAAATAATTGAAAATCATGAAAGGTAGGATCAAATGATAGCAAAAATCACAATTTTTTTTAGTTTAATTGGGGGACCTTTTTTTCTAAACATTTAAGGGGAGTTCTTGAGAGCTCAATACAATGTTAAACATAACACATTCATTTCATTCTCGATAAGATATTTCATCTTTCCTGATGTGCCTCCTTAACTTGTTGTCCATCCATGTATTCAATAACAATACCAATATTCCCATTATCAAAACACCCTACTTCAAGCACCTTGTCATGATTTAAACCAAAATGAGGTTCCATCTCACCATCCCCATTTGGAAAACACGTCATTCCAATCTTATCATTCTCTATAACAACATTTGATTCAAGATCAGTGGATTTCTGTTATTCTCTTAACCTGCAAAATGGTACCCAAATACAAAATATGCGAAGAAAAGATACCCAAAACACAGAATAGCAATGATTTTATTATTCAGAGAGTAATGTTCACTTGCCTCTTCGAGGGGGCAACCTCCAATAGAGCAGTGCTCAACTACAGAATAAGACACGATGCTCCTCGCAGGGAGTCCCTATCCTTTATATATGACTCATACATGCAATACCACGGGCCAATACCGTGGGTTTTATTAATACCATCTATCTAATACTACGGCCCATTTGCAACTAACTGTGGTTCTGTCATTAATTGCGGATTAACCACTTACAATTATTAATATGGGCTTTATTGACTCTTGACGATGACGTGATACCATTACATAAATAAGGGGGTTACGGTGGGACCCTAACATGCCCTCCCCCTTAAGACGAGCCTTGTCCTCAAGGCTGAAGCTGCGGAAACTGTTGAAGAATAGTGGCTGGTTCCCAAGTTGCATCTTTCAGAGAGGTGTCTTTCCATTTGACGAGGACTTCCTTAATCATGCGGCCGTGCAGTTGCTTGTCTCGTGTGTCTAGGACCTATTCGAGTTGAAGCCAGATGGACCCTTCTTCGTCCAATTCAGGTAGACTGGTCTGAATTCTACAATTGTTCCCAATCACTTTCTTGAGGCATGAGACATGGAAAACTGGATGGATTTTTGCAGTAGGTGGAAAGGCCAACTTGTAGGCCACTTCTCCAATGCGTTGAAGTACTTGATATGGTCTGTAGAATTTGGGAGAGAGTTTCTGACACCCCTTGTCCTTGAGTGATGTTTGCTTATATGGTTGTAGCCGTAAAAAGACCTGATCCCCTTCTTGAAATTGGCGCTCTGAGCAATTTTGGTCTACCTATTGCTTCATGCGGTTCTGAGCTTGATGAAGATTCTCTCGAAGATGGGCGAGCATGGTTGCGCGGTGTTGTAGGAGTTGATCCATTGCTTGTACTTTTGAGCATCCCTTGAGATACGAAGTAGGTGAAGTTGGGAGTTGACCATATACTGCTTCATAGGGATTTATTTTGGTGGTGGCATGATAGTTGGTGTTATACCACCATTCTGCTAGAGGTAACCACTGTACCCAAAGGTGTTGCTTTTCTGAAGTGAAACACCTAAGGTAGGTTTCTAGACATTTGTTGACGGCTTCGATTTGACCATTTGTTTGCGGATGATAGGAAGTAATGAGTTTGAGTTGAGTCCCTTATATTCTGAAGAGTTCTTGCCAAAAATTACTGGTGAAGATCGGGTCGCGGTCGGACACAATAGAAGTGGGCATGCCATGCAATTTGAAGATCTGATCCATGAAAGATTGAGCAGCCAAAGTTGGTGTAAACGGGTGGGGTAGGGCGTAGAAATGAGCATACTTTGATAGTCGGTCCACAACCACCATGATGACTGACTTGTTCCCTGACTTTGGAAGACCTGTAATGAAATCCATAGAAACCTCCATCCAAATTGATGCTGGAATGGGCAATGGTTATAATGTGCCTGGTGTGTTGACGGTTTCCCCTTTGAGGCGTTGACAGACATCACATTCTGCTACAAAAGTAAAGATGTCCTTTTTCATTCCTGTCCAAAAAAATCATCTTCTGGTGCGAGCATACGTCTTCTGAAAGCCCGAATGTCCTGCAATGGGAGATGAGTGCAATTCTGCCAAAATGCGACTTTTGAGGGTGGATGTTGGTGATATTACAACTCTGTCCTTGTAGCGAAGAATATCATCCTGCCACGAGTAGCCCTTGGTGGAATTTGGATATTATTGCAATTGATAAATGAGTTGGGAGAGCCCGGGGTGTGAAAACCATTCCCTGCGAGCCTCTTCAATCCATTCTGGAATGGGGAGGGAAATTGCTAGCAGAGTACTTTCCTCCTCAAATTGGCGAGATAATACATCTGCTACACTATTGTCTTTCCCTTTCTTGTAAATGATCTCATAATCATATCCCAGCATTTTGGCTAGCCATTTATTTTGTTGTGGGAGGATAGGCGTTGCTCCAAAAAATATTTAAGACTATGATGATCTGTGCGGATTTGGAAACGTCGCCCCAATAAGTAAGGTCGCCAGGTCTCGCCTGCATGTAAGATGGCCATCATTTCCTTCTCGTAGGTAGATTGGCCCAGATTCCTCCCACTAAGTTGTTGGCTTATGAAGGCCAACGGTCGCCCTTCCTGCATTAAGACCGCCCCAATACCTGTACCCGAAGCATCACATTCAATGACAAAAGATTTGGTGAAGTCAGGGAGTGCTAAGACTGGAGTGGAACACATGGCATTTTTTAGAGTTGTAAAGGCTTGTTATGCTTCCTCATTCCAGAAGAATGAATTTTTCTTTAGGAGTTGGGTGAGGGGCTTTGCTATGTGACCATAGTTGCGGAAAAATTTACGATAATAGCCTGTGAGACCCAAAAATCCTCTCAAGCTCTTCAAGGTCTTCGGTTGAGGCCATTCCTACATTGCCTAAATCTTTTTGGGGTCTACCTTGACACCTTCACGCCCCACAATGTGGCCCAAATACTCTACTTCTTCCATGCCAAACGAACACTTGGACATTTTGACAAATAATTTATGCTTGCGGAGCAGTTGCAAGAGTAGATCTACATGCTGAAGATGTGCGGCCCAAGTGCAACTATAGATGAGGATGTCATCGAAGAAGACAAGGACAAATTTCCTGAGATATGGTTTGAGAATGTGGTTCATAAGGCTCTGAAAAGTAGAGGGGGCATTACAAAGACCAAATGGCATGACAAGGAATTCATAATGGCCTTCATGAGTTTTGAAATCAGTCTTGGAGATGTCGACTTCCTTCATGCGAATTTGGTGGTAGCCTGAGCGAAGATCCAGCTTAGTGAAGAATTGAGCCCCATTGAGTTCATCCAGCAAATCATCAACCACCGGGATGGGAAATTTATCTTTGACTGTCAACTTATTGAGGGCCCTGAATTCGGGACACATCCGCCACTCCCCATCTTTCTTAAGCACCATGACCACTGGGGATGAATAAGGACTAATGCTGGGACGAATGACACCTGCTTCCAAAAGTTCCTTGATGATTTTTTCTATTTCATTCTTTTGGGTGAACGGATATCTGTATGGGCGCACATTTGGGGGTTGGGCTCCTGGAACCAAGGTGATGCTATGATCATGTTCCCCTCATGAGGGTGGAAGCTCATGAGGCTTGTCAAAGACCGACAGATGGTTATTTAAAATCTGTTGCATCTCAGGATGAATTGGCAGAGGTTTTGTTTCGACTGCCTGGATGGCATTAAATTGAGCTACAACTCCATGATTTCCCTTTTTTTAACAATTTTTCCATTCTATGAGAGCTGATGATAGAGGGGGCTCCTGCCTGGAGTCAACGGAGGGTATGTGTGTAGTTGTTCTGCTTAAAACTCATATCTAATTCCTCGAAATCCATTGTGATTGGCCCAAGAGTGCGAAGCCATTCAGCGCCGAGGACAATGTCACAACCCCCCATGTGTATGGCAAACATGTGGGTTTTCAACTGATAATCCCCCATTTGAAGTTTGACATTTTCACAGCGGGCTTCACATTTCATTGTGCCTCCATCCACAATTTGAACTTGGAAGTTAGAAACTGCGCGTACAAAACAATGCACTGCTTCTGCAACTTTTTGATGGATAAAATTATGTGTACTTCCACTATCAATCAAAACTACTACTGGATGATGTTTAATAAAACCTCTGATTTTGAGAGTTTGAGGGGAAGAAATCCTTGCCAATGCATGCAGTGAAATAACTGGTTCGTCAGGGACATTGTCCTGTTGGTTGTCTTCTTCTAGCGCCTCATGGTCCTCAAGTGGTGGATCTTCCTCTGTTGAGTTGTAGTCAGTGGCATCTATTTGAAAAAATTTGGGCTCCTTGCATTTATGACCTGGGGAGTATTTTTCATCATAGTAGTAACATAGTCCTTGCTTTCTTCTTTCGGCCATTTCCGTAGTTGACACCTTTTGGACCTTAAGTGTTTGAGTCATGCTGTGAGCCTGTGGGGGGCGACCTTTAGCGGAGAAATTTGGGCGACTGTATTGGGCTGCTAATGCACGTTCCACGTTATGAGCTACCTTGCAAGCCTCCGTCCATGTGGGAGGGTGGTGTAGTAGGACTTGAGCTTTGATGGCTTCTTTAAGACCGCTGATAAAACATTCCGTGTAGAACGCATCTGAGAGACCCCAAGTGCGGAAGGCTAAGGCTTCAAAAACTGTAATATATTCATCCACTGTACCAGTCTGTCGGAGCTTAGTAAGACGACCCAAAAAAGAGTCCTCCTGTTCAAAGCGGCTTTGAAGAGCTTTTGTAAATTGGGTCCAAGTCTTAAAAGGTCCATTGCAATGTTGATGCCATTCCCACCATTGCCATCTTTCATTGTCCAAGTACATGCTCCCCAACATAAGCTGAGTCGCATCATCTAAGATACGATTCAGTTTGAAATACTAGTCCATTTGTGCTATCCATGCCAACGGGTGAGAACCGTCAAATTTATGCATATCCAACTTGGGAGGTCGCTGACTGGGTGGTTGGTGGGTGTGCCAGACGTGAGGAGAGTGGCTAGACTCACCCTCATGGTATCCATTGCCATTATACGCCTCCTCGTGGACTTGCTCCTTGTCCTTCGGGATGAGTTGCGCGACCTGGATACTTAGTCCGTTAAGCTGACGGGTGAGGGTCTGCATGGATTCTTCAAGTTTGCCGATCCTTTCATTGGCCATTGCTTGAGCTCTAGTTTCTACCATACACCAACCTGATGAAAATTTGGGACCACCTAAAAATTTTCACTAATAATTGAATGGTACCACCGTGCTCAACTCGTCGTCCTGATTCTGATTTTTTTTTTTTTTTCTGAAAACTCCTAACGGAGTTTTACTCCTTCCTTATCAATACTGCAGCGGCAAAATCCTCAAAATGTCAATGCGGCCAAAAGTCTTGCGAGAATTATACCCTGGTATAGGAACCCTTCACAATGACTCCGATCTGGTGGATCTGCGAGATCTAAATGGCAGATCTGATGGCGGAACAGATTGCTTCTACGGGACTGATGTCTATTGCTGCTGCACCCTTTTGCACAAGCGGGTCTGCAAGAGATGCTGTGTGATCCCCTGATAGAAAAAGGGAACTATGGTCTTGAGGAGTGTCAGGTGCTACAGATCGCAATATACATAAGGGTCTGGCAGTAGTACTCGGCCCAATGTTTCAGGGCTCTAACTAAGGAGGATCGACCATACCCTTAGCCGTACAACCCGACTACCCTATCGTACGGGTGAGTAATCTCCCCGAGTGCTGTTCTCGGTGTACTGTAGCCGCAAGACGGCCGACGGTTTATCTATGGCGAGGTTTCAAGGGAGCCTAGGGGGCTTCCAATATACCCCAGAGGGTACGTGGGTACCCCTTCAAGTATCAAAATAGAGGTTAATTCATTTCCATGTCAAATTTATAAATAAATATACAAAGGCAATTTTCTAATTTCCCTAGAGTGAAATCTCACATTCTTTGTGTTTCAACCATTTTTATGTAAAATGGCATATTTTTTTATCAAAAATTTTCAAGCATGTTTCCTTCACTATTTTTGGTATCTATGATTTGCATACATCATGTACTTACTTGATCTAGGCTTATGCAGAAATGAACATAAACACAGAGATGCAACAAAAATAAAACTTCATTTCATTAATATCAAGGAACTAAAATATGCTTACATACAGAAATGGAAATAAACTAGCTTGGGCAATGGTAGCTTGTCTCTAAGAAGAGATGTGGCAGATACATGTGTCTTAACTATGTTACAATGATGCTCAAAGGCCTATTTATTATTGAGAAGCAATGGAAAACCATAAACATCCAAAAACCTAACCCTAGGAGATGAAGTGCCAAAATTGTGGGCCTCGTTTGGGTAAACTGGTACATCAACTTCCCAGGCTCATAACTTTGGCATATGATCTCTATTTGGCTATCATAATACCTCGTTTCGAAGATATATAAGAGGAGGTAAAAAAAATAGTTAAACCATTTAGGGACTTTTCCAGTCTCTTAATTTTCCCTAAAAATGTCTTTTTAGTCCCTCAAAACAACTTCAGAAGTTTAGGACCCGAAAAATTACCAAAAATGGTAAGTTATGCTATAATTAAAGAAACTGAAAAGTAACAACAGTGGGGGTCCAAGTGGAATAGAGGGGTGGCCACCAATATCCACCTGGATCAGTCCTCCCCCCTTACGAAGAAATGATTCCCATTGTGTTGAGTACCTCCACGGGATGGTGAAACTTTTGTTGAACTTGGCCCCTAGAGAGCCACTTGCCTAGGAGTTTGCTAGCTTTGACAACCCGATATAGTTGGATCTTCTATTGGTGAGTGTTCTTGATCTGTGTTTCCATGATCTAATCAGTTGTGGCCTGCTCCATGCAGTATGGGTTTAATTCTATTGGGGTGAGTTGTTTTGGAATGTATGATGTGTCTAGTAATGGTGGAAAGTATGGTTGAAGCCAATCCACATTGAACATTGGGTGAAAGCCAAGCAATGGTGGAATGTTGATCTCGAAATAGTTTTCATCTACAACATAAGTGTTGGTGTAAGTTCCATATCGGAGTGGGTGAATCTTGTGATGGGACCCAATGATAAGCTCCTTCTGCAAATGTAACCAAACTTTGTCGCCCGCCTGGAACATGTGTGGAACCCAATGTTGATCATGATGTTGCTTGTACTTAACATTGACTTTGTCCAATATGTCATGGACCTGTTGGTGGATGTTCTGAATGCACTCAATGAAGTTGTTAGCCTTTTCAACTTTGGATTGGACATGAGTTGAATCTACCTGAGTAGCTACAAATTGTATGGCCACATCAATGGGACATAGTGGTTGGAATCCCAACCCCACCTGAAAGGGGTTGTGGCCATTTGAGTTATGGAGAGCTCCATTGTAGCTGTGTTGGACATAAGGGAGGTTATCATCCCATGTCATTGGATGCTTTGAGTTTTACATACGAAGAATGTTATGATCATCCTATTGACGACCTCTATTTGGCCATCAGTTTGGGGGTGGAAAGTTGTGGACTGAGTGAGCTTGGTATCCAACATCGACCAAGGACTTCACCAAAATTTACTTAGGAAATTGTTGTCCCAATATGAAATAATGGACTATGGGATCCCAAAGTGTACCCACACTCATTCAAAGAATAGCTTAGCAATGGTTTCTATTGTGATACTCTTCTTGCAGGCCACCAGAATGGCCATCTTAGAGAATTTGTTAATGACCGCAAAAGCACAATCATTTCCATGCTTATTATAAGGAAGGCCTAACATGTAATCCATGGAGATGGATTCCGAAGGTCGACTAGGAGTAGGCAGAGTGTATAGGCCTTGCTTCTTGATTGTTGGTTTGGAAATGGCACATGCAGTGCAGGATCTGATGTATGTCCCAACATCTTGCCAAAGGTTCGGCCAACAAAAATACTTATTTAGCACTGTCAATGTTTTCTCTAGCCCGAAATGTCCAATGAATCGACTGTAGTGTGCCTCCAAAATCATCTTGGCACGCATGCTTGAAGGAACATAAAGGTGTCCAAGGTGGTATAATAGTGCATCCTGGAGGTGAAATTTTGGAACTTGCTTGCCTTCCAAGAGCGTCTGGTATGTGTTGCCAAATTCTGGATCACTCTTGTAAACATGCGGCCACCCCCAAGTCTCATGCACACAAGAGTCAATCACAGTGGTCAGCACCATGACCGGTGGTTGGTTGAGGCAATCTGTAACATTTTTGGTGCTACCCTTCTTGTACATAATGTTCAAAAGGAATTGTTGTAGGTATGTGGACGATTTTTTATGGTGATCGTTTTGCAACTTCTCCTTTGTATGTATGAACTACAAGGATTGGTGGGTTATGTGGATGACCATTTCCTTTCTCAAAATGTAATGCTTCCATTGTTGGCAGGCTTGCACAATGGAATACATCTCTTTGTCATAGGTGAGATCTTTTTAGACTGTGTCTAAAAATGTCTCACTATGATATGCCATGGGAATCCCCTGCTGAGTAAGAACTACACCAATAGCATAGTTAGAGGCATCTATCTCGATCTCAAATGGTTGATACAGGTAAGGTAATGTGAGAAATGGTTCAATTTAGAGGTGATGCTTCAACTCAAAAAACGGCTTATGTTGGGATTCAGACTAAAAGAAATTTTCTTTCACTCCTCCCTTGGTGACTTGAATCAAAGGCCAAGTGATATGAGACAACCCCAACACAAACCTACGGTAGAAGTTGGAAAGACCTAGAAATTTTCGAAGCTCTATTAGAGTGGTTGGGGCCTTCTAATCCCAAATGACTTGTATCTTGGCTAGGTCCACATGCACAACCCACTTATCAATAATGTACCCCATATATTGAACCTAGGTCATACCAAGAGTGCATTTATCCAAATTGGCACATAGCTTTTGTTGTTGCGGGGTTTGGAGGACTTGTCGAATATGGTGAAGCTTATGTTCCCAACTATAGATAAATATCATAATGTCATCCAAATACACCACCATGAATGAGTTAGTGAAGGGTCGCAAGATGTCTTATGTCAACCTCATGAAGGTTTCAGGGGCATTCGTCAACATGAAAGGCATGACCATCCATTCGAAAAGTCCCTCCTTGGAATTGAAGGTATTCTTCCACACCTCGAAGTGTTCGATCAGTACTTGGTGATAATGAGAGTTCAAGTCAATCTTGCTGAAACATTTGGCCCCCTTAAGTTGGTCCAAAAAGTCATCAATCCATGGGATTGGATACCTATTGTGAAAAGTGATCTTGTTCAACACCCAATAGTCAATACAGAGTCTCCAGGTCCTGTCCTTCTTTTGTACTAACATGATCGGCTCCCATAGGGAATTGTACCTGGCCTGATGTGCCCTTTCCGCAATATCTCCTGATTTAGCCTCTTTATTTCATCATTCGCTAGAACATAGCATCGATAGATCTGTCCATTGGGTAGTGGTGCACTTGGGGTCATATTGATGGAGTTCTTGACCTGATATTGTAGAGATATCCCTATGGGTGAGGTGAAAATTTCCCTGTACCCATCCACAACCTTGTCCATCTTTTGCTATCGTGTGGAGGAGCCCTATCTAGAGACTATGGCCACAATTCTCTTCTTGCCCTGAGGGCGAATCATAAGGAAAACAAATTTTGTAGTTTGGGAAATTATCTTATTGCATTACTTCGCAGTGATAAAAGAAATGATGATAGGCGATGTTGCCTCTAGTATCATGTACAACTTATTACCCAGAGTAATAATAACATTGTGAGGCCTAGACTCATACAAAACATGTCGCTTTCACAAGTATGGTTTCCCTAATAATACATCACAAACTTCAAGAGGAGCAACATCACATAGTACCTCATCTATGAAGGGCTTGATGTTGTAGGGAAGGTGACATTGTTGGCTGATGCAGAGATATCGCCCTTGGTGAGCCACTTTATGGTGTACAATACACTTGTTGCATGGTCAGTAGGCCCAACCGCTTTACAACCTCTATTGAAATGAGTTTTGTTTTCTCCCAATCTCCAAAATGAACTACAATAGAGAACCCTTCACCCACATCTATGAGTGTAAGAGTTGCTCCCCCTCCTCTAGATCTTCAGGCTCACCCTTCTCGATCTTGGCGATGGAAATGGTGGCACTAAGCTCCGCATCGATAATATGCTTTCCTTTGTAATTTCCCTTGTCGGTTTCTGACTCAAAGTCAAAACATGCATCTGATTCAGAAGCCGTTAGCTCAACCACCAGTGACTGCTTGGCTCGAGACTCACTTGTGTTGTGAGTGGGGTTCTTATGGAACTCACACCATTTCCCTGTGTCTTTCTTTGTCTTCGTGGTGTTGTTATTTTCTTTTGGCTTCGAAGGGTTGTCCTAGGTTTCCCCACCTTGGCTTTGTCCTTTGTTCTACGGTTTGTGGGGTACCTTTCCCTTGCTTCAGATTCTGAGATCCAAAGTCTCACTTCTTCTGTTTAAATTTCTATTCGATCTTGACAGCGTATCGATAGGTAGAGCCAAGCGAGGAGATGTCTAGGAACTCCATCTTGTCTTGGATGAACTTGTGTAGGTATCCGCGGTAATTGAGTACCCAAGGTCGCTAAGAATCCTTGATACCCAACTTTGTTCGAAGGGTATGGAAAAAATTTGTGAACTACGACACATCTTCATCCCTTCCCTACCGCAGCGTAGTCCACTTTATGTATTTTTCTTTATAGCTCCTGAAAGGGTAATATTGCTCCTTGATGGCGTCTAACAATTAATAATTACAAGTGGGTGCAGCTGAAAAAAGTGAGGATTCCCTCTCGTCCTTTTGTTCATAGTAAGTTTCCCACGAGTCCTTGAAATGTTGGGTGGCTTTGAGGAGTGCAATAGTAATATTTTCCCGATGAGAAAAGTCATGAACTCAAAAATATCCTTCCAATAGATTTAACCATCTATCTCCGATGTTTACATCTATTTGACCTTCAAATGTGGGAATTTTAAAGTTAACATGTACCTTAAAAGGAGTGGCGCCTCCAGAGTGGCTGCAGGATGAAGATGCATAGTCTATGGGTAGTCGCCGAAGGATTTGGTCAAAGTTATCCATCATCGTGTTCCTTTGTCGCTTGACTACTTCTTGGAGAAATATTTTTAAAGTATCTCCTACCCCCTCTTCTTTCTTTTCTTCTGCCATGGGAGGTTGCCAGGGTTTAAGAGGTCGTTATTGCAAAGGTTCAACCAGTTCGAGCCATAAATGTTTATACCTTGACCTCGTTGAGGACATGCAAAGAAAAGCAGAGAAAGAGCAGACTGCTCTGATACGACTGATATAGACTTATTCAGGAATGCAACAAAATAAAGATATACACATAAACATAAAGATGCATCAGAAATTAAACTTCATTTCATTAATATCAAAGAACTAAAATATACTTACATATAGAAATGGAAATAAACTAGCTTAAGGGATGGTATCCTATCTCCGAGAAGAGATGTGGCGGCTACATGCCTATGAAATATGTTACAATGAGGCTCAAAGGCCTATTTATTATTGAGAAACAATGGAAAACCCTAAACATCCAAAAACCTAACCCTAGGAGATGAAGCACCAAAACTGTGGGCCCCGTTTGGGTAAATTAGTACATCACTTCTTTGGGTCGTAACTTTGGCATAAGATCTCCATTGGGCTATCATAATACCTAGTTTTGAATATCTCAAATAGGAGGCTAAAAATAAACAATAGATAGGTTTGGGACTTTTTCGGCCTCTCCGTTTTCCCTAAAAATGTCTTTTAGTCCCTAAAAACGACTCCAGAATTTTAGGAACTAAAAAAATGCCAAAAATAGTAAGTTGTGCTAAAATTAAGGAAACTGAAAAGTAACAACAGTGGGGGTCTAAGTGGAATACACAGGTGGTCACCAATATCCACCTGGATCAGAGTAATTGTACACACATTTAGTAACAGATAGATTTCAAAATAAAAAGAAAATATAAATTAGCATACTTGGTCCTATGTGCTTAAGTTTGAGGATCTTGTCAGCAAATTTAGTTTTGTAGATTGACTCTCACCCTCTTCCATTTCCAAGAGTGAAGTCACCACCTTGAATAATGAAGGTGGGAATGATTCTATGGAAAATAATTTACTTGTAATGGGGTGGATATCCACTTTTTCAAAAGCCTCTCACCTGAACAATTTAAATGTAAATCCATCATTCCTTTTTACTTGCATTAACTAAGGTATCTTCATCCCTCAATTTTCATAGACTCTACAATGGTAGTGACTCACTACAATGAGAAAATCAATCAAGTTGATGATGATATTATGAATAAACAATATAATGATCCAAATAACAAATAAATAACATGATGAATGAATGATACATGTCTAATCAATGCTAACAATTATCAACTCTTGTGGAATCATTAAATATAGAAAGCATAAGGGGAACCCATTATGGATGGGATAGTATTATTCACCTTTCTTAATATAGTAAAAAATCTATGTCGCATATCCATCTTCTTTGTACACATCATTTCTCTCTGTATGCACCACCTCCATTTCAATTACCAATACTTGCATAAATAATTAAAGAATAAAATGTTATATGACTAAATAATAAGTAATTAAATAAATAGATATATCAACATCTAATAAAGTATGGAAAGACTATTTTCGAATACCAAATGAGCTTCTCATTGTTTCGTAAATAAATTATTCTCTGCTAAACAAGGCCAATCATTTGAAGGTGGAATCTCATCTACCCCTCCCCCTTGCATCACTCTCAATTTCCCGTATCCAATCTATCTACCAGAAAATCATTGAATGTGACATAGTAATATTCATGCATAGAAAGTAGCAAAACAAAAATTTAAGGTTACTAAAACAAATCATGTTTTGTATATATAAATCATATAAAATTATAGTTAAAAAAGTTTTTCATCAAAAATATGTTTCTATTATACATGTTTTTATAATATATACAATTACTTCCTTTTCAGTTTTTTTCTTTAATATATTTCATGATTGGCTCATCCATGTCTTATTGCTTTAATTGTTGGGCTCTTACACATTTAATATCTCTTTATAGACTTTACATGATGTCTAAATTGTTGCAAAGAGGCATTGACTAAAATAATAAAAAGAGCTAAATTAATATCACTAATTAATCAAATATGTAGTTCATTAATACAAATGACATTACGATATATTTCCCTAATGAACTAGTTGAAACCATTGTTTTAAATACGACTTGTCCCTATTCTCATTAAGCATCCCCATTTACATGCTCTACCATTGAACAAAAAAAAATATAAGTACACCATCTACAATTAAATATTGAAACAAATATCATTACAATGTTTCTTTATTTATGTATTAGATGAATCCATTGGTTCAGACTTCCATGTGTTCATATTCTTGTTGGCATTATGATTCAAGTGTTGTCCTTGATGGCAACTCACTCAGAGGTTGGTACAGGTGCTCAGAGGTTGGTACAGGTGATGGCAACTTAATCAGAAGACAGATCTTAGTACAGCATGCCAAGGAAGTTCATATACGCCGGTTCGTTAAGCCCAAGTCGCATGTACACGCAAGTTGGATTCAGAAAAAGCGCGTGTATGTGGAAATGTACCTTTTGGTCCATGGTGGTTAGTCCTTGGAAGTTGTGCCTATGATTTCGGACCATTGTGTCTCGACGGGCGTGTCGATCCCTAGTTTTGAAGTTGATGGTATTGTGTTACTATGGTTTTGGCTCTTGGTTTTGAGCAAGGCCTAAGGCTATATAAGGAGAAGAAGATCATTAGGCAAAGACATCTTTCGACAAGGCTTGAATATCTAAGAGAGAGAGAGATCAGATATGCAAGTTCTGGGTTGCTTGATCTAAGCCAAGGAGAGATCACATCGGTTGATGGAAGACTAGATCTAAGGATAGATCGGGATCTAATGGTTTGAAATGCACTATCATGATATGGTTGATTATGCGTATTTCTAGATCTGCATATTGTCGCAATGCTATGTTCTGGGTCTAACTAATGTCTGGTACAGCTGCAAATTGAGAAAGTTTATTTTTAGATCTGTACGCAGGTTGGCTTCGGTAAAAGCGCGTGTATACGCGGGTTTTGCTCATCGAAGTAGCGTATATCTTTTGAAGCTTGATTTTGGGTTTACAGTGGGGTCTGACTGTTATTGCAGAGTTCTGTAGTCTGCTCTGTGTTCTGGTAACTGGTGATTGACAGGGTTCAGTGGTTCAGTGATTCAGAGTTTGGTTGTTTTATGCTTCAATGATCTGTTGTGGAAATTGAATGAATTGTGGTCTTCAGCTTGTAATGTTGTGCTTCAGGAATATCCAAGTCTGAAAATGTATGAAAAGTGATACCTGAAAGAAAGAAGATTGTAGGACAGCACCTACGTACTAGTATCTTGGCTAGTACAAGAGCAAAGGGGGTTGGAGCTCCCTTCCAAGGAAGTTTGGAGAACGAGAGAAGGTTGTAGCCTTCTGCAGGTTGTAGCCTGCGTACTGGTATAAGGCTGCACCAGTACAAAATATTGTAAACTGAAGTTTCATATTAAAGAAAGATAGAGACAACTTGCAGCAGGTGGTTTTCACCCACATTGGGTTTCCACCTTATATCTTGGTGTTCATGTGTGTGGCTTTTGATATGTTCTGTTATACTGCACATGTTTACTGTTAATGTGGTGAATAATGTCCTGATGCACTTAACTGAAGAATAAGCTAACTAAATTGTGAGTTTTCTTCTTATACGCTGTTTTACTTAGTCACAGTAGCGTGTACACGCTGGTTCACTTAACTGAAGTAGCGTATATGTTTCTGAGCATTGAAAAGTTTGATTGATCTGATAATACTGATTCACCCCCCCTCTCAGTATTATTTCCAACAATTGGTATCAGAGCAGGTCCTTCAGAGAAGCTTGATCGCTTGAAGGTAGATCATTCATCATGAGCAACTACGAGAAAGAAGCATCAATCAGGCCACCGGTTTTTGATGGAACAAATTTCAATTATTGGAAGGTAAGAGTTACTGCATATCTTCAATCTCTTGGTACAGAAGTTTGGAACATTGTAGAAACAGGCTATGCTTTTCCTTCAGCTACTCCTACAGATCCAGCTGAGAAAAAGACATATGAAACAAATGCAAAAGCAGTCAGTACTCTATTAGGAAGTATATCCCAAACAGAATTCATGAAGGTCATGCACTTCAAATCAGCAAAAGAGATATGGGACAAAATGATCACTAGCTATGAAGGAGATGAACAGGTAAAGCAAGCTAAACTTCAAACTCTCAGGATTCAATATGAGACTCTCAAGATGTATAATGATGAAAGTGTGGCTAATTATTTTCTTCGGGTAGATGAGATTGTTAATTGTATGAAAAATTTGGGTGAAGAAATAAAAGAGACTATAGTAGTTCAAAAGATTCTAAGATCATTATCCCCCAAGTTTGAATCTAAAGTATCTGCAATAGAAGAAAAGGAAAATCTCAAAGTTCTCACTATGTCTCAGCTACATGGAATTCTAACTGCTTATGAAATGAGAAAGGGAGGTCCATCAGACAGAAGGGAAGCTGCTTTTAAGGCATCAGGAAAAGAAGATTACTATGAAGCAAGCCATGTTCCAGAAGAAGAGGAAGAATCAAATTTTGTCAGAAATCTTCAAAGGGGTGCTGGAAGGTTCAGAGGTAAGCTACCTTTCAAATGCTTTGCTTGTGGAAGAGTAGGTCATTATGCTGCAAAATGTCCTTATAAGGATAAAGGAAAAGAACCTGCTAGATGGAACAAGAAACAAAGTGCAAATAAGAAAAGCTACTACACCCATGAAGATAGTGATGGCTTATCAAACAGTGATGAAGATGAACAAGGTAATAAATATAAGCTGTTAATGGCATTTGAAGATGATGATTATGAGGATGCTGTAGATGTGGATAATCTCTATAATGAAATTACTAGACTCAAGAGATGCATAGAAGAAAAGAGTGTGATCATTGATACTTTGCAATTTCAAATTGATGAAAAGGAAAAACATCTTGAAAAACTAGAAGGTGAAATTGTTGGTCTCAGAAAAGAAATTGAGAAAACAAAAGCTATTAATCTTAAGTTTGTCAAAGGATCTGAAACTTTGGATGAGATTATCAATGTGCAGCGGTCTCCTCTAAACAAGACAGGTTTGGGCTATAATGGAGAAACCTCTCAAGCATCCACCTCAAAAAGTTATCTTGATGCAGCAAGAAGAAATGAGCAGAAGAACAATGAAGATAATCAGGTAAAGCAGGGACGAATTACAAACAGAAACTATCAGGGACAATCCTTCTTAAGGGTGAACAAAAGCTACAACCAACCACAGGTAAAATCTTCTCAGTTTGGCACAAGAATAGATGAAAATAGAAATTACAATCAGTTGGCTGGTAGATTCAATAACCGCAGAAGCTTCTTCAATGGACAATGCTTTTCTTGCCATAACTTTGGTCACAAAGCAGCTCAATGTGTTGCATATAAAACAATCATGACTAGGGAAGCTCAAAAACAAAGAAGTATGACAGGGATTACAAAGAGGACCTATAACAACTTTTCGGTTCTTGAAAATGAAGTTGAATGTTCTATTTGCAATAATTTTGGTCATAAAGAATCTGAATGCAGGAGCAGGTTTCAGGAGAAAAAGGAACAAGCCACGAGCACCAAAAAATGGAGAATAAAGGAACCTCAGACAGAAAGATGTGGGATAGCTTTTTATGCAGAAGGACAGGAAAATCTATGGTACATTGACAGTGGATGTTCGAAACATATGACAGGTGATAAAGAAAAACTTGAATCTTATTCTACTTTAGAAAAGGGAAAGAAAGTTTCTTTTGGAAATGATACTCCTGCAACTATAAAAGGAAAAGGTATTGCTCCTTTGAAAGAAAAGGTCAAGGCTGGAAATGTTTTGTATGTTGATGGATTGAAGCATAATCTTCTAAGTGTCAGCCAGATGTGTGATCAAAAAACCGAGGTTATTTTCAGATCGAATGGATGTCTTGTTCGTGATCTTGATACAGGTAAAACAGTTCTCAAAGGCAAAAGAACTCCAAATAATCTGTACATATTTGAAGAAGGACAACAACAATGCTATCTTAGCAAGGATGAAGAGCACTGGTTATGGCATCGAAGGTTGGGACATCTAAGCTTCTCACAAATAAGGAAAGCATGCAAATATCAGGCAGTTCGCGATCTTCCAGATATCAAAATTCCAGACAACACCATATGCAAATCTTGTCAGTTTGGAAAGCAAACCAGAACTAACTTTCCAGAGAAGGAAGGATCAGCTAGCTTGCCTCTTGAGCTAGTCCATACAGATGTATGTGGTCCATTTAGGAAAAGGACACCTCGAGGAGAAGAATATCTGATATTATTCATTGATGATTTCTCAAGGTTTGTTTGGTTAGGGCTTATGAAGCACAAAGATGAAGCATTCGAAAAATTCAAATCCTTCAAAGCATTGGCTGAAAATGAATCAGGACACAAAATTAAGTGCCTCAGATCTGACAGAGGTGGGGAGTTCACATCAAATGAATTTTTCGATTTCTGCGATGAACATGGGATAAGAAGAGAATTCTCTACAGCTAGAACTCCTCAGCAAAATGGGGTTGTGGAAAGAATGAACAGAACTATCCAACAAATGGCTCGTGCTATGCTCGATGAATCAGGTACTCCTGCAACCTTCTGGGGTGAAGCTGCACATGCTGCTGTTATCATTCTTAACAAAACAAATGTCCGAGTAAACAGCACTCAAACACCTCATGAGCTTTGGAGTGGTAAAACTCCTTCCGTGAAGCATTTCAAAATCTTTGGGAGCAAATGTTATATTAAGAATACTGATGAGCAACTTGGCAAACTTGAACCTAGAGCAGATGAGGGCATTCTTCTTGGTTATTCTCCACATAGCAAAGCATACAAGTGCTACAATAAAAGACTTGGCAGAATTGTTGACAGTATTGATATAGTGGTTGATGAGAAGGGATATATTCCTAGGCAAGTTCATCATGAAGACATTGAAGAAGATGAAGGTTACTCTCAAAGGCGAAATGATGAAGAAGAAGAACCTCAAGAAGAAGAAGAATCTCAAGAAGAACCAGAGGAGCAGACAAGAATAGAAGAGAAGACTCCATCCAGATATGTCCAAAAGAATCATCCAGAAACTCAGATTGTGGGGCAGAAAGAAGCAGGAGTACAAACAAGAAGGACACTTGCAGAAGCTTCAAGCTACTTGGCACTACTCTCCTCCATTGAACCACAAAATGTGAAAGAGCATGCAAAGATGAATGTTGGGTCAAAGCAATGGATGAAGAACTTGAGCAAATCGAAAAGAACAACACTTGGGAATTAGTTCCTAGACCAAAAGATAAGAATGTAATAGGAACAAAATGGGTCTTCAAGAATAAATTAAATGAAAATGGAGAAGTAATTAGAAACAAGGCCAGACTTGTTTGTAAAGGGTATGCACAGCAAGAAGGAATAGATTTTGAAGAGACCTTTGCTCCTGTGGCAAGACTAGAGGCCATCCGAATGTTCCTTGCTCTCTCAAGCTTTCAAAACTTCAAGGTATTTCAAATGGACGTGAAATCAGCCTTCCTGAATGGAGACTTAGAAGAAGAAGTATATATTGAGCAGCCAGATGGTTTCATTCTTGGGAATGATCCAAACCTTGTATGCAGATTGAAAAAGGCACTCTATGGGCTCAAACAAGCTCCAAGGGCTTGGTACTATCGGTTGGACAAATATCTTCACCAACAAGGCTTTTCAAAAGGATCAGCAGATAGCAATCTCTATATAAAAGTTGAAAATAACAAATTGCTAATTCTTGTTGTTTATGTAGATGATATTATTTTTGGCAGCAATGAAGAGACTATGAGTCAAAACTTTGCCTTGGTTATGCAGAAAGAATTCGAAATGTCACTTCTTGGAGAATTGACATATTTTCTTGGATTGCAAATCCAACAAAATGAAGGAGGTATCTTCTTGTCTCAAACCAAATACCTCAAGCAGATCTTGAAGAAGTATGGCATGGAAGAGTCAAAGCCAGTATGTACACCCATGGTTACAGGATGCAGCCTCAGTGCAAATGATGAATCAGCAGCAGTTCACCAACCCACTTATAGATCCATGATTGGGAGTTTGCTTTATTTGACAGGTACTCGACCAGATATTACACATGCAGTAGGAATGGTTGGAAGATTTCAAGCCAACCCAAAGGAAACTCATCTTCAGGCAGTCAAAAGAATCTTCAAATATCTTCAAGGGACCCAAAACTATGGCTTATGGTATCCTAGAAATACAGATCTCACTCTTCATGCTTACACAGATGCAGATTGGGCTGGAAGTGTGGATGATAGGAAAAGCACAAGTGGAGGTGCTTTCTTCATGGGTTCCAGATTAGTATCTTGGTTCAGCAAGAAACAAAGTTCGATTGCCTTATCTACAGCTGAAGCAGAATATGTGGCTGCAGCATCTTGTTGCACACAACTTCTTTGGATGATGCAGACCTTGCAGGACTTTCAAATCACTTGCACTCCACCTGTCTCTATCTTATGTGATAATACAAGTGCAATCAGCATTTCAAAGAATCCAGTCATGCACTCAAAGACCAAGCACATACCAATCAAGTACCATTTTCTTCGGGAACAAGTGCTTGAGCAGAAGGTCAAGTTGGAGTATGTTCCTTCTAAGGAGCAAGTTGCTGATATTCTCACAAAACCACTGCCCAGGGAAACTTTTGAATATCTCAGACAAAAGCTGGGAGTAGTTGATGCTTCATCCTGTTGTTGAAGTTTGTTTGACAGAAAAGTTGGTATACGCAGGTTACGGAAGGGATATGCGCGTATATACGCGGATTCATGATGGGTAAGTCGCGTGTATGTTGGACGCTTGTTGCAGAAAGTATATCCGCGTACATACGCTGTTTTATACAGGATAAATCGCGTATATGAAGTTCTGAACAGCAATGGGAATGTCAGAATTCTTCAGGCACAGTTTCAGGGAGTGCAACAGGCACAGGTTCAGGGGGAGCAGCTTAAAAGTCTCATAAAGCATTGTTGGCATTCAGATGTTTTGGTTGTTGGTTTCAGGAGAAGGAGCTCAGAAAGAAATCCTGGTTGCTGATCTAACAAGATGTTTATCAGATGCTGCTGGTGCCTTTCCTAAGTCTTGGTCTAGATCTGTTGTCTCTATGTCATGTATCTCTCTTATCTCTTTTATGGTGTCAAGGTCATGTAACGGCCTATGTTGGTTTCCCCACTATGCCTGGGATGAATGCTGTAATATAATTGGTTGTTTCTGATATGTCCCCTCTTGGTAGGGAGTATGGATGTATGTATTGAGTCTTTTGGTGATAGGACGGTCCCTTATGGTGTATACATCTTGGTTCTTGTTGAAGAACATCTTTTGCAGATCTGGCCTACTGTCAGGGGGAGCACGAGTCAGCACAGCCAAGCAGAGGTATCAGCATGTCCTCAGGGGGAGCACAGCCCTTTGCCCTTGATGTCAAAGGGGGAGAGTGACTTGGTGTGGTGGTTGCCATCAAGTCCAAAGGGGGAGATTGTTGGCATTATGATTCAAGTGTTGTCCTTGATGGCAACTCACTCAGAGGTTGGTACAGGTGCTCAGAGGTTGGTACAGGTGATGGCAACTTAATCAGAAGACAGATCTTAGTACAGCATGCCAAGGAAGTTCATATACGCCAGTTCGTTAAGCCCAAGTCGCGTGTACACGCAAGTTGGATTCAGAAAAAGCGCGTGTATGTGGAAAAGTACCTTTTGGTCCATGGTGGTTAGTCCTTGGAAGTTGTGCCTATGATTTCGGACCATTGTGTCTCGACGGGCGTGTCGATCCCTAGTTTTGAAGTTGATGGTATTGTGTTACTATGGTTTTGGCTCTTGGTATTGAGCAAGGCCTAAGGCTATATAAGGAGAAGAAGATCATTAGGCAAAGACATCTTTCGACAAGGCTTGAATATCTAAGAGAGAAAGAGATCTGATATGCAGGTTCTGGGTTGCTTGATCTAAGCCAAGGAGAGATCACATCGGTTGATGGAAGACTAGATCTAAGGATAGATCGGGATCTAATGGTTTGAAATGCACTATCATGATATGGTTGATTATGCGTATTTCTAGATCTGCATATTGTCGCAATGTTATGTTCTGGGTCTAACTAATGTCTGGTACAGCTGCAAATTGAGAAAGTTTATTTTTAGATCTGTACGCAGGTTGGCTTCGGTAAAAGCGCGTGTATACGCGGGTTTTGCTCATTGAAGTAGCGTATATCTTTTGAAGCTTGATTTTGGGTTTACAGTGGGGTCTGACTGTTATTGCAGAGTTCTGTAGTCTGCTCTGTGTTCTGGTAACTGGTGATTGACAGGGTTCAGTGGTTCAGTGATTCAAAGTTTGGTTGTTTTATGCTTCAATGATCTGTTGTGGAAATTGAATGAATTGTGGTCTTCAGATTGTAATGTTGTGCTTCAGGAATATCCAAGTCTGAAAATGTATGAAAAGTGATACCTGAAAGAAAGAAGATTGTAGGTCAGCACCTACGTACTAGTATCTTGGCTAGTACAAGAGCAAAGGGGGTTGGAGCTCCCTTCCAAGGAAGTTTGGAGAACGAGAGAAGGTTGTAGCCTTCTGCAGGTTGTAGCCTGCGTACTGGTATAAGGCTGCACCAGTACAAAAGATTGTAAACTGAAGTTTCATATTAAAGAAAGATAGAGACAACTTGCAGCAGGTGGTTTTCACCCACATTGGGTTTCCACCTTATATCTTGGTGTTCATGTGTGTGGCTTTTGATCTGTTCTGTTATACTGCACATGTTTACTGTTAATGTGGTGAATAATGTCCTGATGCACTTAACTGAAGAATAAGCTAACTAAATTGTGAGTTTTCTTCTTATACGCTGTTTTACTTAGTCACAGTAGCGTGTACACGCTGGTTCACTTAACTGAAGTAGCGTATATGTTTCTGAGCATTGAAAAGTTTGATTGATCTGATAATACTGATTCACCCCCCCTCTCAGTATTATTTCCAACAATTGGTATCAGAGCAGGTCCTTCAGAGAAGCTTGATCGCTTGAAGGTAGATCATTCATCATGAGCAACTACGAGAAAGAAGCATCAATCAGGCCACCGGTTTTTGATGGAACAAATTTCAATTATTGGAAGGTAAGAGTTACTGCATATCTTCAATCTCTTGGTACAGAAGTTTGGAACATTGTAGAAACAGGCTATGCTTTTCCTTCAGCTACTCCTACAGATCCAGCTGAGAAAAAGACATATGAAACAAATGCAAAAGCAGTCAGTACTCTATTAGGAAGTATATCCCAAACAGAATTCATGAAGGTCATGCACTTCAAATCAGCAAAAGAGATATGGGACAAAATGATCACTAGCTATGAAGGAGATGAACAGGTAAAGGAAGCTAAACTTCAAACTCTCAGGATTCAATATGAGACTCTCAAGATGTATAATGATGAAAGTGTGGCTAATTATTTTCTTCGGGTAGATGAGATTGTTAATTGTATGAAAAATTTGGGTGAAGAAATAAAAGAGACTATAGTAGTTCAAAAGATTCTAAGATCATTATCCCCCAAGTTTGAATCTAAAGTATCTGCAATAGAAGAAAAGGAAAATCTCAAAGTTCTCACTATGTCTCAGCTACATGGAATTCTAACTGCTTATGAAATGAGAAAGGGAGGTCCATCAGACAGAAGGGAAGCTGCTTTTAAGGCATCGGGAAAAGAAGATTACTATGAAGCAAGCCATGTTCCAGAAGAAGAGGAAGAATCAAATTTTGTCAGAAATCTTCAAAGGGGTGCTGGAAGGTTCAGAGGTAAGCTACCTTTCAAATGCTTTGCTTGTGGAAGAGTAGGTCATTATGCTGCAAAATGTCCTTATAAGGATAAAGGAAAAGAACCTGCTAGATGGAACAAGAAACAAAGTGCAAATAAGAAAAGCTACTACACCCATGAAGATAGTGATGGCTTATCAAACAGTGATGAAGATGAACAAGGTAATAAATATAAACTGTTAATGGCATTTGAAGATGATGATTATGAGGATGCTGTAGATGTGGATAATCTCTATAATGAAATTACTAGACTCAAGAGATGCATAGAAGAAAAGAGTGTGATCATTGATACTCTGCAATTTCAAATTGATGAAAAGGAAAAACATCTTGAAAAACTAGAAGGTGAAATTGTTGGTCTCAGAAAAGAAATTGAGAAAACAAAAGCTATTAATCTTAAGTTTGTCAAAGGATCTGAAACTTTGGATGAGATTATCAATGTGCAGCGGTCTCCTCTAAACAAACAGGTTTGGGCTATAATGGAGAAACCTCTCAAGCATCCACCTCAAAAAGTTATCTTGATGCAGCAAGAAGAAATGAGCAGAAGAACAATGAAGATAATCAGGTAAAGCAGGGACGAATTACAAACAGAAACTATCAGGGACAATCCTTCTTAAGGGTGAACAAAAGCTACAACCAACCACAGGTAAAATCTTCTCAGTTTGGCACAAGAATAGATGAAAATAGAAATTACAATCAGTTGGCTGGTAGATTCAATAACCGCAGAAGCTTCTTCAATGGACAATGCTTTTCTTGCCATAACTTTGGTCACAAAGCAGCTCAATGTGTTGCATATAAAACAATCATGACTAGGGAAGCTCAAAAACAAAGAAGTATGACAGGGATTACAAAGAGGACCTATAACAACTTTTCGGTTCTTGAAAATGAAGTTGAATGTTCTATTTGCAATAATTTTGGTCATAAAGAATCTGAATGCAGGAGCAGGTTTCAGGAGAAAAAGGAACAAGCCACGAGCACCAAAAAATGGAGAATAAAGGAACCTCAGACAGAAAGATGTGGGATAGCTTTTTATGCAGAAGGACAGGAAAATCTATGGTACATTGACAGTGGATGTTCGAAACATATGACAGGTGATAAAGAAAAACTTGAATCTTATTCTACTTTAGAAAAGGGAAAGAAAGTTTCTTTTGGAAATGATACTCCTGCAACTATAAAAGGAAAAGGTATTGCTCCTTTGAAAGAAAAGGTCAAGGCTGGAAATGTTTTGTATGTTGATGGATTGAAGCATAATCTTCTAAGTGTCAGCCAGATGTGTGATCAAAAAACCGAGGTTATTTTCAGATCGAATGGATGTCTTGTTCGTGATCTTGATACAGGTAAAACAGTTCTCAAAGGCAAAAGAACTCCAAATAATCTGTACATATTTGAAGAAGGACAACAACAATGCTATCTTAGCAAGGATGAAGAGCACTGGTTATGGCATCGAAGGTTGGGACATCTAAGCTTCTCACAAATAAGGAAAGCATGCAAATATCAGGCAGTTCGCGATCTTCCAGATATCAAAATTCCAGACAACACCATATGCAAATCTTGTCAGTTTGGAAAGCAAACCAGAACTAACTTTCCAGAGAAGGAAGGATCAGCTAGCTTGCCTCTTGAGCTAGTCCATACAGATGTATGTGGTCCATTTAGGAAAAGGACACCTCGAGGAGAAGAATATCTGATATTATTCATTGATGATTTCTCAAGGTTTGTTTGGTTAGGGCTTATGAAGCACAAAGATGAAGCATTCGAAAAATTCAAATCCTTCAAAGCATTGGCTGAAAATGAATCAGGACACAAAATTAAGTGCCTCAGATCTGACAGAGGTGGGGAGTTCACATCAAATGAATTTTTCGATTTCTGCGATGAACATGGGATAAGAAGAGAATTCTCTACAGCTAGAACTCCTCAGCAAAATGGGGTTGTGGAAAGAATGAACAGAACTATCCAACAAATGGCTCGTGCTATGCTCGATGAATCAGGTACTCCTGCAACCTTCTGGGGTGAAGCTGCACATGCTGCTGTTATCATTCTTAACAAAACAAATGTCCGAGTAAACAGCACTCAAACACCTCATGAGCTTTGGAGTGGTAAAACTCCTTCCGTGAAGCATTTCAAAATCTTTGGGAGCAAATGTTATATTAAGAATACTGATGAGCAACTTGGCAAACTTGAACCTAGAGCAGATGAGGGCATTCTTCTTGGTTATTCTCCACATAGCAAAGCATACAAGTGCTACAATAAAAGACTTGGCAGAATTGTTGACAGTATTGATATAGTGGTTGATGAGAAGGGATATATTCCTAGGCAAGTTCATCATGAAGACATTGAAGAAGATGAAGGTTACTCTCAAAGGCGAAATGATGAAGAAGAAGAACCTCAAGAAGAAGAAGAATCTCAAGAAGAACCAGAGGAGCAGACAAGAATAGAAGAGAAGACTCCATCCAGATATGTCCAAAAGAATCATCCAGAAACTCAGATTGTGGGGCAGAAAGAAGCAGGAGTACAAACAAGAAGGACACTTGCAGAAGCTTCAAGCTACTTGGCACTACTCTCCTCCATTGAACCACAAAATGTGAAAGAGGCATGCAAAGATGAATGTTGGGTCAAAGCAATGGATGAAGAACTTGAGCAAATCGAAAAGAACAACACTTGGGAATTAGTTCCTAGACCAAAAGATAAGAATGTAATAGGAACAAAATGGGTCTTCAAGAATAAATTAAATGAAAATGGAGAAGTAATTAGAAACAAGGCCAGACTTGTTTGTAAAGGGTATGCACAGCAAGAAGGAATAGATTTTGAAGAGACCTTTGCTCCTGTGGCAAGACTAGAGGCCATCCGAATGTTCCTTGCTCTCTCAAGCTTTCAAAACTTCAAGGTATTTCAAATGGACGTGAAATCAGCCTTCCTGAATGGAGACTTAGAAGAAGAAGTATATATTGAGCAGCCAGATGGTTTCATTCTTGGGAATGATCCAAACCTTGTATGCAGATTGAAAAAGGCACTCTATGGGCTCAAACAAGCTCCAAGGGCTTGGTACTATCGGTTGGACAAATATCTTCACCAACAAGGCTTTTCAAAAGGATCAGCAGATAGCAATCTCTATATAAAAGTTGAAAATAACAAATTGCTAATTCTTGTTGTTTATGTAGATGATATTATTTTTGGCAGCAATGAAGAGACTATGAGTCAAAACTTTGCCTTGGTTATGCAGAAAGAATTCGAAATGTCACTTCTTGGAGAATTGACATATTTTCTTGGATTGCAAATCCAACAAAATGAAGGAGGTATCTTCTTGTCTCAAACCAAATACCTCAAGCAGATCTTGAAGAAGTATGGCATGGAAGAGTCAAAGCCAGTATGTACACCCATGGTTACAGGATGCAGCCTCAGTGCAAATGATGAATCAGCAGCAGTTCACCAACCCACTTATAGATCCATGATTGGGAGTTTGCTTTATTTGACAGGTACTCGACCAGATATTACACATGCAGTAGGAATGGTTGGAAGATTTCAAGCCCAGGAAACAAAGGAACTCATCTTCAGGCAGTCAAAAGAATCTTCAAATATCTTCAAGGGACCCAAAACTATGGCTTATGGTATCCTAGAAATACAGATCTCACTCTTCATGCTTACACAGATGCAGATTGGGCTGGAAGTGTGGATGATAGGAAAAGCACAAGTGGAGGTGCTTTCTTCATGGGTTCCAGATTAGTATCTTGGTTCAGCAAGAAACAAAGTTCGATTGCCTTATCTACAGCTGAAGCAGAATATGTGGCTGCAGCATCTTGTTGCACACAACTTCTTTGGATGATGCAGACCTTGCAGGACTTTCAAATCACTTGCACTCCACCTGTCTCTATCTTATGTGATAATACAAGTGCAATCAGCATTTCAAAGAATCCAGTCATGCACTCAAAGACCAAGCACATACCAATCAAGTACCATTTTCTCGGGAACAAGTGCTTGAGCAGAAGGTCAAGTTGGAGTATGTTCCTTCTAAGGAGCAAGTTGCTGATATTCTCACAAAACCACTGCCCAGGGAAACTTTTGAATATCTCAGACAAAAGCTGGGAGTAGTTGATGCTTCATCCTGTTGTTGAAGTTTGTTTGACAGAAAAGTTGGTATACGCAGGTTACGGAAAGGATATGCGCGTATACACGCGGATTCATGATGGGGAAGTCGCGTGTATGTTGGACGCTTGTTGCAGAAAGTATATCCGCGTACATACGCTGTTTTATACAGGAAAAATCGCGTATATGAAGTTCTGAACAGCAATGGGAATGTCAGAATTCTTCAGGCACAGTTTCAGGAGTGCAACAGGCACAGGTTCAGGGGGAGCAGCTTAAAAGTCTCATAAAGCATTGTTGGCATTCAGATGTTTTGGTTGTTGGTTTCAGGAAAGGAGCTCAGAAAGAAATCCTGGTTGCTGATCTAACAAAATGTTATCAGATGCTGCTGGTGCCTTTCCTAAGTCTTGGTCTAGATCTGTTGTCTCTATGTCATGTATCTCTCTTATCTCTTTTATGGTGTCAAGGTCATGTAACGGCCTATGTTGGTTTCCCCACTATGCCTGGGATGAATGCTGTAATATAATTGGTTATTTCTGATATGTCCCCTCTTGGTAGGGAGTATGGATGTATGTATTGAGTCTTTTGGTGATAGGACGGTCCCTTATGGTGTATAAGTCTTGGTTCTTGTTGAAGAACATCTTTTGCAGATCTGGCCTACTGTCAGGGGGAGCACGAGTCAGCACAGCCAAGCAGAGTATCAGCATGTCCTCAGGGGGAGCACAGCCCTTTGCCCTTGATGTCAAAGGGGGAGAGTGACTTGGTGTGGTGGTTGCCATCAAGTCCAAAGGGGGAGATTGTTGGCATTATGATTCAAGTGTTGTCCTTGATGGCAACTCACTCAGAGGATGGTACAGGTGCTCAGAGGTTGGTACAGGTGATGGCAACTTAATCAGAAGACAGATCTTAGTACAGCATGCCAAGGAAGTTCATATACGCCTGTTCGTTAAGCCCAAGTCGCGTGTACACGCAAGTTGGATTCAGAAAAAGCGCGTGTATGTGGAAAAGTACCTTTTGGTCCATGGTGGTTAGTCCTTGGAAGTTGTGCCTATGATTTCGGACCATTGTGTCTCGACGGGCGTGTCGATCCCTAGTTTTGAAGTTGATGGTATTGTGTTACTATGGTTTTGGCTCTTGGTTTTGAGCAAGGCCTAAGGCTATATAAGGAGAAGAAGATCATTAGGCAAAGACATCTTTTGACAAGGCTTGAATATCTAAGAGAGAAAGAGATATCTGATATGCAGTTCTGGTTGCTTGATCTAAGCCAAGGAGAGATCACATCGGTTGATGGAAGACTAGATCTAAGGATAGATCGGGATCTAATGGTTTGAAATGCACTATCATGATATGGTTGATTATGCGTATTTCTAGATCTGCATATTGTCGCAATGTTATGTTCTGGGTCTAACTAATGTCTGGTACAGCTGCAAATTGAGAAAGTTTATTTTTAGATCTGTACGCAGGTTGGCTTCGGTAAAAGCGCGTGTATACGCGGGTTTGCTCATTGAAGTAGCGTATATCTTTTGAAGCTTGATTTTGGGTTTACAGTGGGGTCTGACTGTTATTGCAGAGTTCTGTAGTCTGCTCTGTGTTCTGGTAACTGGTGATTGACAGGGTTCAGTGGTTCAGTGATTCAAAGTTTGGTTGTTTTATGCTTCAATGATCTGTTGTGGAAATTGAATGAATTGTGGTCTTCAGATTGTAATGTTGTGCTTCAGGAATATCCAAGTCTGAAAATGTATGAAAAGTGATACCTGAAAGAAAGAAGATTGTAGGTCAGCACCTACGTACTAGTATCTTGGCTAGTACAAGAGCAAAGGGGGTTGGAGCTCCCTTCCAAGGAAGTTTGGAGAACGAGAGAAGGTTGTAGCCTTCTGCAGGTTGTAGCCTGCGTACTGGTATAAGGCTGCACCAGTACAAAAGATTGTAAACTGAAGTTTCATATTAAAGAAAGATAGAGACAACTTGCAGCAGGTGGTTTTCACCCACATTGGGTTTCCACCTTATATCTTGGTGTTCATGTGTGTGGCTTTTGATCTGTTCTGTTATACTGCACATGTTTACTGTTAATGTGGTGAATAATGTCCTGATGCACTTAACTGAAGAATAAGCTAACTAAATTTGAGTTTTCTTCTTATACGCTGTTTTACTTAGTCACAGTAGCGTGTACACGCTGGTTCACTTAACTGAAGTAGCGTATATGTTTCTGAGCATTGAAAAGTTTGATTGATCTGATAATACTGATTCACCCCCCCCTCTCAGTATTATTTCCAACAATTGGTATCAGAGCAGGTCCTTCAGAGAAGCTTGATCGCTTGAAGGTAGATCATTCATCATGAGCAACTACGAGAAAGAAGCATCAATCAGGCCACCGGTTTTTGATGGAACAAATTTCAATTATTGGAAGGTAAGAGTTACTGCATATCTTCAATCTCTTGGTACAGAAGTTTGGAACATTGTAGAAACAGGCTATGCTTTTCCTTCAGCTACTCCTACAGATCCAGCTGAGAAAAAGGCATATGAAACAAATGCAAAAGCAGTCAGTACTCTATTAGGAAGTATATCCCAAACAGAATTCATGAAGGTCATGCACTTCAAATCAGCAAAAGAGATATGGGACAAAATGATCACTAGCTATGAAGGAGATGAACAGGTAAAGGAAGCTAAACTTCAAACTCTCAGGATTCAATATGAGACTCTCAAGATGTATAATGATGAAAGTGTGGCTAATTATTTTCTTCGGGTAGATGAGATTGTTAATTGTATGAAAAATTTGGGTGAAGAAATAAAAGAGACTATAGTAGTTCAAAAGATTCTAAGATCATTATCCCCCAAGTTTGAATCTAAAGTATCTGCAATAGAAGAAAAGAAAATCTCAAAGTTCTCACTATGTCTCAGCTACATGGAATTCTAACTGCTTATGAAATGAGAAAGGGAGGTCCATCAGACAGAAGGGAAGCTGCTTTTAAGGCATCAGGAAAAGAAGATTACTATGAAGCAAGCCATGTTCCAGAAGAAGAGGAAGAATCAAATTTTGTCAGAAATCTTCAAAGGGGTGCTGGAAGGTTCAGAGGTAAGCTACCTTTCAAATGCTTTGCTTGTGGAAGAGTAGGTCATTATGCTGCAAAATGTCCTTATAAGGATAAAGGAAAAGAACCTGCTAGATGGAACAAGAAACAAAGTGCAAATAAGAAAAGCTACTACACCCATGAAGATAGTGATGGCTTATCAAACAGTGATGAAGATGAACAAGGTAATAAATATAAGCTGTTAATGGCATTTGAAGATGATGATTATGAGGATGCTGTAGATGTGGATAATCTCTATAATGAAATTACTAGACTCAAGAGATGCATAGAAGAAAAGAGTGTGATCATTGATACTTTGCAATTTCAAATTGATGAAAAGGAAAAACATCTTGAAAAACTAGAAGGTGAAATTGTTGGTCTCAGAAAAGAAATTGAGAAAACAAAAGCTATTAATCTTAAGTTTGTCAAAGGATCTGAAACTTTGGATGAGATTATCAATGTGCAGCGGTCTCCTCTAAACAAACAGGTTTGGGCTATAATGGAGAAACCTCTCAAGCATCCACCTCAAAAAGTTATCTTGATGCAGCAAGAAGAAATGAGCAGAAGAACAATGAAGATAATCAGGTAAAGCAGGGACGAATTACAAACAGAAACTATCAGGGACAATCCTTCTTAAGGGTGAACAAAAGCTACAACCAACCACAGGTAAAATCTTCTCAGTTTGGCTCAAGAATAGATGAAAATAGAAATTACAATCAGTTGGCTGGTAGATTCAATACCGCAGAAGCTTCTTCAATGGACAATGCTTTTCTTGCCATAACTTTGGTCACAAAGCAGCTCAATGTGTTGCATATAAACAATCATGACTAGGGAAGCTCAAAAACAAAGAAGTATGACAGGGATTACAAAAGGACCTATAACAACTTTTCGGTTCTTGAAAATGAAGTTGAATGTTCTATTTGCAATAATTTTGGTCATAAAGACTCTGAATGCAGGAGCAGGTTTCAGGAGAAAAAGGAACAAGCCACGAGCACCAAAAAATGGAGAATAAAGGAACCTCAGACAGAAGATGTGGGATAGCTTTTTATGCAGAAGGACAGAAAATCTATGGTACATTGACAGTGGATGTTCGAAACATATGACAGGTGATAAAGAAAAACTTGAATCTTATTCTACTTTAGAAAAGGGAAAGAAAGTTTCTTTTGGAAATGATACTCCTGCAACTATAAAAGGAAAAGGTATTGCTCCTTTGAAGGAAAAGGTCAAGGCTGGAAATGTTTTGTATGTTGATGGATTGAAGCATAATCTTCTAAGTGTCAGCCAGATGTGTGATCAAAAAACCGAGGTTATTTTCAGATCGAATGGATGTCTTGTTCGTGATCTTGATACAGGTAAAACAGTTCTCAAAGGCAAAAGAACTCCAAATAATCTGTACATATTTGAAGAAGGACAACAACAATGCTATCTTAGCAAGGATGAAGAGCACTGGTTATGGCATCGAAGGTTGGGACATCTAAGCTTCTCACAAATAAGGAAAGCATGCAAATATCAGGCAGTTCGCGATCTTCCAGATATCAAAATTCCAGACAACACCATATGCAAATCTTGTCAGTTTGGAAAGCAAACCAGAACTAACTTTCCAGAGAAGGAAGGATCAGCTAGCTTGCCTCTTGAGCTAGTCCATACAGATGTATGTGGTCCATTTAGGAAAAGGACACCTCGAGGAGAAGAATATCTGATATTATTCATTGATGATTTCTCAAGGTTTGTTTGGTTAGGGCTTATGAAGCACAAAGATGAAGCATTCGAAAAATTCAAATCCTTCAAAGCATTGGCTGAAAATGAATCAGGACACAAAATTAAGTGCCTCAGATCTGACAGAGGTGGGGAGTTCACATCAAATGAATTTTGATTTTTCGGCGATGAAGAAGAGAATAAGAACTAACAGCTAGAACTCCTCAAAAAGCAAAAATGGGGTTGTGGAAAGAATGAACAGAACTATCCAACAAATGGCTCGTGCTATGCTCGATGAATCAGGTACTCCTGCAACCTTCTGGGGTGAAGCTGCACATGCTGCTGTTATCATTCTTAACAAAACAAATGTCCGAGTAAACAGCACTCAAACACCTCATGAGCTTTGGAGTGGTAAAACTCCTTCCGTGAAGCATTTCAAAATCTTTGGAGCAAATGTTATATTAAGAATACTGATGAGCAACTTGGCAAACTTGAACCTAGAGCAGATGAGGGCATTCTTCTTGGTTATTCTCCACATAGCAAAGCATACAAGTGCTACAATAAAAGACTTGGCAGAATTGTTGACAGTATTGATATAGTGGTTGATGAGAAGGGATATATTCCTAGGCAAGTTCATCATGAAGACATTGAAGAAGATGAAGGTTACTCTCAAAGGCGAAATGATGAAGAAGAAGAACCTCAAGAAGAAGAAGAATCTCAAGAAGAACCAGAGGAGCAGACAAGAATAGAAGAGAAGACTCCATCCAGATATGTCCAAAAGAATCATCCAGAAACTCAGATTGTGGGGCAGAAAGAAGCAGGAGTACAAACAAGAAGGACACTTGCAGAAGCTTCAAGCTACTTGGCTCTACTCTCCTCCATTGAACCACAAAATGTGAAAGAGGCATGCAAAGATGAATGTTGGGTCAAAGCAATGGATGAAGAACTTGAGCAAATCGAAAAGAACAACACTTGGGAATTAGTTCCTAGACCAAAAGATAAGAATGTAATAGGAACAAAATGGGTCTTCAAGAATAAATTAAATGAAAATGGAGAAGTAATTAGAAACAAGGCCAGACTTGTTTGTAAAGGGTATGCACAGCAAGAAGGAATAGATTTTGAAGAGACCTTTGCTCCTGTGGCAAGACTAGAGGCCATCCGAATGTTCCTTGCTCTCTCAAGCTTTCAAAACTTCAAGGTATTTCAAATGGACGTGAAATCAGCCTTCCTGAATGGAGACTTAGAAGAAGAAGTATATATTGAGCAGCCAGATGGTTTCATTCTTGGGAATGATCCAAACCTTGTATGCAGATTGAAAAAGGCACTCTATGGGCTCAAACAAGCTCCAAGGGCTTGGTACTATCGGTTGGACAAATATCTTCACCAACAAGGCTTTTCAAAAGGATCAGCAGATAGCAATCTCTATATAAAAGTTGAAAATAACAAATTGCTAATTCTTGTTGTTTATGTAGATGATATTATTTTTGGCAGCAATGAAGAGACTATGAGTCAAAACTTTGCCTTGGTTATGCAGAAAGAATTCGAAATGTCACTTCTTGGAGAATTGACATATTTTCTTGGATTGCAAATCCAACAAAATGAAGGAGGTATCTTCTTGTCTCAAACCAAATACCTCAAGCAGATCTTGAAGAAGTATGGCATGGAAGAGTCAAAGCCAGTATGTACACCCATGGTTACAGGATGCAGCCTCAGTGCAAATGATGAATCAGCAGCAGTTCACCAACCCACTTATAGATCCATGATTGGGAGTTTGCTTTATTTGACAGGTACTCGACCAGATATTACACATGCAGTAGGAATGGTTGGAAGATTTCAAGCCAACCCAAAGGAAACTCATCTTCAGGCAGTCAAAAGAATCTTCAAATATCTTCAAGGGACCCAAAACTATGGCTTATGGTATCCTAGAAATACAGATCTCACTCTTCATGCTTACACAGATGCAGATTGGGCTGGAAGTGTGGATGATAGGAAAAGCACAAGTGGAGGTGCTTTCTTCATGGGTTCCAGATTAGTATCTTGGTTCAGCAAGAAACAAAGTTCGATTGCCTTATCTACAGCTGAAGCAGAATATGTGGCTGCAGCATCTTGTTGCACACAACTTCTTTGGATGATGCAGACCTTGCAGGACTTTCAAATCACTTGCACTCCACCTGTCTCTATCTTATGTGATAATACAAGTGCAATCAGCATTTCAAAGAATCCAGTCATGCACTCAAAGACCAAGCACATACCAATCAAGTACCATTTTCTTCGGGAACAAGTGCTTGAGCAGAAGGTCAAGTTGGAGTATGTTCCTTCTAAGGAGCAAGTTGCTGATATTCTCACAAAACCACTGCCCAGGGAAACTTTTGAATATCTCAGACAAAAGCTGGGAGTAGTTGATGCTTCATCCTGTTGTTGAAGTTTGTTTGACAGAAAAGTTGGTATACGCAGGTTACGGAAAGGATATGCGCGTATATACGCGGATTCATGATGGGTAAGTCGCGTGTATTGTGGACGCTTGTTGCAGAAAGTATATCCGCGTACATACGCTGTTTTATACAGGATAAATCGCGTATATGAAGTTCTGAACAGCAAAGGGAAATCAGAATTCTTCAGGCACAGTTTCAGAGTGCAACAGGCACAGTTCAGGGGGAGCAGCTCTTAAAAGTCTCATAAAGCATTGTTGGCATTCAGATGTTTTGGTTGTTGGTTTCAGGAGAAGGAGCTCAGAAAGAAATCCTGGTTGCTGATCTAACAAATGTTTATCAGATGCTGCTGGTGCTTTCCTAAGTCTTGGTCTAGATCTGTTGTCTCTATGTCATGTATCTCTCTTGTCTCTTTTATGGTGTCAAGGTCATGTAACGGCCTATGTTGGTTTCCCCACTATGCCTGGGATGAATGCTGTAATATAATTGGTTGTTTCTGATATGTCCCCCCCACTGGTAGGGAGTATGGATGTATTATTGAGTCTTTTGGGTGATAGGAAGGTCCCTTATGGTGTATAAGTCTTGGTTCTTGTTGAAGAACATCTTTTGCAGATCTGGCTACTGTCAGGGGGAGCACGAGTCAGCACAGCCAAGCAGAGGTATCAGCATGTCCTCAGGGGGAGCACAGCCCTTTGCCCTTGATGTCAAAGGGGGAGAGTGACTTGGTGTGGTGGTTGCCATCAAGTCCAAAGGGGGAGATTGTTGGCATTATGATTCAAGTGTTGTCCTTGATGGCAACTCACTCAGAGGTTGGTACAGGTGCTCAGAGGTTGGTACAGGTGATGGCAACTTAATCAGAAGACAGATCTTAGTACAGCATGCCAAGGAAGTTCATATACGCCGGTTCGTTAAGCCCAAGTCGCGTGTACACGCAAGTTGGATTCAGAAAAAGCGCGTGTATGTGGAAAAGTACCTTTTGGTCCATGGTGGTTAGTCCTTGGAAGTTGTGCCTATGATTTCGGACCATTGTGTCTCGACGGGCGTGTCGATCCCTAGTTTTGAAGTTGATGGTATTGTGTTACTATGGTTTTGGCTCTTGGTATTGAGCAAGGCCTAAGGCTATATAAGGAGAAGAAGATCATTAGGCAAAGACATCTTTCGACAAGGCTTGAATATCTAAGAGAGAAAGAGATCTGATATGCAGGTTCTGGTTGCTTGATCTAAGCCAAGGAGAGATCACATCGGTTGATGGAAGACTAGATCTAAGGATAGATCGGGATCTAATGGTTTGAAATGCACTATCATGATATGGTTGATTATGCGTATTTCTAGATCTGCATATTGTCGCAATGTTATGTTCTGGGTCTAACTAATGTCTGGTACAGCTGCAAATTGAGAAAGTTTATTTTTAGATCTGTACGCAGGTTGGCTTCGGTAAAAGCGCGTGTATACGCGGGTTTTGCTCATTGAAGTAGCGTATATCTTTTGAAGCTTGATTTTGGGTTTACAGTGGGTCTGACTGTTATTGCAGAGTTCTGTAGTCTGCTCTGTGTTCTGGTAACTGGTGATTGACAGGGTTCAGTGGTTCAGTGATTCAAAGTTTGGTTGTTTTATGCTTCAATGATCTGTTGTGGAAATTGAATGAATTGTGGTCTTCAGATTGTAATGTTGTGCTTCAGGAATATCCAAGTCTGAAAATGTATGAAAAGTGATACCTGAAAGAAAGAAGATTGTAGGTCAGCACCTACGTACTAGTATCTTGGCTAGTACAAGAGCAAAGGGGGTTGGAGCTCCCTTCCAAGGAAGTTTGGAGAACGAGAGAAGGTTGTAGCCTTCTGCAGGTTGTAGCCTGCGTACTGGTATAAGGCTGCACCAGTACAAAAGATTGTAAACTGAAGTTTCATATTAAAGAAAGATAGAGACAACTTGCAGCAGGTGGTTTTCACCCACATTGGGTTTCCACCTTATATCTTGGTGTTCATGTGTGTGGCTTTTGATATGTTCTGTTATACTGCACATGTTTACTGTTAATGTGGTGAATAATGTCCTGATGCACTTAACTGAAGAATAAGCTAACTAAATTTTGAGTTTTCTTCTTATACGCTGTTTTACTTAGTCACAGTAGCGTGTACACGCTGGTTCACTTAACTGAAGTAGCGTATATGTTTCTGAGCATTGAAAAGTTTGATTGATCTGATAATACTGATTCACCCCCCCCTCTCAGTATTATTTCCAACAATTGGTATCAGAGCAGGTCCTTCAGAGAAGCTTGATCGCTTGAAGGTAGATCATTCATCATGAGCAACTACGAGAAAGAAGCATCAATCAGGCCACCGGTTTTTGATGGAACAAATTTCAATTATTGGAAGGTAAGAGTTACTGCATATCTTCAATCTCTTGGTACAGAAGTTTGGAACATTGTAGAAACAGGCTATGCTTTTCCTTCAGCTACTCCTACAGATCCAGCTGAGAAAAAGACATATGAAACAAATGCAAAAGCAGTCAACTCTATTAGGAAGTATATCCCAAACAGAATTCATGAAGGTCATGCACTTCAAATCAGCAAAAGAGATATGGGACAAAATGATCACTAGCTATGAAGGAGATGAACAGGTAAAGGAAGCTAAACTTCAAACTCTCAGGATTCAATATGAGACTCTCAAGATGTATAATGATGAAAGTGTGGCTAATTATTTTCTTCGGGTAGATGAGATTGTTAATTGTATGAAAAATTTGGGTGAAGAAATAAAAGAACTATAGTAGTTCAAAAGATTCTAAGATCATTATCCCCCAAGTTTGAATCTAAAGTATCTGCAATAGAAGAAAAGGAAAATCTCAAAGTTCTCACTATGTCTCAGCTACATGGAATTCTAACTGCTTATGAAATGAGAAAGGGAGGTCCATCAGACAGAAGGGAAGCTGCTTTTAAGGCATCAGGAAAAGAAGATTACTATGAAGCAAGCCATGTTCCAGAAGAAGAGGAAGAAGAATCAAATTTTGTCAGAAATCTTCAAAGGGGTGCTGGAAGGTTCAGAGGTAAGCTACCTTTCAAATGCTTTGCTTGTGGAAGAGTAGGTCATTATGCTGCAAAATGTCCTTATAAGGATAAAGGAAAAGAACCTGCTAGATGGAACAAGAAACAAAGTGCAAATAAAAAGCTACTACACCCATGAAGATAGTGATGGCTTATCAAACAGTGATGAAGATGAACAAGGTAATAAATATAAGCTGTTAATGGCATTTGAAGATGATGATTATGAGGATGCTGTAGATGTGGATAATCTCTATAATGAAATTACTAGACTCAAGAGATGCATAGAAGAAAGAGTGTGATCATTGATACTTTGCAATTTCAAATTGATGAAAAGGAAAAACATCTTGAAAAACTAGAAGGTGAAATTGTTGGTCTCAGAAAAGAAATTGAGAAAACAAAAGCTATTAATCTTAAGTTTGTCAAAGGATCTGAAACTTTGGATGAGATTATCAATGTGCAGCGGTCTCCTCTAAACAAGACAGGTTTGGGCTATAATGGAGAAACCTCTCAAGCATCCACCTCAAAAAGTTATCTTGATGCAGCAAGAAGAAATGAGCAGAAGAACAATGAAGATAATCAGGTAAAGCAGGGACGAATTACAAACAGAAACTATCAGGGACAATCCTCTTAAGGGTGAACAAAAGCTACAACCAACCACAGGTAAAATCTTCTCAGTTTGGCTCAAGAATAGATGAAAATAGAAATTACAATCAGTTGGCTGGTAGATTCAATAACCGCAGAAGCTTCTTCATGGACAATGCTTTTCTTGCCATAACTTTGGTCACAAAGCAGCTCAATGTGTTGCATATAAAACAATCATGACTAGGGAAGCTCAAAAACAAAGAAGTATGACAGGGATTACAAAGAGGACCTATAACAACTTTTCGGTTCTTGAAAATGAAGTTGAATGTTCTATTTGCAATAATTTTGGTCATAAAGACTCTGAATGCAGGAGCAGGTTTCAGGAGAAAAAGGAACAAGCCACGAGCACCAAAAAATGGAGAATAAAGGAACCTCAGACAGAAAGATGTGGGATAGCTTTTTATGCAGAAGGACAGGAAAATCTATGGTACATTGACAGTGGATGTTCGAAACATATGACAGGTGATAAAGAAAAACTTGAATCTTATTCTACTTTAGAAAAGGGAAAGAAAGTTTCTTTTGGAAATGATACTCCTGCAACTATAAAAGGAAAAGGTATTGCTCCTTTGAAGGAAAGGTCAAGGCTGGAAATGTTTTGTATGTTGATGGATTGAAGCATAATCTTCTAAGTGTCAGCCAGATGTGTGATCAAAAAACCGAGGTTATTTTCAGATCGAATGGATGTCTTGTTCGTGATCTTGATACAGGTAAAACAGTTCTCAAAGGCAAAAGAACTCCAAATAATCTGTACATATTTGAAGAAGGACAACAACAATGCTATCTTAGCAAGGATGAAGAGCACTGGTTATGGCATCGAAGGTTGGGACATCTAAGCTTCTCACAAATAAGGAAAGCATGCAAATATCAGGCAGTTCGCGATCTTCCAGATATCAAAATTCCAGACAACACCATATGCAAATCTTGTCAGTTTGGAAAGCAAACCAGAACTAACTTTCCAGAGAAGGAAGGATCAGCTAGCTTGCCTCTTGAGCTAGTCCATACAGATGTATGTGGTCCATTTAGGAAAAGGACACCTCGAGGAGAAGAATATCTGATATTATTCATTGATGATTTCTCAAGGTTTGTTTTGGTTAGGGCTTATGAAGCACAAAGATGAAGCATTCGAAAAATTCAAATCCTTCAAAGCATTGGCTGAAAATGAATCAGGACACAAAATAAGTGCCTCAGATCTGACAGAGGTGGGGAGTTCACATCAAATGAATTTTTCGATTTCTGCGATGAACATGGGATAAGAAGAGAATTCTCTACAGCTAGAACTCCTCAGCAAAATGGGGTTGTGGAAAGAATGAACAGAACTATCCAACAAATGGCTCGTGCTATGCTCGATGAATCAGGTACTCCTGCAACCTTCTGGGGTGAAGCTGCACATGCTGCTGTTATCATTCTTAACAAAACAAATGTCCGAGTAAACAGCACTCAAACACCTCATGAGCTTTGGAGTGGTAAAACTCCTTCCGTGAAGCATTTCAAAATCTTTGGGAGCAAATGTTATATTAAGAATACTGATGAGCAACTTGGCAAACTTGAACCTAGAGCAGATGAGGGCATTCTTCTTGGTTATTCTCCACATAGCAAAGCATACAAGTGCTACAATAAAAGACTTGGCAGAATTGTTGACAGTATTGATATAGTGGTTGATGAGAAGGGATATATTCCTAGGCAAGTTCATCATGAAGACATTGAAGAAGATGAAGGTTACTCTCAAAGGCGAAATGATGAAGAAGAAGAACCTCAAGAAGAAGAAGAATCTCAAGAAGAACCAGAGGAGCAGACAAGAATAGAAGAGAAGACTCCATCCAGATATGTCCAAAAGAATCATCCAGAAACTCAGATTGTGGGGCAGAAAGAAGCAGGAGTACAAACAAGAAGGACACTTGCAGAAGCTTCAAGCTACTTGGCTCTACTCTCCTCCATTGAACCACAAAATGTGAAAGAGCATGCAAAGATGAATGTTGGGTCAAAGCAATGGATGAAGAACTTGAGCAAATCGAAAAGAACAACACTTGGGAATTAGTTCCTAGACCAAAAGATAAGAATGTAATAGGAACAAAATGGGTCTTCAAGAATAAATTAAATGAAAATGGAGAAGTAATTAGAAACAAGGCCAGACTTGTTTGTAAAGGGTATGCACAGCAAGAAGGAATAGATTTTGAAGAGACCTTTGCTCCTGTGGCAAGACTAGAGGCCATCCGAATGTTCCTTGCTCTCTCAAGCTTTCAAAACTTCAAGGTATTTCAAATGGACGTGAAATCAGCCTTCCTGAATGGAGACTTAGAAGAAGAAGTATATATTGAGCAGCCAGATGGGTTCATTCTTGGGAATGATCCAAACCTTGTATGCAGATTGAAAAAGGCACTCTATGGGCTCAAACAAGCTCCAAGGGCTTGGTACTATCGGTTGGACAAATATCTTCACCAACAAGGCTTTTCAAAAGGATCAGCAGATAGCAATCTCTATATAAAAGTTGAAAATAACAAATTGCTAATTCTTGTTGTTTATGTAGATGATATTATTTTTGGCAGCAATGAAGAGACTATGAGTCAAAACTTTGCCTTGGTTATGCAGAAAGAATTCGAAATGTCACTTCTTGGAGAATTGACATATTTTCTTGGATTGCAAATCCAACAAAATGAAGGAGGTATCTTCTTGTCTCAAACCAAATACCTCAAGCAGATCTTGAAGAAGTATGGCATGGAAGAGTCAAAGCCAGTATGTACACCCATGGTTACAGGATGCAGCCTCAGTGCAAATGATGAATCAGCAGCAGTTCACCAACCCACTTATAGATCCATGATTGGGAGTTTGCTTTATTTGACAGGTACTCGACCAGATATTACACATGCAGTAGGAATGGTTGGAAGATTTCAAGCCAACCCAAAGGAAACTCATCTTCAGGCAGTCAAAAGAATCTTCAAATATCTTCAAGGGACCCAAAACTATGGCTTATGGTATCCTAGAAATACAGATCTCACTCTTCATGCTTACACAGATGCAGATTGGGCTGGAAGTGTGGATGATAGGAAAAGCACAAGTGGAGGTGCTTTCTTCATGGGTTCCAGATTAGTATCTTGGTTCAGCAAGAAACAAAGTTCGATTGCCTTATCTACAGCTGAAGCAGAATATGTGGCTGCAGCATCTTGTTGCACACAACTTCTTTGGATGATGCAGACCTTGCAGGACTTTCAAATCACTTGCACTCCACCTGTCTCTATCTTATGTGATAATACAAGTGCAATCAGCATTTCAAAGAATCCAGTCATGCACTCAAAGACCAAGCACATACCAATCAAGTACCATTTTCTTCGGGAACAAGTGCTTGAGCAGAAGGTCAAGTTGGAGTATGTTCCTTCTAAGGAGCAAGTTGCTGATATTCTCACAAAACCACTGCCCAGGGAAACTTTTGAATATCTCAGACAAAAGATGGGAGTAGTTGATGCTTCATCCTGTTGTTGAAGTTTTGTTTGACAGAAAAGTTGGTATACGCAGGTTACGGAAGGGATATGCGCGTATACACGCGGATTCATGAGGTAAGTCGCGTGTATGTTGGACGCTTGTTGCAGAAATTATATCCGCGTACATACGCTGTTTTATACAGGATAAATCGCGTAAAAGTGAACAAGTTCTGAACAGCAATGGGAATGTCAGAATTCTTCAGGCACAGTTTCAGGGAGTGCAACAGGCACAGGTTCAGGGGGAGCAGCTTAAAAGTCTCATAAAGCATTGTTGGCATTCAGATGTTTTGGTTGTTGGTTTCAGGAGAAGGAGCTCAGAAAGAAATCCTGGTTGCTGATCTAACAAGATGTTTATCAGATGCTGCTGGTGTCTTTCCTAAGTCTTGGTCTAGATCTGTTGTCTCTATGTCATGTATCTCTCTTATCTCTTTTATGGTGTCAAGGTCATGTAACGGCCTATGTTGGTTTCCCCACTATGCCTGGGATGAATGCTGTAATATAATTGGTTGTTTCTGATATGTCCCCTCTTGGTAGGGAGTATGGATGTATGTATTGAGTCTTTTGGTGATAGGAAGGTCCTTATGGTGTATAAGTCTTGGTTCTTGTTGAAGAACATCTTTTGCAGATTGGCCTACTGTTCAGGGGGAGCACGAGTCAGCACAGCCAAGCAGAGGTATCAGCATGTCCTCAGGGAGCACAGCCCTTTGCCCTTGATGTCAAAGGGGAGAGTGACTTGGTGTGGTGGTTGCCATCAAGTCCAAAGGGGGAGATTGTTGGCATTATGATTCAAGTGTTGTCCTTGATGGCAACTCACTCAGAGGATGGTACAGGTGCTCAGAGGTTGGTACAGGTGATGGCAACTTAATCAGAAGACAGATCTTAGTACAGCATGCCAAGGAAGCTCATACACGCCGTTTCGTTAAGCCCAAGTCGCGTGTACACGCAAGTTCGATTCAGAAAAAGCGCGTGTATGTGGAAAAGTTCCTTTTGGTCCATGGTGGTTAGTCCTTGGAAGTTGTGCCTATGATTTCGGACCATTGTGTCTCGACGGGCGTGTCGATCCCTAGTTTTAAAAGTTGATGGTATTGTGTTACTATGGTTTTGGCTCTTGGTATTGAGCAAGGCCTAAGGCTATATAAGGAGAAGAAGATCATTAGGCAAAGACATCTTTCGACAAGGCTTGAATATCTAAGAGAGAAAGAGATCTGATATGCAGGTTCTGGGTTGCTTGATCTAAGCTAAGGAGAGATCACATCGGTTGATGAAGACTAGATCTAAGGATAGATCGGGATCTAATGGTTTGAAATGCACTATCATGATATGGTTGATTATGCGTATTTCTAGATCTGCATATTGTCGCAATGTTATGTTCTGGGTCTAACTAATGTCTGGTACAGCTGCAAATTGAGAAAGTTTATTTTTAGATCTGTACGCAGGTTGGCTTCGGTAAAAGCGCGTGTATACGCGGTTTTGCTCATTGAAGTAGCGTATATCTTTTGAAGCTTGATTTTGGGTTTACAGTGGGGTCTGACTGTTATTGCAGAGTTCTGTAGTCTGCTCTGTGTTCTGGTAACTGGTGATTGACAGGGTTCAGTGGTTCAGTGATTCAAAGTTTGGTTGTTTATGCTTCAATGATCTGTTGTGGAAATTGAATGAATTGTGGTCTTCAGATTGTAATGTTGTGCTTCAGGAATATCCAAGTCTGAAAATGTATGAAAAGTGATACCTGAAAGAAGGAAGATTGTAGGTCAGCACTACGTACTAGTATCTTGGCTAGTACAAGAGCAAAGGGGGTTGGAGCTCCCTTCCAAGGAAGTTTGGAGAACGAGAGAAGGTTGTAGCCTTCTGCAGGTTGTAGCCTGCGTACTGGTATAAGGCTGCACCAGTACAAAAGATTGTAAACTGAAGTTTCATATTAAAGAAAGATAGAGACAACTTGCAGCAGGTGGTTTTCACCCACATTGGGTTTCCACCTTATATCTTGGTGTTCATGTGTGTGGCTTTTTATCTGTTCTGTTATACTGCACATGTTTACTGTTAATGTGGTGAATAATGTCCTGATGCACTTAACTGAAGAATAAGCTAACTAAATTGTGAGTTTTCTTCTTATACGCTGTTTTACTTAGTCACAGTAGCGTGTACACGCTGGTTCACTTAACTGAAGTAGCGTATATGTTTCTGAGCATTGAAAAGTTTGATTGATCTGATAATACTGATTCACCCCCCCCCTCAGTATTATTTCCAACAATTGGTATCAGAGCAGGTCCTTCAGAGAAGCTTGATCGCTTGAAGGAAGATCATTCATCATGAGCAACTACGAGAAAGAAGCATCAATCAGGCCACCGGTTTTTGATGGAACAAATTTCAATTATTGGAAGGTAAGAGTTACTGCATATCTTCAATCTCTTGGTACAGAAGTTTGGGACATTGTAGAAACAGGCTATGCTTTTCCTTCAGCTACTCCTACAGATCCAGCTGAGAAAAAGGCATATGAAACAAATGCAAAAGCAGTCAGTACTCTATTAGGAAGTATATCTCAAACAGAATTCATGAAGGTCATGCACTTCAAATCAGCAAAAGAATATGGGACAAAATGATCACTAGCTATGAAGGAGATGAACAGGTAAAGCAAGCTAAACTTCAAACTCTCAGGATTCAATATGAGACTCTCAAGATGTATAATGATGAAAGTGTGGCTAATTATTTTCTTCGGGTAGATGAGATTGTTAATTGTATGAAAAATTTGGGTGAAGAAATAAAAAGACTATAGTAGTTCAAAAGATTCTAAGATCATTATCCCCCAAGTTTGAATCTAAAGTATCTGCAATAGAAGAAAAGGAAAATCTCCGTGTTCTCACTATGTCTCAGCTACATGGAATTCTAAACTGCTTATGAAATGAGAAAGGGAGGTCCATCTGACAGAAGGGAAGCTGCTTTTAAGGCATCAGGAAAAGAAGATTACTATGAAGCAAGCCATGTTCCAGAAGAAGAATCAAATTTTGTCAGAAATCTTCAAAGGGGTTCTGGAAGGTTCAGAGGTAAGCTACCTTTCAAATGCTTTGCTTGTGGAAGAGTAGGTCATTATGCTGCAAAATGTCCTTATAAGGATAAAGGAAAAGAACCTGCTAGATGGAACAAGAAACAAAGTGCAAATAAGAAAAGCTACTACACCCATGAAGATAGTGATGGCTTATCAAACAGTGATGAAGATGAACAAGGTAATAAATATAAGCTGTTAATGGCATTTGAAGATGATGATTATGAGGATGCTGTAGATGTGGATAATCTCTATAATGAAATTACTAGACTCAAGAGATGCATAGAAGAAAAGAGTGTGATCATTGATACTTTGCAATTTCAAATGATGAAAAGGAAAAACATCTTGAAAAACTAGAAGGTGAAATTGTTGGTCTCAGAAAAGAAATTGAGAAAACAAAAGCTATTAATCTTAAGTTTGTCAAAGGATCTGAAACTTTGGATGAGATTATCAATGTGCAGCGGTCTCCTCTAAACAAAACAGGTTTGGGCTATAATGGAGAAACCTCTCAAGCATCCACCTCAAAAAGTTATCTTGATGCAGCAAGAAGAAATGAGCAGAAGAACAATGAAGATAATCAGGTAAAGCAGGGACGAATTACAAACAGAAACTATCAGGGACAATCCTTCTTAAGGGTGAACAAAAGCTACAACCAACCACAGGTAAAATCTTCTCAGTTTGGCTCAAGAATAGATGAAAATAGAAATTACAATCAGTTGGCTGGTAGATTCAATAACCGCAGAAGCTTCTTCAATGGACAATGCTTTTCTTGCCATAACTTTGGTCACAAAGCAGCTCAATGTGTTGCATATAAAACAATCATGACTAGGGAAGCTCAAAAACAAAGAAGTATGACAGGGATTACAAAGAGGACCTATAACAACTTTTCGGTTCTTGAAAATGAAGTTGAATGTTCTATTTGCAATAATTTTGGTCATAAAGACTCTGAATGCAGGAGCAGGTTTCAGGAGAAAAAGGAACAAGCCACAAGCACCAAAAAATGGAGAATAAAGGAACCTCAACAGAAAGATGTGGGATAGCTTTTTATGCAGAAGGACAGGAAAATCTATGGTACATTGACAGTGGATGTTCGAAACATATGACAGGTGATAAAGAAAAACTTGAATCTTATTCTACTTTAGAAAAGGGAAAGAAAGTTTCTTTTGGAAATGATACTCCTGCAACTATAAAAGGAAAAGGTATTGCTCCTTTGAAAGAAAAGGTCAAGGCTGGAAATGTTTTGTATGTTGATGGATTGAAGCATAATCTTCTAAGTGTCAGCCAGATGTGTGATCAAAAAACCGAGGTTATTTTCAGATCGAATGGATGTCTTGTTCGTGATCTTGATACAGGTAAAACAGTTCTCAAAGGCAAAAGAACTCCAAATAATCTGTACATATTTGAAGAAGGACAACAACAATGCTATCTTAGCAAGGATGAAGAGCACTGGTTATGGCATCGAAGGTTGGGACATCTAAGCTTCTCACAAATAAGGAAAGCATGCAAATATCAGGCAGTTCGCGATCTTCCAGATATCAAAATTCCAGACAACACCATATGCAAATCTTGTCAGTTTGGAAAGCAAACCAGAACTAACTTTCCAGAGAAGGAAGGATCAGCTAGCTTGCCTCTTGAGCTAGTCCATACAGATGTATGTGGTCCATTTAGGAAAAGGACACCTCGAGGAGAAGAATATCTGATATTATTCATTGATGATTTCTCAAGGTTTGTTTGGTTAGGGCTTATGAAGCACAAAGATGAAGCATTCGAAAAATTCAAATCCTTCAAAGCATTGGCTGAAAATGAATCAGGACACAAAATTAAGTGCCTCAGATCTGACAGAGGTGGGGAGTTCACATCAAATGAATTTTTTCGATTTCTGCGATGAACATGGGATAAGAAGAGAATTCTCTACAGCTAGAACTCCTCAGCAAAATTTGTGGAAAGAATGAACAGAACTATCCAACAAATGGCTCGTGCTATGCTCGATGAATCAGGTACTCCTGCAACCTTCTGGGGTGAAGCTGCACATGCTGCTGTTATCATTCTTAACAAAACAAATGTCCGAGTAAACAGCACTCAAACACCTCATGAGCTTTGGAGTGGTAAAACTCCTTCCGTGAAGCATTTCAAAATCTTTGGGAGCAAATGTTATATTAAGAATACTGATGAGCAACTTGGCAAACTTGAACCTAGAGCAGATGAGGGCATTCTTCTTGGTTATTCTCCACATAGCAAAGCATACAAGTGCTACAATAAAAGACTTGGCAGAATTGTTGACAGTATTGATATAGTGGTTGATGAGAAGGGATATATTCCTAGGCAAGTTCATCATGAAGACATTGAAGAAGATGAAGGTTACTCTCAAAGGCGAAATGATGAAGAAGAAGAACCTCAAGAAGAAGAAGAATCTCAAGAAGAACCAGAGGAGCAGACAAGAATAGAAGAGAAGACTCCATCCAGATATGTCCAAAAGAATCATCCAGAAACTCAGATTGTGGGGCAGAAAGAAGCAGGAGTACAAACAAGAAGGACACTTGCAGAAGCTTCAAGCTACTTGGCTCTACTCTCCTCCATTGAACCACAAAATGTGAAAGAGGCATGCAAAGATGAATGTTGGGTCAAAGCAATGGATGAAGAACTTGAGCAAATCGAAAAAACAACACTTGGGAATTAGTTCCTAGACCAAAAGATAAGAATGTAATAGGAACAAAATGGGTCTTCAAGAATAAATTAAATGAAAATGGAGAAGTAATTAGAAACAAGGCCAGACTTGTTTGTAAAGGGTATGCACAGCAAGAAGGAATAGATTTTGAAGAGACCTTTGCTCCTGTGGCAAGACTAGAGGCCATCCGAATGTTCCTTGCTCTCTCAAGCTTTCAAAACTTCAAGGTATTTCAAATGGACGTGAAATCAGCCTTCCTGAATGGAGACTTAGAAGAAGAAGTATATATTGAGCAGCCAGATGGGTTCATTCTTGGGAATGATCCAAACCTTGTATGCAGATTGAAAAAGGCACTCTATGGGCTCAAACAAGCTCCAAGGGCTTGGTACTATCGGTTGGACAAATATCTTCACCAACAAGGCTTTTCAAAAGGATCAGCAGATAGCAATCTCTATATAAAAGTTGAAAATAACAAATTGCTAATTCTTGTTGTTTATGTAGATGATATTATTTTTGGCAGCAATGAAGAGACTATGAGTCAAAACTTTGCCTTGGTTATGCAGAAAGAATTCGAAATGTCACTTCTTGGAGAATTGACATATTTTCTTGGATTGCAAATCCAACAAAATGAAGGAGGTATCTTCTTGTCTCAAACCAAATACCTCAAGCAGATCTTGAAGAAGTATGGCATGGAAGAGTCAAAGCCAGTATGTACACACCCATGGTTACAGGATGCAGCCTCAGTGCAAATGATGAATCAGCAGCAGTTCACCAACCCACTTATAGATCCATGATTGGGAGTTTGCTTTATTTGACAGGTACTCGACCAGATATTACACATGCAGTAGGAATGGTTGGAAGATTTCAAGCCAACCCAAAGGAAACTCATCTTCAGGCAGTCAAAAGAATCTTCAAATATCTTCAAGGGACCCAAAACTATGGCTTATGGTATCCTAGAAATACTGATCTCACTCTTCATGCTTACACAGATGCAGATTGGGCTGGAAGTGTGGATGATAGGAAAAGCACAAGTGGAGGTGCTTTCTTCATGGGTTCCAGATTAGTATCTTGGTTCAGCAAGAAACAAAGTTCGATTGCCTTATCTACAGCTGAAGCAGAATATGTGGCTGCAGCATCTTGTTGCACACAACTTCTTTGGATGATGCAGACCTTGCAGGACTTTCAAATCACTTGCACTCCACCTGTCTCTATCTTATGTGATAATACAAGTGCAATCAGCATTTCAAAGAATCCAGTCATGCACTCAAAGACCAAGCACATACCAATCAAGTACCATTTTCTTCGGGAACAAGTGCTTGAGCAGAAGGTCAAGTTGGAGTATGTTCCTTCTAAGGAGCAAGTTGCTGATATTCTCACAAAACCACTGCCCAGGGAAACTTTTGAATATCTCAGACAAAAGCTGGGAGTAGTTGATGCTTCATCCTGTTGTTGAAGTTTGTTTGTTCTACAGAAAAGTTGGTATACGCAGGTTACGGAAGGGATATGCGCGTATATACGCGGATTCATGATGGGTAAGTCGCGTGTATGCTGTCGCTTTGTTGCAGAAAGAATATCCGCGTACATACGCTGTTTTATACAGGATAAATCGCGTATATGAAGTTCTGAACAGCAATGGGAATGTCAGAATTCTTCAGGCACAGTTTCCAGGGAGTGCAACAGGCACAGGTTCAGGGGGAGCAGCTTAAAAGTCTCATAAAGCATTGTTGGCATTCAGATGTTTTGGTTGTTGGTTTCAGGAGAAGGAGCTCAGAAAGAAATCCTGGTTGCTGATCTAACAAAATGTTTATCAGATGCGCTGCTGGGTGACTTTCCTAAGTCTTGGTCTAGATCTGTTGTCTCTATGTCATGTATCTCTCTTGTATCTCTTTATGGTGTCAAGGTCATGTAACGGCCTATGTTGGTTTCCCCACTATGCCTGGGATGAATGCTGTAATATAATTGGTTGTTTCTGATATGTCCCCTCTTGGTTGGGAGTATGGATGTATGTATTGAGTCTTTTGTGATAGGAAGGTCCCTTATGGTGTATAAGTCTTGGTTCTTGTTGAAGAACATCTTTTGCAGATCTGGCCTAACCTGTCAGGGGGAGCACGATCACACAGCCAAGCAGAGGTATCAGCATGACCTCAGGGGAGCATAGCCCTTTGCCCTTGATGTCAAAGGGGGAGAGTGACTTGGTGTGGTGGTTGCCATCAAGTCCAAAGGGGGAGATTGTTGGCATTATGATTCAAGTGTTGTCCTTGATGGCAACTCACTCAGAGGTTGGTACAGGTGCTCAGAGTTGGTACAGGTGATGGCAACTTAATCAGAAGACAGATCTTAGTACAGCATGCCAAGGAAGTTCATATACGCCGTTTCGTTAAGCCCAAGTCGCGTGTACACGCAAGTTGGATTCAGAAAAAGCGCGTGTAGTGGAAAGGTACCTTTTGGTCCATGGTGGTTAGTCCTTGGAAGTTTGCCATGATTCGGACCATTATGTCTCGACGGGCGTGTCGATCCCTAGTTTTGAAGTTGATGGTATTGTGTTACTATGGTTTTGGCTCTTGTATTTGAGCAAGCCTAAGGCTATATAAGGAGAAGAAGATCATTAGGCAAAGACATCTTTCGACAAGGCTTGAATATCTAAAGAGAGAGAGATCTGATATGCAGTTCTGGTTGCTTGATCTAAGCCAAGGAGAGATCACATCGGTTGATGGAAGACTAGATCTAAGGATAGATCGGGATCTAATGGTTTGAAATGCACTATCATGATATGGTTGATTATGCGTATTTCTAGATCTGCATATTGTCGCAATGTTATGTTCTGGGTCTAACTAATGTCTGGTACAGCTGCAAATTGAGAAAGTTTATTTTTAGATCTGTACGCAGGTTGGCTTCGGTAAAAGCGCGTGTATACGCGGGTTTTGCTCATTGAAGTAGCGTATATCTTTTGAAGCTTGATTTTGGGTTTACAGTGGGTCTGACTGTTATTGCAGAGTTCTGTAGTCTGCTCTGTGTTCTGGTAACTGGTGATTGACAGGGTTCAGTGGTTCAGTGATTCAAAGTTTTGGTTGTTTTATGCTTCAATGATCTGTTGTGGAAATTGAATGAATTGTGTCTTCAGATTGTAATGTTGTGCTTCAGGAATATCCAAGTCTGAAAATGTATGAAAAAGTGATACCTGAAAGAAAGAAGATTGTAGGACAGCACCTACGTACTAGTATCTTGGCTAGTACAAGAGCAAAGGGGGTTGGAGCTCCCTTCCAAGGAAGTTTGGAGAACGAGAGAAGGTTGTAGCCTTCTGCAGGTTGTAGCCTGCGTACTGGTATAAGGCTGCACCAGTACAAAAGATTGTAAACTGAAGTTTCATATTAAAGAAGATAGAGACAACTTGCAGCAGGTGGTTTTCACCCACATTGGGTTTCCACCTTATATCTGGTGTTCATGTTGTGGCATTTGATCTGATTCTGTTATAACTGCACATGTTTTACTGTTAAAGTGGTGAATAATGTCCTGAGCACTTAATGAAGAATAAGCTAACTAAATTGTGAAGTTTCTTCTTATACGCTGTTTTACTTAGTCACAGTATCGTGTACACGCTGGTTCACTTAACTGAAGTAGCGTATATGTTTTCTGAGCATTGAAAAGTTTGATGATCTGATAATACTGATTCACCACCCCC